>SMMW01000001.1:15305000-16027500 GCA_004794655.1 Marisa cornuarietis
TTAATTTACTCAGCGACGATCATAGCTAATAAGCGGTAAACTCAAGAATTGCATATTATTTAATTATAGTTTCCTGAAGGCAAGAAACAAGTAAAAATACTCCTAAAAGGACCACAAAATAAAGAAAAAAATCTAAACATCAAAGCAAAATAAAACAAATCAAACCAAGACATAACATAACTCAAACAAAAGCGAAACAAAGTAAAAGAAAACAACCAACCAAAACAAAACAAAGCAAGAGAAAATAAAAATTGGAAGTAGTTTACCGTAATAATCACAGGGGTTAGTGAGTTCGGGACAAGGGTAGTTGAGGCGTGTGAAGTAGGAGACCATGTTGCTGGCTTTCCCGAAGTAGACCATGCGACCTCCAGACAGTAGCATCACCAGGTCGAACAGCTCAAAAATATTTGACCTGTGGGCACAAGGCCATATACGTAAGTTCACAAGAGGTAAAATGTTTCAAAGGAAGCCTGCTTCCACGCTGAAGAAAGAAAGAAAGAAAGAAAGAAATGAAAGAAAAAATACTGTGTTAAGTGTGATTTTAAAATAAAGACATCACCGTGGCTTGTTAACAAAAAATCTTTACAGGACTAGTTGGCTGCAAAGTTTTTTTTTCTCCTAATGATTAGGTAGTGCTCAGTTTAAGATACTACTTCCCCCCAATCTGGATGAATATGCCCCTAACGTTTTCGAGGTACACGTTGACAAACATCTGCATGGTTTGAAAGAGCTGGGGCCACATTTCTAATTTAAAACACTTTTAGGGCTTAAATCTTTTTAGATAATCAGTGTAAAGTGCACACCACAATTTTAGAATTTTTGAAACTAAAACTGCTTTAAGTAAGGTAAAGTTGTTTAAGTCTGACTTTCCGTCCTGTCAGTACAATTTTTTGTATGTTTTTGTGCAATGCATCGAAATGGCAGAGAAGGGATTTTGCTTCTTTTAAACAGTTTTGAGGTTTAGAAACATGTTGTGCAACTGGCCCCTGGAAATCACAGACGTCAGGACTGGACACGGATACGGGTATACTGTGATGGTCTCAGTTAATGTGAGGTTGGGGAACACATATCAGTATATTGGAGGTCTGTGCTATTGACCTCTTTTTGTGCATAATGACTTGTGCAGGCATGTATCTCAAGAAAACACTATTGATCTTTGTCCACTCAGTAGAGAAAAAAATGCACCTCAGTAGTCCTTTAAGTGAATGTCAATTCGCACAGGCGGTATGGCACACACACACACACACACACACACACACACACACGAAAGCGCGTGAGTCCTAGCCTGCATGCGCATGCGTGCAGCACCTGGGCTGGTGAATGGACATGAGGACTGTCCGTCTGTTGCGAGCAAGATGCGACAAAGTGGTGACCAGGTGGCTGGCTGTGAAGGAATCAAGACCGGATGTGGGTTCATCCAGAAACAACAAACCTGACAAGAGGAGGGAAAAAACAACAACACGATGAGCAATAAAAAGCGTTTTGAAATTTTAGCTTTTGTTTTTGTGTATCTTTACAGATAAGCTAGTAATTAAAAAAAACACCAGTAATAATCAGTATTAACAATCACCTGCAAACTAAAACGCTGTTAACGTCAGAAGTAATAAATTTTGTCAAAATATAGGACTAGAGCACGTATTCCCCGCAGAAACTACCAATTGCAAATTTGATCAACGTATTTATGGGGTTAATAAAGTGAAATTAAATTAAATTAAATACCAGTCAAATGTCAATAAAGTTCTCTGTGTCGATGCTAATACTGACATGGATCCACCAAAATCGGTATATCAATGAATGCAAAGATTTTTGGGGTTAGTTAATATATGTATGCCATTACCAGGCTCTGTAGGGGGTTCTAGGTATCTGAGAAAGATCAGACTTATTAGGATCATACAATCTTAGTTATGAAGCAACGACTAAGGGTTTCTTAAGCACAAAATGGGAAATTTCTTGTCTCCGTAGTTATAAAGCGTCTAGACCCCGAGGATATTGTTTTATGTTACTTTACCCCATGATATCTCTACCACTTATTTTGTTAACTACGGCTTCACTGGTAAAACAGAATCCTCGAGGTCTGGAAACCGTTTACCATTTACTGCCCAGGGTTAGTCCAGGACAACGATTTACTCTCGTTTGTTTTAACCACAGTCCCTTCACTATAACGCCTGGACCTGCAGGGGTCAATGTAGACAAAACTGGAGAGGGCCTGAACTTACTGGGGTCGATGAGCATCTGTATCCCAATGCTCACACGTCGACGCTCACCCCCTGAGACACCGCGCACCTCCGCGCTACCGACTCGAGTGTCCGCCGCCTCCACAAGCCCCAGCTCTGAGATGACACTGTCCACCTGCACACAGACCAGCTTTCTGGATCAGGGGGGCTGGTAACTGTTGAAATAACTGCTGCCTTTTGCTCAAGAGCAGCGTGCATGCAGGCAGGACAAAGAGTCAGATAAGCCAACAGAGAAACGCATAGACAAACATACAGACACATAGACACTATCGACAGACTTACAGATGAACAAGACGGATACACAGACAATTTAGACAAAAGCGTAGACAAGACAGACACATAGGATAGATGACCAGAGAAAAACACAGAAATGGTTTGCAAACACATAGACAAGATAGACAAACAGACAGGCGTGTATACAGCATCGATCATGACTGAAAACAACAGTTATTATCAGAAAGTTTGAAAAGTTAGGAAAGTTGAAACGATTTTTCTCAACGCCTCGCTTAGTCCGATCTTATGTGCAGCCCTAGTGAGAATATTTCTTATCACTTGATGACCTGGCCTTTTCTCTTTTGAGGTCGACGGCATCGCCGCTCATATCTTATGATCTTTTGAACAGACTATTTTGTCATGCAACAGGCGACATCCCATACGGGGATTGCCAGCTGATAACGAGCTGTATCCTACCAGGGTTAGATTGCAGTCCCGTCAGCTGTGTAAGTAATCATCGCATATTGGTGTGACATAGCTGTACAGTTCCAATTGTAACATAATTAAACTTTTTAATCAATTCATCAGTCAAACGAATGTGGTAGAACTATAGGTTGTAACTCATGCTCCAGTCCACAAGTACTGACCCAAATAATAGAGAGTTTGAGATTCAGTGCTCGTGCGATGCGTGCGGGAACGGCAACCTGTAGCGTCACGGGAATTTTCACCTTACATCATCACATCCACAAAAGCCAACCAATCGCTTTCTCAAAACGGGTAGGCTTAGAGGCTTGCAGTTCTCGTTGCCGCACACGTCTCCCTATGCGTCGTGGATCTCAAACTCTCTATTGTCCCTGAAGACCAAGAGACGGCAGGCAGGATTATTCCTCTTTTTCTCCATATTATATCAGCTTCTTAACTTCTAAAGATGAAATAAAATCACAATCTCAGGCCCAGACATCAGTAACCCCTATCCGATCTGATTCAGTTGATCTTGTTGTTACATGCTTTAAAAAAAAGTACACGGTCCGTGATATTATTAAAGTTCTTATGCTCAAAATAAAATACAAATATTAACAGCATTTAACACACAGACAGAGCCCCCACCACAGTCACCCCTACAACCAGAAAAAGAAGCGTCCTTCAACCGTCATAAACAACGAGCACAAGGAAAATACAACCAAGAAGTCTTACTTAAGAAGGGAGACAATTGAGTAAAAATAACAATAAATAGAAGATAAATAATAATAATAACAAAACAACTAGAAAAGGATGAAGAAAACACGTGAAGTTCGCACTTTAGTAAAGAAAAAAACTTAATGTTGAACAAGAGCATACACAGCATTTACCCTCGCTTTTGTTTCTTCCTTGCTAAAGGTCTTCGGCAGTTTGAGCTGAGCGACAAACATTAGAGTTTCCCTGACGGTCAGTGTGGCCATCAGACGGTCATCTTGCCGGACGTAGGCAGCGCAGGCGTTGAGCATGGTGGACGTGCGGGGCACGCCGTTCAGTAACACTTCGCCGGTTACTTCCCCTATCTTGTTCCGGCATGCCATCACGTCGAGCAGTGACGTCTTTCCGCTTCCTGTAAGCACAGAGACACAAAAAATATTCGAAAAATTAAATCGCATTTAACTCATTTTTTTTCAGTGTGCTTGACTTGAAGTGCGGCTTATGGTTGACTCTTGCCTTTGCTGACGCTGTCCAAAACAAAACTGTATAAACCGCACACACTGTTAACTATATGACTGCATAATTGCTATTGTTGCCTGAAGTACTTCCTGACTGTTTATTGTACGCCTTGCCGAGGTTAATAGGTGAAGTTCTCCTGTAATTATGAAGTGCAAATGTCAGCAACAGTTTGACATACAGGAACAGAGATATTCCTTCAATGAGGATAGTATCTCATCCTGAAGGAAAGAAGTTTGACCAAAAGATATGCTGATGCCGGCAGTCTATGAGCAGGAATGTCATAATTCTCATTTATTAACAAAGCAGAAAAACGGGAAATTAAAATGAAGATACAAATATAAATACAAATAAACAATCAAATAACGGGACCATGAAAAGCAGGGGGATAGGACATACCGGAACTGCCCAAGATGGCCAGCATCTGACCGCTGCGAACGGTAAAGGTGACGTTGTCCAGTACCACGCGACATCCGTCCACACAGCTAGTGGGCAGCAGGGAGTGGATGCCCAACCAGTGCTGCCACCAGGTGGCGTGATGCCTTGGAACTTGGTAAGACAGCTTCTCGACATGTACATCTATTGCCTTGTGGGGATCCTGAACACACACACACACACACACACACACACACACACACACACACACACACACACACACACACACACACACACACACACAGAGTGTAAGCGTTTCTGTAATCCCTTTCTAACAGTTTTCTGTCTTTGAAGGTGCCACTTTATTAGTTAGGTCTCAAGATTTTAAATCATCGTCACATTCATAGTTATAAGCATAAAAGCTTTCCACGCCTGCAGTACAAATGTCGTATTTACTTATACTTGAAATGCTAATAGGTATATTCTAGTATCATTCTTCTAATATTAATACATTTAATTGTGTGTATATATATATGTATAATATTAACACTAGAAGACTTGAATAGCGTAGTGCTTCCGTGAAACAGCTCAAGATCCTGTTTAGGTGAACTGTTTGCAGATACTAAAGTCTTAATAAGTTGCTTCTTGAAACCGTTCAAAGAGGCAACCTGACAGCGGGGCAAGAGGAGAGTTTCGCAAAGCACATGGACTATCGTAGGTGAAGGCGCTGATCTTTAATAAGGGTATCAGATACTGAGCGAAGTATGCAGGATGAAAACTGGATGGTGAGGCAGGAAGTAAAGTAATCAGGAGTACAGCTGTTGAGACATTTGTAGCAAAAGCCTTCCAGTTTGTAAGTAATACGGTTGGTGATTAGCCTTCCAGTTGTAAGTAATAAGGTTGGTGATTAGCCTTCCAGTTGTAAGTAATAAGGTTGGTGATTAGCCTTCCAGTTGTAAGTAACACGGTTGGTGATTGGCAGCCAGTAAAGTTAGCGAAGTGAAGTGGGAGGATGATATGGTCGATCTTACTTGTCCGGAGCTCTAGGCCAACATTCTAGACGCGCTCACGCGGTTGAAGTGTAGAAACCGGAAGTTGCAGTAATTCAGGCGGGAGAGGGTGAGGGCGAACAAACCAGTTTGTCGGTGTCATCATTAGCGTCGAGTGGAGAAGCATGGGAGAAGGGAGAAAAGTTTTGATCAAGGAGGCGATGTGGCACTGCATGTAGTGCCAATGTACAGGCTTTCTGTCTTGTCAGGGTTCAACTTTATGTTGTGACAGAGGTACGGAAGTACGGAAATTTCTGTCTGTGGAGAACTGTTGTATACTTGCGTGTCGTCTGCTAAGGCGAGATAGTAGAGGTTATGGCACTTGATGACCAATGAAAGGGGTTGCGTGTGGAGTGTGTAGAAGACACGTGCCACTTTATACAACACATTTCTAATTTTTAACACTTTTATTTGAAACACTTAAATCTATTTAGATAAAACATTGTATAGAAGCAAAGTCGACAACACAATTTTATTCTTTTAATAAAATTTTAAATATGATAAAACTGCTAAAACCAGACTTTAGTTCTCATCAGCACTAAATCTTTTGTATGCGCTAGTGCAACGCTTTTAAATAGTATAGGAACGACTTCTGTACAGACAAACGCTTCCAAATTTGCTTCCTTAAAACAGTTTTAAGTTCTAGAAATATTCTGGGCAACTAGCTCCGGAATTTTGCGGGACGCCATAGAGGACAGAAGACTGAGAAAGGCTGGGAGGAGCGGGAGTAGATGAAGACCATCGAAGCATCGTCTCGGAGGTATTTTTGGAACCAGGAAGGGGGTATGTCTTGAATGCCGGAAACGGGGTGGAGCTGACTGACCAGAATGTCGTGGCTGAGTGTATCAAACGCGGTGGAAAAAAGATGTTCTGAAGACAAGGCACCTTGAGCAAAAACTGATATACTTGATAGACACATTATTTTCAAGCTGATGTGCGCTACGTAAGTGTTTATCATCTATTTTTCTAGATGCCGGTTTCTGGGGTAGTATCTTTTGCAAATCGGCTTAAATAAAAGAAAATTTTGAGCTCCAAACTATTGAGAAACCGTGTAAGCTGGATGTTTTACTTACTTTTCTGGAGTGTTTCGGCTCTGGGTGTACCGCTATGTGGCCGCTTTTGATCGACATGGTGTTGTGCAGTTCCTGGCGTTGCTCAAGCGACGCAGCCATGTTGGGAAGCTACACAAGCTGTCAGCACACCTGACGCGAATAGTTGACACAAATGACACAAGCAGTCTAACAAGAGGAGATAAAAAAATAAACAAAAGGGAGATAACACTTCACAGCTAGTGGCGTTCAAGTGTCGCAGGTCAAGAATCGAAACCACGTATAAAGAAAAAAGAAAAAAAAATCCCGCACCTGATCCTACCCAGCAGCTTATCGTGGACGTGATTTTCCAGTCACAGAAGGTGACTGTGCCTGTCTTCACTTGGCCTTGGATTTCTGCCTGTCCTCTGTCCTCTGTATGTACGCCTCTCGTCTGCACTATGTGCTGGGTGCTGGCGAACCAAAGTGCATTGTGGTGGTGCACGAGGGCACGTATTGTTATGTAGCAATGATAACGCGCGATAACAGGGCCAACGAGTAGCACGCTGTGGTCGAGGAAAACAAGTCAGCCTTCAGTCCCAAGCCTCTGGCGGGTCCCGGTCCTGTGCCTTTCGTCTTAAGCAAAGCCATCGCGGCGCCAAAGGCGTTCCCTGAGTGTGTCAATAAGCAGGGATTTGAACAAATCCAATCGTTGGCTCTCTCTCTCTCCCGGGGAAGGTCCGTGAAGGGAGGTGGCCTAAAATTGACAGGTGGCAAGCCATGAACGTAGGAGATCTAAGGTGTTAGGCGGTGAGGTGAAGAGGTCTTGAGTCTGCGTGTGCTCCGTCATCACACATCGCACACAATTATAGACGACAATTTATTTTTAATGGCTTTACTGATCAACCGAAAGTTATTGCGAAACCCTGAAGAAGAGTGAAACTTGCATTACTTGTGTTACAGCCTATTTTAATTTCCAAGAAAAAAACCAGCGATAAGCCACTAACAAATATAAAGTCAAACCACTACAATATAACAATGCATTAATAGTGGACATCCATGTCAATTCGACGTTCATACAGATATTAACAGTATTAAATAGGCATTTTAAAGAAAACAGATTACTTAAGTCATGTAAACCGATCCAACCCAGTTATTTCATGCACCTAATTTTTGTCAATGAGTGGAATTAAAACCTAACCAGGGCACACTAAAAAAGGAAAATAAAATGCTGCTATTAGCTGCAATATCTTTCAAACCTTCTGTAGAAAAGAGAATAGAAAAACGGGAAAGAAGATTGCCTATAGTTCTTTCAAAAGAGAGACACAGAGAGAGACAGGGTGAGGTGGTAGAATTATAAAAAGTACGCACAGCAGTAAGCGTCCAGGCAACAACAGCAGCTGTGTTTAGGGCAGTTACACCAAGATGATTCGGGCACCGGTCGGTTTGAAAGGCCTGGATGAGGCTATCTATTGAGTTAACTTGGTGTCTGGGATGCAGATGTAGACGATATACATGTCTATCGCATCAACGGTCAAACAGATGGAGCAAAAGGAGAGAATAGCAGAACGAGTCAGGTGTAATCAATCACCGTCAGTGTATAAGAAAAGAGCCCCAACCTGTGTAACGGGATGTAGAATTTTTGTCAGTGAGGCAGAGGCAGTAACGCAGTCTCTTAATAGAGCTCCAGCAAAGTCGCAGTTGGTCTCATCTGCTAAAGTACATGATTTTTGTTGCATTACAATTACAAACCATCTTTAACATAGTTAAATGAAAGCAAAGAAGAATAAACACGAAACATCTTTCTAGAATAATTATGACGAGACCAATATTGGAAAAAAATGAAGATAAATTGGTACTTTTCCAGAAATAAAACAATTAGTCTGCACATGACAGAGTTGATTAGTAAATGCACCAACTTCTGCTTCAATATATACGTAGTAGAAAATAGTGTGTGAAACACAGTAAAGTGACGCGAAACCAGTCTACAGCCTCGAGTGCAAAGAGTGACTGGCAAGCGAGACTTGTGCCTGAAGTACTTTTGACAAGACGCCGATGCACCCTGCCAATAGTTTACTAAGAAGGCGATAGCAGTGTCGCTCGCGCCGACGCATGTTTTCGAAAGCACGTGCTTTGTTCAGGTAGCAGTTTGAAAATCCCAACTCCGGCCAGTGCTGTTTATAAAAGTCTTTGTGGGGGTCACCTTCTTTAAAGGACTAGTCTTCGCTGGAGACATTTCAATACGACCATCATTGCTTACATTTGTCGAGGTAAGGGGGTGCAACCTTCTCATAATTAGTAAGTAATGAGTTGCCAAATGCTAATTCGGTAAAGAGTCCCAGCTGCTGAATCACAACGGTTTCTCGCTGGCTAGGTCATTTAGTTTCAGTGTTACAATATTCTGTAAAAAATTTCACAGTTTTGTTAAGAATGAAAAAGTTAAAATGAAAGGTAAAAAGTGGATTACAGTCCTCGCGCCCTTTAACACCAAATTATTTTCCTTTGTATTTTAAACCGCTGTGCGTTTTCCCCTCCCCCTTAAGCAGCATCTTGACATGTGGACCACTTACAAAATTATCTCTTGTTGTTTTTCCCCAAACCTAAGCGGTCTTCATAGGAAGCACTTACCCATCTCAGTCTGTACTAGTGTCTAATAGAGGGAGCTTGACATCCATTTCCTCCAGAACATTTGTTTTAAAATGTTAATTATGTAGCTTTATTTGCCAGTTTTCTGAAGACGAACTGACCAGCCAACACATCGTTAAATGTGACAATATACGCTTAATGCGAACAGAAAGGCTGATAAAATATGTAACTCTTATCTCTTTGCTACGGTGATGACGATCGCAATGACTTATCTGAGCAGCTAAAAATAAAAAGAGATCATGAAGACCTAATTTCAGCGAAGTGTTTACGAGTTGGAGACTTTTAAATCGGTTACATTCCTTTGATAAATTTTCTGAGGAAAATGTGAATGGGTGATAAAAAAAATAGCATCCAGTGGTCGGTCTTACATGGATATGTTTCATCGGCTCGTCAGCAGGTCGATTTCCAGCTGCCCTGTTACCTTTGTGTACTGTTTCCAGACGACTTTTAGCCACTGATACTAAATCCGTCATGCAACATTCTTTGTAATGTTTTGTAGTAGCTTTCTGCTGGTGGTGACATGGATCTTGTGAACTGTGCAATAAGTGATAGGGGAGGTAGGTTAGCAGGGTTCACCATTTGGTTACCTGGGATATTTTTTAAGGTCGTTACAGTACACGTTGATGCTGCCCTATGTTCCTCGAGGAGTAACAAGGAATAAACTAAACTTAACTCACAGTCCACGTAAGCAGAAAGTGCACTCTGACAGCTTCTGTTTCCGATGTAGCACCATAACAAAATAAAAAGATTTATAATTTAGTCCCCAATGTGGGTGAGGTAATAAACAGGAGTCAAAACAGCGCCTATGTAAATGAAGAAGTTGAGTCTAAGTTTGTGCAAGCAGACTAAACATCATATAGAAGGCACATTTCATATCACAGGTTATCTAACAAAGAATCTTCTCTGATACTTCATAGTCCACAGAAGAGGTTTCTAAATCTGTATACCGTTTATTCAACGGAGTTTAATTAAAATAAATGAAATGGACTTTCTTGCGTTAAAAGACACATTTCTCTTTGGCTCGATGCAGAATACAGCTATCCAAATAACCGGTCAATTTTGCAACAGCTAAGCTCACGAAGAACTGCAGGACAAAAAAACGCACTTAACGTGGGCTAAATATAGAAACCGTGTCACGCACACTTGTTGAGCTCTAAGCCCTGGAAAGTAGGTCACACACAGTCTCTCCTAATTCCTTGTTTGATGTGCCGTGAGGTCTTACTAAAGGTAGCACATCCCTATCAACGACAGCTACGACAGTTGTCAGATTCCCTGTAACGTAATCCCTCGTCCAACTGCCTGGAGGTTTTCGATGTAACACAGTGGACGTGAATTAAAATGTCTCTTTAAAAGGCCGAGTTTAGATGAGGTAGACAAGCCTGGACGCCAGATGTGAGAGCAGGCAGTCTGTTCATCGCAAATCTGGATGAGAGCGAGTTGGCAAACACAGCGCCTGTATGTAGATTTTCTCTGTTAAAACAGTGGCTCGGCAAACAGTCAGCAGTATGTCAGTGGCTCTCGGCCCTCAAGCATCTTGGCATGTGGCAGCCTAAAGTGTAGTTTCGTTGAAGAAGTATTTCGAATCCCCCCCCCCGTTCAAAATCCTATGTATATGATGACTCCTGAGTATTATCCTAGACATGGACTAATAATGTCATTTGTTTACAATACTTCCCAAGAACCCATTGCTCAAGGACCATCTCCGCGAACAGCTTCTGCTTAAAACCCGCGAGCTGGGCTAGCTTTGTATCTTTCTCCTTTACAAGTGTGTTTTCATGGACTAATCATCATCTGAAAAACATGTGCACTGTCAGAAGGGATAGGACTTGCAGCTCTTTTGTTCAAATAGCTCAAGATGTTAAGAATGAGAAGAAACCTTAAATGCAAAAAAAAAAAAAAAAAAAACACCGACAGAACGAAATTCCCCCTCCCATTCACTGGCATCGTATTTCACATCATATGCATCTAGTGAAATGGGCAAAGCATCACAGAATAAAGTACATCAGTACTTCGATAAAAGCGATTTCTGTGAGGTCCACTTAACACAATTTTCCCTGTTTCCCGGTTATCTTGTGGAAATAAATATGCCGTTTCCTACAACAGGGACACTTAGCCCGCATTGTTACTAAACTGATGTACTCATTGTACTCTTGATGTGTAATCTAAAGGAGCTCACTTTAATCTTAGTTATGCTGATAATTATTCCAATTTGAAGTTGGTAGTTGGGTGAAGGGGCGAGGGGGGATAGACTATCAAGGGTTTAACTCCTAGTATCCAATTAAGCTACTAGTGTTTCATAATAATTCTGGCTGACTGATAAACTAGCCTAACTGTACTCCCGGTCCCTGATAGTGAGAAATAATAAAAATAATGTGTTTTCTCTACTACCAGCCGTATTTAAAGCCCTTGACAAACAGGTGCGTAAACATACCTTTTAGGACAAGGATCAAATGCACCTTCTTGAACACGCATATACAGAAACATGCAAAAAATGCACAGCAAAATATATAAATAAAAATGATTGAGAAAGCGCTAAAGAAGTTTTGTAGAATACCATATTGGATGAAAGAGATGTAGCCAGAAGTAGCGGACACAATTCATTTGAAAAACTGTAATCCAGGCAATAAATGCTTAAATCAACACTACAGTTCCAGCCATAGAAAGGATCTGATAGGTAGAAGTCTTTGTTTGTTTGTTTTGGTGCTCCCAGGGTTGCCTGCAAAATGTGTCTGTGAAAAGCCACAATGAGTTCACAAGCCGTTGAAAGGGGTACGAGTGAATGTACCTCCTCTTCCATACACAA
Source organism: Marisa cornuarietis (assembly GCA_004794655.1). Taxonomy (NCBI): domain Eukaryota; kingdom Metazoa; phylum Mollusca; class Gastropoda; order Architaenioglossa; family Ampullariidae; genus Marisa; species Marisa cornuarietis. The sequence goes on from SMMW01000001.1 coordinate 15,317,038, forward strand.
ATATTCCTGAATGTTTACTCTCTAACACTTTTAAAAACATGACAGTGCGTTGCTTGCCTTTAGTATTTTGTTACCGGATGTAGTGTATAACACGTAACCATCTATTTTTAGCCGGCCGCTGTCCGCTGGGAATTTAGCCAAAAGTTCCGTGTCCTCAGAGAATAGTGTTGTTCGCGTGCAGGCGCCACAACATGGACTGCAGAACTCTGGTGGACATGCCCACCACCCCACGAAACACCCCAGTCCCAGGCGGCCAGTCGGGCCAAACCTCATACCCGACCCTGGCGCTGCAGGACATCAACTATTACGTCACATGCCGGCCCGGGCCATGGTGGAAGGGCAGCTGTTTCCGTGGAAAGCAGGTTAAGCACGTGCTGCAGAATGTGACTTTGGACCTTCCGGCCGGACACCTCATCGCTGTCGTTGGAAGCTCAGGTATGACGGGTACTTAAGGCCCTGTATTTATATATAGATATCTGAGGGTGGGGGCGCACGTGCTTGTGAGCGTACGCCCGTGTAAGGTGTGTAGGGAGCATGTATTATGTAAAAAAAAGTGCATGTGTGTGTGTGTGTGTGTGTGTGAGAGAGAGAGAGAGAGGTTGTAAGTGAGTGTAAGCAGAAATTAAAGTGTTATTCAAGTGTACAAAGACCAGCAGTGTCAATATTACTATACCACCCATTTAATAAACGTATATCTATATCTCAAAGGACAAGGCAGGTTGCATACTTCAAGTGGTTTGGGTAAGCTGTTAGAAAATAATTTTTATATGGTAATCAAGCATCAAGGAAGGAAACAGCCAGTTGAAATAAACCCCGATATTGTTCTGTTAAGGCTCAGGGAAGACCTCGCTCCTTGACATTATAACATTTCGAAACGAGGGCTCCGTCACGGGCAATATGGCCTTTAAAGGCTTACGCTGTACAAAGGAAAGAATGAAAAAGATATGCAGCTATGTCATTCAAGCAGACAGACTGCTGCCCAACCTGACTGTTCGAGAAACTCTCATCTATTACGCCTATCTAAAGCTACCAGGTGAAACAAAGAGATCCAAACTGGAGGAAATAGTAAGATTTATTTTCTAGTCTTCTCCTCTGCATCGTTCTTATCTTCCAGTCGCTTCTCTAGTTTCAAGTAACAACAAAAGAAAAGCAAAAACATTCACCTGTCACATGAATACTAAACATGCCCAATATGTATATAATATATAATAACATAATTCGTTTGTGTCTTCTATAGTCTAAAGATTCATTTACAATACGCTAGACAATGTCGTCATTAAATGAAAACTTCAGTGTCTTCAGTTATTTATTTAATTCATATTAATATATTTAATTTACATTTTAATTAACGAAGGTAAAAATAATCTGAGTAAAGAAAAGAACAAAAAATTTGTATGTAATAAAATTATTGTTTCGAATAGATTTCTCCATTTCTCAATAGCTGGTCACCTGTTGATAGCTTGGCGACAGCCTTCTAAATTTAAATACCTTCATGTGTTTTCTTCTTTTGTTTTGTTTTAGGTGGAATCTGTTATCTCTAGAATGGGGCTAAAGGGTGTGGCTGATTCGAGAGTAGGTGGCGCTGTTGTGCGCGGTATTTCTGGGGGAGAAAGGCGACGCGTCACCATTGCCATCCAGCTTCTGCAGGAACCAGGTAATGGAGGCCAGCTAATCACCATCCCTGGGAAGTCTATCTGTATATCTGTCTTCTCTCTCTCTCTCGGTTACCTGGAGTAAGTCCTTGCAAGCAGGTTGGTTGAGTATGACAGTGTAACAAGACAGCAGCTCGATCACGAAAAAAAGTGGTATGTAAAACTGCTAAATAACGCCTGAAACAGTGGGGATTTGGGAACAAATTTCATTTAAGAGGTCAGGTCAGCCGACCCTCCATGAAACCATTTTGCCTCAGCAAAACTAGAAGGAGTCTCAAATTGAATAATGTGCCTCTACAAGGCCGAGGCCTACGTTTAACCACTGCAAAAAAAGTAAAATGTTCTCATCACCCGTTTCATTAAATGCAATTAATTAACTCATCACTCCCTTCTGCTCAATCATCTCAGTTCCACTCTTTTCTTGTAGATTAAGATCGTACTTCTGTTCAAACACCTAATTTCTATAACTCAACATCTCTGCACTTAATGAGGAGTCACAAAGGAACTCGGAAAATACTTCAGAATACACGATAACGGTAACAATAAATAATGCCGTTCCACTTTCATCCAAAGTAAATCCTTCAGAAAGTAATTCTCCACTAAGTTCCTCTTTTGCTTTCAATGTGTTACAATGGCTTCATCCTAGACAAGAGTAATAAAAATCCCCATTGGATAGGACTTGCGCAGTACCAACACGTGACATGTCATCACATTTATTTCCACAGCCCCGCCTAGCATTGCTCCCACGGTGTAGGCCGAAAGCGCCTTCCGCTGCTGCCCACACCTTCTCCCACTTTATCAGATTTGTAGAACTTTGCTGTATCGTTCTTGTAACAACCCAGTACTGTGTGAAATTAATATCTACAAATGTATATATAGTGATCGTATTGCAGGCTTCTTGTGCTCACTCACGATCTCCATGTCAAACTGCCGTGTGGTTGCCATTGACCTATGAACTGTTTATTATAGTGTCTGGTGAAAATATTATGCCCGCGGACAATTTGATTTTTAGACTTTCGTTTGGGCGTTTTTTTTATGGACCCTTCTAGCAAACTAATGCACAATCGTGCATAGGAAGTGTGCACAAAGGGACAGACAATTTCAGAATCAGCCTTGTTAATGGGTCGGTGCGTGTCGCGAAGAATGATGGCTCTATCTACTCCTAATGTGCACAAGGGACGTGGAAGGGAACCTGGGACCAGTTGACAATAAAACATCAGCCAAGAGAGACAATACAAAAAATATTAAACATCTAATATTCCTCACCATCAATTATATACATGCAAGATGCAGCAGCTGGCATGAGCGCTATTCTCAAAGAAGTTACAATCAATTCCAAGATGTTAAAAACCAAATGAGGCTGGATAAACAAACAGAAGAACTAGAGAAGAAGATAAGGCTACAAGATATTTAAAAAACAAACTACACCAAAGGAAAGATAAAAACATGTGATGATCTGTATAGTCTGAAGGTCAAGTTTGTAACCACTGACTTGTATTACTGAACTGCTTGCAGAAGATTTTGTTCAGTTAAGTTATAGAACGAGGCTTTTGACTACAAAGCTTCCGGTTTATTCACGTTTCAGCTTCACTACTAGAACGAGGCTTTTTAGTACAAAGCTTCAGGTTTAGTTACATTCATTGTTTAAGCTTGCCGAGACTAACAGCGGAGGAGATCGCAAGAAGCTAAGCGTTGGTCTCGGCAGACAGGCAGCAGTCCACCTGTCCATGGTGTAACCGTAAAGAAAGAAAATGTTAAACGACTCGCTGACTTGGAATGAGGACCGCTATAGGAAACAAATAGGTTTCAACGCACCAAGCAGCAAGGCAATAGAATAAAGCACGTGAAAGATCGAGTAGAATAAAATAAGTTAATTAAAAAGTAAAAGTCAATAATGGGAAAAGCTAAGCGCCTGTTTTTGTTTTTTTTTTGTTGGCAACGTCAGCAAGGCTCTTTGAATGTAAAAATACTTATTTTTTTTACATTCGCTGTTTTTGTCATGGGTTGGTTAAACTTCGTGTATTTATTTTACCTGTTAACCGATTTATAGGGATGCTTAGGAAATCTGCCATTTGTGTACAGTGTGTAGAGATGTTAAAGATAAAATACATCCATTACTATCCCTCATATTCGGCTTTCAAAATGACTTTGAGATATTCTGGCACAATAGGCATTTGTAATGCAAAAATTCAAGATCGAAGATATCTTCGTCAAGTAATCGAAGCGTTGTACATGATAAGGACTTCCTAATAACTGAGCCCAAAACTATTGCTCTTCTTATTTTTTTAAAATAAACTATGTAGTCTTTGACAACGCACTGGTAAACTTTAAACTGTGCGAACTATTTTTATTCAGCAGATCCTTACTCTCTTCCAAATCCGATTTTATCCATAAACAGGGAATACTTTCTCCAAGTAGTATTTTCAATAAAATAATTTCCGCAAGCTCACACAGGATTCAATCATACTCAATCCACCAGTTAGATAAATGTTCGCTGGGGACGTTAAAACATATGTACGCCAGTCTCCAACTACGTAGAGTTCAACTTCCGCGTTTATGGACAGAACTAGGTCTGTCTACTGTTCTATGTAAGCAGAGAAACTGTCCACACTAAAGTTTTATGAGGTCCCGTAGTGTTCTCCTGGCTCACAAACTCCGTACAGCAATATTAACCAATCATATATATTCAAGGTATAAGGGAAGCTACTTACACTGAACACAAACACCCCCATATCACACCACGTAGTAATCCCCTGAGGAATATCACCGACGACGTATATAGGAACACTTTCCCACTGATTACATTGGAAACTGGGAAGGCGCTCGGGTCTATCTTACTGACCGAAGAGCTGATTCATCAGCCGAATACAAAAGCAAATCTATTCACTTTCTTTGAACTCGAACTGAGTGGACGTATATATATATATATATCTCCTGAATGGTTCCTGTAAACTAGTTATTCAGTAAGTACCAAGTTCAAGTAAAAAAATACACAATAAAAGCTTTCCCTTACAATAACAATTATTTGATCCATTTCATTTCATGCACATCGATTATAAACATAGTTTCCAAATTTTTCAATTAAAATCGATAATTTACATGAAGGTAAATATTAAACCAACCATAAAATAAAACTAATGACTTTTCTACTAAACTGAGTATGAAATGAACTTGACTAGAAAAGGAATGCAATCAACACAGATTTCCAGGCTCGCATCCACAGTACCCACATGTTCCCTCTACAACTGTTACTTGGGAACGCTCTAAGAATTCTCAGGTGAACAATCAGCGCAGTGAACTCTAGTGACCTCTTCTTTGTTTGCACGGGTTTCACATTCGCTAGCTATCAAGTCCTACTTACACACCACTAAACATATCTCGTGCACATGGCTTAGCAATATTATGATACTCTAGTAACTAGTTTAGCGATGTACTTCTCTGTATTGTCAATCTTCCTTACACTCTACACTTATTTCGAACCAAATGGCATGTAGCCTGTTTGTGTCTCTATAAAAGATTTTGTTTTTCTCTCTGTTAGTTTGGCAGCTACCCAATCGCCTAGATTTTGATTAGAGCAGAAGAGACATTTTTTAAAACATCAAACAATCAAAAAAATCTCAGAAAATCTACCAGCTGTGTTTTCTCTACATCTCAGTCATTCAGTGTACATGTCTCTGTGTCTATTCGTTCGAGCTCTATCTTCATTTTTTTCTTCCACTCTCCCTTTAGACTCCCTGAGCTTTCCTTGAAATATGAACTTGATAAATCGCCATGAATTTTTCGCAATATGTTCTCCTGTTTTCCCAATGTCCTAGTAAACCTTTTCTTGTACTACACGCGACGTGCGGGGTGGGTGGGTGGAAATCTGTTGATAATTGTGCAAGAACATTAAGACTTTGACAAATATAATGCATGTCACTAGACTCAAGGAAAGCGAACGTTTGTAAGCCTTGTACCTGAAGGTTCTGACTTGCTTTGTCTTCAAATGTCAATGTACGTGATAAAGGAGATTCAATGAGAATGAACAGAAACTGAATTTGACTGAACTATTGAATTATTGTAGCAAAGGACAAGACCAAAGTCTCGAAAACAATTACCTTTTTTTTGGGGGGGGGCGATTACGGAGGCTGGGGTGGTGAGGGGGGATAGTTCTTCTCTTACTTCATTAACTAATTACAAATTAGGACAAATATTCCACAGACTACGTAATGATTTGTTTAAAGACCACTGTAAATGTGGTAATATTAAAACAGATATTCTACTTCTGGACGAGCCAACCACAGGCCTTGACAGTTTTACGGCACGCCACCTGGTAGCAAGCTTGCAACAGCTCGCTCGTCAGGGGACCTTAGTTGTGCTGTCCCTTCACCAGCCTCGGTACGACATCGTCCGGATGCTGGATCACACGATTTTGATGTCCAAAGGCCAGGTTGTCTACAGTGGTACAACCACCAACCTCGTGCCCTACTTTACGAACCTGGGCCACGAATGTCCCAGTTACACAAACCCAATGGACAGATACAGTATGTACGCTCATAAAGACCTACAGTTCTTATTGAACTAGCTGCTGTATGATTTCTTTGTATTTGGATATGCATCTGAAGGTACATTCAATAATTTGTCAGTGGGTTTTAGTGAGTCGAAAGGCTCTGAAATCAAGGGACTAATGTAGTAGTGATGAAGGTTGTGGAGGAACGGAGGAGCATTATAGAGAGACATTGGAAGAAGGGAGAGGGGGGGGAAATAAAAAAGACGAAAAGATAATGAGTTGATAGAGACAGGATAAAGAGTAAGTGTGGGATAGTACACCAGAAAAAGGAAAGAACCAAAAAGATAAAGATTGACAAAAAAAGACATTCGAGATGAAGAGAGAACGAACGAGCAGCTGACAATGAGACCCAGACAAGCAGGTATGTAGTCGAGCAGACAAAAAAGAAAACATATCCCATGGAATTCTTTTTTTTTTAATTGGAGTTAGCTGCTGGAAAGCTGTTCTTCGTGTAATTGTCTGCATGTCATCGGAATACTTTTTAAAACATTTTTCTCTTCTTCTTCTCTAGTGGACATAATCAGCGTCGACCACGCCAATCCAGAAAATCAGCTGAACTCTGCTCAGCGATTGCAGACTCTTGTTGAGGCTTACCAAGCATCTGACCTCTTTGCTGCAACCAAAGACAAGGTCGCAGAACAAATGCGGGGTAACTTTGTGCAAGTAGGCAAGAGTTACCGACCGTCGGGCCCCAGCTGGTTCCGGGTGTTTCTGATTCTTGTCAGGTCAGAAATAGTGCATCGTGAGGCTGCACTATAACAGTAACATGTAAATGCTTCATTTATATTAAAATGAAATCTCTTCAAACCACACGCAGCTACCAGGGATCACAGACAGAACGTCTTGTTCTCAGTGTAACGCCTAAGATCTTTTACCACGGAGACCTGTCGATCAAGGTTTAAAACCAATCTCAATACCGGCATATGCTAGTGTTGACCCTTTGATGTTTTTAGTTTATCCGGTTTTCAAGTACCATGCAGTACAATGGGAAACACGACAGATTTGTTTGCTTGTACCTTCCTGTCCAGGATTTTACTCGAAAGTTCTGTTGGAGTTAAAGTACTCTCCGCCTACCATGGTTGTCAAAATCTGACACGAGCAAATATCACAACATTCGTAGAACAAGGATTTATTTTTTAAAAAATCACATCGCATTTTTGGTGACAAACTAATAGCAGTGAAATGTTTTATTAGTTCTATTGACTCAAACTTAGAGTTTAATATTCTGTTTGACTCGGTTCTTTATTAATAATGGTCTCTTCTTTCTGTCCTTTACATTGCTTTGACATTGCCTTTGTAAACCTGCATTTGGTCGCTGTCAAGTTTCATCGGAAAACGTTTTACAATGGCCTGATAATCTGGTTTCTTATTGCTGTCATTTCCAGTCGCATGCATGTCAACCTGTACCGCTCTCCGCTGGACCTTCTGGGGCGGCTTTTCCTTATGCCCATATTCTGCCCCTTCCTGCTGATGTTCTTGGGGCAAATGAAACACAACCAGAAGTCCATCCAGGACCGCATCGGCCTGCTGTACCAGAGTAGCCATGTTCCTCCTTATTTTGGCCTCTTCAACGCTATTGGACTATGTAAGTCTTTGCCAATATCGCACAAGACAGACAGACAGACAGACAGACAGACAGACAGACAGACAGATAAAAGAAAATGAAAGAAGAGAAAAGAATGATCGCTAGAGGTGGTTATTTAAAAATAGTGCTGCGTGATGGTAAAACTTTCCGTTTTTAAGATTGCTTGCCGGAACTGCTTGATATTGACATTTACATTTACGTGACATGAAATGGTCACGCAACGCTTTCGTATCCTTGAGAGTCCGATACTGAATGCGACTTTTATGTATTCAAAAGAGACAACGAGATAGTACTTAATCTTACTCTGCCCGAGCGTTTAGTGTTGGCAGCTATAACGATACATCCTGTTTCAGCTCTGCAAGTTCGTTATTACCTCAACAGCTGTAACATTACATCCTGTTTTAAGGCTGTAAGTTTGGTATTACGTCAACAGCTGTAACATAACATCCTGTTTCAGCTCTGTAAGTTTGTTATTACCTCAACAGCTGTAACATTACATCCTGTTTTAAGGCGGCAGCATCACCCAAAACTGGGTACCAAATTTGTTCTGAATGACATGGGCCAACTAATTAATGTATAAACATAAAATTTGGTCATAATGTGGTTAAGGTGTTGTATTTTTAACATACTGACATGTTGATGGTTTCTGGAATTAGGAAAGGGCTTAAAAATTAAATAAATGAAAAATATACCCTCGCGACACTAATAAAACAAGCCTACACTTTAGAACTGGTCTAGACCCAAGTATCAGAGACTGAGCTAAATACTTTTTCTACATTTGGAGAAGACGTGTAGCTGTAGCATGAAGCACTGTCATTATTCTAGTGTATCTGGTTTGTCTGTGATGTAAGACTTTAAAAAGTGTTAAACTTTTGTCAAAAATACAGCTTTTGTGCCCTTATATCTTAGAAAGTATGAAACATAGGCAAGAGATTTTGCTTCATACCAGAGCCACTCCATCTGGGAGTATATGTGCAAAGTTTCAAGAAAATCTGTTAACAAATGTGGAAAATAACTGGAAGACAGTCAGCACTAACGTAGGTTTTCGTTAATGTTTGGAGTACAGAAAATGAATGTTTTTCTACCCAAAAGCAGTCAGTATCCTCCAGGTTGGTAGGGATGACCCTCTCTCTCAGCTTCTTGCTCATCAGCACCCAGTCTTCTGCGTCTCCTAGCTTGGCGAAGAGCCTTGGAAGCCAATCTAGCCTGTCGCTGTGCATTTTTCAAACGCTCGACATCAGCTTCTTCACAGAACGTGCAACAAAACTGTCCCGGATGTATGTCCATCATCCTCAGAATAGCCATTAGATTAGTGCAGCCGTCATTGAACATGGAAACTGCAATTGCCACAGCTGTTTCAACAGTTTTTAGTCCATGATTCTTTGTTTTTGGGCACAACTTCCATATGCTGCTGTTGACTCATTTTGGTTTTGTGTGTAGCCACCTAGACACTTTGTTAGAAGCTCTGTTTTGGCAAGGTCTTTCCATACAGGTTTTATATAATTTATGACAGCAGAAGGGAGACAGTTGTTAGTTTTATGAGTGTATGATTTACCATCTCTTTTAGCCTTCAGAAAGGGGCACCAGCTAACATCACAAAAGTTGTGAACAGGCTTTTCATCAGAAGAACCCTTGTGAAAGTATACTGCACAAACTCCTTCTCTCATCTTGACAATGTCATGTTTATGTTTCCTGATAGCATTTCCATAATAACGTTGTAATTTATCAATAGCAGCTTCTGTTAGTCTCCCTTTTCCAATAAGTCTTTTTCCATCACTAAGAACTTCTTTGGTACATTTTTTTAAGGTTTCTAAGTCTTGTGCCTACTCGCTTTTGGATGTGTCCCACACATTCAAGCTTGTCAATGTTTTTGTTACCATTGGGCATGCTGTCACTCCCTTTTTATAAGTGTTAGTGTCCCCATCACCAACAAACCCTGTGTATCTAAGTTTGTACTGCTCAACTGATCTTTTAAAAATGTCACATGTACCGCTTGCCTCCCTCAACCCACTAGAACCTTCATGTGTTAGTGTGCAATCTGCGGCATGAGCCGCTGCCCATGCACATTATTTGTCAGAGTTGGCTGCATATTACAGTTTCTATTGCTACAATGAAATACAAATGTACTTGCCAGTCCCTTTCTTTGCATCTCAAACAACCTGACAGTATGGTGACAGTAACAGCACACCAAGTTCGATGAAACTGTTTCACTTAGGATTGCTACATCTATTATTCTATTTCCTTTTGGATTTTCAACAACAATATCCTGAGTTGTGCTATCTTCTTTACTTTCAGAAGTGTCATTTTCACAATCTGCTTCTTCATATTCCCCCTCTGAACTACAGTCAAGCACCAACTCGTACAGATCTTGTAATTTCTGTTCTGATCTAGTGGGCATGTCCACCTGTTCACAATAACTTTCTGAACTGACAGTTGAATTGCCTATATAACAAATGTTGCTGAGAGCGCTTCGTATGCCTTTTCCCACTGTTGCTTTTTCTTTTGAGTACTGGTTACCACAAAATTTGCGTTTTTTAGGCTTTGAAGGTCCGTACTTCCGATCATTAGCCATAGTTACAGTGTCACACAACTGTAGCCACAATAATCGGTCCAAAGTTGAATTAAAATGTCACTAAAAGCAATCACAAAGCCATGCTTTCAACTTGGCGGAAGTGCACGGAAGTAGGGAGTAATTATTATTTAGAAGTTATATTGGGAGCGGTTATTATTTGTGTGTCATGTTGCTAGGTGACTGAATGTTATTTTCCACCATTTTGGAGCATTCTGACATGCCACCCCTACCCTGTGTAGATGCAATTATCTAAAAAAAAAAACTACATAGCTCTGGCATAAGTTTAACTTACTCTCTGAAAGAGAAAAGATTTATGAATAAAATGACACATCTTAACTGTTCTTGATTTACAGGGCAAGTGTATGATTATTAAGTTACATACACATATTAAACCATCTAAATAAAACAGTCTGTAAGTTTGCTATTACCTCAACAGCTTTAGGAAAAATTATCTTTTTTTTCAAGAGCTTTGAGCCTGCCTTTGATGGTGGGTTAAAGCGCTATATAAATATACATCATCATCATCATCATCATCATCATCATCATCATCATCATCATCATCATCATCATCATCATCATCATCATCATCATGTCTGGTTCCCGAATTACGGGCACCGGTCGTGTATGAGGTGTGACAGTGACTGCTCATTTTTACCATCGTTTCTCGGACGTTGTAGTTGCTGCGCTCAGGAACCATTTCTACAGAGAGGGCTTTGAGGGTCTGTACTCATCAACAACCTTCCTGCTGGCCTACACTGTCCACATCGCCCCCTTCATGGCCCTGTCTGGAGTGATCTTCTCCTCTGTTCTCTACTGGTGAGTTCTTAACCCCTCTCTAGACGAGTTTTCTTTTTTTTTAATTTGATCGTGGCACAACGATACAAGGTGCTACCTCCCTGACCAGACGCTCCTTTAGGATGGTGAACATCCCAAGAAACATCCGGGACTTGCGTATAAAAAGAGAGGAAACACGTCTCTCTCTCTCTTTCTGTTTAACCTTTAGAAAGAGACTTAAAAAATACGACAATCACACACTTTGAGGAGGGCTAAGAGGTGACCTGGAGATCAGCTTCTTAAAGTCGACTGTATAAGCAGGTATTTAGGGTAAGGTTATGGAGTGGAGGTTTGTAATTAATTGTTTGTAGTAGAGTTAATAAATTAGTGTTGTAGGTTGTGAATTATGGTCTTGTGTTATTCATCCGCTGCTATCTTCTTACCCGTATCTATCTGCTCTGTCCTGTGCAACAAAGGCACGTGCCTCCCAGTATATCGAATAGGGAGAGCAGTCATTTCTGCCGGGTAGTGGGGTACCCAGATACATTCTCTCCTTATTCTTTCTTTCCTTCTGCTAGCAAAGGCGCGTATCCCGGTACGACAGGTCGAGCTGTCCTCAGATATTTTGTTTGGCGGATATCTTGGGGATTATTCCCGGTGCCGCGGGGGGAGGGGGAACGTCCCCCATTATAGCTAGTTTGCTCGGGCTTTATCATAAGTTCTTGTGCAATTTTTTGCAGGATGTTCTAGTGTACATAGCCTTGCTGGTTCGTGATCAGACATAGAAAATTAGTTTCAATAAATTAAACACTCTTCTGTGCATCCTGTCTCCGACTTAACATGAAAGAGAATTTCGTGATGTCAGAAGAAGTTATCCAAGTGCCATATATTTACATGCTAGGGGGAAAACTCTGGGCGTCAGTATCTGCTGAGCGGCCAACAAAACGAAGCTGCTCGAATACTTGTTCCCCCTTTAATAGATCATCAAAAGAATGAAAAAGAAGTAATTGCATGTCAGCATTGTATGCAGTTTTCATTGATTGGCGACTTTATTTCTCCCAACGATGCTGATTAGACTATTATAATCAAGACATTCAACGTGTGAAAATGAAATGCAAGGAAAATCAGCTCTGACAGATAAAAACCCTAATCAATTAGAATGACTTTCGAATCAAACCCGGAAGAACGAAAACTGATGAGTAATTTTTTTTAAGTTGAAACTGAATAATACTATTTACATATGTTTTCCTAAAGACGGATATCAGCGACCTACTGAAGAAAGTATTGTTACCAGATTATTTTTGTCGCACCCATCCCCACCACCACCCAGTATACTTTTGACCTTGTGTTAATATCCTGCTTTGCTCCGGGATGTCGTAAATACAGTAAATTTCACGACAGACAGACAGACGGACGGACGGACGGACGGACGGACATTTTGAGAAATCTCAACGTTCTTTCTTTTCTTAATATTGTCTCCCCCTGCAGGGGAACAGGACTGAATCCAGTCGCTGACCATTTTGCCAAATATTTGGCGGTCGTCCTGATGTTACACCTGTCAGGAGAGTTGCTGACCGTGGCTATTATGGGGATCTTCAAGGATCCTCGCCTTGCCAGTAACACCACGTCCCTCATTTTCGCAGCCGCTAGCTTGATCGGGAGTGGATTTCTCAGGTCAGTGAAATCTCTTGAAGGTTCTTTGCAAGAGAATTAGCACATAAAACTCTCTCTCTCTCTCCCTCTTTCCGACTACTTGGCCGGGATACAGCCGTATTTGTTGGCTAGGCGTAAACTATCAAATAAATGTAATCCTCTTCTTCTCCAGAAAATAAGTGAAATGATTCTCACCAGTGCCATGGTCTTTGAAACTGACTGTCTTTCTGAAACTATCCTTCTCAGAGTTTGACATGCATCATGCATTTTTAAAAATGTATTTAGACTTGTAGTAAAAATGGAATCATTTGACGTATTTGTCTATGTGTTCAGGTCCCTTGAGAACATGCTGCAGGTGCTGAAATACTTGGGCTGGGTGTCCTTTCTGAAATACTCCAGCGAGATCTTTGTCGCCCTTGAGTTCCACAACCTGAACCTGACCTGCGAGGACCAGATGCAAGGCAAGACATTTGTCTTGCAGACACTCGCATCTAAAATACGATTACCTTCTCACAATCCCCATAATTATCATGTGTTCTGTAGGCTCCAAATCATTCCAGTAAAACGTAACAACATCATCAACAACAAATCAGCACGGCGTTGACAATGGCAGGAGACTGACCGATTGTCGTATTTCAGGCGTTTATACTGGACACAGAATACACACAAGAATGTTATACACATGACACCTTAAAACATTCTAACATTTGTATAATATTCAAACTATTTACATTGTACACATATACACTGGATCTAAGTATACACGCGAGTAGGTAGTTTTAAAAATTTGGGTAATTGCATATTTTATTTTTATGAAAGCTGTCCAGCAAGCATTTAACAGCACTAGGCATGTGTTTCTACAAGTAATAAATCGTTAATGAGAGTGGCACACAAATCATTTGCTCAAAGGACAAATGTAACACTGTGTTTTACAATGATTGTCACATTTATTTCCTGTTTCATCGTTTGCTTCTGATTTAGTTCCCCGAAAATAAGACCGGATCTTATATTAATTTTTCGTGCCAAAGAGTTATTAGGTCTTATTTTTGGGGGGATGTCTTATTTTTTTTCATGTGCAAAACTCTACGTTTATTCAAGCACAAAAATAAATATTTGTTTTAACACAGTCATGTTCTTCTGGAACATCGTCATAACTCAGAAGGTTTTTTATTTATAGATTAATATCATTACTTTATATTTCAATACATCCGTCGTATGTTTCAACAGACGAACGAAATCCGTCCGTTTGGCTGGCGATCTTAACTAGGGCTTATATTTGAAATAGAGCTTATATTACAAGCAGCCTGAAAATCATTCTAGGGCTTATTTTGAGGCTAGGTTTTATTTTCGGGGAAATACTGTATATTTTCTCCTCACCTCCCCCTCTCTCTTGCGTGCGATTTGCTTGCAAGTGATCTCACGCAGAATATACTATGCTTACATCAGCACCACATACAATGACTTGTGACTTTGTTGTTGGAGATTCAGCTGCCAGTGTGTCCAGCACGTGAGTCATGTTTGCTGTCTGTGCGCAGGGCTCCCGTGCATCCCCAGCGGCGAGGTCTTCATCGACGCCAACTACCCCGGGGCCTTGGACCACGAGGCTCAAAACTTCCAGGTGATGGCAGCCTTCACGGTTGGCTTTTTGACCCTGGCTGTGGTGGTGTTCAGGGTGGTGGGCATTCGAATCCTGCAGTAAACAGGTGACTGGCAAAGTGCACGCTGGTACTTGTCGCCCCTTGGCATAGAGCAAGCACATTGCTTGTTGCTTCCCATTGTCATTACGATTCTCCAAAATAAATAAATAAATAAATAAATAAGAACCTAAGGACAGAGATTATGAGCGAATCGGATAATGTTTCAAGCATAATTCTTTATCTATTATTTCCGACTAGAGATCATTTTTCCTAGAAATCGAAGCTGTACATTTTCATCTCAAACTGAGAATTTTTTTTATATATCTATATATACACTTTTGTGCGAGATTAATACTTTTGTTTTACCTACAGACTATTAACTTCTGTTGTCACTGACTGTCCAGAAGTCTGCAATTTTCCTTAACATTTACATTATTTTGTCGTGAATGGGTTTCTGACTCCATCGGAAGTTGGGAAAAAGTAAAGCAAAGAGAAGGAGCAGAGATAGTAACCGCCCTCACAAATTAGCTGGCGCCCGAGAAAAGTGTGGTCTCCTCCCCAACGACTTTAAAAGGGGAGGGGTTAGGGGATAACCTTTTGCCTTTTTGTATTATTCTGTGAAAAGAAGGGACTCAAAGGAAATAATCAAATATTGACACTCACCAGTCAAGCAGTTTAGCTTATGACAAAATTCTCATTCGTCCTGTATCTGATTGTCGATTACATCTTCATCCTAAATCAGTACAGCGCCCGCCCGACTGAGTAGCGGGAATATATTATCGCCTATATGAACACTTAGCTACTGTTTGCTTGTTACATTCAAGAAATCACCATCTTTACCTGTCAAGAAAAACTTTAGGAAATAGGTTGATAAAGTTAGCAAATGAAGTCTGCCATCTTGGAATCGTGTTAGGTATCTGTGGACAAACTTTACATCGTGGGCTTGACCTCTTCCTGCGAATGATAGGGGCCCACCTCGAGTACAAAAGGGTGTATTCATCCAGACTTTGGAAAATAGTATCTTGAGCTTTACCCAGTCGTTGTTCAATTTTCACAAATTCCTTTCTTTGCGTTTAAAAAGTGTCAAACATTTTATGCATAGCATTTTGCTTTTGTGTATAAAAATCCGTGGATTATGTATCAACAAGCACATTTTTCTTAAAGTATTTGAAAGACATATTGAGACTGATATATTGCACTCTTCTTAACTTTCGTCCTAAAATGCATTGCAATGCAATTTACTTGGCTGTCGATTGAGGTGGAGACTCTGTACAAGATGTATACGTTGAGTACTCTGTGTATATTTTATTTTACACAAAATAATTTACTCTGTTTACATTTTTCTTATGTGTTTCTTTACACCTTTTCTGCATTAAAAAAATTCTAAAAATATTTTAGACTAGTTTTTGGCTATTAACACGTCTTTGCAAATAGTGAAAGACTTTTGCATGCCTGTAAAAAGTGGATGTTGTTTGAAATACTTTTGATATCTTCATAAAAAATGTAGCATTGTATAGAAGTGGTGCCTTGAGTGTTGCATATAACCAACGATATACATGTATATGTATATCAAAGGTATCAACAGTTTGTAAGAGGTGTAGGCACACTGGAAAATCACAGAGACTTACGAATATATCCACTCACCTGTTCATCGCCCTTCACCCAATCATCCACCTAAAAACACACACACACACACACACACACACTCTCTCTCTCTCTCATTCTCTCTCTCTCGCCCAGATCCTGCTCTGCCTTTCTCGTTCTCGTTAGTCTATTAGAATAATTATTATTGATTGGCAATTGTGTGTAAGTATACTTTTAGATACTTTTATGTAAGGGTACATGCGTGCTGAATATGTAATCGTGTACTCTTGCCATTAACAGTGATGCGCGTCTCCGTGCGTTCAGGCGCTAGTGGGCGAGCGCGCACACACCTGTGTTTGTGCGTGTGCGTGAGTGTGTGTGTGTGTGTGTGTGTGTGTGTGTCCTTTTCGCATACTGCAGTTAATCACAGACGTAACAGATTAGCGGCCCAGCGAGTCCCCAAGTTTGCCGGGTGTGCTTGTACCTACCCGACGCAGCTCCAGAGTGAAGTTTGAGGGCAAAGACCCCCACAAGGCGTATGCTGGATAGGGACTCCTCGCACCTCTTGTCGAGACTCTAAACTGACACACTGCGCTGTGCTTCACTCATTCCCCCACCCCACTAATCAACCCCGTTACCCGCCAAGGACCGCTAGTGACGCAAGCCTGTGGAGCAGTTTATCTAAAACCTCTTCTGACGAACTGAGGACTTTCTAAAGCAAGCAGTACCTTCTAATTGTGCAAACCCGCAGTATTAAGGTCCTTGGTGCAACTATAAATGAGCATTTAAAGATTATTTTTCACAGTCTTGCTGTCGCTGTGGTTTCCAGGTTTCTAAAACATTTACTGGACGTCCCTAGGTAAGTTTTTCCATGTTTTTTCACAGAGCAAAAAAGCTTATTTTCGATATTGGGTGGTAGGTGTTGTGGCGGGGAAACGAGGCGACGACGATGATGATGATGATGATGATGATGATGATGATGATGATGATGATGGTGATGATGATGAAGAAAAAGAAATGGAGAATGTTCATGCCGATGAAGGAGAACAATAGAACATTGTCACATAGGGACTATAAGTCCTTCGAAAATCGTTCACACCTGCAATGAGGTAAAGAATAAATCAACAATCCTGACCATATGAATAAATACCATTAAATACAATAAGGTTTTTGAAAGATACAGCATATATAGTAATGAAACGCAATTTCTATACAGGGAAATAGAAGACCAGCTTGTTCTAATGAATACTTCTTGAGGTGTCGAGATGATGATTATCTATGATGTAAGCCAAGCGATATGAGCGAATTTCACGAAGTTCAGTTTATCACAATGCAAGATTTACAGCCAGGTCTGCGGTGCATGGCATCATGATATCAGAGAGCAAAGATCAAACAAAACTGAACACATTTCCACCTAAACCAGCTATCCACATGAATAGCTTAGATAAATCGCAGTTACTATGGTGACTAATCCGTTGAAGACAGAGACTAGGCTATCCTGCTGTCAGTGTGAATGAAATGAAGAAACTTGACGGAGACCAGCCCGGAGATGGCGGACAGAAAGAAGACTGCGAGTGGTTGAAGCCCACAGAAAGAAAAAAAAAGTGTCATAGTCATTAAAATATAGTCCATGATAATAATTATGAGGACCACACCAAACAGCTAAGGTAAAAAAAACAAGAGTATAAAACACAAAATTAAAACGCATAAAATGCAGAGCTAGCCTCTTAACACATGATAGGAGAAATAACATTACTCGTACAAAATAAAATGTAAAGTAATATGTCTTATAGTCTAGTAACCGTACAGGCTATAAACGTAAGTGGTTCTTCGTGTCGGTGGCGTATGAAAAGTGGAAACCAATACTTTCATTTGCTTTTTATCTTCCCTGTCAAGTCAGGTACCCGGATATTGGTTAGCTAGGGGGCAGAGGTTTCAGGTTTGAGTAGCAAACCTCGGCAACCTTCGCAGCTGGCTGAGCACCTTGTCCAAGTACAAGTATAAAGAAGCATGTCGAAAAGAACCTTGTTTGAATAAATACATCACATAATATGTTATTCCCATAGACCGAAATTAAGTGTCTTAAGGCTGAGAAAGATGTTTAATACGGAGTTCTGAATAAGGAATTCAAATGTTATTATAAATAATACACACAGTATAAATAATAATTTATATTTTCACAGAGCACGTCCTGATATGTGTGCTTGTCTTCCCTTCTATGGACGTGACGTACAGTAAAAAGGAATGAGATTAAAAGACAGACAGAACGTTGTGAGTGTGTGCGTGCGTGCGTGCCTGTGTGTGTGTGTGCGCGCGCGCACGAATATGCATAGGGAATGGGTAGGTGGAAAGATAGATGGTGCATACCTCTGAGTGTGAGTGCGAATTGCTTCCATGAATACAGATTGTAAAAGAGCGTGCGTGTGTGCAGCCACCTGTCTGTGCGAGAAGGGCAATGCACTGGGACAAATGATAACTCAATTGGAAGTAGTTCATGGACATCCCATTGCCCAAGACAGTGATAGCGCGGGGTGACCAGGCTGTTAGATAGAAGGGAGGTCAAAATTACTTCAAATCCCAATCGCAAGCACACTGACAAAAATGTCCACGTTTCCAACCTGAGTTCCCTGCCCGTACCCCCCTTCCACCCAACCAAACTCGTACAATGCTGAGATCGTCATCGAAATCCTACCACTAGGCGTCCCCCCACCAACGAAAAAAAAAATGTTTGCTTGTCAGAAACGATTCATCCGGTTCTTTAGACTCTTGACTACAGACGCGCATTGTCCAACACTTCCGCGTTGTTCGTGGACACTGATCCCTCGACCAGATAAGCACAGCGTTGCTGGCGATTACCACTTAACGTTTTATAAGTAAAGTTCGTTTAATATATCTTTATCTTTTCCCTTCACGCGTCTCTTTCTTTCTTATCTGTAGGGTAACCGGTGGCTTGTTCTCGTCTGACAGTTTCACTCTAAGAGTTGCAGGGAACGAAGTTGCAGCACATTTTGCCATAATGAATGTTCTTATAGCTTGACCTTTGGTGTGTATCTGATATTAAAGGAAAGGGGCGAAGATCGTAAAGGCTGTAGAGACAAAGATATACGGGTTCGCTCTTGGTTATGTCACAATTACGCTCGGAAGCCACCTTTTGGTTGATTTGTTCATCCGTGTTTACTGTTGATATTCCTGTCGTATCTCCATTAAAGTACCTAAGAAACTACATTCTATTTCCACCTGAAGAAATGCAGTCTTGCAGCGCTGAGAAACGAATCTGCCATCTGTCATCAAAGTTTAAGATCTCATGCAAAAAACAGTTAAAATGATACTGAAACGAAGACTTGCCTACGTCAAGGGAATAAAGTTGACAAAAGACCTTTGTCAAGAAACATAATAAGCCTTATCAGCTGGCATGGGTCTGTTGTGTGACAAAGACAGGAGTTTGCAGTCTACCGAGGGATGTACAAGTTCGGAAGACTATTTAAAGAAGAATTTTCGATAACATTCTCCAGACCTGGACCTGTCGTGGATTAGTTCACCTGCATGTAATTGACGCGGATATACGAGTAACTTGTTTACTATGTCTTAACATTGATACGGGTATCACTTTTGAAATGGGTACGCACTTTAAGTTCTACCGCGATGTTGTGTCCTCGCTCAACGTACGTTCGCTTATTTTATTTTTAATCTGGAGAAAAATCATTTTTAACGTATTATAATAATTTTAGATATCCTGTGTGAACAGACATTTTTTGTTTATTTTGTTTTCCACCAGCACTTCGCAGTTAGCTTTTATATTTCGAAACAACAATATTTAATTTTTATCTGCGAGCTCTTGATGTCTTGATTAAAAACGCAGAAGCAAGTAGAAGAAACTCGTTTCTAATTCTGATTGTATAAACTCTATCTGCCGTCTTGCTCAGGAGGGTCTGGTTTTGTTTAAGACTTCCCCACTGTACATGTTTTATTTACTTCTTAAGTTGTGAAACAAGTACTGTGAAAAATATAGGAAAATATCCTTATTTTATATTACATTAGACTAACAAGTTTTGAAAAAAAAAATCATTAAATTACAATGCTTTGAAGTTTTCAAAAGTGGTGGGGATAATTTTTTCATCCTCTTCCTCGTCGTGGTAATGATATCTTACATATCACTAAGCATACGGCAGTTCTACCGCGTGCACCATTTTCAATGAGCCATTTGTGAGAGGAAACACTCGAAGCTAACGAAATTTAAAAAAAAAAGATGTGATAACAGTTATCATTTTGCACTTGCTTAGCAAAAAAGGGTGAGAGGTCAGAGTTTCTTTTTTCACATGTGCATGACATTGTGTCCCGCCTCGATCAATCGTATTTTATTGTTCTTCTTGTTAATGTGCTTCGCTATCGACCAGAGTTTATTAATGTTTTGCAAACTGTGCACAACAGACGCAGCTCAGAGAAAGCAAACGATTTCTAAACATAAACCAAGCAAGAAAGGTACACACCATTAGCCTACAGATAAAAGGTGATTGGCGGCGCTCTGTCAAGGCCAAACATAACGCCACCGCTCACGTGGTACATTGAACACGTGCACGCACACACACAGAGGGAGGCATTCCGGTGAGAAGAAATAACTTTCGAAGCCTACTTAAAACAATGTGTAAGCTATACAGGTGACAGTCTTCCTGAGACACATCAGACAACACCTGTAACTTTTTTCAACTGCTGGTGACGTCAGTCGTCAAAAAAGCAACATCGTGAGTTTCAAATTTTTAAATATAGTTTGTTATAAGCTCTCGAAATATAATAACTCAAAGTAGTAAACTGCTGCGTTACATCTGAAATGTGTGTTCTGTTTTCGAACTGCAGTGATCTCTTTTTTGTGCCACTCAGTCTTCAGCTTGTTCTGGGGCCAGTTGCACAACACGTTTCTAAACCTTAAAACCGTTCTAAAGAGGCAAAATCTCTTCTAGGCCATTTTGATTCTTTGCAGAAAAACATACAAAAAAATTGTACTGACAGGACGGAAAGTCAGACTTAAACAACTTTACCTTACTTATAGCAGTTTTAGTTTTAACAATTCTAAAATTGTGGTGTGCACTTTAAACTAATTATCTAAATAGAGTTAAGTTCTAAAAGTGTTTAAAATTAGAAATGTGTTGTGCAACTGGCCCCTGGTTTCTAATCATTGATACTTGTTCAGAACTATTTTCGTGGGGGTTAAGCTCGTCTGGCGTTTGGATATGACGCGATCTAAGCAAACTTTCTTATGATTCATTCAAATGCTGCAGTAAGACCCCGTTATGCTTCATTCTAAATTTATTGTGCATGACTGTACAGCCACGGATGTATAAATTGAATAAATAGTAAAGTTAATTTATATAGCGCTTTACCCCACCATCAAAGGCTAGCTCAAACCGCTTAACAAAATAAATAAATAAATAATAAACACACAGGATAGTAAAAATAATAGTCTCAAAACAAAGAGTTCACTGTGCTCCCGTTGTAGTTAAGAAGAAACTGAAAGCTGCTGTAAATGTAAAGCACTACCTGTACATGCCCGCCTTTTGAGGGGGATGACCTTGCTACACTTACTGTTCAAGGTATCATTTCCATGGACACCAGCACACTTCAGGGGGTGTTCAAGACTCCACCATCGTCCCCTCTGCCTACGGAAGAGACGAGGAAATCTCCAGCACTGGCCATCAGCGACCTCAACTACTACGTCCAACACCGCTCCGCCCCCTGGTGGAGAGGGGCCTGCTTCCGGAAGGTGCACGTGAAGCACGTTCTCAATCACGTAAACCTGGCTCTTCCAGCCGGCAGCTTGACTGCGCTAGTGGGAAGTTCTGGTGAGTATTATCTCTCCTTAAACCTCCGTGACAGCTCTGGTATCGATCTCGAAATGTTCAAATGTTGTTTCACCTGCGGCACGTCTCGCGTTTCATGAAGAAACCACACTTGATTGCCATTGGAAAGAAATCGACATTTGAACGAGAGAATAAATGAGAAGGCAAACACGGCGTTTAATTTCGAGACACTTCGAACGAAAAAACAGAAAATCCCGCTAGTCAACTTTCCAAGAAAATAAGTGATATTTACTTTGCGTTTCTGCTCGTTTCTGATCTGAAGTGTAAACACGATTCACAGAAATAATATTTTGCCTCGTATATTTAAGCTACATATGGTACAACTGCTAAGATCACGCCACAGACTATTTTTAGACACTTAATATTTTTTGTGTTACCTTGAAAAGACGAGCTATTACATTAAAATGAATAAATAATAATAACAACAACAACAACAAAAACAACAACAACAACAACGTATTTCCCTAGCACCAAAGCCGGCCTCAAAGCCAATATACATAGCACTCACACACACACAGTTTGTGGAGGAAATCGGAGTACTCGGAGAAAACCACCGTCAGCCCTGTAAACGGGTATCACATCCAGAGAAAGGTAAGGCGTGGAGACAAGCGATTTTTGTGACATCCATTGCCCTATCAACCGTGTCCCAACAGAAACAGAAGGACACTGCGCGAGTAGAAACTGATAACTTCTTTGCGGCTGAGCTAGCAACATCCCATGAATGTGTTATTACAAACCTATGTGCTACTTATTGCTGTCTATCATACCGACATTATCAGTGTTCTCGTTCACAATCAAAGGCAGTAGAACTACATGACCACCCTTCTTATCGCAAAGCTTACTGTTGTTGGATCACTAAATAATAGCACAACAGGTTTAATTCATTTATTTATTGTTGTTAAAAATATCCTATGTGCCAAGGTTCCGGGAAAACTTCTCTTCTTGACGTCATCGCCTTTCGAACGGTTGGTGACGTCACTGGCAGGATAATGTACAACGGGCTGAGGTGCACCAGGGAGATGATGCATCACCAGTGTAGCTACGTCATCCAGGCTGACAGGTTGCTTCCTAACTTGAGTGTGAGAGAAACACTGATGTACACAGCTTACCTCAAGCTTCCTGGAGACACAACCAGAGAACAGCTACAAGAAAAGGTAAACACTTCGACGGGAAAGCAGCAGTTGAATTTATGTTAATAATAATAAGAAGAAGAAGAAGAAGAAGAAGAAGAAGAAGAAGAAGAAAGCACACATCACGCAGCATCACAGCAAAAGCATGTCGCACTCCCTGCATCGACAAATAATGATAAAGAAATAACAGAAAGAATCACAAGATAACATTAAAATACTAAGATAAACAAAACACATTCAAGCACTAACCTACTGGTAAATGTTGTCGTAGGTAATGAAAATTAGAGTACGAAATTAAGTATGCAGAATATATTTAAGTATTAACTATTAAGGTGTAAAATGAACTACACTGATGCATCATGGTAGCAAAATGACTATACAAAAATCAAGCATAGTATTTTTTTAAACAATGTGTTTTGGCGAGCTTTGAATACTGCCTTTTAATCAGAACAGCAAATATGATATGGAAGAGAGCTACACTATATATAGAAGCCTAGAAGAAGATGCGTTGTCCAGACATGACTGTTTTCAAAGGATGAATGGGCAGAATGAGATAGTCAAGAGATCAGAAAAACAGACAGTAGAGAGTTAATAGTAGAGAAATGAGAGAGCTTGTAGTCATTTTTTTTGTAACCAGTGAAGACTGTGTCGACGTGGTGTGGCATGCTCAGGCTTGTCAGTCTTCAGAACGAGACGAGCAGCCGAAATCTGAACTTTTCGAAGCTTGTGGATTAGATACTAACCGCCAGCTAAAATGTGATTTTCAGTAATCTAATCTGAACAGAACTAAAGAATAAACGAAAATCTTGGTAATTTGGACTGATAGATTATGGCGAATAAAGCTGATAGTAGTTCGTACCAAGCAGCACGACAGGTTAGAAACATGTTGGTCAAGAAACACGATTATCAAGATATTATTTATGAGTGGGAAAACATCCACGTAATTTTTCTTGGTGGTGGCTGGGAAGGACAGGACAAGAAAGCAGTGCTTATATTTCAAATAAGATATCCAGGTTATTATGTTTGTAAAATCCTCTCCCTCACTCTCCCTCGTGTACAGCAAACCCTGTACACAGTCAAGAACTTTAGCGGTGCGGAACGCTTAAGTGTTTTGCGCTAAAGTATGTTTGAAGCTAAATTTACCAATCAAAATACCAGATCACTTTTGTGATCATACCCGATCATTGCAAGCTCAGTTTTATGCAAACACGGATTCCATGAGCATGTTTCAAAAGCAAGTGCTACCATTCCTTTCCACGGCTTCCAATAGTTTACAAATTGTCTACACATACATTCCAACACAAATAAATTTATTGTATCCAGTCATTACAGCTCTGTCAAACCGATCAACAGCCCAAAGGATATCACATACACACTCAAACGTTTATATAAATCGGAAAAAAATAATAGTAGGGCATGGTAAAAAGATTATTATCGAGGAACAGTTTCAGACCCAAACGATCAACAATCTTGGGTTGCACGACATTGTCACACACAGTGCGGCATTACACTTTCACACGTATATATATATATATATATATCATTTCGTTTTTAAAGTAAGGTTTCTTTTTCATTCATAAAGTGAAATTTATTTTCGCACGTTTGCTTTTCCTACATAAAATGACGTCCTCGGTCTGATTTGAAAAGAATGGGAAGATGCAAAAGAGCCTGCAACTCGTCCTTCGGGGCTTGGTCACGTGTTTCACTAAGCATGCGCAATCATGCCTTCCGCAGGTGGAGGCGGTGATTGCCCAGATGGGCCTGCGCGTCGTCGCCGACTCGAGGATAGGTGGCGCTGTTGTGCGTGGCATTTCCGGTGGCGAGAAGAGGCGTGTTACTATCGCCATCCAGCTGCTGCAGGACCCCGGTACGTTTAACGGTCATTGCAAGGCGCATGCACGTCCCTAGAGTAAGTGGCACGAGTGAGCCAAGAAATCTGCTTTACTAGCCTGCTATTTCAGGTGATTCTCCGACATTAGCTGTGTCTCTGGAGTACAAAGTGAAAGAAATATATTCGAAATTTATTCTTCTCTCACAATTCACCACTTTTCACATTCTCTCTCGTTCAGGCCCCGTGGTGTTGACCTGTTTTATCACTACACTTGTCAGCAGCAGTGACCAAGACGATATTATTTTTAATCACATCTCTGTTGATAGACATTCTTCTCCTGGACGAGCCAACTACAGGCCTCGACAGCTTCACAGCCCGCCACCTGGTGGCCAGCCTGCAGCAGCTGGCCCGGCAGGGGAAGCTAGTCGTGGTATCCATTCACCAGCCTCGGTCTGACATTGCCCGCCTTATTGACCACATTGTCCTGCTGAGTCAGGGTCAAGTGGTATTCAACGGGCCTTCCGCACAGCTTGTACCCTACTTCACGGAACTGGGCTACCCATGTCCAAGATACACTAATCCTCTGGACACCTACAGTCAGTACTGATGGTCAAATAGCGCCTTTTCTCGGTGTGGCGGTGTATGGTTAAGATTGTGTGTGTGTGTGTGTGTGTGTGTGTGTGTGTGTGTGTGTGTGTTGCACAATAATGCGAGTGGATCATGTAAAATACTCGAAGGGAGGGAATTGGTGTTTTACGCTGAGCCAGCAACTAATGCTGTATACTCGGACACAGAGGGTAATTCAATCATCAAGTAGTACAACATATTCACCTTGTAAACGACGATCGCGTAAAACTGTGCCCAGCATAGCAACACATTCACCGATATGTATCTAGAAGGCCCTTTAAAGAAGATAGCATGACTAGCAGACAGGGACAGTTAGACTTTAAAGATCTAGCGGGGTACCATTTTTAATTTGGACTAAGTAAAAGTCAGCACCAGATACTATTTCACAAAACCTGATCCGATCTCGAGGTACATGCATACTAACATCACTATGCACAGAAAGAGATCCACGGCACATACGCCAGGTTTGTACTCAGATACACCTAATTAACATAATCAACACCTAATCAAGTCTTCAGTTATAGCTGCAGGCTTCACAAAGTCAAAGTAATCACGTGCAGTGTACGTCTGTCTGTGTTGTTGATCTTTTCATGGTGATACTTACAGGCGTGTATTTTTAGACCAAAACATTGCGGGGAAAGTGGTGCTGAATTCATCCAGATTTCAGACAATAGTATCCTGAGTTTTACCCAATTGTTACAAAAAGTCTTTACGCCTTACATGTCCTTTAAACCATAACTAAAATATATGCAAGAAGGGAGCAACTGCTGAAAGAAAAATCACCAGAAATGTAAATGAATTTGTAAAGAGTTCTCTTGTTTTTTTTTGTTGTTTTTTTTTACCTGGCTGGTGTTGCCAGTGGATGTCATTGGCATAGACAGACGGGACGGCGAGCGCATGCTGGCATCATCACAGCGCGTGCAGGAACTGATCGAAGCCTACCAGGAGTCGGAGCTTTTGAAGTCGACCAAGAGGACAGTGGCGCGGGAAATGAGTGGACCTGTGGGCAGCGCCAGCATTCGAAACGGTGCCGCCTCTCCGGGGTGGGGTCGCATCTTTACCACAGTCCTCAAGTAGGTAGCCCTTCTGCCAACAGTCCATTTTTCCTGCCTCAGACACGTCGTTCAGCTTTGGGGAGAAACCCTGTTATAAAAAAAGATTTATTTATAAAATATCAAAGTTATCCCCTTGGTTGTATTTGATATCGAAGTGTTCCGTGTTTTCTCGTCAAACGCGAGACATTGGCCTCGGGGCAGTATGCACACAGGTGACAGTTGTGACCAAACTCTTAGCACGCATGCTAACATAATCCTTCAGGGGAACGTCACCTACAATGTTTACACGTCAGTCACTTAAGATCACGGCATTCGGTGGACGAATCCCTACCCTTGCTCTTCCCCAGACTTGTAAGAATCGAAGTACAAGAAGAAAAGATCTTTTAAACGAACAGATTATGAGAAATACATCATTTCGCTCATCTTAAAAGGGTCCCAATAATGCGCTATAAATGTCTTCATTTATTATATCCGTGCTGTCTGTACTTCCTATGTTATAGTGTTGCACACTCGATTTTTAGCCATCATACCCTTTCGTGTACGTGCGTACATCAACTTAGCTCTGACCGTTGCTACTGCTGCACTTGTACTGCGAGTTCTTCCTACATTTCAGTTTCTCCAAGTTGCAAGTCCATGCTTGTGATCAGGTGAGTAGCAGGTCCTACTCTGACACTCGCAGCACGCTGATGCTCCTCTACGTTTAGTTCCATGTCTGACTGTCCAACATGACTTCCTCAACTGGTCCGCAAATGATGTCAGAGAACGAAGACTGCTCCCCTTCCCACGCCGGTGACTCGGATACCGAGCACTTTCCCAGTCCAGGACGTACACGTGACTTCTTCAACGACTGCTTGTTTACCCGACTACACTGCTACACAGCACGCAGTGGTACACACCTGGAGGAGCAAGGCCACGTATAGCCACTTAACGAAGACCCCCCCTCCATCTGGTGAGACGTAATCATCCGGTACTTTGAAGTGCGGAAGAATACACAGACGTTCTCTTCTCCTTTGAGATCGGCGACTTCTCTTGCGGGTTGTCGAACAGGTAGCCCAAGCTTTGGCCACGTGGCTCTAGAAGTTTATCCGACGACAGCTGGCAGTGCTTACGTTCTGTCTCGCTGCCTGGCCCCTTGCTTCAAGGTTCTCTATCTCTAACCCAAGCGGCTAGATTTTCTTGCATGTGCGGAATTATTTTTTCCACCTTGAACGGGGACAAAAATATTCCTCCAATCAGAATGCACGGAAAATGTGCTATGTCATACTTGAAATAGAAGCAGAGCTTTATTTGTAGACAGAAATAAATCAGTGGAAATAAGCAATGCCTGTCACACACCTGCATTTATCCTGATTTATTTGCAGTCGTTTGACTCTCAACCTCTACCGCGACAAGATGGCCTTCATGAACCGTTTTATCTTACTGCCGGCCTTTGTACCCTTCATTCTTGTCTTCCTCGGTCACCTCCAGACCAATCAACGATCCATCCAAGACCGCCTCGGCCTCCTGTACCAGAGCGTTCAAGTTCCACCCTACGTAGCCATCATCAATGCGCTTGCTCTGTGTGAGTCTGTAGAAAGCTACGTCCACAACTGCTTTATTTTTAACCGAAGAAGTTTGGATAAATTTCTTAGAACTTCGTAAACTGTATCATATTGTGCAGTTAACATAAATAACAAAGAAAAAAACAACTTCACATGGTGGACTTTTGACCCCCATCTATTCAACCTACACTGTAAACCCCTTTCAAAGGACCAAAAACCTTAGCCATATTATTAAATAAATCTTGAAGAATGTAATCAGTGTAAAAGAGGTTTTCTGATCTTCTTGATCTTCGCCCTTTTCCTTGTCCCGATTCTTCGTTACACCATCTGCCTCGACAACTTCTATTCCTACAGCAACTGATTTTTTTTTTCTTTTTGCGTGATAGGAAAAATCACGGTTAGCATTGTGACATTTTTATTCTTTCAGCTGTGTATAAGGAGCCTGTATGTAAAATGTTAAAAAAAAGTAGCAAGATAAATCTCTTATTCAGTTCCAACGTTGAGGAACCATTTCTACCGGGAAGGACTTGACGGACTGTACTCCTCGACGACCTTTCTGCTGACCTACACCGTCCACATCATCCCTTTTGTCGCCGTGGCTAGTGTCCTGTTCTCAGCCTTTCTGTACTGGTAACTATATCCCACTCTAAACACAGACGTTCCTTAAACCCAGAGCCAGCAAGAACATCTTAACTGTTTGTCATGTGTTTTTAAAGAACATATACAAGGGTAAATAAAAGACGTCTAAAATTATCTCACTAATCTCGATGTAGAAAGTAAAACTTACGGGGATTTTGTTTTTGTATAGGGTCTTTCTCTTATTCTGGGGTTTGTGGCTTATAGATCACATATTCTGTTGCTCCTTTTGCTCTCGTAACTATTTCACAACTTTAGATTTGTTTAGAGAACTTGTTATCAAAATAATTTTCAAACGAACGAACGAACGAACGAAGTAAGGGATAGATGCCTATTGGAACAGATGGCCGAAGCCATACTTGTAATGACTGCACTCAGGCGTTCAGCAGACCGCAATGAAATTGTCAGTCTTCTAAAGTGCTGTGGAGCAAAGTTCTCTTTAAAAAAAATAGTAAATTAAAATTTTAAAATCTTGGCAACACTAGCTCTGAAAGTAAGATGATCCACAGGTACTGTCTTTTATGCACACACAAAATAATATCCCTTTCACTTTTACCCTATCTTCCTCCGATGATAATAATAAGAAGAAGGAAAGACACAAATATCAACAGGTAATAAACTGTGCGTTTCATTCTCCCTGACAATCGAATCCCTCGTTTGCGAAGGTTGATCGAGGTATAAACTTCACTCCCTTGTCGCAGGGTGACGGGTATGAGCGCTGACGCGGACAAGTTCGCTATTTACATCGCTGTGGTCTTTGTGCTGCACCTGGTAGGCGAGCTGCTGACGGTGGCTATGATGGGGGTGTTCCGCAACCCACAGTTGGCCAACACCACCACCGCGCTCATTTTCACGGCTTCCGGCCTGGTGGCTTCTGGCTTTCTCAGGTAAAAAAGAAGGGCGTCGTTGGTGATTGTTTTTTAGACCCTCTATTTGTAATTTAAACAATGGTGATGATTAATTAATTATTATTAAGTTGTAGTTGTTGATGTTGTTGATGAGGAGGAGGATTATTACCACTAACAACACTGCTCTTGATACTACCACACAAGCAAAAGTTTTTATTATTATTATTGCTGCTGCTGCTGCTGCTGCTGCTGCTGCTGCTGCTGATGATGATGATGATGATGATGATGATTTAAAAAAAAACAAACAAAAACATAAAAACACATGGAGATATAAAGAAGAAGAAGGTCTGTTACTAGTTATAAAGGCTTTCTATTCAGTCACGTTGACAATTTGTTATATCCGGCCAAGTAAATAAATCCCTATTTGAACGTTTTTCTTTGGCTAACTAAAAGCCGCCGGAGGCTTATCAAGATCCGGTTAAACTGAACGGAGATTTGTTATTATGGCTGCTGTCACTTGTTGTTACTGACAAAGAACCACACCGTGTTGTACCAGGGCCAACCAGAACATGGTCGGCATACTGCAGTTGCTGAGCTGGGTGTCCGTACATAAGTACTCCAGCGAGATTCTTGTGGTAAACGAGTTCCATCAGCTCAACTTCACCTGCAATGACGCAATTCAAGGTGCGTGTGCTTCTCTTTTAAAGGGAAAACCTAGGGTGAGGGTAAGTTGGACTTAAATGACCTGATGAATCATGTCCAATCAAAATATCGGGTTGCAAATAAATTGCTTACATTCAATTGCGTCTTAAACACAGATTTGGGTCGATTAACGAAAATCGTTGGCACAACGTCTTTCACAACGATTGCCACATCAAAGCATGCAGTAGTTTCACTGAAACTCTGTCTTACTGTTTCCATTCATATCCTCAATCAGTATTGCCCAATTCGCCAAACATTTCATTCATCTTCTGCACGATCTCCATATTCTAGGGGCCAGCGTTTTGACGACTCAATCAGGCGACTGAAAAGTTAGCTGTAGCTACTGACGGTTCAGTGAGAGATCACTCAACAACAGAAAATGGCAGCCTACTTGAACTCACTCACAGTTGTTTTAGACACGATTCTAAGTAAACTAACCTTCTGCAACAAGTTTTGAGGGAAATGATTTAGAATATCAGCTTCCATCATTTATGCCCATTGTCTGTGTTGCCTTGCTTTGTCCTTGAACCATCGACCGTTCTGACACCGTTCACATGATGGTCAAATAAGAATGTTTTATAGTCGTGTATTCGCATATATCTGTGTATATGTTACTTTTCGGATAGATACGCACGACCGTTTGAAGAAATGTAAAATATTTACCAAACTTCGTCAAAAGCTCGTTCATATTAATTCTGATAAGAAGAACCTTTCAAAGACTTAACCGCACGCGCGCATCCCCAACCACCCTCTAGCCCATCCTCCGGAACACACACACACACACACACACAAGCGCGCGGGCGGTATGTAAAAATCTACTGACATATCTAATCATTCCATTCTTGGTTCTCACATTGACGTCCAGGTGTGCCCTGCATACCCAACGGAGACGTGTTCCTGGATGCCAACTACCCAGGAGCTGTGGATCAGGTCCAGCGCAACATCGAGATTCTGATCGCTTTTGTCGGGGGATACGTACTCGTGGCCATCGTTTGCTTCAAGGTCGTGGGCCTGAGGATTTTACAATAGCTGCTTGGAGCGGACATTAAACAGCCAAACTGTTCAGAAAAACTGTTGATTCGCAAGGACTCTTTCGTTTTCCTGAAACTTTATTCTTAGACCTCCAGAAAATAATATGTACGAAATTTAGAGACATGTTCTACATGTCTTACAGAAATCCACCTCCCAGCCGCTACTTTTCTCGAAAAGCGTATGATGTGATCTTCTCTTGAAGGCACTCGCTGCTCTCTCTCTCTGCACGATGGGCGTGTTCATGTTAACCGTAGGACTGAACAAAATGACAGCTCTGTTGGAGAAGTCTCGGACTGTGCTCCTAACAGGCTTGATTCAACCACTGCCCTGTCCAGCAGCCCACACGGGGGAAGACGTTCATACGATGATGACAGTCTGATGGCGGACACGGCATCCTAGCGTGATTATACATAAGCTTCAAGTGTGTGTGTAATTATTCTTAACAATAGCACTAAATTATATTTGATAGGACGCTCAGTAAGGACAAACTAAATTATACTTGTGTAATGTGATATGAGTTTGGAAAACGCACATAACGACAAAAGGATAATCTGAAAAATAAAGATGAAGTGCAAAACAAAAGGATTACTAAGAACATTGGGTGACGTATCATTATGACCATGAACACAGTATGAAAATCGCTTCAAAGCTACATAATGAGAAAAAACAGTACAACGAAGGCTGGTGTTTGTGACGGGCTTTGCCTCGCGATTGCGCAAAAACGTGTGTATTTGAGCGCAGATTTGGTGGTGGTGGTGGTGGTGACTTGACAATGAGGATAAAGTTATTAGTTAAAAGGAAGACAAGAATTGATTAGAACCTGTCACCTCGGGCGTGTGTTTTGCGTGTTTCATGTCGTGCTCAAACAGATCTCAACAAACTTTGATCACTATGTAACCGGGCAGCCCTTTTCGGATATACCGGGGGCTACGCCACGATTGACTGAGAAGATAGAGAGGATTGACAGACGAGAGTAGAAGGAAGGGAGAAGTGAAAGAGAGAGAGAGAGAAAGACCAGCATAGGGAAAATAGTAATCTCACGGCTAACACAGGCTACACAGCTAACATCCCCCAATAAGCGACACTAATCAGGAACAGATACTAAATGTATAGAATCCCACCCCGCTATATCAATAACAAGCATGTATAAAACAATAACAAACCTAACAAGTTCCTGGCCCACATTCGTCCCTATTTCTCCCTCTCTCTAACCACCGACTAATCCTCTTAGAACTTTTTCCGTCGTCCGTTATTGTAGGCGTTTTTCATCACTCAGGTTTTACATCAAATTTATAATGATGTCGGAGCAAATGAAGGCAGTGAGCGGCTTGTAATCACAATTAATTACATTATTGTTTTCCTACCAATACTAAGTTTTGTTTGGCGAAAGACACTAATTCAAGATTTTGGTGCTGCCTCCTTTCACTTAAGCCTCAGTTTCTCGTAAATTAGCCCGTGATACCTAATGCACTTGTCAACGACTTGCACTTGGCAGAGTAAAACTGTCGTGATACTGTGGTTGTTAGACGTATTAATGCTCGGGATGAGTTCTTCATGGGAAAATAACTGAAGGTAAACAGGAAAAAAACCTGAAGCTTGATGGCTGTAGGAAGTGATGGAGGTGTATGCTTTCGGTGCGTGTCATGGAGAACTAAGCTCGACCTTCTCCTCCCATCGCTCCATGACACGCGCCGAAAGCATACCCCTCCATCACTCCCTCCAGCCAACCTTTTTCCTCCAAGGCCTATTTTGATACTGATAACATCACTCGCGGGCAATACAAATTTAGCTACTTAAAAATTAGTTTGCTATATGTGGTCAAGCTGCAGTTTTGCCACAGTGTTAACACTTTGTGTAACCTGTACATACCTGGTACTTCTGGCACTGCTGTCCTCTGTGTCCCCACAGTCTGCTTTTTGTGATTAGGTGCGGGAAGAAAATGTTCTACTTCCATGAAAAACATAGCGAAAAAACTCTTTGGAGTCCGTAAAATGTATTATAATTAGGAAATTTCTAGATGAGAAAGTATATAGTCAGAAAAACTTGTTTCTCTAATTCACAATTTTCTGTTTGTGGTTGTGTAATGAAAGTACATTACTAATAGTGATAATGACGAATATTTAGTACACACATACCTCCCGACGCTGGAGTTTATGGAATAGAAAAAGTGTCTACACACATGCTACACATAGGCATGCTTGCACATGCACAAATAAACTACCGTAAGTTTCGGTCTATTTAGCGCACCTGTTTATAAGCCGCACCCACTAGATTTCTAAAAAAATCTTAATTTTAATTTTGTTCACAAATAACCCGCACTGGTTTATAAGCCGCAAATATATACAACTTAAAAGCTACATCGTAGGCATTTAATCTCGTTTTTGGTATGATGAGGGAGTGTGCTTCAGCAGCTGATCTGAATGCTTCAATTGTACGCGGCTTTGATTGAAAAATGTGAACAGTTAACACTGTAATATGGAGCTCATAAAAAAATTAATGGGAATTTGAGAAATCCAGAAAAATCCGCAAACAAGCCGCATAGCTGTTTAAGGCGCAGGGTTTAAAGCTGGGGGAAGTCACGGCTTATAGTCCGAAATTTACGGTAATAAGCCCAAACAAATATTTACCACCCAAATCTTTTGGATTTGCTCATGCAAAAGAATATACACAATCACGATCATGTTCGTGTTCCAGCAGATGGAATACTTTTTTGATGACTAAACCTAAAAATACTAAATAAGTAAAAATATCTGCGGCCTTTATTTAAAATCGAGAAAAACTCTATGGCTTCTGTTCTCTTCTAAACCCGTTTGATGAGATTTTTCCGTGAAGCGAGGGCACAGCCTGTTTGACGTTCCACGAACAAAGTCACACCGGAAGCCCGGATTTACCTCACTCACATCGTTAGTCAAAATTGTCTGACATTCTGGAGGCTGGCTGAAGGTCACTTATTATCTAATGCGTTTGAATTCTCTGTGCTTCCTGTCTACATATTGATTTACTGGGGATTTCTTTGAAACATTTGTTGTTAATCGGGAGCCACCCTTACCAAAGGGAAAAGCTTCACGGCAGTCATCAGCTGACAATGAATAACGTTCACATTCTTGCCTTCCCAGCATCTTTTTTGGGGAGGCGGCTGCCCCCTTGCCCCCCCCCCGTTCCTACGCCACTGCTGGACAGGATCTGGAGCAGCACAACCATCAGGCTTGCTGCCAGTTACAGACTACATGTGTGTGTGTGTGTGTGGTGGGGGGGTGGAATCTGTCGATAAAGAGAGCAGAATATTCTAGGTACTGGAGATAAAGAGTTTGATGACCCTGTTCCGAATCTCTCACATGGAACGCGAAACCACTGACTTTGTACGGGGCATGGTCGCCGCCTTAGTGGACCACCAGAAAGTCCTTCTCGCAACAGTGAAGTGGCGCAAGCTGGTCTGGATCGTCATGTGACCCAGCACGAATCCCCAAGACCAACCCATTTGGGTACTTTTAATAGGGGTTGGGGTGGGGTGGGGGTGGGGAAAAGGGTTAAGAGGTGGTCATAGGAAGAACTGGCTTGCAAACATGAGTGAGTGGACTGGTCGATCCATGCAGGACCTGTTCACCTCCGCTTCAGACAGGTCCAAGTGCCAAGCCTTGTAAGCCGCTGTGTCTACACAGTTGTTACCCTGACGACCAGTGCCAGCAAACCACCATAATCGGTCGTTAGATGTAAAAGGGTAAATGATGATGACAATGATAATGATTATGATAAGAAGGAAGAGGAGGAGGAGTTGAAAGTAATACCTATGTTGGAAGTATAGTTTCAAAGGAAACATTGTAGGCTGAAGGGCTATTATCCTGCTTTTACGCTTATTCGTCTAAAATAACCTTTCCTATGCCTCCATACCCTTAGAATATATTTGAGTAATGTTTAACCAAATACAAAACATCACATTTGAAGATAAAGAGGTTTTATTTCTCATTTTTGAACCACAATACTGCGGTTAACAAACTGAACTTAAGAACTAAATTTTTGACTATGCAATGATGTAAACACCAATAAAGCAATTATATATTAGAAGACTCTAATTTATTTTTAAAAATTGTAAACAAGGGCAAAAACACCTCATTCTAGCAACCCCTGAAATTCAATTTCCCTTTTTCTTTGGCTTTGGAAGGTCATAGCTCCATTTTTTCTGCAGAGTTAAAAGCCCTTCTACTTGCGCTGCAGTATATCCATACATCTAAAGAGAAAAACTTCTTAGTTATTTCAGACTCTTTGTCATCCCTACTTGCACTTAACTCTCAATGTTTAGATCACCCACTACTGGTTAAATTCATTGAACTTCTATCATTACTACAGAATAACAATTTTGACATTATCTTTATTTGGGTTCCTGGCCATGCAAATATTCCAGGAAACACTAAAGCTGATGAGGCAGCAAAAAAGGCCCTTCAGCAACCACTTGTGGTCCATACAACATTTGCCTCAGATTGGAACGTTTCTGTTAAACTGTATATCTCACAACTTTGGCAGCTTCACTGGACTCCATGAAGCACAACAAACTTCACGCTATTTTTCCAAAACTAGCAGACTGTATAACACAAGAATTTCTAAACCGACGAGAAAAAGTGGTTATAAATAGACTAAAAGCTGGTCACTCATATATCACTCACAGATTTTTGCTTGCAGGAGAAAACTCCCCACTTTGTCCTTGGTGTAAAGACCCCCTAACTATAGAACATTTGCTCATCTCCTGTTCAAAACCCGCTACAATTCGTCAAAACTATTTTACAGCACAGACTCTTGATGACCTTTTTGCCAAACACTCTTCTAAATCAATCTTGGCATATGTAAAGTCCATTCAGATTTTTCACCTGATATGATAGAACTTATATGTTTAGAAACTGTTATTTTGTAAAACTAAGAAAAGAGAAATCTATAGACTTGTACAATTACTTTATATCAACCTTTGAATAGTCATGTACATTGTTTTTGCCATGAGATAGCCATAGTTGCTGACTTGGCATAAAACAACAACTAACTAACTAACTAACTCTTTGGCTTTGGGCACCCCATATTGGGAACTTATGCTCTAGAAAATCTCTGACTGCGAGATTACGAAAAATAATAATTCTGATCTGAAAAAAGCAATACTGGAAACAAAAAATCTGCCACCCACAGACAATACAAAGAGCTTCGTCACGATGAAACGAAGAACGATAAAAGAGGAACACCTGTTTTATTGCGCAGAAAGTAATCAAAGTAAAAGCCCACACTCTGAGGTTGAGGAAAGGGCACCGCAGACCTGTCCTCGCATGCGAATCAGCTCCCTTTCCTGTAGATAGTTTCAGGTAACGAGGGCAAGCGAAAAATCGATTGAAATATTTCCGAAGGTAGGATCTGATTCAGTGGCCTGCTGCACGACGACTTGTGGTCTGAAGTACTCTGCAGACCACCTTCCCTGGATGCCAGCAATTACAGTCAGGTTGCGCAAAGGAAAAAAAAACCCCATTATAGTTACTTTCCCATATCAAACAACCACTCTACACTTCTACACGTTACGGAATATTTTCTTGTCATAATCATTACACGAACAAACCTGACGTCTCCCTTGCAGAGCACTGTTGCCAGCTTTCCGCCGACACATCACACTTCTGATGCATTTAAAGAAAAACTGCAGCTGTGTTCCACCAACGGCGTCATCGCTGAGCGGGAACATGGAATGGTCCCCCTCCTGGTGCCGCCGCTAGCAGCGCGCCAGACATCCCCGCCTGGTGCCAGCGAAGGAGCGAAGACATCGTGGGCTAGACGCCAAGCGGTAGTCAAGGAAACGGTGGTCAACTTGCGTTCGCCCGCAGAAGCATCGTTTGGAAGCGAGGAACGTTCGTGGACCTATTCGAGTCTTTACTCCCTTGAGTACTTGAGAGACTTGCTTGTAAATTCAGAAGAAACTTGTTTTCGTCTGATAAGCCAGGCTGTGACATAAATGTGCCGTATCAGTGGGAAATATTCGGGTGTAAAATGGGGTGCTGTGCCATAAGCGGTCGTCAGATTCATCCAGGGAACGTAAGGCCCCTCTCTGCCGTGGAGACCAAGACGATGCAAGATATGTGGCCAGCCGTGAGTGAGAATAAAGAGCTTTTCGGCGTGTTTGTTTACAACAGGTAATTTTCTCTATTCATTTTTATTTTCCTGTCATACGCTCTGCTTGAATCTGATGATCACGCGCTCTGTTTTTGGTAGTTATGCTTATGTAGAATAATCATACTGTAACAGTAAAGACCATGGACTTTCTTACATCTTTACACCAGAATTTAGTACCTTTACCAAATGTTTTGAGACTGTTATACCGATTCCCATTGGAATCGTATACAGAATATTTAAGAATACTTCTGACGTTATATCGTAATAAACGAAACTTCATGAAAACGCTCTAACACATCTTAAGGGTATATGAAATTAAAGAAATAGGACAAAGAATGACAAATGTTGTGCGTTATTTCAAATTGTTTCATAAACAGTGAGAACGCCATGTTTGAACAATAATAAATACTACGAAAGGTGGGAATGTGTTGTTAAAGCTTTTCTCAACTTTCAAATATCCTGTTGTTTTACTTTTTTTTTATTTTGCTCTCAGATTTGCAGAAGACTTTATTTTTAAACTAAGATTTTTTTTTTCAATATAAAATGGGGTCAAACTAGTTTGAAGGGTTTGCGCTCCTACTATTTGCTGATTAAAGTGGTTGTCGGAATCTTGTTGACAGACCTGCACTTCAAGCCAGAGAGTCTCACAGATTATACTTTCCGATCATTGAAGACTCGATCGCCTGATAATGAGCGGCTGCAATGTTTTGTATAAACGTTCTTATAGTTCTCTTAGTACCACGGGAACTTAAACCAAAGATAATTACGTTTCCGTCGATTTCTTCCACCTTTTACGATCAATGCATCTTTATTTCGTGGGAAATGTCCTTATTACACGGTATTCAAGTGGGGTTTTTTTTTTCTTCTTTTTTTTTTTTTTTTTTACCTCTTACACCGTATCTGCTCCCGCAGGCAACAGAACTTACGCATTGCCTGATCCTGTTACCGTATGTACAGTTTCATGACTGTAAAGAATAAATTATTTTAAGGCACAAAGGTCTAACAGTTCAAATTAATGTCATGCGCTGAGTTTGTCAATATGTTAAATATCTTATCAAAATTTTTCGGGCAGTACACAGACAGTAGCAGAAAGAGGAATCAGACTGGTTCATATGGCTTCAACTTTAAAGAGGTTCGTTGGATTCATTCCTAACACCAACGTCATGTTTTACTCAATAATCTTCCATCACAGCTTACTATATATCTCCTTAGGGCATTGGCTTCTAAACAAATGTTCTGTAGAAACCATGAGACACGAATGAAAACCAGACTAGTTCTATAGAGAAGCGAAAACGAAAGGGTTGTTCTTCGATCTTATGAATAAAACATCGGTATTTTATTCACTTTGGTCTTGTTTTTATAAATCAGCGTTGTTTCTAGATCATTTTCACAAATCCCCTTCTCTTCTTTTCACATTTAAACTCTCAAGTTGCGTTGGAATCGATATACTTTGAAAGACATGCCGACATTAAACCTACCTGAGCGCAGCACATTAAATGCCATTTATTTTAGATCAAAGCATAACGGAAAATACATCATTGATCGAGTCAGTCAATAAAAAGTATGTTCACGTCAATAATAATAATAATAATAATAATAATAGCACATTTGTATAACGCCTTTCTCCAGTATCAGTTGATCTCAAAGCGCTTAATATACTAGTGCGCGAGTACACCCTTTTAGGGCAGGTATCCCTCCCACCACACACACACACACACATAAAAAACAAACATGCATACATAAACCACATCAAAATATAAATAAAGTTGATTGATATGGCGCCTTACCCATCGTCAAAGGCAGGCTCAAAGCGTCATACACATTAGACATAACAGCAATAATGGATGTGTGTGCGACCCCCTGTAGTGAAGCTGCTCACGTTAAGAAAGAGAATGACATCAGCACAGATGCGGTCCACAGCCCTGCCACTGCATGGAATCTTGAATAAAAGGCAGCTGAAAGCTATTACAACATTATTATAGAAGCTCAAATCACAATTACGGTGCTGCAACCAAACCTTTGCTTACAGAGACATCGTTCCATCCACACAACTCTTGGTAGTACGTAATGAAGGTCCGTGCTTGGTAGAGTATCACGCCAACGGTCATTGCATGATCAGCCTCCCGGAGAAGCAGATCAGACCCATCCCTACTGAGCACTAAGTCCCCTGTGACAGTACAACATCAAAACTCTCGGGAGCGATCGCAGATAAAGGAATCTGAGTCTGAAATCCACACCCCGGACGCACAGATCCAAAATGTAAGCTACGGCAAGATGGCGCAGACGTGGCAGTACAAATAAAATGATGTAGAAAAAGAAGGAAAGTCACGCAGACACAAAAATCAGTCCAGGCACATAGGAAATAGCGTAGCTGATTAACGTATCAAAATTAGACACAAAACATGACGCAGATCTACAGCGAAGACGAAAAGAAACGGCGATCTGGTTAAGTGAAGGGACATCACTCTCCACAAAAAGCTTCATTCTGCGAGGAAGAAAGCGTCACAATTAAATTTACGCTGTTGCTTTATGTCGCTTGAAGTCTACAAATAGTCGGCCTGATTAAATGACTTGATTGGCCTGATTTCAGTAAAAACCACTTGTTACGATGTCGCTGGGGACAGTCAAATTTCCTCTTAACTAAATATATCGCTTTGTGCGTTGTCGTTGGGGACGTGAAGTTCCAAACAAACAGAAATCAACACACAAGCCTGTCCTCGTCGCACAGAAAATGTGCATATCCTCAAGTTTTAAAAAGAATATATCAAAGCAGAAAACAACAAAAATATCACGCAAAACACATGGTTACATGTCAAAAGTATACAATATATATAACAGCTATTATTCTGTGATACTTGAAAAATGGTAAAAAATGTCTTATGTTACCAACTATGCTGATACTATCTTGTAGTTGGCATACTGCTTTAAAATCCAGTGTCAGTCACATCACCACACACAATATCACACAGATTGCTATATAAAACTGTACACTAGACAACTCTGTGCAATACAAAATGGGGAGTGGGTGGCATGAATAAAAGAACTCTGGTAACAATGGAACAGACAAAAAAATGTAGCTCATTAAACACTTGCAAAGGGGGTGAGGGCTTAAAATATGCGACATTTGTTTATTTTTAAGCAAACTTTAAAAACAAGAATTTTGCTAGTTTATTACATGTGGGTATGTAAATTTTTGTTTTGTGGCTTTTTTGAATAGGTGTCTGGAAGGGGATCTGGGACACAAAAAGATCTTGTGTACATCTCCCATGGATGGCTTGTTTTGCTGAGGCATATACTGTTTAATGACTGCTACTTTAACTCCAAATGTTGGCTTATATACATATATAATGAGCTATATTTGTATTTTCTGTGTATTGGGAAAACTAATCACGAATGTGGAAAAATTCTAAACTATATTGTGTAATAAAAAAACAGAAAGATTGTTCATACCTTTTTATTATCAAATTCCTGGCCCTGATCCCTAAGGAAGCGTTATGGTGGTTCCCACCTGTAATTTGACATTCATGCTTTTTCAAGACATACAGGAAAATAAAGCAAGATGTGGCAGGGATAGATGCACACAAAATATGAAACACAGGCAACTTCAAGCTAGTGAGCATATCCCATAGATCCCACAGATATTTAACACAGCTTTGCTGCTGCAAATTGCTACAGCACTACCTTATCCCACACAAGTATTCATACTGGCTTTCATTCAATATCACAAAGATAGCATGCTTTTTATACACTTGACACTATTTTGCTACCTTAGTGGTGGTTCCCAGTTGCAATCACTGGTATCTTCATTCTCTTCATCAGTTTCACAGTTGATTATTGGCTTGTAAAAAGATAAGTATTTCACATTTATAAGTACAGAGGGGAAAACACACTCTTCAAGATTAAAATCAACACATACACAAATATTTATATTTTTGCATAGAAGTTATCTTTCTCTTTTATCACACAGGAAAATTTGATTTTGATGATAATTGCTATCAAATCCTCATAAAATGTCATAATATTAACAGCACGTGGTTTCAAATATGCATTATAGTTACCCTTGGTGATCAGTCTGACTGCCTTGTGAAGTCAAGTCAGGATGACAGGTACATGAGCACTACCAGCCTTCCTGACATTCAGTTTGTGTCCCTTGCTCTTGTTGCTTTGCAAGCAGTTGTGGTGTGCACAGCAGTCTGTTGCCCTCTTGATACTTGATGCTGAAATATGAGGACTTTGCCTTTTAATAACAAGGATAGATTTGGAAATATAAATTCTTGCACTGAGCTTTATCATATTTTATAATATTGGGTACACCTGAGTAGACATAATTAAACATACACAACCAACTTACAGGTTTGATCTGTACAGAGACATCCTTGGCGGTAATAGAACTTGAAGGAAAGGGGGAAAGCTGCACTGCCGGTATTGCCATTGAAAAATTAGCTGGAAATACATTTTCCTTGTCCTCATCTGCTGCTCCTATTATTTCAGCAGTGCTCTCAGTTGGTTCCATCTCCCCCAAGACTTGCTGTAGGTACTTTAAAACAAAATATTTTATAAGCATCAATATTTATTAATGAATGCCACAATAATATTACTGCATATACTAATGAAAAATACATTCAGAAATGTTTAGCAGAATTGCTTCTATTAAAACATATTCCCTCTCAGTTCACCATTGGTATTTCTTATCAATAGAAAGCAAAAAATATATATATATATATATGCGTAATACAAGTATACTGGGTACAAATATTATCAACGATTGACATACCTCTCAATTTTGCATCTTGACAGCAACAGCAGATCTACGATCAGACGCTGCTTCCTTTCTTTTTCTTCAGTATGGCTAAACAGGGTTGGGACAGCGTGCGATTCTAGACGTGGGAGAGCAGGAATAACATTCTCCTTGCAAAGCCGATACTGCATCGTGAAACACTCGTCTGTGAAGTGTTTCGAGCAGACGACATCGTGCTCGCAAGGCATCTACAGCTTTCTCGTCCCATGAACTTTTCTATTGATGTTGAGTGCCCACTGCAGGCTAAGCTCTTTATTTTTCGGTAACTGGTGAAAACTGTAAGGAGAGCCTTTGGCAGAAAACTCCCGACAATCACTAGCAGCACATTCGCGTGGCATTTTTTTTTCTCCAGAAGGCTTTGATTAGGGCTTTGATTGACAGTGATTGTGATCACACGCGAGAAAGATTGTTTTCCTTGGTATACGTCATCAATCACTGCGCATGCGCGCGAGATTCTCCGAGAGGCCAGGCAGCAGACGAACGCTTCCGTGCAAAACGGCTTGCATTTTACCATTATACAAGCATATTTAGTTGAAAGTTTGAACAATTTTAATACAAATGATTACAGGAGAGTGTATACTTTAAAAGTCATAACGGTATTTCAGTATTTAAGGTAGTTTGTAAACCGTGTCTGTGGACCTTTAACTCCGATGTTTTTGTCCATAACAGTTTTACTCTCTCTCTCTCTGCAGATCTTTCATTTTCGCACGACCTTCCATTTCATTTTCTCTCTCTCTCTTTCACACACACACACACACACACACACACACACACACACACACACACACACACACACACACACACACCACAGACAATTCATTTTACATCCTTCATTTTTTCACGCAGGTCTTATTCTTTTTTTCAAAAAAAAAAAAAACAAAAACAAAACAAAAAACAAACAAACAAAACAAAAAACAAAAAAACAAGGGAGCAACAAACTACATGTCAGGGCTAGATCTGTGACACGGCTTTTAGGCCGTTCACAAGCATTGTATAAAACTGATTTAACTTAAAACCTAAATGTGTTTGATTTCGAATGCGTTGTGCACCTGACCACAACAATTTCTGCAAGTATGTAGCTACTGTAATTCTTACGGACAAAGTGCGTATCGATCGCGTTTTGTCCAATGTGACAATGTTTGGCAAATATTTTATGTCACCATTATGTAACTCATTCATGTACTGAGACATTGAATTACAATTAAACAAAGATGCAGGTGGAAGTAGCATTAATTACAATTATAATTAATTATTCCGCAAAAAATTATAGTGAATTCTTTGCAGCAGTACTTGTGTACCTCTCAGTATAGTAGTGCTAGTTATTTTGAATCCCAGCAGAGGAAGGGAAGAAGAAATATGGGGGTTGTAGGGTGTGACTGAGACAAGAAGAAAGATCCGCCCACACACAAAAATAGACAGACAGACAGACAGACAGACAGACAGACAGACAGACAGACAGACAAGACCAGACTTAACCAAACTTGACCAGAACAGACCAGACAATGTCAGCAAGTAGGTGCACCTGTACTCGAGGAAATCTGCGAAGGCTGCGCTTGTCCTTTCACAGTTTTGTTTACCACCTGACATTTCTTTCCTCTCACATTGAAATTCATGTGCATAAACGAAGTTATAAAAGTGTCATTTTAACAACAATGCCGTTGGAAGATCCTTATCGACCCACGTACTGCGGGAAATGTGTGGGCGGGGAACAGTGTAATATAATGTCTTTACGAACGACAAAGAAAATTGTTCAGCACTGATTTGCCTGGGGAAAATCTTTACTTCACCATGTCCGTTTTCTTACAAAGAGCGCGATCAACACCTCGCTGCTGATTTCAGGCTGCACGCCATGTATGAAGTTTTGATTTAAAAAAAAAAAGAAGAAAAAAGAAAAACACCGACACCGAAATTTTTTTCTGGGATGGCTATTGGGGGTGGGGCAGAGCTAGATCAGTCGCTCCTTGACCGAAATCGATAGTATGAAGATAAAAATCTATGAATAAGTTTGACAGGTGTTTGATTCTCATCCTCTTTCTTTCTTTATTTCTTTCAAGGAAATTCGTTCACATTACCGAACATGTTTTCTTTTCCGTTTTTAAATGTTAATAACCAACGCAACTGCTTATCTTTTTAGTCAGAACTGTTGCAATATTTCCCATAATTTATAATCACTTATCAAGTAAAAACGAATATTTAAAAAAACGGTAATAACTCAGAAAGCATTCTTTTTAACGCACCGGT
Organism: Marisa cornuarietis; assembly: GCA_004794655.1. NCBI lineage: Eukaryota > Metazoa > Mollusca > Gastropoda > Architaenioglossa > Ampullariidae > Marisa > Marisa cornuarietis. The sequence goes on from SMMW01000001.1 coordinate 15,361,466, forward strand.
TTCTGCTTAAAATCGTATCATGGTTGAAGGCAGTTGTTTAACAGCTGAAAAAGCTGCGCAACCGCAAAATGGGATTTCTGACAAGCTAAAAGATGAAATGGTGATTTTTACTTCGTTGTATTCATCCACGACAAACATCGGCGCAGAATAAATTATCTCCAAATGGAATGTAAACTACCCAGAGCACGGCCCTCCCACTCATAACCAGTCCGCGTTGTTAAAAAAAAATTAAGTAACTTCTTTTTTCCATCACACCAACAGAAGCTTCCATGTTCCCTTGTTTACAGCGATTCAACAGCTGCACGTCGTGCGATATTTTTATGCTAGCTGGTTAAAGTGGGTGTCCAAGTCATTTGCTAACAGTTTAGTGGGGGAAAAAGTGGCAAACAAAGGTGATTTAGGTTTAGCCCTACTGTACTGCCGACATCAGCTTTTTCCATTGAATAATTAGAGATATTATTTAGAATATGCATATCGCACGCTTGGTAAACAAAACAGCAACAGAAAGAAAGAACGAACAGCCAGCTAACTAGCCAGACACGAATGCAAACGTTAAACCACAAAGACACAAGAAGTGAATCATAAGAAAGCGACAACAGGAGAGAATGAAAGCTGTTCTTTTTTCCCCTAACAAGTTCAGTAATGTACAGTCCACTAGCTAGGGCATCCGTAATAAAAGATTTTAGTTACACTTCGCCTGGAGAGCAACCCATCCCATTCTATAAAACACACAGACTTGAGGCATGCGGAAAAAGTAAAAAAAAAAAAAAAAACAACAAAAAGCCACGTTTTTGGTCTCTAAGAAAACAAAGGAAGAAGCAATAAATTTCCGTATATTATGAAGCTCATCCCGCTATTTGCCTCTGTTCTATGTGCTTATAGGGCTATTCCAGCGCCAATTCTTCCTTTGTGAAGAGACAGATTGAAGGTTGTTATGCTACATAGAAGTATTAAGTAGCTAAATAAAATTTTTTCTAGAAGTCTGGTCTGACAAGGACAGAATATAAACGAACACAGTTTTCTGCGATTGTAAATGAAAAATTTTCAAGCAAATAACTCAGATGAAACGAAGAAGAAGGATACTGGGAACCGTATATGATTCTACATCTTTCCTCTCCAAACCAATTAGATGCTCTCAATAACTTTGTTCAGCCGTTGTGCATTAGTATCAATGAAGAAATCATTAGGTCTTCAAAAGATCGTTATTTTGGCGGCGGGGAATACAAAACACTATATTCGTATCAAACAGGGTAAGTAATAATTATGTCCCACGACAGGAAAACAAAACTCTGCAGCAAAATAAATTGTCATTGGATTGTGCGCACTCCATTGCAGCTTCCTGTCACGCGAGCGCGAGATGCGAAAGCTGTTCCCGCGCATGGTGCTGGAGGACGGCGAGGAGAAATTCCGAATCGATCCGGCGGAAGTGCGACGTCACGCCCTGATGGTGGTGGAAGGACTGGGGCTGGCCGTCGACTACCTGCAGGACACTGACAAACTCAACCGCTTCCTGCGTATTGTCGGTACGCGCCATTACCACGCCAGCGTCAAACCTGAAATGCTGACGGTGAGTTGACAGCTGTCATGCAATTGACCCATGACGTCATCTTTGTACAAACTGGTCATCTCACTGCACTTTTGAGCCTCAACAGTCGGCTCGTACTTTGTTTAAAGGTATAATAGTGAACATATTTTTATAATGACTGGATACATTTCAATGCAAGGTACTATTCCTAACATATGGATTAATACCCACTTTCTATTGTTGAGGTACCATGTACAGAAAGAGGCCAACTGCACAGACATCAAAGTTACACGTTGTTACGTGTATGATATCAGGTTGGGAACGCTGGAACCATATTTTAATCGGGCGTATACGAGGTCAAGCATATTGTCAGGAGTTAATCCGCTTTTTGTGCATAGTGATGTTAGTAGGCATGTGCCTCGAGAACAGAGCGGGGATATTCACCCAGATTTGGGAAACCATATCATGCAGAAACCTTTACCCAGCTATTGGAAAAAATGCACCCAAGTAGATCTTTAACAGCCTTACAAATTTTCCTTCCTGTCATGAGATAACTCGAGGGGGTAGGTAACAATCTCCCCACTTAGTGTCTAGAGCGCCTTGTTGACCAGCCTGAGGCCCTTTGGCGAGGAAGTAGGGGGCGTATGTTTTGGTATGGACGCCTAAATGAACGCGTGGAACAGAAGGTGCTAAGTGATTTCGGCGCCATGCGTGGCCGATGGCCGGCTAAACGTCAACAAAGTCTGGGGAGAGGGGAAATATTCCTCGGGGCAGCGCACACGTGGTTCCCGCCAAACCACGTAATAGGACAAGGGGGAGGGAGGTTTAGCCACCTGACCGCAACCACCTGTAGGCGTGGCCTGTGGTCAGAGAGAGATCTTCTCCTGTCGTTGGCTGACTCTAATTGTAGCTGATTGGATGATGAGTTATTGACCAATGGCATCCCTCGATGTATGTATCTGTGAGAATGTGGAGAGATAAATAGAGAGACAAGAACACACTTCGCGGGCTTTTTGGCGAACGTCTGAGTGGGGGAGCAACGGGTCACCAGCCAAAGCGGCTTCAGCTTTCTAACGCCAGCTACACTTCTGCCTCGGACCAAGTCTTAGCCACGAGGGCAAGACTCGGGAGGAAAGAAGTCGGGTTAGAGAACCTTGAGAGAAGGAGGCAAGTAATTGGCGACGTACTGTCAAGACTGCCTGCTGTTGTCGTGGAGAGGAAAGGGTTGTGTGACTGTGGGCTCGCTCTACCGGTGTGAGAGGTAGAGGCTCAACGTTGAGGCCGCCAGAAGTCGTCGGGTCTCAAGGACTGAGACCGTCTGTGGTGGTGTTTGCTTGGCGGCTGTACGAGGCATTACAGTCGTCGAGGAACCCACGTGTGTACCTCGAGTGGTACAAGGCTCAAATCTGGGTCACCGGGACAAGCAGTCGTCGCTCTCTGACGTGGTGACAGTTCGAGGGAGGAAGACGTCAGACCATCAGACATCACTTCGAAGGGAAATCGTCAGTGTGTCGTGGCAGTCAACTGAAGTATTGGACTCTCAACAAACCAGCTGTAACAGAGCTAAGTTGGTGTGCTTGCGAGTGTGTATGGTATTTGTAAAGAGAGGCAACAGCACTGTAACATCAGAAGTACGCTCTAGCACGGATAGTATTGGGACCCCCCTAGACGAGTCCATTTGATTATGTTTTGCTTGAAATGTTTTGTATGAATAAATCTTTTCTTTATTGTTCCATTTAAATCACACGTCGTTGAGTATTGTGTTCGGGGAAGAGCAGGGGTGGGGGCTCGTGAGCCAAGTTGTGTAATTGAATGACCGACGTGTGATTATCGTGTGTTTTCCCCTGCAGTTAATGTTGATGTGGGCGGCTAGTGTTGAGTAACTAGTGCCCACGTGCCCATTCCCCGGGGCCAGTATTCACGTTCTGGTTGAACGACCAGGGATACTGTCACACTTCCATGATGTGCTTTTAAATGAAAAGGGTGAGAAATGTATCAAAGAGAATCAATTATTCGTGTAAAACAAGAGTTTAAAATATTAACTCCAGTCCAAGAGACAAGCCTGTCTACTCACTAAATGCTAGGGCTCCTCGTGAATTCCACTCACAGTCACGGAGACAAAATGCCACATAACAAAAGCCACATAAACAAAAACAGGTCGGGCTAAAATGGTGCAAAAACATGTCTATAAGACCGTTTTATATCGCATTCTGAAGCGATCAATTAAGCCCTTTAGTGTTCATGCTCAGTGGAAAAGGGTGGGAGATGTGCGTGCGTGTGTATTTTTCTTCCTTGCCAAGCATCCAGATATCCTCCTGAACATAAAACATAATTTCTACAAAACGAATGGCAATACCAATTTGGGAGACTGGGATAAAGAGACGAATGCAAGACTGGAAGAGTTATAGTATATTTTTTATTTATTAAACATGCACTTTTTGCTACGATTCTTTTTTTCCAGAAACTCTACCCTGCCATGGACGAAGGTCTGCACGACGTGCTAGGGAAGGGTTACACAAAACGCCAGCGCCAGGCGTTCCATTCGTTTTTCATGTACATCGTAGGTGTCTTCAGAAACGCCATGACGGAGGCCGCTAGTTCAAGCTCCCAGCATACCACGCGTGGCATCAGGCACAGCACCGCCAGCTGGAGCAGCGGCATAGGAACGGCCTCTACCTGCTCCACCAAGTCCATGGCGACGCTGGGCTGAGTTGGGCGAGTTTTCTTATCAATGCGCGGAAAGGAACTATCGCGAAATGCCTTCGGTTTTTATCCAGCCGAGGACTGACTGTAATGCTGAAACGTGTCCCCACTAAAACGATGTGGAAAGAAAACCTCAGCGTTAACGAATTTTATTTAGTCCTGCGGATACGTTCGACTTATCGACGATCACATCACCGAACGACCTTCCTCCCTACATGCGCCGGCCTGCCATCGCCGCCAGTAGACTGCTCGGGACGCTGACAACGCTACATTCTCAACACTCACAGCTCTTAGCCATCTCGCCAGCTTATTCAGGGTGTCGTGAAAGGACGCGAAACCGCCGATAAAAGAAATAGCAGAAGCCATTAAGCGCTTTATGACTTCAAAATCCGAAAGTAAATATGACAAGCTGTCCTGTTTCAGCAGCCGATGGTCTTGGTGTTTCACAACGAGAGCTGTTTGTTCTGTAAAACTGAACCTTGCTAAAGTGTATTAACAATATTAAACACTTGTTGACTCAGACACTTGAAGCACTTTATTCGAATCAATCGCGTATCTCTATTTTTTATGAGTTATAATTAGCGTCAGGCGACAGATGAACAGATTAAGGCCGTACAGGGCAGAACATATCGCATACCAAATGTTGGCGACTGATTCATTCGTCTGGCCAAAACTGTAGCAGACAACTTGTGTTGCAAAAATCGACCAGAATGTCGGATAGTACTTTCCCTCGAACAATTCAACGCGCGAGTATGAACTACATTTGGTTAACGACGGTTGGCTCACTCGAGTATTTTACATAAAACTCTTTTTGAGATGACGCATGTGATCATGCAAGATAAAAATTGTTTTGACTACTGCTTATACATTCAGTTCACTGCTAGAGATTTACCAGGGTGTGCAAGTGCATGTGTGTGTGTGTGTGATGGTGCCGATGGTGGGTAGGTGGGTGAGTGAAAGAAGGGGTGCACACGCTCTCAACCTACAAGATTCTTTATTCTTTCACCCTCTCATGGAGTATCGAGATCAGATCCGCATAGAACACAACGTAAAAAGTAAAAATCACAACGACTGTTTAGTGAAGCTGTTCATCGTAGGTGAATCACAGGAAAGACATGGGCACTAACCACACGGTTTCATCGGTGAGAACACACGAAACGTCTATGTAGTTCTTAGACTTTTACCTTTACTGGTACACCAAACACACCCTGGCTGCAAGTCGTATCGTCCACACACCACTGATAATAATAATTAAAAAAACTAACAAAAAACTTTCCAGCTATCAGCTGTAAAAAACTTCCGTTCTGCTCGCGCTCAGCCACCTGAACCACGGGGAGGACGCCACCCACATGACGAACTCATAGACGGCGACCTGCAACAGCTGCCAGCGCTCGCGCAGTCTCGTGCGCAGCACGCACCGGACGGCCCCCCTGCACTGGCGCCGCTCCTCTTGCGCCACGGCGCGGATGCAGCAACGCGACATGTTGATGAAGGAGGTGGCGTTAGCCCGGGTGTGCAGACAGGCCTCGATGCCACGCAGCACATCGTTGGTCTTGAAAATGAGCAGTAGCTGGCGAGGCACTCGGTTGAGGATGTCGCTGATCTCCAGCAGGTAGCTGCTCACCTTCGTCTGGATCTCAGAGCCCTGCAGAGGACACGGACTTTTAAGGACATGAACACAACATCGAATTAAAATAAACTATGAAAATAATTTCACCCGTTAAAATCGAACACCTTATTCAGTAATAAAGAACCACTGAACCTCATTTTTTTTTAAATGACTGGGTAAAGCTCAGTAAAAAAAACTCCCCAAATGTGGGTGAATACTCTATTGCTGTTCTCGAGATACACGTCTGATGGTTGTAGGTATTCGTCTCGAGAACGGAAGTGGGGTATTTATGCAGATTTCGGGAAACAGTATTTAGCACTGAGATTTCTTCAATCATTAGAAAAGCATTTTACACCCTACTAGTACTTTAAAACCCATGAGGTCGAAATTAACAGCGATGTGATTTCTCAACGACCATGTGCTACGAAATGGGGATACAAAAAAGAAAACATATGTATGGACTTAGAACCCTGGTAATGTGAGCTGACAAGACTCTCAACCTATGTATAAAATGGTCCCTACAATCCGTTCAAACCTGACATTTATAATCAATTTTAGGTAAAAAGACGACATTCAAAATGTCATACAACCAGCTTTAAAACCACACAAGACAGTGTTGTGTCCTTCTGTCTTCGCTTTCTAAAACAATTATTTCTGTTGAATCCTTTTGCAAAGAACGTCCTAAGACTTCCGGCGCCATCCGAAACGTGTTTCTACAGTCACGAACGTGACGTCACAGGTGGAGCTAGTCTAACGGATTCCTGCCTTCAAAAACGTTCTTAACCGGACCAACACAGACGAATGTTTGACCAAGTCTGGCAAGTTTTTTGCATGATGGTTGTAAAACAACTTTGCCAAACTGGGTCAAACATTCGTCCATGTTGACTGGACTAAGAACGGCGTTTGCAGCCTTCTTAAACAGACACACGCTGTCAAACTTGCTTTATATGACGAACATATAAACAAATTTTGCCAAATGTAGTCATTCATTTGACAACGTGTATCCAGTAAAGACGACCCTAAGATTTCTCTCTCTTTCTCTCTCGTGTGCCACACCAACCTCAGCGTCCGTGAACTCGTGCTTGCCAATGCCGGCCTGCAGCGCCTTCCAGGATCGCGCCGTCAGCATGCAGGCAAAGAGACCGAACAAGTGGCCCACATTCAGAGCCTCCGCGTGCCGCTTCATCCCTTCCACGTCAGCGTTAATCATGGCCAGCCACATCTTGCTATAGTGGACGCGCAGATCGTCTGACAACTTCTGCTTGGGGGTGTCGTGGGGAGGGGCGAGGAGACACAATTACGTAACGTTTGTGGTAAGATTAAAGAAAGGATAAAAGCTGAAACGATAAAATCGCATTTACGCTGCAATGCTGGTTTTTGTTGCTTTTTTGATGATTACCGTTGGTAAATATTTAACTCGTCCATTTCACTTAATTGCATGTGTTTTCACATGCACGCGAATGCATCATAGCGCATTCATGTTATCCCCGCCCCCACACACGAACACACCTAAGCGAAACTACAAGTCAACACGCGAATTTTGCAAACATACTAATGTAAGCTGATAAGCCTCCCATGTATCTTTAAAAGGTTTCCATAGTTTTAAAGAATCGTCTACATTACTTTTTATGGAGCATCGATTTCATTCCAAATTACACTTTGGGTTGAAACTGATGTAAAATACTTCTCACTCCACATTGAAGGCAGCCACAGAACACTAGAAATAAGAAGACGACCCTGACGATCACCTGGTACAGTCCATGGTCCAGCAGTGTAATTTGCACGCCTTGAGGAGTTTGATTGACCAAGATATTTCCTGGGTGAGGATCACAGTGGACATAGCCTCGGACAAAGATCATCTCGCTGTACAACAATCCCAGTTTTCTTGACACCTGCCAATCAGTATCACAGGGCTTGAAATAGTCCACCCTAAAAAAGGGGAGGAAATCCGATCTACAAGGATCAGGCAGACGTAAACAATTATCTCAAATAAACTGAAGGTGCAGATTAAATTCATCAGATATGGAGATATATTCTTATTACAGAAAGTACGTTTTTTCACCAGAAGTCTTAACTTGACATCTAAAGGTAAATTGGCCGGCCTATTAATCTTTGATTCCGTCTCAGACTCTGTTTAAACGGCACACAGTTCTAAAAGTAACTGCAATTCTACACGATGACAGGCATGTCCTGTGGAGAAAGTTTCATCAACATCCATCTAATCTCATTTCAATTTTCTTTGACTAACAAAGCTGTTTTTGAAATTGGCGCAGACGTTTTTACTTTCAATGAGGTCTGAGTGGGAGATGATTTATTACATGCCTCAGCCTCTGTTGCATTTATGATTTTTTTTGGTCTTAGATTGTAGAATTGTCTGCTGCATTTTCACATACTAAAAAAAGTTTTGATTATTCTTATTAAAATATTATTCAGATTCCTTGTAATAACTTTGATTTCATTATACTATCTTTGATAAGCACATTCTGCGTTCCTCATTGATATTTCGGTTTATGGTGTTCTGTCCCTTTTTTTTAACAGCACCTGCATGTGACCTTTACCCATATCTTGCTTTGACCTCTTTCCGGTTTTGATGCAAGCTCACATCTATGCACAGTATCTTAACGAGATCTGTGCTTCATCACACAAAAAAAATGTTGTTGAAACATTGTTAGCAAGCCACATTAATTCTCAGCTACATAAATGAATTGAAAAATAAAAGAAATATTAATAAAATGTTTGGTAATTTGTTTACATATCTTACACCAATCTTCTGCTAGAATGTAAAACAGGGACTCACCTCATTTACCGAAATACCATGCTCTTGCATATATTGTAGGTTGTCAACCTTTCCGCCTTCACAGTACTCCATAGTAAGGACACGTGGAGATGTAAGTTCCCAATAAATTTGGGGTACCTGAAAAAAGGAAGATCACTGAGTCTGTATTTTGGCAGGCAGACCGTACCAAAGTTTGTGTATGTAGAAAGTGATAATGTACTACTGCTAAAAACAGGAAAACCAAAGAGTATGATGTCAATTAAAAAGTATTACATAAAAGCCCTCTATAATAGGAGCAAACAGGATGATCATCTGCATTCAGGTGTGTATCCTATGCATGAGCTAGCTGTATATCTCAATTGCAGCCAGGATAAATGAGGAACTACAAACCTAACGCTTCTATGTATGTCATTTCAAATTCCTGTCAGAGTGAATGCCAGATGTTAGCTAAAATTGCAGTCAATTTATTAATCAAAATGCATCCAAGCCTTTGTGTGAATGAATGGGAACCAACACACCATAAATATAATAATGATGTGTATGAAACGGAGATAGAATGCTAGTGTGTGCTGTGGCTACAGAAGGAAGGTAATGTATTGCATCAGAAGTTTATGAACATTCTAGATTAAGTGAGTAATTAGTTATTCACTAAATCTCAGGAAGGCATTGTAGTGTTGTTGAGAGAGAGACATGTATCGCCATGGTCCCTGAATTGCACTGTAACCTCATCAGATCAAGGTAACACATTGTATTTCTTTTAAATAACAGTTAAAAAGATGAAAGATAACTAGGAGTGAATGCAGTTTATGTGATTTTATGTAGATTTATATCTTACACTGATAATGATAAGACAACAAATTATTTGTCACTATCCACATTTGACACTTGCCTATGTTCAAAAATGCATTTAAGAACATACACAAAATATCCAAATGTGGGTTTACCAAGTAAGTGACAAACACTGACTAGATACAAAAGATGAATCTGCATGTCCCCCTCAGGATGACCTGTGAAGTGGATGGGTATCGGCTGTGGTGTGGCTTGGAGGGGAGATGAGCATCAAGTGAATAAGTCCAACATGATGAAATATAGCACATATACTATGCTGAATTGGTCCCAGCCCAGCATTAAAATGACCATGAACCCCTCTGGCACACTCCAGGCAGGGGAAAGTGAAAAGTATGCTACTAGAACTGTCAAAACAGCAGACTACCAAGCAGACCTTGCACTCCAATTGGGGATATACGGTGGTATGTGGATTTTTCATATGGTGCTGGAGGAAGGGCATAAGGTGTGCTACAGCGATGAAGAAATAAATCATGTACATGGCACAGGCTTTTTTCATGTGCAAAGGGGGAGAGCAGTCCTCAGCGGCTCCCCCACGTCCAAAAGGCTGATCTCCATCTTGACTATGTTAGAGTTTCCTGATGAAACAATGTGATACAGTCTGTGAGCACTTGCCTTGAGAAAGTCAAAATGCTGAAAGATGCGGGATGCCTGCTCACAGTTCTGTCCTTCATTGATGAAGTCGAGCTCCACAGGGAGGTTCTTCTTTGTTTCCTCAGCCAGCCAGGCATACTGAAAACCTGGGAAAAGCCATGCGATGCCATGCACCAGTAGCTGTAAAGGGGATAGTAATTTATACGTCATCAGTAGTATTTTTCATCAGAGAAAATATTTTTCATCATATTGAAGAAATTCTGGTGAAGCAGAATTTAAGCCATATCTTACATGTTCAGGCAAGAACACAAACTCTTTCTCAGCTTTTATGCTTTACATTATGTTTACATCATTATGACTAGTTATGACTGCCAAGTGGCTGACAATAAGATTATGAGCATCATCAACAACAAAAGTTAAATCTTTGTTGTCTGGTACAAAGGGGTGAAAAATAGAAGAAATACAGTTTTGAACAACTAATCAAACAGTAATCAGTAAGTAAAATTCTGAATTACATTCAAGATAATAATATTTCCTAACCTATACAATAATCGGATATATCAGGTTATTACAATATTTTCACCTCCATGGTTTTGATGTCGATGACTGAATGGGCCTTGACCTTTGGGTGCTGCACTTTGACAGCAACCACACGGCCATCTTTCAGAACTGCTTTGTGCACCTGAGCTAATGAGGCAGCTCCTAGAGGCTTTGGGTCAAAAGATGCAAAGATCTCATCGACCTGTTCAACAAAACCAATGTTCTCCTCAGGAATCTGATAAAATTATAGACTTTAGCAAACTTATTTGATCCACATCCACATTGACTTATTAGATCCACACATACAAAATGGTTGTCAAAAAACATTTTTGTTAAATTATTGAAGTATAATAAATAACTCTTACACTTATTTTGAAGATTACAAGTTATTGGTTTAATCCAAATCAATTAAAACAACAAAATCATATCTTTAAAAAAAAAGTGACATACAACTAAATCAGTAACTTATTACTTTTTTAAACCATCACTAACCTTCTTCCCAAAATCTTCTTCAATGACTTTATAGATATCGTTTAATTCAGACTGTGGTGCCTCACTGTGGAAAATCTTCATAGTTTGGACATATTCCTTTGGCAACAAATAATCAAGAGAGCCGACATGTTGCCCAACTTTAATGAAAGCACCCCCATTTTTAGCACACATCTTCTGGAGACATATTGCCGATCGATGATGAAGCTAGGACAATGTAAAACATCCGTTATTAAACACACACACTCTCTCTCTCACTCACAAAGACTGAGTAATAAGAAGCTGGAGATGGTGAAAAGATGTGAATGCACTATTCAGCTATCGTAGAAAAGATCAAATTAATTGGCTGCCATAACAGAAATCTCAAAACTCATTTGTTCTTACCTGAGACTTGGTGATGATATAGTCTGGTGAGTTCTGATCTAAACCTTTGAGTGTCCACTTGTAATCAACTGCTATAAAAAATGCCTGAAAAAATTGTCACATACATGTAGAAATAAGATGGCTCATCGTTCAGTGCTTCCCAACTATAAAATGCATGTGGTTTTTGGATCACCTGTTAAAATTGTGAATCTTTAGATTCTTAGTTGAAACTGTTGGATTTATTTTTAGACCTCTACATGATACTCTATTGGGGTTTTTAGCAATCAGTTGCACAAAAATACACATATCATTGCACATATCAATATTTTATTGATATTTGATGAAAAGAAACTGGTTTAATTATTAAATGACATTTTATGCATGTAAACTATGTCACTGATAAATCGACTGATGAAACATCTGCTTTAATTTAGTTTAATATACAATATCTTATATGCTGAGACCTCCAGCCAAATATGCTTTTACATTTTCTGACAACTGATACCAAATTGTTTCAGACCCCCTCAGCAATTTTTAATAGTTATTTGGGGCTCTTTTATTTGATTTATTCACATTTCTATGCAATGGGAAACTGTCATTTCTAATGCACAGATGATCCGGCCATTTTCTTCATATCCAGGGCCGGTTCTACCTATATAGGCGAACTAAGCAGTTGCCTAGGGCGCAGCCACGGAGAGGGGCGCAAAAATCCCCTGCTGTTCTTTTTTTAAAAGATGAATAATTTTAGGGAAATATATCATTTTCACAGAATGACATTAGCAGGACACCTTTCCTCTGCTTGTAGACTGACCACCACGCTAGTTTCTCAGTACATGTATTAGAGGAAAACCCCATTATAAATATTGGAGGGCGCACTTGCAGTGACCAGCTAACCAGCAGGAAAGTAAAGGGCAGAGAGGGGGCAACAGAGGGGCAGGGGTTTAGAATGGCGTTGGCGGGTGGGGCAGTCACGGATGGGAGCGCAAAAATGGCCGGCTGTTTCGTTTTTAAAACTTTTTTGGGGCGGAGGATAGACAGCAGAGGGGTGGTGTTGGTGATGGAGCCTGGTCAGGGCGGACCTTACGATGGATAGGACCACATTCCACCGATACCAACCTCACCTTTCTTTCTTCTATCATACTTTGGAAGAAGTTCCGCACTTATGTATTGAAAACACTGCAGCTGAGATCAGGGACAACAACACTAACTTGAGTTTGCTACACGAGTTTCTTTTTGGTTATGACAACTGTTTTATGCTTAATATTTTTTACACTTACGAAATTTGAACCCGAGGGAACTTAGCTAATGTCACGATCGCATTCTTAGTTAATAAGAGTATTAAAGCCTTTAGCAAACAAATATCAGAGTCACTTGAAGTTAAATAGTATATCTATTTTTACTGTCAAAATGCAGATCAATTTATTTAATTCGCTGTCACGAACCTGTTTTCTCCAAAGTGATGTGTACAGCGGTGACGCGATGGCCTGTAGTCTTGTACTTACTGTTGTAACTCATGGTCGTGAACGTTTAACTTTCTTACTAGTTATTAAATTTATTATTTTTGGTTCGATGGGTGTATTACACTTAATTTAGTTGTCAAATTGTAATTTTTGTTTATTTTTAAAGAGTGCGTCTGTTTGTTTACAGTTTGAACGGATAGTTTTTTGTCATGCTCTATTGACAGAATATTTGAAATTGGTTATTAAGTGATAATGTGTACTAAGATCTATAGTCTATATACTTCTCTAGTTTTCAACAAACTCTATCAGGCCAAACATTGATCTGGCTATTGGAATGTTTTTGGGCAGCTGCCTTGACACCATGATTTACAACTTTGTATTGTTAGCGTCTTCAAGACTCTCCCTTGTACCGCCCCGCCCACCTGTCAGGTGTGACTTTGGATGGGAACATGTGGTAACTGCGATGAGGGTGGCCTAGATGCTAGAAGCTGTGATAGCTTGAGTTTTAGACCACACAGCAAAATAAGATCAGAGCAAGGTGATACAGATTTCTTGTCTCCATCAGTGTGCAGTCAGTCGCCACTCCATAAAGCCTTTTACATGAGTGTTTGAAATCCCCCTACTAATAAGTGTAGGTCTGATTTGCTAGGCATGCAAGTATCCATGTGTGCATGATGCACGCTTGACATTGAAAAACAGACGTACTTTTTCTTGACAAAAAGTAGTTCTTACTTATAAGTTTAATCAAATCGGAGAGCAAATTCTCGAAAAAGGTTTAATTTTAATAAGCCATTCTTTGACACTTCTGGGTTCTAAGACTTCTGGTCTTAATGAGTTCTTGTAAAAAAAAAAAACACTTTTCCACTATTTTTAAGCAGCAAACAGCAAAGCAGTCAGTGCGGTTTGACTTGTTGGTTTGTCTGTAGGATGAGAAAGAAAACGATTTAAAGCACCTGGTGATCGAGGTGCTAGATGGAAAGGCCCAAAGGGTAGCGATAAATCTATCACCGTTAATGACCAGTCAGATCAGATTAGAAGACTGGAAAAAGAAGGTGGTGCGGTGTTACTTGATAGTTGTCCGTGAGATGAGAATGAGAGAGGAGAGAAAGATTGAAAGGACCTATGTGGGGTAACTTAGTGGAGAAGGGTAGAGATAAATCTCTACCACTTAAAAGAAAGTCAGATCACATTAACAGGGCTGGACAACCAAGATTGGGGAGTGGGGGGGGGGGGAAAGGTAGTCTTAAATTTAAACTTAAAACCCACAGGGCGTTGTAAAAACCTCACTTCTCTGAGTGGCTGCAGACATCTCATGCTGCTGTTTGAATTTACTTTGTAATGGTCTGTTCTGGCGCTATCATCCTTCCGAAGCTGAATCATTAACGGTCTAATAGAAGATCTGTGAACTGAACTGTTCTATAAGACTATATTTGTGACTGGATTTATCTGTACAAGAATGAACAGAGTTTGTAAAGATAAGTTCGCATGATTTTTATACACTGTGATAGAGCAGTGTATATTTTATTAACACGATTTATCTCTTTCTTTACCTTCATTTTATTTCCTTATTTCTTATAGTGCTTATTTTGCTTGTGTGGATGCAAAGGGTTGCGAGAGTGGTGTTACAACTTTTTGCAAAACTTTTCATTGTACAAATGGGTCCCTTACAGCCTTGTGGTCTTTAATGTAAGCCTAGGTTTGTTGTTTAAAATTTCAGTTAAGAAAACAGAGTTAAGCCTAAACGTATAATTAATTTTTTGATAGCTGTTTTTTTTTGGTGAGGAGAGGTGGTCACAGTATTTGTCTTTCACTTAGGGCGCAACGCAGCCTTGTGCTGGCCCTGTTCATATCCCCATCCTTTTGAAGCCAAATGTGCTGATACACGAAGAGAGCAAAGGGTTTGACAAAAGGCAGTAACTTCTTCAATAAACATTAAATATTCATAATATGCTAGAAGCCTGTCATTAAAAATAATAATCCGTTTAAAACATACACAAATTATAAATATGACCTACAGCAAGCGCTGCTCGTCCAAATCGCACTGCTCCAATTGTTGACACTTCCCAATCATTCTTTTGAAGAAAAATTACACTTCCAGCTGCTAAGGATGCAGCAGATGCAATTTTAATGATTTTTCGGATTTCCTTCTTCATTTTCTTTAAAATGCCTGCAAAGGTCTTCAAAAATATTTAGAAACATATCTGTCAAACTAAGCAAATAACACAGATCTACACAATGCAACACGAGTAATACATTTGTTTCTGCCAAGCAGTTCATTTACTTTCATTTTTCTTTTCAAACTGATAACATTATAACTGATAACAGTGTCTAGTATAATCATTCAATGATTCATTTACTCCGCGTGAGATCTGGAAGGAAGCAGACGATCTTTGTACCTTATTGTCAGAAAGCACATAACATCAAAAACATAAATAACAATAGCGTCTTATGATTTAATGAGTATGTTTTCTTTTAATAAAACTATTTTTATCAGTTTAAGAGACATTATACCTCAGTAAAACGCGTATGTTGCGCTCGAGAGAGAATAAACTCGCCTCAAAAGACATGACATTGTGCAATTGTCTGAGAGTTAGATCCCTTGATAACTATTTTCAAAAATATATAACGCTTTGTATTTCATTTAGTAACAATAGTAATAAGAAATAAAAAATATAATTTTGCATGAAAATAAGAATAAAAATTTATAATAATGCACTTTCTGAAATCTCGTCAGGCTGTTACCACAGTCGCAGAGAGCAAACGGAAGCCATCTTAGGAACGAGAGATTCTCGATTAAAGAGTACACGCACACAACTTTGCAATGGTGTCATTAGCAAGGTATCGTGTTGTTGTTCTTTATTTCTTGCGTCTTCAAATGTTTTTTTGCCGAAAATGCTCACCATTGATACTAACGCTTTCTATGAAAAGAGACATTATACATTTTGGGACTCGGTTAAATTTGTCATTGTGGGACTATGCGACATGGGTAATATATCATTGTTGATAATCCAGTCTTATAACTGTAGTGCTTATATTTCGTCAACAAATTCTTTTATTTATTTAGTTATTTACTCTTTGCTAGCATTCTTCCTGCACCTACGCAGCGGATTTTGGACAGAGATGATGAAGAAAAGTCCCTTAGAGCTCAGATGCAGGTAATCAATTTTGTGTTATGATTGCATAGAGCGTTAATCAGCTACTGAATAGAAAACATGTTATATTATGTTTGCAGAGTTGCCACTCCAACTATTTTTTAAATCAAGCCTCTCATATCAGTTAGGCCTAATTTTAATTTATTGTTTCTTGCACAGTAAGTTTTAGCTAATGGTCAAGTGGCTATGTATGATTTTTGTTCACTGTCATAAAGAACTTCGTTTTTTCTAACAATTTCAACATCTTGCTTGGCATTTTGAAGGTTGTATCAGTGAGCAGTCATCGAACTGCTCCTCCATATGGTCATCGTAAAGGATGGGTACCCAGAACGCAGGACGACTTTGGTGATGGAGGAGCATTCCCAGAGATCCATATTGCACAGTATCCTCTGGCTATGGGTCTCAAGAAAACCACTTCCAATGCTCTGGCTGTCTCTCTGGATGCTACAGGAAAGATCAAGTATGATGCCATAGCAAGGCAGGGGCATGGGAAAGACAAGGTAGACAATTATTTGACTTAAAATGTTAATGTTACATTTAATTTTTTTTAACCAATTTTCACTGCTTATTTCATCCTTTTTATATGTGTTTGCTTTTAGAAATGGTTAAGGAGCACATCTTTTGAATTCAAGGTAGACTTTTGAATAGAGGCATACATTGTAGTTTATTAGCGAATAATTAGGGCTTGGTACTGTAACAGGAAGTATTCTGAATGCATATTGTACAAATTTGTGTGTGTGTTTATGAATGTTTGTACTTGAATTTTTGCTGATGTTAAAGGTGATACATTCACGACCTCAAGACTTGCTTCCAAAACCCATCGAAGATGATGACCCTGAGCTTCAGAAACCCGATGAAGAACAGGTGATGGAGAACACAGAAAAGACTCGCATGGCGCTTGAGAAACTTGTTTCAGGAAAAATTTTTGCAGCAATGCCTGTGAGACATGCAGAGAAACTGGCTCCAGCTCAGTACATTAGGTAATTATTTTCCATCTGGTTCATGGGTGTATTTGATTTATATTGTGAACATGTTACTACTGTATGCTATGTTTAGGTTTGTCCACTTAAGTGGTTAATTATCAGCAGATCACTTTGCATATTACTTTTTCCTTAATCAACTGTCGTCATCTTTTAGGTATACTCCTTCACAGCAGGGAGTGGCTTTCAATTCAGGAGCAAAACAGAGAATTATCCGCATGGTTGAGGTACAGAAAGACCCTATGGAACCTCCCAAATTTAAGTAAGTACAATTCACTTTCGCTGTGTATTAATGTATTGATGGATGCCTGCTACTACTTGGGCACCACAGTTGACAGCAAGCTAACCTTTACTCAGCATCAAAGATATATTGCCTGCAGATCCCTCCAAATATGAGTTAACTCCTATTTTGCAGGCTTTTTATTGCTATTTCAGATCTGTTCTGATGTGCTCTGGGATCTATTGGTTTAAAAATCTGAGCATCAGGAGTAGGAAATGTCTTGGAGTGTGTAGCAAATATGTGTGATAAAATAGTAGAAAGGACACAGGAGTATTCCGTATGAATGATAAGTGATGGAGAAGGTCGTGAAGGTTTTCATAAGAAAGAGCCATGTATTTTTTTAGCTAAGTCCTAGGAGCACTTGCCAGCTAGGCAATAATGCTGTACTCTCAGGTTAAATACAGTCACAGGGCTTCTGCTAAGGCTAAATTCTTTGGGTTGGGACCCCTTTTTCAGATTTCTAAGGGGTATTAGATGGAACAGGCCGTGATGATGTGGCAGAGGTAATTCTAGGCTTTGGCCTTTCGGGATTCCCGCAAAATTTCGCTGAGGGGCGCATAGTCTGAAAGTCAGCGCGACCATGCACCCGCAAAAATACCGTGGCTGGCGCATTTTTGAACACGCGATGTGGCACTTCAAAAGTAATTGTTGTCATTCTTCGCACTGGTTTGAAACCTACCCACTAGATTCGATGCTATAATGACTGGACAGTTTTCAAACTGACCAGTTGTTATCCATTTGATGCAACCTGCTCCAATTTCGCGCCAGGAAGTAAATTGTTGACGCGCCCACAGCGAAAACAGTTGGGACGGGAGAGATCAAAGGGTATTGGAAGCAAGCGGGTTGAAAACGAAATGAACGCGGCTGTCAACTCTGTTTGACTTTTCGTTCATGACCAGAACAGCAGAAGATGACCCGGAAAGTAGAAATCCACAGGAAGAAACTTGTCAGAGTGTGCCGCATACATTATTGGAACTGAAAATGTAGACTACGAAATAGACAAATTGAGACTGCACGTAACAAACCACACATCCAAAGAACCTGTCAGTGTGAATGGCTGAAGAAATGGCCTTGACTAATAAACGAGGAGGAAGGCATGAGATGTAAAGTGTGCCTAAAACAATCAGAATAACGCATTTACAACCCCGGGTGTGTTGAGTACCGAACGAGGCATTCAGACTTCCAACCACAGGCACTCTTTGGAGGCTGAAATTTTTCAGAAAGATTTCAGCCAGGTAAAATATTTTCGATTCTAATTTATTTCTCTCCTCATGACCTTTTCGGAACTTATGCCGGCGGTATTATATAACACTTAAAAATAACGTGTTGTGAACTTGATACAACATCACAGGACACAGAAGCTATCAGGGTTGCTTTTGCGACAATCTGTGCAAGAACATTAATGACAGGTTCCCAAAAGATGCAGGTGATGTTGCCTCTGGATTTTGAGTTCTTTCCATGCGCCCCATTTTTTCCTGTCTGCAGAAGGCATAACACCCTATGGAGACAAAGAGTTAAATATCTTGACAGATTTTTTTGGAAAACCAGCACAAGTGGGCACCAAATTCAGTAAAATCTTGCTTGAAAAACCAGCATGGGTTGTGGTAAAAGAAACTGTAACGCAGAATGCATATCGGAGAGATTCCACAAGCTGTTATTTGATTTTTACAGGGATTCATTTCCCAATTTGCTGGTTCTTGGAAAGCTGTGCCTCCTTATGCTATACCACAATGCAGGCTGTGAGAGGAGGCTTCGGCCATCAAAACCTAATAAAGTCTTCATCAGATCTAACTCGCAAGTTGTTGGTTTAGCTTTTAGAATAACAGCTTTCACATCGGTCTCAGAGACTGGTAGGAACTTGGTCATGGAGCATCCTGGGAGGGCATCACAGGAGATGCTGTCAAGCACCGACACAGAGTCCAAAGATGATCGAATGTCCGATATCTTGCTGGTGAAATAATCACTAAAAAAGCACATAAGCTCATAGCCCAATGAGATGGACACAAAGACTAATTGGTTTGCAAATTTAGGATGCTATGATCACACTAATGATGATGAAAGATAATTTATATAAAAGAAAAATATATCTATGTGATTAATCTTCAATTTCTTGTGATTAATAAGATGTTTTGAGGGACCCCTTGTTTTATTTGAATGGCCCCTTTTTTTCCATTGAGAGGGCCCCAAGGCCCCTCTTTTTGAAATCCTAGAATTACCTCTGATGTGAACCCACGATCATCATTATCTTGCTGTTTGTCTTCACCCTCACTTTCTTTCTGTTTGACTTGACTCCTATCTTGCCGATAGATCTCAGAGAGTGATTGTCGGCTCTGCAAGCTCTGAGGCAGTTCCTCTGGTGTGTGGCGTACCACAGGGATCCGTTCTGGGTCCATTATTATTTTCTGTATATACTTCACAGCTTGGACAGGTAATTGAACGCTTTCAGATGGGACGACAGTTCTTTGCGAACGATACACAGATTCTGAACAGTTTTCCCCCCGACCCAGCAGTGGCTTGGAATGCGCTTCAACGACTTGAATCTTGTTGTGTCACGGTGAAGGCATGGATGACCAGAAATCGTCTTAAACTCAACGACGACAAGACAGAAGCGTTACTGTGCGGCCCCAGGGCCGAAGGGAGCAGATCGGCATTAGTGCCGTGCATGTCGGTGACGCCTCCATAGCCTTTGCTGACTGTGTGCGGGACCTAGGGCTGTTTATTGATGCAGAGCTCTCCATGTGTGATCATGTTAGTTCTGTTGTGGCAAAATCCTACTACTTTTTGAGGACTTTAGGTAGACTACGGCCCATGCTGACTAAAGCTGCTGCCAACTCACTTGCTGTGGCTACCATCATATCAAGATTAGACTACTGTAATAGTGCATTGTGGGGTATACCTGCTACGCAGTTGGATCGACTCCGAAGAGTTCAAAACACAGCCTCCAGGATTGTCACCCGTGCAAAGTCGTCCACTGAGCACATCACGCCTATCCTACAGAGCCTTCACTGGCTCCCAGTGAAAAAGCGCATTGATCACAAAGTTCTTTCGATTGCACAGTCCTGCATGTTTAAAACTGCTCCTGAATATTTACAAGAGGTAGTTCCTCCTTACCGGCCGTCACGTGGTCTGCGCTCTGGCTCCCAATCACGCTTCTGTCTCCCTGCAGTGGAAGACACAAACAAGAAGCGCACTGGAGCCAGGGCCTTCAAAAACGCGGCACCTAAACTGTGGAATGCTCTGCCATCGTCATTGTCCACCACCACCTCACCAACCACGTTTCGAAAAAGATTGAAGACCCATCTGTTTACTTAAGACGGACTTAAACTTAAACAACCAAGCAACACTTGTGTCTTTATTTTTTACTTTCCTGGTGTTTATCTATTTATTTACTTTATTTTTTTTCTTATTTTTTATTTATTTTGTTTTTGCTGGGCAATGAGCATTCTTCCGAATGGATACCTGCGCATTACAAATGGACATCATCATCATCCTTTCCTGAGACGATGATTTTAACTCTCTTGGTTTGAAAGGCCATGATCCAGGCTTTGCCGGGTAGCACGGGCAAGGCGATTTTCATTACTTTATTGCAAAGTTCAACTTTTCTCTTTTCCAAAAATGTATAGGTTTCTTGGTCTAATGTTTATCTCAGAGCAGCAATAATAAAAAAACAAACTTCGCCACTGTCGTCTTCGCAGTCATCAGTTATACGCCAGTCATTGTAATGTTCATTTTTATCTTGATCCATTTTTTTGCATTAGAAGAAGCCCTGAGTCAGATCACAAAACACTTTGTACCAAAGTGTACAATGCATGTTGAAGGGACTGCAAATCAAATTGATGCATGAAGGAAATGTGTAAGAATGGAATGTGAGCTGTATAATCGTTTATACCTTGATACATTTTGTATTTTGTCTTTTGCTGTGATGGATTAATTTGAGAAATGTCTGTCTGAAAGATGGTATTCTGAAAGATAAGGTCAGTAATAGCGGACCAACAAAATCCTCTGTGGTTTCCTTTACACGCTACGAAAGCACCTATTGATTCAACAGCTGTAAAACGTGCACTCTATGAGCTTTAGGATAAATCTTCTTTAAGGCACAAGCAGTTTCCATTGACAGAATTATTAATATTTAAGAAAATTTGAGACATACTTATTCGAACAAATATTCTTCTTGTCCTTATCCAGAGTAAATAAGAAGATACCCCGAGGACCACCATCACCTCCGGCCCCAGTCATGCACTCACCTAACAGAAAGGTACTTATAATGTCGGTATGGTTGAAAAGGTCCTATGGTATTAATAAAGTCTTATCTTATAATAATGCATGGAAACAAAATTATTTCTTGTCTTTCTGCTTGAGCAAAATAATAGCGCTTTTTAGAATTATATGTCAATTTTGTTGCGGTATTAAATCATTTGTGTTATTATACAAGCTTGGTTTTATTTGCAGGTGACAGTGAAAGAGCAACAAGAGTGGAAGATTCCACCTTGCATTTCCAATTGGAAGAATAACAGGGTAAGTTCATTCTTGTAATTGGGTAACATTTGATGGAAAATATTTGTTTCACACTTGACAGTGTTGATGAAGGAAGGGGCATACTGGTGCACTTGAGCACAGACACAGCTTGAGATGATGTGAAAAGGGGGATTGTAGACATCAAGAATTGAGAAGTGTTTTCTCTCTTGTGGTTGCTAACAAGTGCATCCGTGCTTTGCAGGGTTACACCATTCCCTTGGACAAGCGGTTGGCTGCCGATGGCCGTGGCTTGCAAAATGTTCATATCAACGAGAACTTTGCTAAGCTGGCAGAAGCCTTGTACATTGCTGATAGAAAGGTATGAAATATAGGTACATTAGGTAGGGAGCAAAGGGGAAATGTTGCTGTAATTGAAGTTTTTAACCGCTTGCTAGAATGGAAGTGCTCAAATAGTCATCAGAATGATACAAATTGATCATAATTAGCTTGTCTGCTTTAGGCTCGTGAAGCTGTTGAGATTCGTGCTCAAATTGAGAAGAAGATGGCCCAGAAGGAGAAGGAAAAGAGGGAGGAGGGCTTGAGACTGCTTGCCCAGAAAGCTAGGGATGAGCGTGCTGGCATCCGCAGAGCCGAAGGTTGGTACTTTTGGAACAGTTCCTCTGACTTTTACGATACCCCAGATTGCGTTGCATCATTTTCTTCCTCAATAAAATATTTCGCTGACCACGTGATAGAAAAGCGCTTGAAAATGGTA
Source organism: Marisa cornuarietis (assembly GCA_004794655.1). Lineage (NCBI taxonomy): Eukaryota > Metazoa > Mollusca > Gastropoda > Architaenioglossa > Ampullariidae > Marisa > Marisa cornuarietis. The sequence continues at coordinate 15,384,013 of SMMW01000001.1, forward strand.
CTTTTATCTGGAGGAGGAAATGACCATAAAGATAATTTTTGCACTGATAGTTTAAAAAATTTTTTTTAATAAAAGGCCAGAGGCCTGGCTTACATTCATAGTTATAATGTAGTATTACATTAGCAAAACATTGTTTTACAGAACGAGACGAAGAAGCAGCTGAGAGGGACGAATTGCGGCGTGAACGTGCTAAAGATCGGCAACATCAGCGTAACCTTTCCAGAGCTGCTCCAGACAAGAGGTAAAATCCATGTTTGGTGGGATTTTTTTCATGATGCTTTGTCATCAGATATCTGTCTGACTCTGGATTTAAATGTACTAACCAAATTTTGTGATAGTGTAATGGGTTAGGGTTAGGTCTTGTGTTGTTTCGTGTGTGAATGGTGTCTTGTGTGCGTCGTTTGTTCGTCGTAATTTTGGGAAAAAGAATGACGTAAAAAAAAAAGAAAGAAGACGGTTCCATTGCCAGATAGAAAAGAGAGAGCAGCGAGTTCCTCATCTTCTATAAATCAACTAGAAATCTCTTCTCCTCCATCCCCACCTACGGGGGGCTCGTCCAGCGTGGTGTGTGTGTAATATGCGTCGTGCGTATGCAAGGTAAGTGTATGTGCATCTTATTACACTCAGATTAGCAGGACTGGTGACAGTACACTGAACAACCTAAGCTTTGTTCTCTTCAGGACTAAGGTGCTGAAAGCCCGAGAGCGTGACATCAGTGAGAAGATTGCTTTGGGTTTGCCAAACACTGGTGCTTCATCCCAGGAAACACAGTTTGACCAGCGACTCTTCAACCAGACCAAGGTAACTAATAATTTTCCCCTGAGGTCGTGCACACGTTTGTGCGTGCATGTGTAAGTATTCTTTAAGGGGATGTGAGGCAGTAAATTCTAAATTCTAGAAGGGATGAATTATTTCAGTTTTATAGATAGTAATTGATTATACTATGTACCCTAAATGTAAAAATGCTTTCTGTTCAAGGTAATTTTGCTGCCGTTTCCATGGAAACTGGCATAAACAGTGGCCATATTGAAATTTTTGGAAATTATTTTACAGCTATGATATACATCACAGACTAATCATTTTTGGCACAAATGTACAGTATGATTACATACTAATAGGAGCCTTTTTCTATCATTGGTCATAGGTTTTTTTAAACAATTTTTTCCAGTTTGGCCATGAATCATATGCACTTATTTTCGCAATTAACCTTGAAAATGAAAACTATCTCCTTTATCCCACAAAACTCTCTATTAGTATGTAAGCAACACACTAATTCATATTTGTGCCAAGTTTCATTAAAGATGGATAGACGGTTTTTGAGAAATTTTGATCCCTAAAGCGGCGGGCACACGAGAAGCCAAAAGCACGAAACTTTACCGAAGCAGCCCTGCTTTTCCTGCTTGCCGTGTGACCACCACTGCAAGCTATCCCCAAACGGCTTCGTAAGCCTGCTTGGCTTGAGCTTGCGGCCTGCTTCGCGCTGTAGAGCATGTTCTACTTTTCCCGCGTGCTTCAAGTTGTCGATCATGGCTGTGAAAGCAACAGGGCCTCTGACTATACATCTTATTGAATTGATAAACTCTTTGTGAATTATTTTGCATTTCTTTCATTGGTTGTGCTATTTGTTTTGTCATCACTGTTTGGAAATGTGCTGCCATATAAAAAAAAGTCGTCACTACTACTGAACCTTCCATCAGCATCAAGCGATCATGCTTTAATACATTAGTAGACACTACTTGTGCAGTGGATAATGTACAGTGGATAATGTGTGTGAGAAAATGCATCTGAGGGTTATCCAGCAAGCTCTTTTTTTTTTTTTTTAGTCACATTCTTGCACAGTGCTTCGTTCGTGCTTCGAAACAAGTTCGTGTGTGTGACCAGCGACCCCCGCCAAGCCGGCTTATCAAACAGCTCGCAAGCGGGCTCGGCAAGCGCTGCTTCGAAAGCCAGGCTTGCGAAGCCGCTTTTGGCTTCTCGTGTGCCCGCACCTTAAGTGGCATCCAGGACAAAAACGCAAAACGGAGAAAAACAACTTTAAACATTTCAGACATGTTCAGACATACACATTTTACTCAAAGTCTTCTTTGAAACCATCAGAACTATACTTCAGGCACTCAGCAACGTCATACTAGCTCAGAAGATGTTTTGAGCGTAGATTTCTTTGTACGAACCATTTTTTTGTATGTGATCGTCAAGCAGAAAGTTATAAACAATCTGCCAAATTGCTGTTCGGCACGTCACGTGACCTGCATTGGCTAATCGCGTAACCGTGTTTTCGGTCGCACTGCGTTTATGGAATACGGTAATGTCCTAAATCAAGTCATTCTAAGAATACTACGGGATTTCCCGGAAAGATCTTTTCTGATGAGCAGAGAGATCTCCCTCTTTCCCGTTCATATTTTACGTTTTTTTCGAACAAACTCGGGTGGGTGTACTAAAAGCATTTTTTATTGCATAAATATATTATTTTATCAGAATTAAACTATGGGACATTAAATTAGATATATTGAACAGTGTAAATATGTGCAAATCTAAAAATCGGCAAAGTGAACTCATTTCAACATATTCAGGTGCCGCACATCCCGTTAATGAAAATAATAACATGTCAAAATGTGTTATCCATTTCGGATTTGTACATTGTTTATGCTTTGAATTGTTTAAAAAAGTGTTCTTGACATCTTTGTCTCTCATGTCTTATGAGAATTTTGGGGATTTTACTTGTGCAGGGTATGGACAGTGGATTTGGAGATGATGAAGCTTACAATGTTTATGACAAACCTTGGCGGGAAGAGAATTCTGTGGCAAACAACATATATCGACCATCCAAAAAGTTGGACAATGACCTGTATAGTGAGGATTTGGACACTTTGGTGAAAACTAAAAGGTAAGTCCTGAAACACTTCACATTTTTTATTTCTTAAGAGTAAAGAAGCATTACTTCAGCTTAGAATTTTATATAAAAATGGTTAACCTTTAATGGTACTCACAATGCACACTGCATCTGAGAACAAACTTATGTTATCTGTTTTTACTTAAAATTCCAAACCAAGCTGAACCTGTGGTTAACCATTATTGAACAAAAAATTTTCAGCTGGAGTAAAGCTAAGGGTTAGCATCAAGGAGACTAAATAAAACTGTTTTTGGCATTAAATGAGACAAATAATAATAATTAAAGCATACAGTAGGGGGGAAAAAGTTTCTAGTGCTTCTTTGCCACTTTTTCAAGGTGAAAACACAAAACACAGCAGCAACACCGATATAATAAGTTGAAATACTTTTGTTGTTGTGGTCTGCAGGTTTGTACCTGACAAAGAATTTGAAGGAACAGATCGCAAGAGACGGCGAGAGGGTCCAGTTCAGTTTCTTCGTGATATTGAGGAGGATGTGTTTGGTCTCAACAAGTTCTTTAAGGATGCTAAAGAAGGGCAGAAACGTACAGCGGAAGAGTCTGGGCGTTCTGGGAGAGACTATGACAGTGGGAAGAGCAGCAGTAAAAAGAGACGCGAGTGAGATCTTGGGGAAGGCAATTCTTTCAGCACAAAAAGCTCGATGCATTTCAAACTGTTGCTTCAGGACATGATTTTGCGGTTTTAAATATTTTGGTAAAAGCACTAAAAGAATTGTAAATTTGTATGGTTGGGGGTTGTTCCCTTGCATATAGAAATACAGATGCTGTGTGAAGTCCAGAATATGTTGTGCAATTTTCATCCAACCTGCTACAGCTGACTATATGTGAAGCAAATGAAGAATATAAAAATCGTATAACATCCATCGAGAAATTAAGATGCTTTAAAGGTTATCTTCCATCTCCTACAGTCATTTAATGGAAATAGCAGCAGAAAGAAAATGGTTTTTGCCTTTTCAAGAGATTTCAGTGATTTGTGAAGTCCAATTCTGCAACCTTTTGGGACTTCTTTGCATGATCCATTATGACGGCATAGCACACTGGTAATATTTGTGCCTAGCAGTTGAAGAAAGGCATGCTTGTCATTTTGGAATTAAAATGCTTTAAGGTGAGTCAGCTAAAGTGCATGCTATTGAAAGATAGGAACAGTAAATTTTAAAAGTACTATTATTTCTACAAAACACCGACTCTTTGCAGGATGAAAAATGCCTGGCATTTGATTACAGCTTGCAGTTTATGAAGTATTTATATCTGCATTCCACAGTATCAGGCTAATGTCTTGGAGAAAGCATTTCCTTGTAAGCCATGCATATATACATAAGTTGATGGGATAGCATCTCCCATCATTTTCTGTATTGATGTAAACATCCAAAACATACTCAGGTGGACAAGTAGCTTAAAAGAAATCTCTTCTAGTAATCTTCCATGGGCAATGACTCTCAATATAGTGTACAAAGTTTGAAATTTCAAACAATTTGCACATGTACACTTTCTGAAAATGTAGAAAATGCTTGATGTTTTAAATACAGTGGTACCTTGAGATACGAGTTTAATTCGTTCCGTGACCGAGCTCGTAACTCAATCAGCTCGTATCTCAAACGAATTATTCCCATTTAAAATAATTGAAATAGAATTAATCCATTCAGCTCGAGTGGATGCCAGTTCTCTTCTTGAAATTGTTGAACCAGCCATGACTTGCCTTAAACGTATCTTCTGCTGCCTCTTCTGAAGTCGATGCTTCTTCTTCAGGTCATTGTAAATGGTGCATGCTTTTTCGCATATTAGCGTCTCCGTATCTCCTGCCAGCTCTTTCTCTTTCTCAGAAGCTTCTTCATTTCTTCATAGATATTTGTCCTCAATTAGGACAAAATTTTAGTTCCTTTCGCTGGATTTGGAACTTAGATGGCATCATTTTAAGTATGGTGCAAATTGTGGATGTACTGTGCTCGTACATCTCGGCAAGATCCATCACTCATACACCATGCTCATGTTTTTCTATTCTGTCTTGCTTTGTTTCTATCGCCATCATTATCTTCTTCTTCTCACCACCCACCTTTTCACTTTCTTCGGCCCCTTCGTAGCACACAAAAAAGTTAGTTCAAACCGCAAAAAATGATGCAAAAACGAGCACAACACACGAGATAAGACTTAACATGCAAGAAAGAACGCCGTGACGGTCCCGTGATGCTGCGATCCGAGCGCCCGACGTGGCGATTTCCTGAATTACGGGTCGGCTTTCCGATTTCCACCAGCTCGTATCTCGGAATTCAGCTCGGATCTCAAACAGGAAATTGGCCCTGAGTCACAGCTCGTATCTCAAGAAATTCATATGCGGAGCAGCTCATATTTCAAGGTACCACAGTAACTGTCTTTTAAATGATGGTGATGCTAGCCTGGGACATTTGTGTGTACAATGAAGTAAGCTCACGACACATTGCAGCTGCAACACCACTACTAGCAGGGCACTGCATTCAAGTAAGATGTTCACACTGACGTTGTTTAGACTTATTTCCATCTTTTTCTTAATGCATTTTTAGGATGTGTATCACAATTTGACAGGTTCAGTTTTTGGTGGTCATGCATTGACAAGAACAAAATGGTAGGTTTGGCAGTCAAACCCTGTGTGTGTACCTCTGTGCTTGGTGCATGATTTAAAGTACTGTAGCTTATGATTGATGTATGTAATGTCAGACTGCTTATTAAATCAGTTTTGTAAATCCTGTGGCATTTGTGTATGACAAATGGTGAGATGCAACCGCCTACCAGTTCTAAACTTTCATCATTATTTTCACATCACACTTTCTGTCATTTGTGAAACGCCTTGAGTTAGTCCAAAAGGGAGGATATACAAGGTGCTATACAAGCTTTTATTATTTTTTTTTATTATTGTTATCCCTCTGTTTTCACTTTTCAGTCAGTCAGTCGTCCCTTACCTGGCGTTGGGGGGAGCACATGGATAGACGCTGCAGCTGACAGGGCCCGCCATTCTTGCCTATTTTGGGCAAAAGTCAGCAGGTCCTGTACAGGACGACCAGTCCAGTCTTTGACGTTCGTAAGCCAGTTCTTTCTCTGGCCACCGCGGCTTCGGCCACCCTCCAAGGTGCCTTGAAGGATAGTCTTCGACAAGGTGTCGTGCCGGGTTGCATGACCAAAGAAGACCAGCTTACGTCGCTTGACTGTTGATAGTAGAGGTTCCTGGCGTCCTATGAGTGTGGCAATCTTGTTTCTTACAAAGTTGTTGGTTTTGTGTTCTTTGTATGAGATCTGGAGCAGCCTCCTCAGACACTTGTTCTCGAATGCCTGGATTCTCCTTTCTGTTTCGGCGAGCAGAGTCCACGTGTCGCATCCGTAGAGCAGGATCGGCACTACCAGGGATTTGTATAGCCTGTACTTGGTAGTGAACCTTATCTTGTGGCTATGCCAGATCCTATCTAGCCTAGCCATTGCTGCTGTTGCTGTTGCGATCCTGATGCGGATATCTTGCGTGGAGCTGCCGTCCTTGGAGAGGGTGTCTCCCAAGTACTTGAAGCTATTTACCTCTTCGAGCTGTACCCCGTTCATATAGATCTCTGCTTTGCCATTGCCATTGATCATAACTTTGCTCTTTTCAGTGCTGGTCTCCATTCCATATGCGTTTGAGCTGTCTGTCAGTCTGTCGGTGAGGTCTTGCAGTTCCGTGTTTGTACCTGCTAACAGATCTATGTCATCTGCAAAGCGTAGGTTGCAGATTGGTCTTCCACCGATTGAAATGGAGGTATGGTGGTCATGAAGAGCTTCAAGCATGATGTTCTCCAAGAATATATTAAACAACACGGGTGATAGGGGACATCCTTGACGTACCCCTACTGTGGTACGAAAGTAAGCTCCTACTTTCACTTTTAAACGGCCCCTGTTTTAGGATACTGGAAGAAATACTATCATGAAATAATAGGCTGAAAAAAAGTGTGCTGATTCCTGAACACAGAAACGAAAACTGCAAAGAAAACACCTAAACAAGGGAGAATCTTTTATTTACCAAGTGACATTTAAAAAAAAATCCATGCAACAAATTCTTTACCAGTGCATGTGTTGTACAATTTTGACCCCGAATAGCTGATCGCTTAACACCGTCAATTTCGATTGTGCATCAGATATTTACAGTATATATGCTCTTTCATTCAGTAATTTTGGTGCTCTCAAGGACCCTAGCTTCTTACAACCATCAGAGATTCAAGCAGATGTCCAACCAAAAATGATGCTGAACAAAACACTATCCAACTATTACAATTATGCAAAATTAAGGAACAAAAATATACAGGCCGACCAGTATTACAGTGCTATGATGCTTGCTATCAAAGCTCAAGCACAAAGTTGGGATATGGCACCAATGAAGTCTTATTTACATCAATCATTTGTAGTCGGGCTTGAAGGGCGGGTGGAGGTTCAGATGATGTCTTTCAAATCCTTCATTGCTCTTATTTCCTTTGTTGCCTTTTTTCATCTGCCCTTTTGTAAACTGTATAAAAATTAAATCCCTAAAATCAAATACAAGTTTCTGTTTAAATGATTCTTAAAAGTGACACATGCTACTGTACCTCAATTTTTAAAACAAGAGGTTCAGAATGCATACAAATTAATAGTAAGGGCACATACATTCACCATTTGGGTGTATATATAACGAATAAATAAAAAAAGTTCCAGCATCAAAGCATCTTTCGTCTGCCTTAAATGAGTCATACCTTCATTTTATCTCTTCAGTTTAGGCTGAAAATCTCAAGAAAGAATCAAGTATACTTGTCTGGCAACCTATTAAAAGTTCAGAGAAAGTGATATTTGTTGCTATGGAAAGTAATGCAACAATAGCAAAATTTTCAATCGGTAGGATTTACAGGCCTTATGTAATAAAGATCATTCTTTTTATTTTAACGAACGACTATGCTGCTTCATATGTCCTCAGTGAAAAGTAAAGAACAGTAAGACCTCTACATACAAGTAAATTGAGATACAAAATTTGTGGAAATTCTGTTCTTACTTACAAGTGGAAATTGATATACGAGCTCGAGTCATTTATATGTCGTAGCATAAAGACATAAAAAAGAATGTAGTCTAAGCAAAAATCTAAATGTTTCATGTTAAAAACAGTGGAAATAGTGTTCTCATCAGCCGATTTATTCAGCACTAGTCTGCCCTCCGGGTCCCTTCCTTCTCACCCACCATCTGCCTAACTCCGTTATTGACAGTCTTCGTCTCCTCTATGGTAAGATTGATAAATATATTCTTTATTATTTTATTACCTATATTATTGTGTCATTTACATTTACTAGTATACAGTACTGTATATTATACGGTATTTACATATAAACTGTATTGTTGTGGGAGGGTTGGAACCCATTAATCCTATTTCCTTTATATTAAATGGGAAAATTAGTTTTAATATACGAGTTTGTTGTGGAACAGATTAAATATGTATGTAGAGGTACTACTGTACTAATACATAGGAAACTGTGAGCTATAGGCTAAAATAAGAGGGCAGGGGTTGATTGGTGTTTTACATTGAGCCAGCAACTAAGGCTATATCACGGCAAGGCAGCCAGCCCTGTAAACAGATGCCACATCCAGAAAAAGAACAGCATGCCCAAGACGACAGCTGAACCCAGGATAACCACCCCTTCCTGTATTGGCGACAGGCACTAACTGTTAGATACTAGGGGTTCTATTTAATCCGCGCATTGTTCATGGCTCTGCTCATCCTTGCAACCACACCAACTCTTCAACCCCACCAGGCAAAGGATGCCGGAACCACATGGGCCCAACTGAGGGGGGCTGGCCCAAACTGGGTCCGCTGGCGAGGTGTTTTTGTGGCCCTATGCTCCTTGAGGAGTAAAAAGCTAAACAGTTAAGATCACGACTCAAGTACTGAGGACTAACAATGGGGAATACTATAATACTCTTGGCTGAAATGTTATTATGGCACAGCAATAAAAATTGAAGTTGTACATGTCATTTCTAAGATTAATGGTGTACTCACCCAATCCCACCACTTCACAAAAACCTATATATTTAACTTCAGCACACCTCAGATCCACTTTCTTCAAATGGATCAGTTAGTAAGAAAAATAATAAACCACATATAGTCATGAACACAGGTACAAGCTAGTGCGTACATAAATGTGCATGTATCCTGCATCCATGTATACCGCCACATAATAAAACAACCAAAAATAACCATCTCTAGAGATAGTAAGTTTAAGCACCCAAAACAAATAAATCTGTTAACAAAAATCAGATTTGTTTCTTGAGATTTTCTTTGCTAAATTCCTGCTGGAGCTGGGCTGTGTACAATCCTCACCTCCATTACAAACATTAATGAAGCCTACACAGGTTCTAATTTTATAAACAAAAATGAAGATGTGAGCACTCCTTTGACATTCTGGTTCATCTATCACTTCACCATTCACATATAACTCTCACTAATCAACCTGTAAACATATTTAGTCAAATCCCAGCCATCCTTAATGTTTATCTCTGGAAATAATTTAAGCACACTGGCCCCTGCATGTGACTGCTGTCATCATTTGACCTTTGACACCATGTTAATGCAACTGCGGTCAGAATGCTGCAGTTAAGTGCCCGTGTCCAGTGACTTAAACATCAATAACAGTATACCCACAATGCAAAACAAAAGCAAATCAGAATATTAGGAAAGATCAGTACCTTCAACTCTGACCTTTGTTTATGATCAGCAAGGATCTAAAAGCAGTCACCTTAAGCATATCTGTTCAGGTAAAAGGACTAAAAACTATGCCTTCAACCAACACTTTGGGGTTTAAGCAAGTTTGAGTAACTGCTACCAACAATTTCCTAATCATGAGGCAACAAGGAAACTACAGTTCCTAGGGAATGTGTACCATGATGAAGAATCTACCATTATAAGATGGACATATCAAAATATCCAAAGAAAAACACCTGCAAGTTATAAAAAAAAAGATTTTGATATTTACACATACTTTGCAGTTATCTACTGCAGAATATGCCATCACAATGGCCATATCTTTCCCAGATATCCAGCTCTCCTAAAATCTGTTTTCCCCACACTTTCTGCTTTAAGAAGGAAAAAAAAATGAACGGGATATTTTTCAGCAAGAACAAACGAGCAGAAATCTGTGTGCTCTAGATATCCCTTCTTTTGATTTCCTTCTATTGCGAGTAAGAAACACTTCAATTCTGGCTCTTATTTGTGCAAAAACTACAATCCACATTCTGTGGAGTCTGTGCGATAAAGTTTGGCTGCGGTACCTTGGTGAACACCATTTGTGGGAATGCGATCAACAACGATGCTGTGGTCCAGCAGCAAATTAGCCTGAGTGCCTTTATCGGCCATCACAATGTCCTGATGGCAACTGACACACAAGTACGATCGTTGTGGATTCCGTTTTGATGGTCCCTGTGTCAGAACCTTGGCGATGATAGCCATTGGCACAGTGTCCTTGTCCTCTGCTGGACTGCTTCCATTGGCCAAATTTGCACTGCCAGGGTGGCGAGAGTCCACTGAAAAGACCATCGCTGTAGGTGGGAAAGTTGGCATTGGAACACGCAGCAGGCGCTCTTCTTCACTCTTCTGAGACTGCTGCTGCTGCTGCTCTCTAGTCATATGCTTGCGTACTCGCTCTTGCAATTCAATGGGTAGCTGAGAAAAGAGTAAGAAACTCAAAGAATAATCCAGGCAGGCTAACAGGTTAACATACATAACACAAGAACAAAAAAGTTTGCTTTCTTCAGGTTTCTGTTATGACCCAAGTAAATATGAGTGCTATAAAGAAGACCAATGTAAAATATTTTAATGGCCTTGTTTTTAACAAGATGACCTTATTTATTAACTCCCCCCCCCCACACACACAAATATTATTTTATGTAATGCGTATTTAAAGTATACACAAACACTGGTTTAATATTGTCTGCAACCAAGGAATATAACAAATGTCAACCAGAGAGAGAATGTGCATAAAACAGTTCACATTGGGAATCGGGAAGTTTAACACGTGGCACTAATTTTTAGCAAATGATTAAAAATAAACAGTTTATACACAAGACTAAAGGTACAAACTGAAGAATCTGTGAAGTTTCACACAGATAAAACTGCCCTCCAATGACCTACCACATGAAGACGCTGTCCCACAAAATTGGATGGCTTACACTGTAGCAGCTGAACAGCTACATTACAGTCACTTCGGTATTTGTCCTTTAGACACATGATAAAACTTTGTTATTAAATTTCTAAATCATCCTAACCTTATGTAAATAAAATGGAGCTCTTTTGGTGGAACACAAGTATTTGATCCAGAAGACTGAAAATATAATCCTTATCCATAAGAATTTTTTAATGTTAATTTTTTTTTTTTTTTTGCTTTTGGAAATTATCAAATTACCCAAATTTGAGCTTTTATTTTTGCTGACTCATATGTGCCAACATACAATCACACCAAAGCATACCCTGCTGGAGTAAAGAGCTTTCAAATGTAGAAAGAAATAAAGTGCATTCTATGATGTTAACTCACATTTTCTTCTTCAAGTTCATTTATGTACACCCTGGCATCAAGCACTCGAGTTGTCATGGTGGACAGCTCTTGCTGCAAGTTCGTCTTTTCTGACTCAAACTGATTAACCTGGTGAAATACCAACATTTGTTTACACTAGCATGCATGCATCTAAAATCTCATTCTTCTGCAATAATTTGTTGGATAATTACTAACACAAAAGTGGCATGTTTACTTATTGCTGCAGTCTGCATTACTCAACCATCAAGCTATGGACGTGAAACTAAAAAATGTATTTGGAATTTAAGCCTAAAACAATCATTCAAAACATGGCATTCTTATGCTCCTGGGTTGAGTGTTACTAGTGTGGCCAGTTATGCAATTTTTACCGTCTGGCAGGAAAGAATGGATTTGAATATGATGGAAAGAGGTGAGGGTATTTGTTAGGCCAGATGGAAGCAATTAGCAAAAAATGATGAACAAGGTAGCGAGCACTATGTGCTCCTTACCTTTCTCACTCTGGCTAAACCATTCTTTTTGCTATAAGGTAAAAGTTTAGCCTTTAAGTTAAATATCTCATAAAAAAATTATTATAGTAATTATTCAAATTTTTATTATTATTATTATTAACCATTTCTTTTTGCTATAAGGTAAAAGTTTAGCTTTTAAGTTAAATATCTCATAAAAATAATAATTATTCAAATTATTATTAACCATTTGAATAATTATATTAATTATTCAAATTATTATTTATAACCATTTGAACAAGTATTGGACTACAAGCATAATCATGGCAAATGAGAAATGAACCGATGCTTGGCTGCAGCCAGTGCCTACCAGCTTCAACAGCTTGTCCTCTAAATTGTTATTGAGTTTCTGCATCTTCTTGTGGCTTTCTATCAGCCGTTCATACCGCTCCCTCAGTCTGGCCAGCTCATCACGTGTCTTGGCCAGTTCCTGAGCTGTCAGTTGTCGTCCTTCTATCAGCTCCATCTCAACCTGACCAAGGCTGGCCTGACTTCGCTGAAGCTGACTCCGCAGGGCCTCTATCTGCTCATGGAGATCAAGGCTGAAACAAAAATTAAGACAAAAATGAGTGAGCTTGTGAGCTAGATAATGCACAGTTCCAACAAAAATAGTGTACGTCTTAGACAAAAACTACATTTAGTCTGCAACTTGAGAGACCAAGTTAAGAGTGTACTATACAATGCAACAAATGTAAAATAAATACTGTCATTTTTTTTAAATATCAATGCTCATAAATATATTAACAGAGAGAGAGGAAGAAAGCAACCAAAGAAAATTCTATAAAAATGAATTTTTCAAGAGATCAGATCTGCTAAAACAAAAACAAAAAACTGTGTACATAAATATCTAGCTCAGAACAAGCATGTATGTGTACGCACATACAATATGATACAAAATATCTTTATTAATCCTTTTCAGGAAATAAGTTATCTGCCAGGTTACTAAAACATCTGAAATTACATCCATGCATATTCAAGAATACATGCCTAATCAACCTATTTTTCATGATTACATCAATTTCATACTATACAATGGCATTCTATGAGCTCTCTGACTGTAGCACAGAATTTCAGCATAATAGGAAAAATGATCCATGGAAACACAGTTTCTCTTAAATCTGAAAATCACATAAAACAGCTCCCTATATTATAACATTGCTGCAACTGATCTTCTCAAGAAATTTGACAAGTCAGGATACTTATCTACAAGATTAGCAATAATACATTCACACTGGGCGTGGTATGCAGTGCAAAGCATGAACAATTTTATTTATAAAGATTAAAACAAAAAACTTTTAATACACTTCATAAAATGACTAAAATAGCAGCATATCTTATGTGGCTGGTTTACAATCAAAGCAAACAACAAAAGGAATTCATCTTACACATACAAGCCTTTTAAAAGGCACAAAACTTCTGAGGATGCAGCTCTTTCTTGACCACGTAAGACCGAGTTGGTCAGAAGTGCAGCTGTATATATATATGTGTGTGCAGCATGTTACCTCTGACAGCATAATTACTGAAGACAAAATTAATCAATACTATCTTGCTGCTCAATTAATACAAAAAATTCTATTATTATCAGTAAATATTCACTTAAATAATTAAAAACATTGTTAATTACATGTTGAACTGCAACTGACACAATTTAACCCACCACACAAATATACATGGGGGGAAAAAATAATCTATTTTTATCAACAGCTGCTCTGTATACCTAACTAGGACCCACGCACATTAAAACAAGACAGGTCTCATATTAAGTGCAACAGATGGCTTGCCGGGGAATGTCTGCTGACGTAGACAACTTCTGAAAATTGACAAGAGTACTAAGGTTAGGCCAGCTTCCAATAAACTCAATAAAATCAAGGGCAACTAACCCAGATGAAAGTTTTTTTTTCCCTTTTCTGTTATTACTGGGAGGGGAAGAAAGCAGGTTGGTAAGGAGACAACAATTTACAGAAGCACCATGAACAGTCTTTCAGAGCACAATACAGCTTTGATGGTGACTAGTAAAGACTTGTTTTTACATAAGGTTAAAACAGATTCCTATTTACCTAATACAGACTATAGCAATACTGTCCTACCATTCTTTAAAGATTCTGACATTTTGACTGAGTTCTGTAGTCTTGTGGTTAACATAATAAAGATGATATGAAATACCAAATTCAACAGTCGTGGCTTCTGAAAAAAGAAAAAGTTTCTCCGCATACTGCCATATCAGTTTTATGCAGACTCGTGCACTTTAGAGATGACTATCACACTTAAGTGTCTCATCTTCTGTGTGTTACCGACAGAAAGTCCAGTGGTGCTACAGCAAAACACTAGTCACCAATAGTACAAATTTAGAGTCTGTCTCTGGCAAAGTGTTTTTTTTTTATATACATGTGGCACCTGTTTACTGGGCTATTTGCTTTGACATGATCCAGCAGTAATTCTATTCGCGGCATAAGTCTTCAAGCATGTGGTTGGTTTGAGCCTCACTCTGGCTAGTGACCGACACAAAGTAGAATGTGATTTATTGTGGAGGTTTGGAGTAGTTCTCAGGGAGCGGGTTTGAGGGACAGAGAGCAAAAGGTAGTTGAAGTGGAGACATTTCAGAAAAAACATAGTAATTAACAGTATGAAACCATATCATGCAAACTAAAGGTCAATAAATGTTCTTATGAAGCACTAGTTAAAGTACTGGTTTAGCAATGTCTACTTCTATCATATAAGAAAATGTTTAACACAATTTCTAGTAACACTCAAGCTTATTAAAGTAACAAAGCCAACAAATACCACGAAAACATCTTAATATGACTATAAAGTCTCATTTAAGAAACACTGGTGAAGTCTAAGCATGAAGTACCAGGTGTATGCAGATGACACAAACTGTCTCTCTCTCTCTCTCTCTCTCGACTGTGCTCACAATCACTGTTGCAATCACCTTGTTTCAGTCAGCAGTTATGTTTTGCATATCCATCTTTACTAAACTTTCCAGGATTAGCCATGTCAGACTTGACTTACAAATCTGCATTTGCACTGTCCTGACAACCTCTTTAGGGCTTTACTTTTTTGGTTTTCTCAGCTGTCATTTTGATGAACTCCACAGAACCCCAAATAATCCTAACGATATAAATCTCTACTGGTATACAGCTGAAAGTGTTACACAGAGATCCATCGGTTGCCAGTCAGTTACTTGTGTTGACTAAAACAAGTAAAAGAGTTGTAAATGTGCTATCTTGCTTCAAGTTCTCCCTGCTATCTACCTACCTGCTATCTCTTTGATCCCCATGCTGACCTGCTTATACCACAAGTATAGAGAAAGTGATTTGGACTTTCTTACCCCTGTTCATTTTTTCTAATGTTGCAGGCATTTATTTCATTTACATCATCAAAATGACAGCTGTGGAGACCAAAAAACAAAACTGTTAAAATGTTCAGTAAGAACACACATATTATATTAAAAATAAAATTTTCTAGCTGCTATCTCTAATAAATGACAGGTTATTCCTGATAACTCTCTCTCTCTATTCATTTTTTTTATTGGGTTTTTTTATTTACTTTGTCTTTTTTTGCATTACTTGACAAGCACAAATAAGCTTCATTGTTCTTTGAAATTTCACTAGCTTTACACTTTCAGTATAAAAGACAAGTGTGTTCTGGTCAACTACCATGTTTATATTACAATCATCATTATTATTTACAAAACATAAGCTGATGCACATACATACATGACCTGAAAGACCATGTGGGTCTAATTTCAAATTATGTGTCTGTCTTAGAACTGCAAGTGTATCTGGAATCTAGTAACCAGCTATCAACAATGCTTTTTTGTTGGTAGACATCCAGGCTTTCACAGTGTCTACTGTTTGCTGTGCAGTGGCACAGACTTGCCAAGAAGCAAGGCCAGATGCTAGCATTGTGTATCATCAGCATGGTGGGACAAAGAGGTTGGAGGTGAATAAAAGAGGCCCAAGAACAGAGACTTGAGGCACCCTGTACTTTAATGGAACAGACAAATATATGGTGCTTCAACTACCACAGACTGGGTGTGGTCTGTCAGGTAGGATTGGAACCACTTCAAAACAGTGCCAGAGAAACCACAAGCAATAGGAAGGTGCTGGAAAAGATGTCATGGTCAAGTGTATCAAATGCAGCAGACAGATCCAGCACTGATCCAGCCTTTCCCTCTTTTTTTTCTAGTATTAACAACCATCACACTTCCATTGCACAGAAACATGCACAAATCACACAAGAAAACTCTTAATCATGTAAAGCAAATCTGCCAAGGAGGTATGAAAATATAACTGATTTGGGGCTTGGAGTCTGAAAATATACAAGAGTTTAGGCCGGCCATCTCACTGTGTAAGACATTGAGTAATGAGATGCAGTCCCTGTTGAAAGCAGACACTAAATCATTCCCCCTTTGTTGAGACTTAGCCAAAATGGTTCAAATAGACTATAACTTGAGAAATGGCTTAGGAGCTGGAGAAGCATAACCTTTTGATGTACTATAGGCAGAAAAAGGAGGTAAAAAACAGGGTGATCATTTTTAAGGTTATTAGAGTTGAGGCTGTTTCATTAGAATGCCTTGAATTATCCAACAGGTGATACAGACATGATAAGCTACTGCATGCTGGAAAAGGAATCTACAATGAAAAACTGTGAAATGTTTGTGCAGCTGTCAAAATATAAGCCTGCAAAGAAATAGACATAAAACTTTAAAAATACTCACTTTGAGGTCACACCAATACAGCTGTGACAAGCACATCCACATTCCTAAAAAAAAACAAACCCCACACAGTTTCAAAATATGGCATAAATACAACAATATGCCTATGGTGCTAATTATTTTATCATCCTTTTTATAAGGAATTATGCTGCTTACACATGAGTCATGTCAATTATATTTTAACCTGACTGCAATGTACAAAATCTTACTTTGGCTCTTGCTGACTTGTTATTTGACGAAGAACATGTTTCCAGAAAATAAAACAAAACAGCACAGTGATAAACAAAATGATCTAAACTCATTAAAACAACAGTGAGATTAAGCCAGTGCTTATATAATCACAAGTGTATTTATATCTTGAATTACTTTTGCATGGTACTGTCAACCTCTAGTGTGTAGTTCTGATGTCAGAGACTTCAAGCTTTATACATGCTAGGCTTCCTGTGTTAATATCAGCCAGATTAACAAAAGGTGAAATGTAATTCATTTTTGGCAAATAATAGGATTCAAACATTATTTGACAGCAAAAACATCTTTTGTTATGTTACTAATCAATTATTAATGTTAACATGAAAAGTTTTGATCAGGTTTAAATAAATATGAGGCCAACGGTTGGCATTCACCATGCTGTCGACATGTTTTGGTTGATCTAGGCTCATTCTAGGTTGATCTAACCCCCCCTTCCCTCTTGCTACTTTACCTATCTTTCTCAGCAGAATCACTATATTTCTCTGTTCCTGTTACTTGATGCCTTTTGTTTTCTGTTTCGTCGTCAGTACTGTCATTTTCTTTCGTCCCCTTTGTTCTGTATCAACTTAGTCCACGTCTCTTCCTCGTTTTAAGCGCTAAGAGCATGCTCTCTATGAGTGTGAATATGCGCTATAAAAATCTTCATTTATTATTATTATTCATTCACTTATTTGTTCCCTGACTGGTACCCATCTTTGAGGGGAGCACATGGATAGATACAGCAGTGGACAAGGCCCACCACTTCGGTAGTGCTGGGCAATCGTGAGCAGGTCCTGTATGTCCCCGCTCCTTCATTGTATAAGCTAGTTCTTCCTCTGGTCACCTTGGCGTCAACCTCCCTCTAAGATACCTTGAAGGATAGTCTTTGACCAAATGTTGTGCTGGGCAAAATGGCCAAACCAGACCAGCTTATGCTGCTTGACTGTTGCATGTAGGGGTTCCTAATGTCCTGTGAGTGTGGCGACTGTGAATTGTACAAAGTCAATGGTTTTATGTTCCCTGTACAAGATCTGGAGCAGCTTCTTCAGGCACTTGTTCTCGAATGCCTGGATTCTCCTATTAGCAAGCAAAGTTCACGTTTCACAGTTGTAAAACATAATCGGATTATGAAAGACTTGTACTTTGTAAAAAACCTGATGTCACGGCTGCTCCAGACACCATCCAGTCCAGCCCAGCCAATGCAGCTGTTGCTGTTACAGTTGTGATGCCAATATCTGTTGCAGAGCTGCTGTCTTTGGATTGGGTGGCTTCCAAGTCCTTAAACCTCTTTAACCCATACTCTGCTCATATAGATCTCTGCTTTGCCATCACCAATGACCATGACTTTGCTCTTGTCAGTGGTGCTCTCCATTTTATAAGCATTCAAGCGGTATGTCAGTCTGTTGGTTAGGCCTTGCAGTTCTTCGTTGGTGACTGCTCTCAGATCTGCAAAATGTAGGTAGCAAATGACTTGGACGAAAACCTCTTCAATGTTGAATTTTCACATCACATAGCCAGTCAAAAGCATTCTTAAAGTTGATGAAAGTAACAACAAGGCGTTGGAAAGGGATGTCATGGTCAAGTGTATGAAGTTTGCTTCTCTATCAGGATGCAACAGCCGAAGGTCTGCTTAACTGTGCTCCTTCCTGCTTTGAAGCCAGCTTATTCTTCTGCTAGCAGTTCTTCAGCGGTGGTTCTGATGCGATTCTGTATTTCTTTCAGCATGACTTTTCTTGGGTGGTAAACTAGGTTTATTGTTCTGTAGTTCCGGCACTGTTTGCTGTTTCCTTATTTTTGAAAGGGATAGGAGATGTGACTGCATCCATTCTTTGCATTCTCAGACTCTGGCACAGGGCAGTGAGGGCCTTTGTTGTTCATTCCAATCCTGCTTGAGCAGCTCAGCTGGGACATTGTCAATGCCAGGTGAGTTTCCTCCCTTCAGACTGTGTACTGCTCTTTTGAGCTCTGCCCATTGGACAGGTAGGTCTGCAGGTTTGCTGGCTCTAGTCTGGTTGTTTTGAAGGATGTTAGCATCTGTCTTCAGCTGGAATTTGTACAGGTCTTTGCAATAATCAGGCCATCAGCTGAGTAAAGCACTGCTTTCTGTAAGATGGTGGCCACCGTTGTCTTCAATGACTAAAGTCTTGTGATGACCTGTCTTGGTCAGGGTTTTAGTAGTTGGTAAGCCTTTTTGCTGTCACCCTGTACCATTCTTCCCTCTATGGTCTGGAACTGGGGTGTATTCCCTGGAAGTGCTAACTGAAGTTGTTTGCTTTCTATATCTTCACTGATAAAAAAACACTGCTGGAATTTGCATGATGTAACAAATCAACATTTAGTGTGCTTTCTAAAAATGCAGACACTTGAAGTAGCAGACACATAGGATAAAAGTGCCTGGCTCAATGAATATTTTTCAAGTTTGTAAACAGATGCCACATGCAGAGAAAGAATAGCATGTCCAAGAAGAGAGCCAAACCCAAGACAGCCAATCTTCACTGTACTGGTGACAGGTACTAACCATTGCACCACTGGACCACCCTTCTATGAGGGGTGGGGGTGGGGGGCAATAAAACTATAATAAATTTTTAATGAGGGCCTGAAAACTCTCAAAAGTTCTAACTAGGGGTCTGAGAATTCCCAAAAGTTTTGTTGAGGGTCTGAAACTGGGGGTTTGAAAATCACTTGCATTTTATGGATGAGAAAACCTGACAATATTAGCAAAAGTTTTCAGAAGAATAAACATTAAACACAAAATTCCATTTACGTAACAAATGAATTTCTAGGTGCATACCTTGCAAAGTGTAGAAACTCTGATCATTGTTTCAGAGCCTGCACGTCGATGCCATCCATTATAAAGGTGCTCTGCCATGGTATTTGTAGTTTACTGCAATCATTGCAGTTTCTGAAAATATGAAAATTTATAACATAAATCTCTGCAAATAAAGTGCAGGCTCTCTCTCTCTCTCACACACACACACAATTTTGCAGTGTTCTTCTGCAAGGGCTTTATCTAACAATTGCATGATGTATACAATATTCCTTCTACTAGTAGTACATATTAGAATTAAACAGCAACAATGACGAATGGTCTAGACAAAAAAAAAAAAAAAAAAGAGAGAGAGAGAGAGAAGAAAAACCAATAATATCGATGACAATTATAAAAAAGAATGATAGCATTTCTTAATCACTATCATGCAATTCAATACGATACGCTATTAGGCCTGTATGCAATGTCTCTTTTTTCTCCAACCAAGCGTACATTTCGTGTCAGCCGAGACCCGACGCCGATCTTTTTGAGAGGAATATAGCAATTACTTCTGCTGTCTTTTTCCTTAACGCAAACATCTTTCCTTTCCGCAAAAAAGAAAACGATACTGATGACTGTCGACAAAGGTTTACCAAATCGGACGCAGGCTTTTGTGCGTTGTCATTAGAAACTGTCCCTGCGGATTGTGAACATAGAACATCAAGATAAGCGTATCAACAAGAATAATATGTTAACGGTTGTATATCCTTACCAATAAAAAATATTCTTAATATCACAGCACCGCAGATAAGGGAAAAGATACAATGCAAACAGTCTGACACGTGAAAGAAAAACGTAAAAGACTTATAGAAGTCTTAGCTTATGTTGGCAAGTTTACGTTTTTAAGCCGACATTTGCTGTAACTTCCGCTTTGTCCTACACGCATGCGTATACTTGTATTAACTTTCTGTTTCCTCATCCCTCAGCAGCAAAAAATATGTCACAGTACTGCTTTTGGAATAGGATGGGAAAAGGTATCAATTACATTTCTTTTTGGTTAATCTGAATTTTTTTCTCCTTTCACAAAATGGGAATAGCTACAGGCACGCGGTTTTATTTTTAAATGGGTGGGAGAAGGGTGTTTTGGTATGGGAAGCAACTTCAGGCACGTTGGGTTGTCCAAAACTAGGATTAGCCTCCCATTACTTGTCAGGATGCTGACAGCATACTAGGCGGATACTGCTCAAAATTTTAGGAACATATTTACATTATCAACCCGGAGACAAGTTTTATGTATCTCATCTTTTTCGGTCGAGAGTAAGAGAGAAAATAGAGAAGGAGGGAGAAAGAAAAATAAAACTGAGCTGCACTTTATTGATTAGCCCATCATAATTAAGGGGCCTAAAAATTAAAATAATATTTATATGCATGCATATTATGTATATACACCAAAGTGCAGCAGATATAACTGAGAGGGGAAAAAGAGACAAAAAAACGCATACCATAAGAGAAAATAATAAAGCGCCTTATCCCACCAATTAACAAATGTGGACTCAAGGCGCTTACATACATGAGGTCGCATGAATACACACTTATCAGTAATCAAATAATAATAATAATAATAATGGTGTGAGCTTTACAAATTCAGACAAAATCATTCAAATCTTAACTACTAAGTTACTGTGCACGCACGCACGCACGCACGCACACACGCACGCACGCACGCACGCACGCACGCACGCACGCACACGCACACACACACACACACACACACACACGGAGAAAACTACCAACGGTCAGAGGGCGATTTGTCGGAGCCGAGATTCGAGACATTTGCAGAGACAATAGTACTAAATTAAAAAGAGACAAAGACGAGAAAGAGAAAGAATGTGGGTGAAAGCGTGTATAGTAATCTTGTCCGATGCAGCGATGCTCTCTTTCTATGTTATATGCGAACTAAGAAACATACAGGGCATATTTAATACTAAGGTGAAAAAGATCTGATACTCCTAGATTGTGCTGAACTGAGAGGTAGAGTACAATAACAAGCAAGTAGCATTTGTCAGATCTTGCGTAATATGCAGTCGCTAGCACGAAAATATAGAACATTTGTACCAGCCTTGTATTTTAGGTAGGACTGTTAAGGTATCCCCAGCGAAAAAAACTTCAGTATCTCACACACACACACACACACACACACACACACACACACACACACACACACACACACACACACACACACACACACACACACAGTCTCTCTCTCTCCCGCTCTCCCATATATTCACACACACGCACGCTCATGCATTATATACATAAGTATGCCCCCACACTTGTCACCCGATCATACACCCACATTCCATTTATATGAGAACAAATATGGCGATGCACATTCATCGCCCACAAAAAGAACAAGAAATCCGTTCAGTCGTCGGTTTCTACTATATATTTTATTTTTGCAAGTATTCTTCGGAGTGCGTGGATGGATTTGATCTGAGGATGTCTGTGTGTGAACTGAGCCTGCCAGTTAGGATTACTGGATGTTTGATATGTCATGTCGATGGCCGAACCAGACTCAGATATGTATTTTTTGCTCTTATGCTTGGCACAGGAGATTCAAGAGCACCAGGCAAGAGACCACGCGAACACCGAGAGCAACACCGAGAGCAACACAAGCACTCGTCGGCCCATCCGTCCTCCCACCTATTCAAATACCATTCTCCACAGAGGTCGTGAGACAGACAGGCAGGCAGACAAATCGACTCCGACACTGAGTATAAGTTAGTAAGGAGTGGGAGCTGAAGAGAAAACTGAAGATAAGGGGAAGGGTGGGAAGGGGTGTGGGGAAGACTTCGCTCGCTTTTACTACCCGTCCCTGAGATTCGCATACGACGTGTCTTCCGACAAGAAGCCTTTTTAAAAAGATCAAATCGTCTTCAAGTCTTTTATAATCATCGGATCAGCAGCAGCTGCGGCACAGACGTCTCCTGTTCCCGCCCCCCTTTTCCAGTCTCCGTGCTTATCATGTGTCATCCGCCATTTGATGGTTCAGCAAGTTCGACTGCTGATGGTTTGATCCCGGCCCCTCACATTCACGTTTTTCTCCCCATAGAATCTCTGTCATAACGTCTGTTTGTCTATAAGATAGCAAGAAATAAAAATATGTTGGTATTATGCATGAGTGTATACATGTGTATGCGAATATATGCCCATATGTATGGATGGATGTATAGATGGATGGATAAATGGATGGATGTGTGCATGTCTACTGCTTGGGACTGAGCAAGCAAAGGATATGTCTATTTGTATTTTACTATATATATATATATACCATATACAGTGGCGTAGGATGATGCTCGGCTTTGAGGTAGGATGGGGTGTGGGGGCTGACAGTGAACGACTTTCACATTCTTGCCTCCTCAGTATTTTTTTGAGGGAGTGCTTTCCCTTCCCCTTGCCCCCATTGTTCCTACGCCACTGATTATACTAGACGCTGTATATACTATATATATACTATATATATATTTACAAGGAAACGAGGAAGTAACGCACTTATGCATGCCTATGTTTTAGTATATAAAGCTATATTGTCCTGAAAGCAATGTAGAAACAGTACCAAGCGCTATTTGATGTCAAAACTACCCGACAGATACGGGTTTCTTCCCTGATGGCAAGAGCGTGAGTGTTTTCCTTGGGTAGCAACACACACACACACACACACACACACACACACACACACACACACACACACACACACACACACAAAACAAGGCTTACAGACAAAGGGAGAAAATCAATGCCACCGTTCGGCAAGCGGCACCATCCTCACTCTCACGCCATGCCGGTGGACTGAGAAGCCTTCCTATAACTGCCTTTCTCGGGTAGACCTGCTACAACTCTAAAAGCTTATGAATTATTTTCCGATAACCTAGAGCACTTCATATCGAATCTTCTATCTTGTTGTTAAGAGAGTAATTTGATTACGACAGCAGAAAAGGCAGAGCCTTTTGGCCTTTATCCGAGTTTCTGAAAATGTTTTCACCGATCCGACATTTACAGGCAATTTTGACAGAAATAGTGTGTTTCTTTTATTTTTATTTTTATTATTTTTTTTGTCGTTTGGTACAAAGTTAATTTACATGGGATTGAATTTCTCCATCCCTCCCTTTAAGCTCTGAAGGGTTTTGTTGTAAACTGGCTGCCACATGTAAAAACTTGGGTGACGGCTAACACAGCGAAGAGCAGGCCAGTTTTCGCGATCTGTGCTGACAAACCTGCGACTGGGCGGGGAGATGCACGCACGATGCTACAGCAAAGAGCAGGGACGATAACAAGCCAAGCGTAAGCCCACGTGACCGGAGAGTGATCAGTCCTTTTGTTCCCGGCGTCATGCAGCAGGGATAACGGGTTAAGCAGAGAGAGAAGCTCGTTTTGCTGGGCAAATCAAGCGAGAGAGGCAGCTACCGGAAGAAGTAGAAACATTGACGTGGCAAAAGGAGGATTGAGTGAGTGTGCGGGGGGAGGAGGAGGACAAGCAGAAGACTCCTGGTGACGTGCAGCACGTGCGAGTAAAACAAAATTAAAAAAAAAAAAACTAGGAGTGAGCACTGACAATTATTGTCTAGTCGACTCCAAGCTAAGTGTTGAGAGGGGAATCTTTTCAAGTTCACAACTTCCCCGCCCAACCCTCCACCATCCGAGGGATTTGTCGGTGCGATACATACACACACACCCACTTAGCCATCCACCCACGAGTCAGCCACCACCCGCCTCTCTTACTCGGATAGCACCACCACCCCTCCATACCTTTTCTCAGTCAAGTGCTCTGCGTCTTGCGTCACAAAAGCTGTGGGGTATATTTGACGAGATCGCTGCGATAGCTCGGTGGATAATAACGCCTGCGACGATACCTCGATGCTTCGCGGAGTCTGTCTTCGCTGGCTGTATTTAATGAAGGTAAGAGCTCTCCACGCTTTCACTTTTTTTCCCTCTCTTTTTCTTTGGAAAAAAGGACAAACACGCTTCTAGCTTTTCTGTTTTGGTTCTGTGCGTAGGGGTTTCGCGTGTACATGCGTGGATGCATGCTAATCAGTGGAGTGAAAGCACACTGTTACCAAAGTTGAAAATAGTGTTTAATGGTGATTTCATTTCGTTTAAACGAGATTCAAATATCACAAGGTTCGAATTAGACCAAAATTATCGTCCCGAAAGAGCGACTTGAATAATAACCAGCAACAATTTTTTTAATACTTAGCATGTAGTTAGATGTATATAATGATGCTAAATATATCTCCATCGAAAAAGATAAAAGGCGTTAAGATACACCTGTAATAGAGGTGTTAAGCTTTTCTTGCTTGTAAATTTCTGAAATTTTATTTTTTGACTTTGATGCCTAAATCCTCCATAATTATGACTCAGCCTTGCATTCAGCACTGACATCATTGTCGTGTACTTCACATTGTTATTATTTGTGGTCATATGTACAACCTCGCACAGAATCCTTTCATTTAATTACACAGGACGCGTCACAATTATGTTTTACTTCACGCAAAGTCTGCCTCCAGTGGCTTTGCTGATAAGTCTTTCTATTCTCAGTCCCCATCAAGCCGCTTAAGACAATCGCCCACCCACTCCCGCCTACGTGAGCAACAATTTAAATTCGCTGGAACATTTTATCACATCCCTCGTTTCTCGAAATCAGTGTAAATCCACTCTCAAATCCAATAAAATGTAATGATTAAAAAACGAAAAAGGGGATTTAAAATGAATCATAGAGATTTTCAGGTCTTCAAAATCTAGAGTTCATTGCGTTGCGGGGAAAGGATGTTTCAGCTACATGATTCCAGGGTTTTTACATCGAAAAGTCAAACGATTTTGTAGTTCTGGTTGTGGTGAAGTAATCAAGCAATAATTTATTAATTTTTTTAGGTTGTGTATCCATTGAACCAAAGTTTTGATAAGTTTGGTTTTGATTCTGACCAGCTTGCTTCCCCACACGACTTTGTTTTATAACACAGAAAACGTGTAATGCAGTTATTGTGTGAGAGTTATCAATGTACCATACTCTTCTGTGACTAAACCCGTTTTTGAGGACTAAAAGAGTACATTGCATTTATACGACCTGCCTCCAGATTGGTTTGTCTTTGACCGTCTATGGTTGAACAATTGTTCTTTCCGGATTCTTCCCGCCCACACTCATCTGTACGTACCAAACACACAAAATAAAGCCTTTCGTGCAAACTCAAAAAATAATGTTTCCAGGTGGACAGATTACAGCGGAGGAAAAAGGTATTTTCTTAGACAATCAATGAAATTTGTAACAGTTCACAAAAATGAATGATTAAAGTTTTTCTTCACACTTTTATCACAGAAACCTGATCTTTTCGTGTTGGTGCCTTGTCCAGCTGAACACGTACCCGCAGCGAAGAAACTCTAGGACACAGTAACAAGATTTCAACTAAACTGGAGAGACCGAGCGCGAAGGGAGGCAAGCGGATTACTTTCTCCGCCTGAAGTGTTCTGATCTACCATCAGGGGAGGGGATTTAAAAAAAAAAGAAAAAAAAAAGAAAGGCCAACGGCAAAGAGGCTGAAAATTTTTATTTTCAGTCGTCACGCAAAGGTCGAATCTGCGCACATCACTTGCCTTGCCGCTCTCAACAAGCGTGTCGACTATGGCGCGGGTAGTCAGGGCGGACGAGGGGACTCTGCGGCGTCCTGTCGCGCCGTTGATGGTGGCAGCAACGATCGCTGTCGCTGCTCTGGTGGGCCTCGCGCATCCCGGCAGCGCAACGGGTGGCCTTTCTTCCGCCCGTCACTCTTGGGAACGCCCCGGCTGCCACCTTGTGGGTAGGTCGCACGTTTTTCTGTGATACTAGAAAAAGTCCTGATGTTATTCGCACTGCAATCCTAGTGACTGTGCGATTGCTTTGTCATTTGATGTGTTGGCATCATCATCATCATCATCATCATCGACGCCGTCGTCGTCGTCGTCGTAGTCGTAGTCGTTGTCGACAACAACAAGAACTTTATGAGCATCAGCGGCTGCAACAGGATATTTCCCTGTTGTACTGGTAAAACAAAACTAACACATACAAATGCATAATGAAAGAATAACATTTTCATACTGTGAAAATTTAATAACATAGGGTCATTAATAATATGATAAGATAACAAAAATCAATAAATAATGTTTAAAATGTATTGATCATATTTGGGTACTAGAAGGTTATTATTTAGTGTAGAGAATGAGATGATGATTACATTTAATAATAATAATGATTTTTATAGCTCATATTTACACTCATAGAGAGCATGCTCTTAGCGCTTAATTTGCAATTATGTAATATTTGTGTTATAAAAAATGTTTACAAAATCTGGATGTGAAAAAGACTTCCTCTGTTTAAGAGTATCTCTGACTAATGCTGCCAAATGCATGTATTTGCTTTCTGATACATTTATTTTATCTTATGGCAGTTCTAAAGGCCCTTCTTTACTTGATAAACATGGACGAATAGTTTGACTAACTTTGGCGATATCTTATCATGACACTATAAAAATTTGTCAAATTTTGTGCATGTTTGTCCAGTTGGAAACGGTTGATAAGCAATGTAACAGGGAAAGTAAACCACCGCCACCACCACCAACATCTTCAAAAGCTTTACTACCAGCAGACAAAACCACTTTTGCGCTTGCACAACACGCAGAGGTTGAGGTTTTGTGAAGTCCGACCTTTCCACTCTGTCCTCCAAGGCATTCCGACAATTTTTCCTTTTTTTCGAGCACCTCTGTAGTCTGCTGACCATCAAATCCATTTTTGCTCTTGTAATCTCTTTCTCTTAACTCATTTAGTGCACCGCACGGTGGCGTAGGCTACAGCAACATCCTTATAAGAGTTCTCTAAATTTTATAGAGTAAGTATTTAGAAGAGCGCAACTTATGCATGGAAAAAAAGATGCAATTTTCATGCAACAATCCCTGCTCCCATGGCTCAAAGTTAGGTCCCATAATAAAAGCTCACGGATTTGCTCTAGAAATTGTCAGCAGTAACAGAATCTTGACAAGTTATTCCCAGTAACCCCTCCCATGCTTGTGAGTCTCTGTGGGTCGAGTGGTCGACGTAGTAGAATTAGTCCCGTTGAAGAAGATTAGGGTTAAAATACTAAAAGTATTACGAAAAATGAGTTTGCACGACAAAATAAAGGCCCATGTGCACACATATTAAGTACAGTGAGTAATAAAACTTCAAAACTCTTCAAAACTTTAAGTCTTGTCCTCCCACCGGAAACAACGGGCATTTGCAGAAGAAAGCCTAAAAGCATGTGAGTTGTCACCCAAAGCGGATTTGAAGCTTAGTTTCTTGTGATTTCTGTTTTTCTTAACGTTTTATCACGTCGAGATGTTTTTTGTTTGAACTCTTTCCTTCACTCTATCCTTATTGTTACATGTCTCCGCAATATCTGAGAATTTACGTCTTTCTATCTCCTTTAGTTCTTCTCCCTGTCAACACCAGTATATTACCTCTACAACTAGAGAAGTTTTTAAGACAAAAAGAGATGAATGTAGAAAAGTTGGAAGACATTGAGATGGATGCGGAGAAGATGGACGATGTGGAGGTGGGGGATGATGAGACGAAAGAGTAGATAATGGCAGAGAAGGGAAAATGGAGGAGGGGAAGACGAAAGAAGAGGTATAAATCATGGAAAACAGAGAAAACAGAGGACAGAAAAAAGAAGAGAAAGAGGAAGGAAACGGAAGATGATGCGAAAAGGAAAGGTTGGTGGGGGCGGGGAGGAGAGGCAGAAAGAGGAGAGCTAGAATGAAAGAAACAAAAGACTAAGCAGTATCCGAAACGCAGGTGTGCAGTTGCTAAACCTTGCCAAACCTCATTCCAATTACTGGTCGATGTACGATTTAGTTTCGTCAGCTGCCATCTGAAGATGGCCCTCGCACGTTGAGCGTCAACAGAAGAACTCTGAGCGCTGAGGATTGTTGCAGATAGTCAAACCTGGTGCTGTTAATTAACAACTTAATAGCGCGGGTTTCTCGGGGAGCGACCTTTTAAGTGTAACATAGCACCTTCATTTAGACAGGGGATCTAAAAATGGCACCTTGGCAAACCACTGAGCGGATGAAAACATCAACGCCGAAAAGGCAGTAAAGAGGGTATGGCGTGTTGGTGACAACAGGAGACCGAACTCACTTGTAACCTCATGGAATGTTGACCACGCAGGCGTCATTATTCTGGTGCACTGCATAAATTATTTTAGTTTTATATTTTCAGAAATGTGCGCCGAGTTCATGGTTTCAAAAACAAAATAAAATAAATATGAAAAATGTAAAAAAGATAAAAGGGGAAGTAACGTGAAAGGTAAGAAAGGGCTTGCTGGACGAGTGGCTTTGCAGATGTCATGAACACCAACGAGGATACAGGAAGCCGACGTCTGCGCATGCGTGAGTGGATAAGAGCTGGAGAAAAGGGGAAGATGATGCCTAGACCAAGATAATAACGTCTGATGCACAGACAAAGTCTAGAAGTTGTAAACGCGAAACTTGGACAGAATACTAACGAGTTTTTCGTTTTTCTCTCTTCTTCCCCTCTTGGAACGGTCTCTTCCCCTCATACTCCAAAAGTTTGTGAGTCTACAGGCATCATTCCTACCCACCAACTTCCCCCCACTCCCAGACTTAGATCTCAAATGTAAACAATTAACAGCCCGTGGACAGCTACAAGACACATAGATTGAACACGAAGAATTAATTGCAGGCAATTCCATTAAGCCCCAACTGAGCATCAACGATTTAAGTCTCCAGGACTTAGCTTACAAATTATACGTTTCAGCTAGATTTTCCAGGGCAAACGGCAAATAAAAAAAAATAAATACAGACCGCGGACCTTAATGAGTCAGATTTTGGACAGAATGCTACTGCGCATTGTGAAGCTAGAAACGAAAGATGTGGTCATGATGGATGATATCGTGTGCTGCAGCTAAGCTTTCTGTGCTGGCGGGTGGGGATGGAGTGAGCATTGATTTTACGGTCAACAGGAAGAGGGACACGTTTTTATCAGAAGTAAACCTCAAACAGACGCAGTTTCTAGTCTTTCCTGAGGTCGGTAACGGGTTTAACCGATGAAACCGAAAAGAAACCCTTCTGGTGTGTCTCTTGCCCAGATTCAGAGTACGTTACGCTTACCTGTCTAATGGGGGGAATTTTGTTCTTATTTAGATAAAAATCTGTGCGAGATACTATTTCCTCAAATTCGAGTGAACAGCAGGAGGGATTCTCCTCCATACTGTGGTGTTTGCTCGTGCGTGTTGAAGGAGGCAGTTAATATTCGGGAAAGTTTTGCTGGTTACAGCATCTTCTGCATGACAGCAGCGCCCTTTCGCACCAGCCTCCGTGAAGGTTATCTCTTTCGCTGGAGAGGTAGCCTGACCCAGACTGCGTTAAGCTGCACGGAATCCTACCATGAAAAGTTTATAAAGGTTAAACCCTGAAAATATGCGCCATTGTATCCATACGTAACTCGGCACGCGCAAGCTTTTGTTTGTAAATGCGTTTTGTTTGCGCATGCGCACAAGGGCCTTAGCTTGCAGATCGGCAAGAAAGACTTGTTTATTCTCACGGGAGAAATGTTTCAGGGTGATAAATAAGACTTGCCATTATCTTTCTCCTTTCTCTTAAACACCGTTACATGTGCCTCGACCCCATTAGCGTACGAGAAAGCTTTTGCAAGTCACCCACATATCGTAACCATCTCTCGAGAAAAAGCTGTTCTTTGAGCCCGGAACTTTAATCACTTCTGTTTATGGCATTGGTGGTGGGGAGGAGGCATAGTGTCTCGTTAGTACACTTCTGATTTAGTGTGGTGTTTTTTGTTTTTATTTATATTATTTTTCTTTATAACTTTACATGATTTATTCCTCAGCGAAATTAAACAGATATCACGTTCCATGTCTCAGTTCTAATGAATGATTAAAACGAGTTTATATTTTCTCTAGTCATTCTCTCTTTCATTCATTCACACACACACACACACACACACACACACACACACACACACACACAAATTGCATATGATTACAATTTTAGCCGACGACTTGCACCCTCTCCAACAGGAATTTGTCGTCCAACCCGTAGACAGAAGTGGTATGCTTAGAGTTCCTAAAGCTAGAATCATAAGTTATCTGCAATCATTTATCCAGGCTACAATCTAAATATTCAATCAACTCATGGATTGGACACAAACCTGACTGTAGATGGCTATACTGCTTGCTCCCATTCCAGAAGGTCCTTTTTGCTGAAAAAAATGATTAATAAAGATGTTTAACACACACACACACACACATACACGCACGCACGCACGCACGAACACATACGTGTCCAAGACGTTTACACAGTCATATTACTACATTAACATACAATGTTTCAAACTACACATTTGTTATGAAAAGTAATGTTAATAGCTTGCTTTAAATTTAATTGTTTTCGTTTTAACTTTTATTAAAATTTTAATTTATTACAAACTATACCAGCATTTGGTCTTGTATTGTAAGCACTGCTTTAAATGTCTTTGGTCTTCATGTGAGATCAGCAGCAAGCCATGTTTTTTATACATCCAGTCTCTGACTTTTTAATCCTCAGTCTGCATCACGGGAGGTGAATCCCTCACCTCCCTCTCTTGTCCAGTGCCTGTGTTACAGATGACGAACCGTCTTTTTCGGATTTTATAGAATCAATGCTCACATTACAAACTTACTTTTTTGTTTAAATAAAAAGCAATTTTCTTGAAGATTTCATCTATTTTTCTTCCGCTCACGGCGGTTTTAGTAAATTAGCTCCCTGCCCCTAAAAAAAATAAAGGTCCGGCAATTCATAGCTGTTTTTCTTCTTATCATATCTAGTTATAAGAAGCTGAAACTAATAGAGGAAGATGTGACTGGGTGAGCAGCTTGCTGCTGTGTTCGATGTCAGTTTCAGAAAGAAAACATCCAAATGGGAAAAAAGACCAGGCGAAATATATTTTTTTTCTTGTTTTTTTTCCCCGCCACTTAATAGGAAGTCGTTTCCTTGAGTCTCCATTCAGCGCAAAGGCTTTAATTTAAGAAAGAGTCTCTCTTATTGTTGCTGTGGATGTGAAGCGTATGCTTGATCTCGTGTGTGTGTGTGTGCGTGCGTGCGTGCGTGCGTGCGTGTGTGCGTGTGTGTTGTTCTGGATGTGTACTAGATGCTTTTATGAGGTAAAGAGGTCAACAACAATGACATTAAGATTGTGTGTGTATATATATATATATATATGTTTATTCTTGTCAAGGTCTCAGCCAATGGAAGAGCTAAGAATATATGTTAATTAAGCTTATCGTGACACCTCGATTTTGACCTTTCTCTGATCCGCTCGATTTCATCATTTTTTCTCTACTGTAAGGTCTTTCCGGAATGGGCTGAGTAAGCCATGATGCTTTTTTGGTACACCATTAAGAACATAATTAGATGAAAAGGCTCCACTGTGGATATTTTCTTTTCTTTCATCACTCGGAGTCTACAACTCTTCTCCCTACACGAGGCGTCTTTTATGTTAGAAGCATGAATTAAACCGGTAGAAATACTTCAGAGGACTAGTTCTGCTATACTTCTTTATCCAGGTGACGGCTCCAGAGGCTCAAACATTGACCTTTCTTGGAGATAAGTTTTGCGGGGGATCAAAGATGGTGCAAGGAGAACACAGGTCAATTCTCTTGGCTGTTCACGTGTCCAAACACAGCAGCGCCAGAAGTACTCCTGGTTTTTTTTTTCTCTTTGAGATTCCGGAAGCCCCCAGTCTGCTGTCTGCTCTGTATCATGCTCACACTCGCAGACATTTCGGAAGCACCTTTTGATGTTGTCTCCTTAATGAAGACACGCCTTCAGCCTTCTGATGTGTGTGCTCGCCTTCTGAAGGGAAAAAAAATCTTATGAATGCTGCTCATGTCCTCAGCGGCTTCTACCAAGGATGAGCAAGAATTAAGGAATAGGTTTTAATGCTGTTCAACTGACAGATAAACCGCTAAAGACCTTTACCTTTCTTTAGTCGTGCAGATAGTTTTGAGTCAAAGTACGATCTGAGAATAGGACCTCAGTCATGTGACCTCATCTATAGCGTCTCATTATCTCTTTAGCTGACAATGTTCAAGGCGGTGGCAATTATTTTGTTCTGTGTTCTCAATTCCTTGGACAATTTCAGTGACTGGACATAGAGAAACTAGCGCAGCGTCTGCGACTAACATTACAAGCTTTAGAGTGGTCAAGCGGCTCCAGATGGGTTTTGCATTGCTTTAGTTCGGACCTCTTCCTGGTCGAATTTTGGACACTAACTCCCCCTTCACCCCCCCCCAACATCCCTGCTAAGCCTCTTCATTCCAAATTTCTACTGTAGCTCCAGGTGCGATGTACCATTTTTCGGTCCCAATTTCTTTGAACGTCGAGTGAGCTATAATCAAGTCGTTATTGCAGATGTCTGCTTCGACTTTCACTTTATGGGACGTAGGACAATATCGACGTAGTTACGAGATTTTGATGGGTTTTGAGGGGAAAGGAGGTGATGTACCTCTTGTCACTTTATTGCCCCATAATTTCCCAGTCCTTGTCTCTCCCCTACACCTCCAAGTCGCGATCCACAAATTGCCAGCCGACAGTGCGCCATCTTTGAAGAACTGAATGCGACGCCATTCTGGGAGGTGAGGCTCGATGCTTCGAAACTAAAACGAGTCCCACCCTTCTTGAGATGCGCAAGTGCTTTGACCTCTCCA
This sequence comes from Marisa cornuarietis, assembly GCA_004794655.1. Taxonomy (NCBI): domain Eukaryota; kingdom Metazoa; phylum Mollusca; class Gastropoda; order Architaenioglossa; family Ampullariidae; genus Marisa; species Marisa cornuarietis. Next base: position 15,417,435 of record SMMW01000001.1, read on the forward strand.
CCCCATACAGTCCAGATGTCTTGCGCCATCTAGCTGCGAAATGCACGTCTAGACGCGTAGACCTGTCGTTTGCTGGCTCCGGCGGAAAGGGCTACGTGTTCAGGGACGATAAATCCGCGATGTTTAATGAATTTTAGAGGTACTGCTGTTACTGGGACACTGCTAGAGATATAAAGGAAAATGAAGAAGGAGCATGGAAGGCGTCAAATGACATCTTTAAACAAACTGACGTTTAATTAATGTCTCAACACATACCCACATTCAACCACACATACACACCACCCACCCTCGCACATTAGCGATATTCCTGCATACTTTATGTGTTTTCTATTTAATAAAGATAAATCTACAATGGCTTTCTGAAGCCATGTGCTTATGAAGTAGGAATATGTGTTCTGTCGAAAGACATTTCTTTCTCTGTTTTGACACGGACGGAAAAAAACGACCGGGATTTGGGAGGAAAAATAAGAAGTACAGAATGTATAATTCTTAGGAGTACATGCAAAAATTCTCGCGTATCTTGAAAAATATACTTCACACAGCTTCTTCCTCACGATTTTAGACACGGACAACCGTGTAAGTAGCTGTGCGTTACATCTGTAACGAAGTAATGTTGTAATGCTCTGTATTTCTCGTGCAGGGCACACGCGCGTGGTGAGGATTCCAGACTGCGTGCCCTTCAGAGTCACTACTAACGCGTGCCGCGGGTTCTGCCTGTCGTACGCCATCCCGTCTCCCATGGAAACCACCAGCTACAACCCAGACTATGTCATCACATCTCGGGCGGAGTGCTGCAGCATCTTCGACACTCTTGACGTAGGTGAAAACATTCCACGTGACTGTGCTAACGAGAGACCCAGACGAAAGTTCTTCCATTTATGTGGGTGTGCGCGCGCGCGTGTGTGTGTGAGAGAGAGAGAGAGAGGGTGTATGTGTGTGCGCGAGTGCTTGTGTGATAGAGAGTGTGTGTGAGTGTGCTTGAGAAAGTATATATATATGTGTGTGTGTGTGTGTGTGTGTGTGTGTGTGTGTAAGTGAGAGAGAGAGAGTGTGTGTGAGTGTGTAAAGGAGAGTGAGAGAGTAGGTGTGAGTTAATACTGTGAAAGAGAATACATGTGTGCGAGGGAAAGAGTATGTGAGAAAGTGGATGTGTGTGTGTGTGTGTGTGTGTCTCCTCGTGCGCTCCATCGCTTGTGGGCTTTAGTTTTAGAAAAAGTCGTGTGTGGACTGGTTGTCTTATTGGGAACAACGACTGGACCAAACAAGTACTCAGTGAAGTATATTTACCAGACGGAAACTCAGACGTAGTTCAGTTTCTTATTTTTTGCTCTTAGGATCGATAATAAAATAACACAGGGTTACAACGATTCTGTTTTTTGACATTCGTTCTCTCCTGATTTCGCCTTGAATGGTTTGTACACTATAGCTAGAGAAAAATGAAAAATTCTGATATTGGTTTTACACCATCTTGACTAGAAGACCAATGCCATCAACGAAGAATCGACTGCCCAGCTCTGCACTGACACCTATTTAGTTTGGTGTCTTGTATTTTTGAGCTTTTAAGACTTTTTTGACAAGGTAATAGGATATTTATTGTTTTCCCACTTGCCGCATCATTCGGGAACACTTGTGCTTTCTGTTAATATTTCATAAACATATTTTGAACCTTTGGTTATATAATTAATTAGTTTTACAGATTTTGATGTCTCTAGCGCTATATTGTTCTTAATTATAATGTCTGCTGAACGAAAAAATTGTTTAATTACCCTAGCATATGACATGTCTGTTGTGGCCCACATTTATTTACATCTACAAGCTGAGGGTATTTCTTTGACATAATATCTTTCCATTGGTGCTTAGTGGTAGTCAGCATCTTAATCCATGATAATTTTAGTGAATTTATATACTGGTAAATATGAGATATGACTAAACCTCCATTACGCAGATTTTCCTGTTTATCTTATCTGGTTTTCCATCCCAAATGAATTTAAATCTTTGAGGTTTTTGTATATGTGTGATGTAGATTATGTAGGTATGAACAGCATTGTTAAATTTTCGAAAAAAAAATTGACTTAATTAAAATTAAATTTGTTCTGGAAATTAGTACAGAATAATAATTTATGTCTGCTTTTTTGGTAACAAAAAGTCAATAAAAAATCGACTGCGCAGATGACTTGCGACTTCTGAAAGAATGGATGCACCATAGACTTCTTTTCGTCCGTGCATCGTTATTTCTGAGCCAACAAGAAACAGAAGTCTACACACTTGTAATCGCTTTGCAAAATTTGCTTCTGTTGCAGGTTCCTGTCCAGGTGAGGTGTTTGGATGGGGCCAGAACAGTCGTCTTCAAATCCGCCCGTAGTTGCAGTTGCTCCATATGTCGGCGAGAGTAGCGTCCGTTACATCCATTTGTCCACGATGGCCACTTGACGAAGAGGGCAGCCAGACTTGGAAGAATAGATTGCTTGCTGGGTCTAAATCACGCTTTCAAACTACTGAATTGTCTTGAATGCTCAAAGAAGTAAACCGACAAGAAAGAGAAATAACGGCTGTTTTTTTTACTGTTTGTTATATGCCTTCTTGTTCAAAATAAAGACAAACATATTTCTTGGAATCTTAAATCCAGCAACGAAACCACAAGACTAAATCTTCGTAACTGCTTTTACAAATTCGGTGGAAGGCTGTAGTATTTTATCTGTAGTCTGCACTACACCTTCTTCCTGTCTGCTAAAAGCCCGAATATACCTAATTACAATTTACATAAGGCACATACATTTCTGTAAATAAGAAACTGCTAACACAAGAGCGTTATGTTTTGGAATGACGAGAGGTAGTATTTTTATATTGCGAGCAAAAGATGACACAGTCTACAGAGTATCTTTGGGAGGCTTAAAAGACTCTGAAGATATCCATTATTTGTACACGTCAACGATGTAATATTTTTTTTTATTGTATCCTTCTATCTTTCACTCATCTTTTGTTTGTCTCTCTTCTAATTCTGTGGGTTAAGTAGCATTCAAAGCCAAAAATTCTTCAGGAAACCTAGGAGATGCGCAATTGACTGAATATTTTACTTGTTAAAGAATTTTATTTGCATATAATATTACTCGTATTGACAAAAATATAAGGTTTCCTTTAGTTTTCTTAAAGCATTGTAAACAAACTGGCAAATCTTAGATTAGGGTCTCAACAGAAAAGTGGAAAATTGAAATCCTTCTCCTCTCTCCGTCTCCACCTCCCCTTTCTGAATCTGCTCCCAACAGTTAAGCTCAACATTATTTGTGTGGAAAGTGGATGAGAGTGTTCCTAGTCAACATCTACAAAAAAAAAACCTTCAACAAACTCCCCTTTGCAACGGCCGTGAAAGCATTAGCTAAGTCCATCAACAGATTCGTGAAACAGAGGTCAAATGATAAATGATTAAAATTTTCACTTTGTTTTGACTTCTAGGAAAATCACACACAGCTCATATAATCTGATGATCGCTGGAAAAGTCTCGGTTACCTGAATCTCTTGCATAAAAAAGCACACATGCCCGAGCTGACCAAAGTTCATGCTGTATTACTGAATAAAAAAGTCTGCCGGTTCAAGAAGTGAAGGGGCTGTGAGGAGGAAGCTGCTGCCGTCCTCCAACCACATAAGGGTCTGAATTTTTAAACGAAAAATGAAAAGTGAATAAGAAAGGGGTTGATTTCCACCTCTCAAATGCCTTCCTCTATATAAAGTAAACAATTTACCGTAGGCTATTAGGTTATGAGACCCATTATCTTTACCTCCATTATCATTACACCCATTGCATTTAATTTATTGAGAAATAGAGGCACAAAAGAACGCCAGTTGTGGACAGCTCTAAAATTGACAGCCTTCCTTAGTGCTCTCGTGTAAATGGATTGGCTGAAAAAAGACACACTGAAACCCCAAATACACATTACAAATAAATTTTTAATTTGACTTGCAAATCTTACTCAGGACAAAGCAAAACTAGGTCAGTCAGAACCGAGACAAATTAAGTATCCGAAGTAGGTGGGAATAGGCTACAATTAATAATAATAATAATGAAGATTTTTATAGCGCATATTCACACTCATAGAGAGCATGCTCTTAGCGCTTAAAACGAGGAAGAGACGTGGACTAAATGGATAGAACACGAGGGGCGTAAGAATAAACGACATTAGTGACGACAAACAGAAAACAAAGATAGAAAATACAAAAAGGCACCAAGTAACAGGAACATTGTGATTCTGCAGAGAAAGATGGTAGAAAAGTAGGAAGAGCAGAAGGGGGAGGGTAAGAAGGACGAGCATTGTGTGGACTGTGTTAGGAGTAATGCTCAAGGAAGAGTTGCGGTTTCAGTGCAGATTTGAAAGATTCAGTTGTAGGAAGGTGGCGGATATGGAAAGGAAGAGAGTTCCATTGTTTTGCTGCACATTAACACAAAAATCCTGTGACCATATGTTGTTGTTCTGGTGACAGGAACAGTTAGGATATGGTCATCAGAGGAAGAGCGGAGGTTTCTGGCCGAGATGTAAGGGAAGAGAAGTTCCGAGAAATAGTCAGGGCAGGAGCCTGCAAAGAAGTTAATTAATTACTTTTTGGTAAAATATATCTTTTGTTGACGCGCTTTCCTGCTCTTTGTGTGTGTGTGTGTGTGTGTGTGTGTGTGTGTGTGTGTGTGTGTAGAGCATGCTCTATTGTTAATTTAGAATAAGTGTCCCCTTTATATTGTGTTTAAGAAAGATGTTAGGAAATTTCGAGGCCCCAACCACGTTCGTGCTTATTGTTCACCGATCGCAAAAGCAAAGAAGACAGGATTCTTAACGATTTACTCCCCGGTCAAAAACCTAGAAACTCATTTCACTTAATAAGTTTTGACTTACATGATACACGATCTATTTTCAAAGAAAGTATAGAATTTCATCTAGACAGATGTGAGAACGTTGAAGAGTAAGCGAACCAATTTGTGACCAGAAACCCAAGAAAGAGAAGAACACAAGCAACCACCAGAAAGGAGAGAACGTAGTGAGATGGAGACAGCACACGTGTTTACACACTCACACGCACACGAAGACACACACACGCTCGTGCGCCTGAACACACATTTTTAAAACCGACTTAGTCTTCTCATTTATATTAAAGAAAGATGAAAACACTCTAAGCATTCTTGTCTACAGTATCTTGAGTTCTCTAATGACGACGAAATACAGGAAGAGTAAAGCGATGAAGAGTCAAAGAGAAACTCGAGAAAGATGAAGCCTTTGGCGACAAAAAAAAAGTTACGAAGATGGCGACAACAGCTAGTACAGAAAAAAATCTCTTCATTAGAGAGCACCAGAGGGAGCCAACTTCGGCTCTACATAATACCATTCTCCAGAAGTCAGATCGAAGATGTGACATCGATTAAGTTATCTTGAAATACTATTAGTCAGTGGATGGACCATAATCCAGTGACCAAAATGAGGGCAGAGCAGAGAGAGGGGAGCAGGGTTGGGGTGTTCCTGGGACAATCAGATGTGTCTTTGGCGTGTTTACGAAGGTATAATATGTACGTGCTATGGCTTCACCACCGGTTTTAGCCCTTCCCTTAGGTAAGTGCGACGTCTGATGCGAAGACAGCCGCAGCAAAGTTTAACAGGAAACATAAAAGAACTGTCGAACAGAGAGTTATTTATCGTCTTTGCTGTTGAAGAAGCACAGTCAGCATTCCCAGCCTTCTGATTATTTTATTGGGAATCAAGGCCAAAAGAAGGCACTACTTCAGTAATTGGACAGCTCTTTTTTTTCAATAGATGCTGAGAGAGAATGATTAAAACGAATTCTTAAAAGATATTAATTCTAAAAAAATGATGAGCTCAGAATGACTCATGATTAAGGAAACTTTTAGCAAACACGCAAGATTAGGCCAGGCTTGGGCCAAGCTTGGGGATATCGTGTAATCTTGGTCTGCCCAATGCCAAGCAGACGCTAAGCAAAAGCCGGCGTACCCGATACACGCGCGTCGTTATCTGGTGATCAAGAGATTGACAAAACCCCTGTGGGACCAAAATTTGTGCTTAACCCTGGCTGCCGAAATTTAGCTAGTCTCCCTGTCGTGCATATGAATGAATAACTGTCGAGTCTTCACCCTCGCTAAAAGTATATGTACTTCATTGCATAATTATTGCTTTTTTAACAAGGCTGACTGTAAAGAAACTGATAAATATATTTTTATACTTAATAAATATCAGATTATCAAAAAGTACATATTTTTAATAGTCACTTTAAAAACGCATACTCTAGCCACTTGGCGCCAATCTATTTTTAATGTATGTCTATAAAGCATTCGGATAATTATTTTTTTCGTCTGCATATTTCTTCATCAGTTTCCAACATTCAGGTATTAAAAATTGAGGTTTGTTAAGCAGTGTCGTAAATTTCAATGAAAATGCTTTGCCAATCAAAGAGGAATAAATCAAAAGAACTGTTAGAACTCAAATGTAGTGTACCCTATATAAATATACTAATGTTTTTTATATTCCAAATAAAGTTATTGTTTATCGGTCAGTCACAGAAAAAACTCATGCACGTATTAATATTACAGTGATATCTTGATCCCTGCTTTATTATTGCCACAAAATGTAAAACTATCACTAACGTTTAAAGAACAACAGCAGCACAAGAAATAAACAGAAAATTCTAGCTTATTATTTTAGATATCTATGTGGACGAGTGCAATGTGAAAATTCAAATCTCTAATCATGTTAAGTGTGTATTTTGTACATCTGGAAATCTTAAAACATGGGAGGTTGAATTTCTTTATAATTCTATTTTCTTATTTCAATAGACAAAAGACTGACTTGATTCTGCCCACATCTTGGAATAGGAGATGGGGGAAAGTATGACACAGTACATCATTTGCGTTTTCAATTTACAGTGACAATAAAGCATGATTACAAAAGAGCTACATTTCATAATAGCTGATAAAGCTCTATACATAATGCTTATGAGAGATAAAAATGTTTGAATGTATTCATCTGTTCTCCAGTAAGACAATTTATAAAACAAAACAGACAATCACGGTTTAATAATGCATATAATGCTCAGTTGACAGCTGTACTTTTTTTTCTTTAAAATCAGCTCTAGTTTCATATGATGATCAGTCTCGATCATCATTTACCAAATTTGTTTTCTACAAAGAATCACTCCCAACCAATGAGAAACTTAAAAAACCTTCGGCACTATTGAGACCTGATGGATTTAAAAACTTAATCCAAAAGTTTATTCAGCCATTTTGTGGCTTGCTGTCTCTTCATAACCACCAGTGCTAGGACCATCTACATTAGCGACTGTTACCGATGTCAGGTTCTACTTGGACATCTAGTTCATGTATTTAGAGAATTGAAAGTTTTTTTTTTTGTTTTAAGCAGAAAAATACTTAATCTCATCATTAATTAATTCTCTTAAGGAAATGGGCATACAAATAATCTTTGTTATTTTTCATGGAAAAACTCTTTGATTGACCTAAATCAGTGGCAGATGAACTGCTTAGAATTCAGAGCATGCCTTTGTGGTTAGTGTTTTATATTTCAATAAACATTATTATTATTATTATTATTATTATTATTATTTACTGTTTTGTGCTGGTTAATATATTAAGACATTAGGAATTTGATTTATGGTTGTAATATCTGAATGAAAAAAGCTTTCTAATCTTGTTTCTGTGTTTCTTTACATGCAAAAACACTTTGCAAGTGAATTTATAGAAGTGAGAGTGGTAGTGATAACCTGTCAACTGATAAAAGTTTTAACAAAAAAATTACCAAAACAATTGACACTTAAAGCATCTGGTTGCATCTTTATTGTATAAAACGAAAGAGATTATTACTACAAAAAGTAATTCTTTGGGTAAGAAGTAGGATAAATAGAGATCAAGTGCCACTAAAATATCGTTGGACTGAAACTGGGCTTATATTGGGGCAAGATGGGCTTTATATGTAATGCTAGAATACAACTAGGTTTGGGCCAATTTTGAACCAGTCTTGGGCCAAGGTGAGTTATACATTGGCGCTTTTGGAGAGCCAATCCTTTGCCATCACTGGGCCCATCTCTACTTCCAACTTTGGCCAATATTGCAACCAACGAAATAGCAATAATAATAATAATAGTGAAGATTTTCATAGCGCATATTCACACTCATAGAGAGCATGCTCTTAGCGCTTAAAACGAGGAAGAGACGTGGACTAAGTAGATACAGAACAAAGGGGACGAAAGAAAACGACAGTACTGACGAAACAGAAAACAAAAGGCATCAAGTAACAGGAACAGAGAAATATAGTGATTCTGCGAGAAAGATGGGTAAAGTAGCAAGAGGGAAGGGGGGAGGGTAAGAAGGACTAGCAATATTAGAGCTAATGTAACACCAAAGCATCGTTAATGTTGGGCCAGTCTTAGTGTATCTATGTAAAGATCGTCTTCTTAATCAATAAATCAATATAAAATATAATGAACATTTCTTATTACTGTAAGGACACCCTGATTGTGAGTAAACGAAGGTACGTTTACGTACAAGAAGAAAAAGAGAAATTTTTTGTCATTGTTTGTTTGATTGTCCGTTTTACGTGGCTAGTTAGTCAAATCCTCAAGGATTTTAAGAAACAGAGGGAGGAGGACATTTATTTCTTCTTCTCTTATCACTTTTTAGCTCTCTATCGCGCGTGTGCTCTCTCTCTCGTTCTCATTCTCTTCAATATTTGTTCCCTGTTTTCTCCTCCTTTTTTCATTTCATCGTCTTTTTCTTTCTCGCCGTCATTTCTCGCTTTTCAGTGCCACCTTTCCCTCTTGGGGCCCCTGATTTTTTTCCTATGCTGCTGGGACATTGCATCATAACACACGTGGGTCCCACTAAATTACACTCAATGTAAAAGCAAAATGTCCGAAAATATCAACTGCTTCATATTTGATACTTGTTAAGCCTCGAACCTTATTGTTTTGATCTGTTATACTATTTTTATGTCCTAAAGATTATCCTCCAATCCCTTAATCACATTTTGTGCTTTTTAACTCCATAAGCTCTTATTTTGATTTGTTCATATGCAGTGATATTTTTATATCACCAGAGGGCTCTTTTTTTAGCGAGTATAATTAGCTCCAGATACTATTTCTTAGATTGAGAGCGAAGAGCATCTTTCCATTTTTGGAAATACAAAAAATTTTGTACTTTTTTGGGTGTATTGCCTTTATTAAGGAGGAGTTGTGTGTGTGTGTGTGTGTGTGCGTGCGTGTGAAATTTATGTTTTGATACCACGACCCAATCATACGTTTTGGATGTAGAATGTGGAGTAAAGTCTATAAAGTCTGTTACAAAAGTAGTGCGATGACAATGCTTTGATTAAGTCTATTGATAACAGTCATCAAGGCTACAGCCAACGGGGGGAACTGGAATCACAGGATATTTAGACGTGTGCACCCTGAGTAAATCTCGATTATTTACATTTTCAATTGCTTCGTGATAATCGTTGTAATATATGTGTATAGATCCTGTACGATATGTGCCTCAGCTGCTTGATACAGATGGATAAAAAAACACACAATGCAAGAAATGCATTCAAGAAAAAGGAAAGAAATTTAAGGAACGATTGGTGATAACAATTCTGACAGCGAAGGGATTAAGGCACAGATCTCTTTACCACTAGCAAAGATGAGGTTAAACATACAGCCATTTATCTCAACCAATAGCCAGGAAGTGAAAACATACAGTGATTGACCCTCTAACATCTGGAAAGTTCCGCGGCAAAGAACAAACTGCGTCACAGCGACTCTGAAAATAAAACCCCGTTCCACGTACCGTTTGAACCGAAAAAACTGCGAGGGACGGGATAATACATCTTTCACGCTACCACGATCTCATTTCATCGCCCCAGCGTGAGAGAATCTATATCGCCGACTGCAAACAATGGCTATTATTCAACCACGTTTCCGCTCAGCTTGACCAACGATTTTTAGCCGTCGTGCATTATGGGAAATAGTAACGCCTAGTCCGACTTTCGTTTAGAAAGCACCTCGTCAATGGTGGGGGTGGGGGTGCGGGGGGGGGAGAGGATAGTCCCGCCCGCTGCACTCGTATTAATAAAACAGAAAATTGTTGATGGGAGGTGTAAGCGTTTCCTTTGTGATGACCCGTATCCCCTTTTGGGACCGAGGCTACAATTTTCAGTTGTTGCCGTGAAATAGCGCAGGCCTCTTCATATCCTAAAGCAGTTCGAGAAAAACAAGTGTCCCTTGGCGATTGGAGCTATTTCGTCTACCGTTCATTATTGCTCCTCGTTGAGCCTGACCTCACTTCCGCCCGCTCAATTTCATGCGGTCAAGCACAAAGGCGCCAGGTTTCCGGTATTCTAAATGAACGAGCTGAGATTAAAATCGTAGCTCACTATAACTCTCATTTATTTACTTTTTTGTCGTTATTGACCGAGGCTGGGGCAGAGTACGGATTGATTTTTTAAAACTATTTCTTTTGATTAAAGCGACGGCCTAGATAAGAGGGTCGAGATAGAGGATAATTGTGTGATAAGCTTCTAAGTAAAGTAGGTTAGAATTGTTTGTTTGTGTAAATACTCTGCAGATTGTCGACATCGCTCCTCCGCTGTTGTAAAATTGAGAAGATGCAAATAGGTTACAAAACGATTAGGTAACTTCATACTCTTGGGATCGACTCCCCACAAAAAAGTATTTTCATGATAAAATAAACAAATGTTAGCATTATTGTCTGTCTTCACAAAAAAGAAACCCCAGAAAGGTCCTTTAAAGGCTTTTATACTTAAATTTCTACGAACTTTCATGGACATGACACTTTCTAACTAAAACTTGGAATTTATATTACAACATATACATAAATCTGCATTGCCAAGCTATTAAATAACCAACACCAGAATTGAAAAAAAATATCTGCTTCGCTGAGACAATAGTATCACCTGGTATCTCACCTGGTGATGGCGCCTAATCTTAGATCACTGTTAGTGTTTCGGAAAAAGATAATGGTAGATGGTCTTTAGGGCCAAAATGTCATGTAAATTTGAGAATAATGAAAAGATAAGTGACTGCTTTAAGCAGCACAACTCTCCATGGAAGAATCTTGAAAATGAACTTAACAAATATAATCTCAGACGTAAGAAATTTCACAACCTAAGGAGGTCGTGACTATTTTTTTTAATTATAGACGAATCAACCCTAAAAATATGGCTGAAAATTTTTATCTTATTCCAAAACAATTTTAGTTAAAACGTTTCAAAATTGTGCTATGCACTTTGATAACATAATCTACATAAATTGTAAGCCTAAAAGTGTTTAAAATTAGAAATATGTTGTGTAACTGGCCCCAGGCTTCTTGAGTTTATGAACTTAAGCCCAGTGAAGCGTCAACCGAGTAAAGACAAAAATCAACTGACAAAGAGGGAAAGGTTATGAGAAAATGTCTAATGCCTACACGTGCATTCTTATTTTTCACTTGATGCTTCTACTCGACACTTGCACTTTTTTGCAAACCAGGACTTCAGAATAGGCTTTTGTCGACGATGGCTAATTCTGACGGACTCTTGTAATCTTGCCCCACCTACATCCTCTAGCAAAATGTTTCAACTAATATGGAAAGTCTTTGGCGACTTCTTATTATCACCATGTGATAGTGAATATTTTCTTCTTTTTCTCTTATCGATAGAACCGATTGAAGGGTGTTTTTAAGAATATCACCTTCTAAATTTTCATGGAACAGAACCATCTGTCGAGGATCTGAGTAGACTACCTGCAACTGGGAGAAAAGGGCGAAGACTGTTTAAACATGGGAAAGGAAAAAACTGAATTTGTACGTTTGTGGAAACCATTGCTGGGAAAAGTAGACAACGCCGTTGGCCTGGAATCGGAAAAAATCCCGTAAAAACTCAAGAGTTAACCTAATTGTATACAGTAAACACAGCAGGAGCCATCGCTTGGGGACTGGCAGGAAGGGAAACAAGATTTCGATTTTTTAAAGTCTCAGCTAAAAAATTTCGCGTATGCAAGAAAATGGTGAATACAACCGTAATTATCTATGACAGAGAGTAAAGCACATAACACAAAATATACTTTTCAAATAACTTAATTTTCTCTAACTTGCTCACACAGTTGAACACGAGGACCATGGGTAAAGAGCGTGTTCGTGAACTGTTTTTCTTTCTTATCTGGTAAGTCAATAGAACTGCAGACATGTCATCTTTAGTATCATTTACCTATCTCACTCACTCAATCGCACGCAGGCAGGCATGCACACACGCACGCACGCAGGCACGCACACACACGCACGCAAAGTCAAATAGCTGGAATTTTAATATCAAATATTTTCATGAATGACCAGTATCTTGGCACATAAATGAGGACAACACCTATTTGCAAACATAGCAATCACTTGCTTTATAGATTATTTTTCGATGTGGAGCATTATAAAACTTGTTCATATTTCTGTGCATAGATTCTCTACATCAAGACTACAATGACAACCAATACCATTTACCACATTATATATATATATCATATTATATGGTAATCTACTCTAGTCGACGTCCATGAGCACACATGCCCTTTTTTCGTCATAGAATAGCAGTACACTGTTCCTGAGATATCCAATTTTATTTTGCCACTATAATTTTTCTCCCTTGGCTGTTAATTTTACTAATACTAGATCTAATTTCTCAATGTTTATTCCATCTAAATAATTCTGGTCCTAGAGTTATGGCCGACAAAGCGACGATTTTTTTGAACTTCTGGATTTGAACAGCTTTCAGACTGAATCCTAATTTCCGACCCTAACATCAAAGGAGCTCAGAGTTTTTCTGATGTAATTGCAGCTGAGAGATTCCCTGCTAAAAAGCTTATTACTCGTGTCAGTTTTCTATTCTGGCCCCGATTTCTGCTTCTCTTAACATCTGCGCACCTAACAGGCTACAAGGCTCTAGACAGGCCTCCCCCCCACTTACACCCTGTTTGTTTACCCAGGTGTTAGAGGCTGGCCATCGATTTATCGACCCGTTTATTTCCTGACTGATGGGCCGTGTACCGAAGGAAATGGCGCATTTCCAAACTTCAGGCCTCGCGCCAGGGCCAGTACATAAGCCGCAGAACCAAGGGCCCACCTACTGTGCTCGAAAAATGAGAAAGCTTGGCACTGAGTTTGTGAGGTACAGTGAGGCGGCTGCTGAATGCTGGGAAGTTGTCCAGCGAGCTCTCTCCACCCACCCACCCCCCCACACACACCTCATGCGCAGTCACTGATTAGAGCTGACTGTTAATGTGCTATCCAGTCGATCTGCCAGTCGGCTGCTGCTGGTAAGACGCTCACCTTCATTTCCTCTGTCTGCTTGGTCCAAGTTTGACCCGCTTAATTAAAACGTTTGCAGCCGTGCTTGAAGGGGGCTACTCTTTCTATTTCTTTTTCTACTTTCCCCTTCTCTCTCTTTCTTTCTTTCTTTTCAAACTCGAGTGCTGCAGTATTTCCTTTTAGTGGTTTTTAGGCCACGATGAATACCGCGCAAACAAAACAATACATTCTTTTTTCTTAACAGATCTCTCCGTTAGAATACTTCATTAAAACGACAAACTTCTGAGGCTAGTGGAACCAATTCTTAATATTTTACATTGAATTTAAAAAGACCAACCGCTGGAGTTTGTTTGCATTTAAAATTCGCGAAAGCGAGTGTCATCTATATATATATATATATATGTCTGTGCGCTCGAGGGCGTGCTAATAATCTAACAATGGCGGTATTAATTATTTCTCTATTATGAAGGGCAGGCAAAGGTGTTTTTTTTCTCCAGACCATGCACATAATGAAAGGCAAGATAAAAAGCACACGTAAACACGAGCACATATAGACAAACGCATGAGCGCAGCTACAATACAATGCAACTTTATTTGTCAACTAGGACAGTTGCAGTGACTAGCCAGTCTACAGTGTACAGCTAAATGTTCTAACATGCATAGAGATTCAAGGAACTTCTTAAGCGGTGACATACACAGACAGGCAAACAACCCAGCACAATCACGCACAGAGACATTAACAGGCACACACACGCACACACCACACGCACACAAACACATACACAGCATGCACACACACACACACACACACACACACACACACACACACACACACACACACACATTGAGTACAGTTTCACCTGGACGTACACACGCTTATAAAGCTGCCTTCTTGTATCGCCACAACAAACGGATTGAATCCCAAATAACACAACGCAGAATGTTGCACAAACCCGGGCTGTGTAACTAGAGACCAGAAGCTTCGAAGTACCGTTAATGACATTTGCCTTTAATTCTATAAAAGGAGGCTGAGCACACAGTTTGGCCGACATTTCGGAATCATGACACCAAAATAAACTCACCGGAAGAGCTTAATGAGCACAACAAGCAACGGCAACGAAGGGGTCCTTTATTTAAAAGCACGATGTGATAAATGCAATTGCCGCGATTGTTTTTTTAAATTTTATTTCTGGCAAGCTTCCGTTTGAACTGCTATAAAATGTAAACAAGTTAAAGCTCATAAAATGTAAAAAAAACGTTTCCGAATTAAAAACGTTTGGTTTAGTTATTAAAGGCTTAGCAGACGATTCATGCAGTAATTTCAACGTATACAACTTACTTAACAAAATATTCTAAATGTACTGGGTCTTGAAGACAAAACCTTTCTTATTTAATCTTGCATACTTTCAGCAAAGATCATATATAATATATTTTTATTATGAGTATTAAAACGGTCATAGTTTTTCATAGCAGTTTGCTAAAAGATAGTACATAACTTACTCATATATCACACTGGTACAAGTTGGACATTGATAAATAATTTCCCTACGGCTTTAAATAAACTCGTTGGGTGAGCACTGAGGGTGAAATAAAGAACCCATTTGTCAGTGTTCCTGCGGGCATATAGAATCCTAGAGCTAGAGGTGAACAAAATATTACGCTCTCCATAGGAGGCTGCACATCTGCATGTTTTATTGAAATATAATACTTTTTATTGCTCAGATGTCATGCTGCGAGGTTTGGTTGCTAGTTCCACTTTTTTTTCGCTTTTCGCGCAAGACACCATTTACAGATACTACATCTTCTTCATATTCCACTAACATTTAGCAGCCTGAAATATATTGCAGAGACCACTGGCATAAAAGAGGAAAAATATTAGCAATACACCAGTCATTTGGAGATATATTCATTGACTCTCGTTGTTATGATGACAATAAAGGACACTTTACTCAAAGGTAAACAAAATCTATGTTGTGGATATCGAGTTTCTTACTTTTTTGTTGTTGATGTGTTTTCGTGGAATGTGAATGAATCCATAACCTTATTTCAAAAACAAATACGTTTGCATAGCAAATTTATTTTTTAAAACATTGCATAAAAGTAAATAAACGCTTAAACTAACTAAACCCCGATAACAGACATCAACATCTTTTGATGCTTTCTTTCCCGTTTTAATGACACTTTTATAATTAAAAATTAGCTGAGATATTAATAATTAGTGAGACACCAGTATACCGCCACCATGCAGTTTTCTCATCTCTGTCTAACACACACACACACACACACACACACACACACACACACACACACACACACACACACACACACACACACAAGGCAGCCATGCTAAGGGCACGCGACCGAACAGCCGGCCCGCCATGAAACTGTCGCCGATTTGCCCCCAGTGTAAGTCACGGGGGAAACATCAAAACGTCGTTTGTTTCTGTCGCACAGTCGTCGCATGGAGACAAGTTTCACATCAGCAGCATCTGAAGCGAATCCACACAAGTCGTGGTGAGTCTGATTAACGGCTGACCCGCACAGCTCCCTCTCGGCCAACGCGGACTTTCCAGACCGTGGATACCAACAGAATCCGTCGATCCGCGTGCACAACCTTCTTCCGTGTTGGTCAAGACAGCAGCGGGTTGTATTCCCTCACCGCCAGAGGGCGCGCCAGGCGTCCATCTGACCCTTGACGGCGTGTCGCTCCTACCCAAATGAAGACTTCGGTGAAGTATAAGCCCACGATGCCATCTTCCCATGTATGGTATTTTATGCTTCAGTGCTTTAACACATACACCCCCCCCACCTCGCTCCCTTTTTATTTCGCTTCTATCACTTATTTTCACTTCTCATGTCTGCACTTTTATCTGGTCCATATTATGTTCACATCTTGGACATTGCATTCACGCAATTTTTAACGTCGCAGGCCTGTGGTTTCCAATTATTTCCACGTCTAAAATATCTGCTTTCATCGGATTTTTACGTTTCAAAAACCCTGATAGATGAGCCTCAGGATTTTTCAACCTCTGATTATTATGGTATCTTACAATGACAAAGCCGAAGTAATTTTGATTTTTAGGGGTAAACGGAGGAAAAGATATACGAAGCTCGGAATAGAAAGCAAATGGGACTCTCGTATCTGTCTGTTTTGTCTGTTTTGTCTGTTTTGTCTGTTTTGTCTGTTTTGTCTGTTTGTTTGTTTGTTTGTTTGTTTGTTTGTCTGTTTGTCTGTCTGTCTGTCTGTTTGTCTGTCTGTCTGTCTGTCTGTCTGTCTGTCTGTCTGTCTGTCTGTCTGTCTGCACAGGGTCTCACATCTCCATGACCAGATTTTTTTTTTAAACGTGCTGCAACAAAAGTTATTTTGGAGAGTAATGCTTCTTTCAAACATAAAACTAGATTTGATAAACAAATTAAAAGATAAAAAATAAACTTTGACTAATGGATTCTTCATTTTTTTTTAAATTGCTTTTGTGATTTGGGACTTACACTGCGGTTAAGTTCTTTCCCCTCATTACACAGACCATGCACGATGCCATTCTTACGGAACGACAGTTGCTATTTTAAGTTTAAAGAAACATAAAAATAAAACTTATCTTTCCAAATACAAACATTTCTTGAACTTTAGACAAGGACGCGGTAATGCATCAATGCTATAAGTATTTTTTGAAAATGCTGGGCAAGCAACACCCACTCACTGCTGGAAAAGGCGGAGGTTCAAAATCGAATGAGGCAGTATGAAAAATGCTATTTTTTGGTAAACCGATATTAAAGTAACGTGATTTCCTGTAAAATGCTATCAATTTAGCTTGATTAGACTTTATCAACTCCGTCTCTATTAAAAGAAATCCAAGCATATTTTTCAAGTCTGCATTTTGTCAGAACCGTTTCCTTATTTTAGACGAGAGAAGCTTTATAAGAACTGACTTGAAAATGAAGCAGTGCACGAAATCTGCAGTGTACAGAAAAAGAGAAAAAAAAGAGAATCTTTAAGACGTCCTTCATTTAACTGTCATTGTAGAAACATTGTAAAATGAGTTCGAAGATTATTTTTCTTATGCGAAGCTGTCATGGGAAACAGACGACCAAAATGGCGTCTACTATGGCGGGCAGTTTGAGAAGGTATTTATTTATTTATTTGGGTAAAGTTTTTTTTATACGTTTTCCTGGTAATGCATTGACATATCAGAATAGAAAACTTCATTAACCAATTCACCCTATCTACCATCCCGACGAATAAACTTGTATGCTTCTATTCTTTTTTTCTCTCAAGTAACAGGTTAACCACACCCTGAGCATTTCCAACATTCTCGTACTTTGTTCTTCAAACCTTTGATTTAAAATCGGTTCTTATTAAAACCTGCACGAGAAGAGAACTTTGGACTTGTAATAAGGCGGGCTGCTCCTTACACCTTAATACTCTTGTCTCTGGTTGTTCATCCATGAAAATAGCAGCAACTGAACGAAGGAAGTTCATCAGATCGCGAGCTTCATCCTCTACACTAACAGGGAAAATGTCCAAACTTTATCACAAAGTAAATAAACAGGTGTCTGCTTGTATTTAAAGAGGGTTAACCTGTGTGATATATTCGCGTATGGATTTGTATATAAGAGAAAGAGTATTATAGCAAAGCCAGAAAGATTGGGGAAGGTGTCCAGATACAAAGACAAACAAAAATAAAATACTCATTTTTCCATTTCATAGGCTTCATGTTTATTTTTGTTAACAAATTTTATTAAACATTACGAAGGGAAAAGTCTTTCAGATTTTTCAAACACAAATTTCTATTGTGAAATTGTGTCCGCCATACCCACACATAGCTAACATTTACCATGCTATGCCTAATGGATACTTTGCTTGACACCTAACACGGACACACTGCCAACATCGTTTTCCCTTACCAAAAAAAGCAGGAACAAGGTGTTGACGTGGTCACTTGTGTAAACAAGATTGACACCCTCCATTTCCTTTTCAAAGTGTTTTTCGGATAGTTCCAGCACTTCTGATTACTCAGCTCATTACAGACAGCAATTGAGATGACAAAAGAAAATAAAAAGTATTTTTTTCTAATAGTATTTTTTTGTACAAAAAAATGGTACTGCGATACTGATTTGCGAATTTTTTTTAGTGTGAACTAGAGTCCATGGACTTTAAAATCGGTTTCCTTGCGTCAGCAGAGCACTTTGTATTCTCTGCGTGCACGGAGACACGCGCTTCAGTCTCCAGAAAGACCTTTTTTTGCAATTTCCGAAGCGTTGACCGTTCGGCACTTAGGCTGTCTGTGTGGCAGGACACGTAGTGACCTCCCCTTTCACGCCAACGCATTATTTTAAAGAAAATAGCAGAAAACTGGTGAAGCACTCGGTCTCCCACATGGGACTACGACCCCAAAGCAGCCGAGAAAATGGCGTCCTGACAAATCTGGCGCAGAATTTTCTTTGATCTCCTGACTGTTACCAAGGGCGAGGAAATTTACCGTGGGGAAATATGTACCCTGTTTAGTCTCAAATATCATTCGGAACAAGATAAATAATTTATTTTCTACCTCTCATCGTTTTTGTCTGTATGTCTGTCAGTGAGTTGTCTCGTCTGTGGATATAGAATTCACAGGGATATGGATAAAAGATTAAAGGAGAAGTGGATGAAATATTGGATGGATAAAGGGATGTTCGAAGGAACGATGCGCAAGCGTTACTCAAGCATTAGTCAGTACTGGTACTGGCTGAAGGACTTTGTTTGTATACGAAGTCAGTGGAAGGTACGCACTGCTTGCCATCCGGTGTCTAGATCCGAGGGACTTCACGCCAGACCACTAAATCCTTTTAAGAGCTGGCCCCTGGTACAAATCCGTGGGATCAGACCCAACTGGACATCGTTGGTCAAGAGCTCTGACGCTGCGGTTTTGCTTGTCACGGCTAATGGTGTCAGTTCAAAGAACCCAATAATTAAGTCATCGATAGGAACTCGCAGACCTCTAGAAAGTGAGCTGAGAAACGATCTTCCGCTATGCACTTTTCTTCGGGGTGTCCTCACTTCTTCTTCGTTCTCGCTTAGTCGTCTGCACAGTAACATGAACGATACATTGAAGAACAAGGGGTGGATGGGACGTCTTTGAAGTCTTGCAAACAGAAATGCGCCAAGCTACGCGATTTAATGTTGTCAGTTGAAAGAAATAGAGAGACAGGAAAGCTAAGGCAGACGGAAAGAGAGAGAGAGAAGGAAAAGAGAAGAAGAAGAAGAAGAAGAAGACAAAGGATCACTCAACAGCTTCAAAATCATATGGATTTGATGCGATAAAATATCTTTTACATGGGATCCCTCGCGTTCAAAACAATGCTTCAGGAGTACAGGAACAGAAGAACACGAGCAAAGTCATGAGTGTGTATGTATGTGTGTCCGCGTATGCGCGCTCGTCCCTGAGTGCTTAGTGACAAGATAGTAGTCTTTAAGCTGTTTATATGTTAAATATATTGAAAGAGATAGCTACTTTCGTCTAGAGCATTTTCAGCTTAACTTGATATGTGCGCGAAAATTGGAGTCTCTCCGAGTCCCTCAACTAAATCCCGACCTCTGAACGACTTCACCGGAGCCGTACGACTTGGTCACAAGATGTCTCGCCGCGTCTTTCAGGGTTAGCCGTCTGATTGAATTAATCGAACCTCTCACTGATTTCATTCGTATCGAGATCAACAGCTCTCTGCAAGTCTTCTAGGCTCGGTTACGCCCTGGCACTATTTCGAGCCTCCAAATATTGCCTCTTGTGTTATCTGCTCTTGGAGAGACGACCGTTGATCAGGTTATCTCCTCATGGTCCTGCATGCGCCTTAAGATGTTTCTTTCGAGGGCCGTAATTTGAAGACAGAAGCCTTCAGCACGATTTGCTTGAACTGTCTGACGGTGGCTCAAATACTATTAGCATTGCGATCTCTGATGGCCTAATCTTATGTGACTATGCTGGGAGAACGTGCAATATTTGTTCTCGACTCATGCAAGTGCTGGGCCGAAAGTCGGACTTCTGCCATCTGCCGAAGACATGCGTGTCTGATATTTTTCTCCTGTAAGCTAATCACGAAAAATTCGTGTCTGTAGTGGCTGGCTGGTTGGTTTCGCGGGAAAGTGCTTCCACCAAGAGGTGATTTATGGAAATAAGGAAGCGAAAGAAACCTGAATACCCGGAAAAAACCAGCTATCTAGTCCTGTGTCACACACAGAGCGTGTCCTCCTGACGGGATCTGAACCCTTGGCTTCTCTCTGCATTGGTGACAAGCTTAAAATCCACTACAGTACCGGGCGCCTCATCTCAGTAGTGTTTGCGCCTGAACGATTATCACGAAAAATGCGGGAGCTCACTCCGTGGAATTGGTGGAATGACGAGCGACATTAGTGTACGATGTCCACACAATCCTCTCATCCATTAATGTCCATTGCGAACAGGAACGACATAGTCAGCGCATTATTACAGTTAAAACTGGTCCAGACTCAGGGTTTCCTCTGAACTACGAAACACACGTTTGAATGCATGTGTGTGTGCGTGCGTGCGTGCGTGCGTGCGTGTGTGTGTGTGTGTGTGTGTGAATTGGGGAACTGCCAGATGCAGAAAAAGAACAGATGCAAATGAAGTATTAAAGAGTAGGATTTAGTGAAGCACAATTCCACGTGCGTCATTTGTGACCCAGTTTTTTTTTTTTTTAGTCTCTCACTGAAGTTTTTCACGCGTGAAGGAGGCCCTGTCTGAATAGGCTGAAAGATAGGTGCTTGCGCCTTCCGTCTGCCTTCATTATATGCAGACAAGAGTTCTTACTTCCAGCCTTTAGCTGGACCCATAATAATCACGGACAATCCCTTACAGAATGGCGACAAAAGAGCTTGGGCGACGAGTGCGCTGTCTTCCGGAGACGCATTCATTAGTCAACTCTAGGTTTTATGCAAGGCGTCCCAAGTTGGACGTTGTTAAAAAATATCTTTGAGCTGAAGTTACTTTCTTCAATTTAGACTTTGACCATGACCTTTTTCTGAAACCTTTTTCTTTATACTTGTCGGCAATGGGTTGTGGTCTCATTTGTCTAATTTTAATTTCTAGGAATACTTCTAGCGACAGAAACTATTGCTGGATGAAGACAGATGTCTTAACACTGACAAAAGTATTCGAGATTTTCGTGCCCAGTAGTCTTAGAGTTTTAAATATACAAACTGTATTAGATCATTATAGCTATACATCAGTAGCCAAAAAAGTTCATTTTAACGGAAAGGGGAAGTGCATTTCTTTATGTGGAAACTTTTGTTTTCTTTCTACCAGAACTTTTTTCAGGAACATAATACAATTTCACATAAATCAACAAAAACATGACTATAGGATTGAGAAATCGCGAAGATATAAAAAAATTAAAAAATTAATGTATTAAAGTTCTGGTAACCTCAGACAGAAATAAGCATAATTTTTTTTAATTGCTTTTATTTAAGAGAAAAGATTTCTTCTAGAGAAAAATCAAACGCGCAGGGTTTGCGTTGAATGAAGTGAATGTTCTTAGGGACCTCAGATTTTCTCCAGATCGAACCAGCAGCAAAAGTAGATTGAATCAAGCAGATGCAAAACTGCCACAATGCAGATTAAGAGCCCGGATTGAGCGCCAAGAGACTGTAAAAACAGCCGAAAAAGTGTTATCCTCGGAGAATTTTATCAATAAGCCGTCATTTCAGGTCGTTCGTAAACTCCTACCAAGAAAAATAATTCTTCAAGCAAATCTGACTAATCGGCTTTAGTGGTAGCGAAATGTCCAGCACATTTACTGACCTCATTTCAACTTCTTTTCTTTGTTTTAAAAAAGCAAAAATCTGTGCCTTCCTTAATTGATCACTGTGCGAGAGGGTCTTTACAGTCAAGACGACTCATGTGAGACTAACAAACACCAAAAATGAAGGTTTCACGAAGTCTATTCCTGGAATGCACTCTCTACATATTTAGCTTATTGCTGCTTCAGTGCTGCACTGTGGAAAAGGTGAAGAGCTATGAATGTTTAGGACTGGTATAATGAATTCTAGAGAGCTTGCGCCATTGAAATTAGTTGGCTTTTTGTGCGTAAGTACACAGTTTCATAGAAAAGTAATGGGCTCACCTCCAACCTGAGCGTCCTTACATCAATATCTTAAAGTTTCTGATGGAAGTCAGGATTGAACCTGAGCATCATTCACAAAAATCACTGATTGTAATCATACAGTATCTTCCAAGTATACCATTCAGGTAGAGGCTGAAAGGGGTCAAAGCTCCACACACCGTCTTAGTTGAAGGCCTGAACCACACAGTCACTGAAACTGTGGAGATGAGGACAGACTGAACTCCACAGAGCGCCTTGGTTGAAGGCGGGAAGCACACATCTCCTCAACTTTCTTCACCTTCCTTGTCCTGATCGTTTCTCTCTTTATTCTTCTCTTTTCTCAATCTCTTTCTAAACGGCAGTTACGCAAGATCGTTACAATATTTCATTACAACGGAGAGCGAGATGGTCAATTCACACTCGCGTTCTCGTTATTATCATTCTATGGATCCTGTTTCATTTTCATGTTGCGGAACACACGTCCACCACACTAAGTAGCTTGTGTCCAAGGCTTTGCACCCTTGTGTCAAAACATATTCATACCTCCGACAAATAAAACATATCGCAAACATAGAGCTGTAATTTGCTTTGGAACAAGAAAATAAATTTTGATTAGGGAAAATTTAAAGTATAAAAATAGCTTTCGCTTTTTGAGCATTTCATTGGTATTTGTATTTACTTGTAATAGTACTTGAGATTTTCCCCCTGTTTGCATGAAACAACTGTAGCTATTACCAGAGACTAACAAAAACTATTATCTCACATCAGGTTTTAATTGTTGAACGTACCCCATTTAAAAGAAAAGAAAAGTAACTAAAAATAATGTTGTAAAGGAAGAAAACTGTAAGTAAAATAGATTTAAAATAGATGACATTAACTATATAATAAGGAAATGCAAACAATGTTTGCAGGTTTTCAACGTTTGTTGTAACGCACACTGCACATAATACTTCAAGATGCTTTAAAAAGCATAATGTGAGGGAGTGAGCAAGAGAAGTAAAGAGAGCAGAGAAAGAAGAACAGAGAAAGAGGGAGGGAAGGAAGAAGTGGAAAGAAGAGAAAGGAGTGAATGCAAGAGAAAGAAAGAGATTGACAAGACAACGGGCCTTTGATCCCACAGCTAAATGCGTTGAGAAAAAAAATACCATCTGAAAATCATACATTTCTGTGTTTTGATTTGTTTCTTTGTAGCTGCTACTAGAACTTTCTAAAGCCACCAGTCTTATCACTTGTCATACAAGCCAGGAAGAAACATTGACAGACTGACACCTACATCCTCATTTTTCAAATCTATTGAAACTTAAGCAGTTCAAAAGAAAACAAAATCGTGCAGCGTTGGCAGCTTATGAAAAATACAAAACTGCATTAGCAGGGTTTCCTAAATACTAAGACAGGATCGCTTCACGAGTACCAGTCTGGTGGCTGATTGTCTTCAGAAGAAGCCAGGGTCTATCCCCTTGTTTCAGACCAGTTGTGGTTACAAGTGAACAACAACTTTACAGATTAATACAAAAAGAGGTGCTCGGAAATGTATCAATCTTTAATATCAGAGATTATTACTGATGGGGAAAATACTACAATCTGTCTCTAATGTTTAAAAAAAAGTGTGAATGAGTGTAGGGCCTCCATTGCATGTGGTAAGCATGGCGTGAAACGAGCTACCGGAAGGAGAGCTCACGAAGAACATCCCCGCAAGTATAACTGACAGTATTTTGCTTTCCAGAGATCAATGTCCCTTGGCGTGCAGAGTGGAGGATTGAAAGGCCGATGTCACTGTTTGTCCAAATCTAATTATCGCATTAAAACGACACTGAAACGCTGCCTCTGGCCGTTTTCCGCCCTGTCGAGCGGCCATGGCCGGTCGCGTGCTGACGGGTCACGTGTGCACGTTGCATTCTGGGATGGTACAACGTGCGTTTGAATCGGATTTCTATTAATGCGTATGCTGATCAATGAGAGAAAAATGATAAAAATGGGGTTGTGTAACTTTGATGATGTAATTGGAAGTAAATGAAGAAAAATGACTCTGTGTGTGTGTGTGTGTGAGGGAGGGAGGGAGGGAGGGAGACAGAGACATATCATGTTAGTAAAGCAACACAGACTGGGAATAGCAAAATATAAGAGCAAATAAAGCGAGATAATCCTTTTTTTCTTATAATTTCTGTTGCATTAATGTGAGTTATGTTTGTTGGTTTTTTTTTCATTCGTCGTCAGCGTAAAATAAATAAACTGTCTTCCAGGCAAACTCGTGCTTGACGAAGACACCGATGCAGCAACAGTGTCTTGCGAGCCCTTCTTCAGTCTTGAGGGTTAGCTGCAGACAGCCACAGTTGGTTCCAAGAGTTCAGGCAGAAAGCAAAAGAACAGCTGATTATCTTTTGCCATTAGCCGACTAACCTTGCCGAGGGGGTGAAAGCTTCCACTGAACGACCATGTAGACTACCGACTGACTAGAACTTTCTTGCAAAACCTGCTTCTGTTGTGAAGAGCAAATCTGCTTGACTAACCACAAGAAAAATATTCGGTCGTGACAAAGAAGTCTGTGTGAGTCTCAGCTTTTGCTGAGATGCTGTAGAACATAATAAAACATACGTTATGGTTACTGCTGATGAAAGCAATCATTATTTTGATTCTGAAAGCATACTGGTCAGGCGAGAGGGGTAGGTAAACAATTATTGTTTTGATTCTCTAACCATAATGAGCAGACTAGAAGGGTAAGTTTAGAAAAATCCCATGTTGGCATAAACCAGTAGGTGTTTTGGTTTCCTCATCACATACATTTTATTTTCACAACTTCACGTCTTAAAGGATTAGTAGGGTGAAAAATTGTTTTCCCAACGACGGAGTAAAGACATTCGTTTCCCAAATCCGGGTGACTATCCTAATAAAGTCAGTAACACGTACGTCAGAATTGTACACAGGTACACAGGTACACAGGGACGTTTACATGGTGAAAGTCTCAGCCATTGGGAGTGGTAGGACTATATGATGTTAATTAGGCGTATCTATGTAGCTTGAGCTTATGATTTTTAGCCTCTTTGTGTGCACGGTGGATGTTTAGTATGCATGAATCTCGAGAATGGAAGAAAGATATTCACAGAGATTTGAGAAACTATTATTTTGCGCCGAGCTGTACTCAGTCAAAAGAAAACAATTTGCATCCCATTAGTCGTTCTACTTGATTCAAAGACAGAATACTAACTGATTTTTGTCTTTTTTATTCTTCAGTCGCAAATTGTCTCTAAGAATGTTGTCTGAAAAGGATGAAACCTGTCGATTTTTTTTTGTCTGATAGAAACAGTCAGCTGTCATACATTCGCTTGAAGCCAAGGTATTAATTACGAGGTGACACGAAAGGTGAGAGAGAACAAGAAAAAGCATAGAAGGGTCTAATTAAAAGCGGACAAATTGCTGACACCTGAGCTTCTATCAATTTACCCAGCAAACTCTTAAGCAAAACTTAACCGAAAAGCAAAAACGCCTTTATGAGGCTAGAGAATATTCAGAACTGCAGCTGAATCACCAACAATGGCACACACTGCTCGACGAGATCATGAAGCAAATGGCGCGTTTTAATTCTGTCAGATGACCTTAGAAAGCAGATGAAGAATTGTGCATCTGCGATCACACGCAAGTCAAAAATGATGGCTTCACAAAAACGATGTTCGCTCTGTGTTTTCACCAAATGAACCAAACGTTCGGGCCTAATTTGGATTAGTTCATGCAAAATCTAAGCCTCGTGAGCAATCGACTTCTGGCAATCAATGCCTTGCCTTTTACGATGGTTTCTTGTGCAGCAGCCTAGGTTTTCTTTTTTTAATTTTAAAAGATTTAAGTCCCGTGAATGAAGGCTCGGTCGACCACACCCTTTGTCACTTTTCTTTCTTTTTTTCCCATTCCCATTATGCCGTCATTCTCATCTTCATCCGAAAAACAAAGCACAGCAGTAGCAGCTTGTCAACGACTTTATCCATCATGGTCATCATTATTCTAACAAAGCAGATCAAGGTTGTCCACCGACCTTTGGGTCGTTGGGAAATGAGGTGTTAGAGACCTCACCTGTCAATGGACAAGTTAATTGTGAGAGGTAATATCAATCTCTTCTCCATCCTTACCCAACCATTTTTTTTAAAAAAAGGTTAGGTACCCACTTCACAGCTGAGCGAAATGGAGAGGGGAAGGAGGAGGATCAAACTGGCTAATGTGCTGCCTGCCGATGCTCTGAGCATTCTGCTTCCCCTTATCATCATTCTTATTATTATTATAAAAGATCATTCATCACCGACACCGAAAAGATGATAAAAGAATCAAATATCCCAAATACCTTCACGTTATTACTATCTAGAATATAAGAGCGATGACAATAACAACAGACATGTAAATACAAAGTGAATGCGTCTTCGACCCTGAACCCTGAGCTTATTTTGCAGCAACACCCGTGGAAAAGTTCCACCAAACTGCTTCCACGGATAATGAGTCTATCGATTGTTGTCCCTTTGACCTGCTTTAGACACACGCTAATCTTAAAACAAGAACTTCTATCTGCAGCGGTGCCAAGTCGATTATACTCCGTTTTTATCTCTGGAGTAGAGCTATTCCCTCTTGGTTGCGAGCATGAGGCGAGATTGAGGCAGTCAGTGCCCACATGCTAAGTAGATCTTCCTCCTCCATCTCCTCCTTTCACCCAACCAACATCTTGTTCGCCGGTGTCGTGGGAACATTGAAAAACCACAATGGGCAGCGGAGTGGAAATAGCGCAAATCGCTTGGATAGGGTTCCTTCTGCGGTGCGAAGATGTCCAGTATGAAATAATTGTCCCGCGGTTTAATCATCCCACACCGAGCCGCCCCGCCAACTTCATCGAGGGGCGCGAGATGGGCTGAGGAATTCGCTCGCGGCCACCCCACTGCCGGTGAAATGGAGGAAATAGCCATGGCGGAATAGAATCAAACCCGCCTCAGGCCTTGCTTATGGGTCGTGGAAACGCAGCTCCAGCGATGGCCCAGGAATCGGAGGGAAAAAGAAACTGAGCTTGCTTTTCGTGTTGGTCACGGTAATATTTCTGGCTTGGCTTTATACAGGTTTTTTTTGCATTAAAAACATTTTGTTTTTTGAAAATTTTAGACGTAAAAATTTTCATCAATTTTTCTAAACAATCGTGGTTATCATGTAGGGAAAATTCCATTCACGGAAATGGAAACTTTTAAAATTGACCAGTTACCAAAAACAATCTTGTCTTTCCTTTCTGTTGCATGGTTGACAATCGTGACCTTTTCAAGCCTTAAGAGAGTTTTTTTTTAAGTCTTTCTTTGCTACAGGCACTAAGAAGGATTGATGGGAATATTATGACTCAACCTGTCATTTCAGATATAAGAAGAAGGGAAAGAGAAAAACCAAACAGTATCAGGATGTTTATGTATGTGTGTGTGTGTGCGTGCGTGCGCAGGTGTTAGTGTGCGTCCCATGTAAGTACGTGTATGTATGTGTGTTTTAGAGAGTGTGAGTGAGAAAGAGAGAGAGAAAACCATAGAGAGACAAGTCACGACCTGAAAATACTTTATAATCGATTCTGCTTTCAAATGCTTACCCCAAAACGCGCAGTCCACCGTGTAATATTCCATTAATAGTCAACACCGTCCTCCCCTCAAACCCAACCCCCTAATACAGACGCAAGCATCGGCCATAACACACAGCCGGGCGTTGGAGAGCTTGTTCTAGATGCCACGGCAACGAAGTCCGACACAGAAGAGAGAAAAGCTGTTAGGGAATATGGAGATGTCTGAAGCAGGCGGTCAGATGGTGTAGGCATGTTAACTCGTTTGGAGTCTCGCCAGAACCGTCCTCCAGACAACAGGACAAGATCGGCCAAGTGTAAGACGTAGAACGGGAAGGCAAACAGACCAGAAAGAACATCCTTGACATTTGGCCAGCACCCAGAAGGCTTTCAGAAACCTCAGCGTTGGCCAAGCAGTCGCTGAAGAGTTAATTCTGTGGGTCGGCGGGGGAGAAGGGCAATCTTGTAAACAAGGAAGATGCTTGACCGTGAACTGAAAATACAAGTACGTAAGTGTAAAAAAAATAGGTAAATTATTCCAAAAATATAAGTGGATAAATGCCTCGAGCGAGAACTATGATTGTAATGGACATTTTAAGATTCCTTGGGATTAGAGTTTTGTCCACCGAAAGACAAGAAGCACAGTGAAAAACATGTAAGCATCTATTTAAACACTTTGGTCATATTCGTGACCTCATCCGTTTTTGCGGGTGGCTTTTACAGTCTTCTTGCTACCCCAACAAAAGTAACTGTTACTCAAGTTTGCTAGCAACTGATTAATAATCAAGGTCATATGCAGAATAAAAAGATGCAGCCAGCGGTAAACGAAATGTTTTGAAATGTTTCTTTACGTAAGCCGCCCCAAGCTGTTTTAATCACAGTGACGAACAAGAAAGTTTCCAGAAAAAAGAATTCGCGTGAGGAAGGAAGCGATGTACAGAGAGGCAACGGAAGAGCAATGGAAGAAAACACTACTAATTTGTTTAAAACATTTTGATGAAGAATTCAAACGTTTTGCAAAATGACTGAAGACTGTGACGTTGCTATGTATGTATTACACTTAACGAAAATAACTCCTTCAGTGTTGGCTAGTCACAATCCTTGAAGTGAATTCTATGGCTGGGGTACCAAGATGGCGGACAGCGGTTTGATGCTAGCGTATCACGTGGTTGCAAACGACGGACTGTGGACAAGTAGTTCTGTTTTGAAGGTAAAATTCCGTCTACACTTTTTATTTTTCAGTTTAAAAATGTTGAATAAAATGATGTTGGCATGGCTAAAAAAATTCAGGTTATGAAAATAAATTTAAAGATTTTATAAAGTTATTTATTAAAGTGTGCGAAGGCGGCAACCTGTTATAATATATACAGTTTGATACTTTCTCTATGGCCTTTCTGTGGGTCGTCTTCACAATAATCACTTTTTTAATAGTTGCTGGTGCGGTATTATAAGTATGGCTCGCAGGACAGCAGATTGTTTGCTCAGCAAATTTCCCATTGTATGTCCGTTGCGCGCGAACACACACACACACACACACACACACACACACACACACACACACACACACACACACACACACACATAAAACAATCTACTGCCATTATCTACCTTGTTTTGTTTCTTTGATTGTACAGGTAGTGTCTCGACCTTGTGCTTGCTCACCCACTCTTTAGTCAGGAAAGACACAAAAGTTCGTACTCAACCATCAGTGTGGGATCAACGGAAAAGGTCGCAGGTCACCGAGAGGTTGGATCTGCGGCAAACAGTTAGCAACTTTATCAGATATCTGCTCCCTCTGACCCTCTCTGTCCCCAGACAGTATGAAGTCCTTAGATACTGGGAAAGTGCTGTTTAGAGGCCATAAAGTGTTCACTGGTAGTATTCCTGCTACTAAGTTTACCAATAGTAGTGCTAATGAGACTATTTTCCTAGCAAAGGTTATCTCAATACACTTTATAAAATCAATACACTTCCTCTCTCTCTCTTTCACACACACACACACACACACACACACACACACACACACACACACACACACACACACACACACACAGAGTGAGGAGAGCAGACACTATTTCGCGTGCATGGATTTCATGTCCTTTTACCTTTTTACCTTTTTACCTACTCCGACAATTAATAAAAAACCAATCTTCCGATATTCAGTCAATGTTTTCTTGTTCGACGGCACACTTTCGACCCACTGAATCATCTAACTCCAGCTTTTTCTACAAACTGCACAGTCACAGTGATTCATGCGAAGTTTGTCTACATTTGCTAGAGCAGCACGGTTAAAACGAGTTTTTATTTTGAAAAACTCTTGACTGGAGGTAATTTGATGTTGGTGCAAGAAGTCCCGTGTTTCCTAGAGAAAAGCACCTAGTATTGACAAAGCTATATTCGTCGTACCACCATCATCGCAAGGCCGAAACTTTCATAGTTTTCCTTAGCGGCCTTTGCACATTTATGGATCTTTCACGCGTAGCAAACACAAAGTCTGTGTGCGTTCATGTGGGTGGGGTGTGGGTGGGGTGTGGGTGGGGTGTGGGTGAGCCTTTGTGTCTTTTTCCCCTTTTGCGTCACGAAGACTCACATGCATGTAGAGTACCGTGTATCGACCATCGCATGCTCAGTTATCAACGACCCCTTGCCCTTTTGTCATCTCTGATTGACAATCACCCATCAGCTGCAATAATAAGTAACAAAGTGTTGGATACTATTTTCTGTTACCTTTCACAACCAATTACGACGAAAATTACCACAGGAAAAAAAATAAAAATAAAAACCTAGTGAACATGTCAGAAATTCTAGCTGTTATCAATGGTCTGTGGTGCCGTTACATCAGACACATGAGCTCGCTTTAAAGATACCGTTTTAATACAGGTAGGCGGTGTGATGGCGCAACGGTTAGCGCCCATCACAAATACAGTGAGGATTGGCTGTCCTGGGTTCAGATCTCGTCTCAGGTACGCTGTTATTTCTCTGCCTGCTTTGCCATGACATATGCCTTAGTTGCTGGCTCGGCGAAAAACACCAATTCTTTCTCCCCTCCTCCCACCTTTAATGCATCTGATACTCATTAAGCAAACTGGGTGGGGTAGGATTCTCAGCTTTTAGTCTCTTTTATTTCCTCAGACTAATAGTCAGAGATTACTTGCGATGGCAGCGCCCTTGTTTGCACACGTGAAACAGAGGCAGGAAAACGCTTTGCAAGAATTAACCAGACAATAAGTGGGGTACAGTGCAAAGGGTAGATTGACTGTTTCATTTTCCACCTGGCCCGATCTGTTTGTGTGTCATTAAGTGCGAGAGTTGTTTTAGATGATGTGTTTATGTTAAAGACGAATGATACGAGACAGCGAAAACGGCTGACCAAGCAAAGAAATTTTGATGACCTGAGGTCTAACATGTTTCTTGTTGCGTTGTGCACTTTTGTCTACAAGGCAGGAAATTCGAACTGACTGGGAGCTTGGCGCAAACATTTGGATTTATAAACTCCTAGGTTAGGAGGTTCAATGAAACGCCCACCTGCCTGCTCATACAAACACTTTTTTTCTTACCCTACTTCCCACACATTTACACGCTGTCCTTTATATCTCTCACTCACACACACACACACACACACACACACACACACACACACACACACACACACACACACACACACACACACAGAGGCTAGTTCACAGGTAAGCAGACAGAAGGGCAAATCCACACCATACTGCATTCAGTCGGCATCGTACTATAATTAACAGATATGGCACACTATAATTATTACACACCATTTGCTACCTGTCGCGAGATCACAGAAAGCTTTTTGCCTTCTAGATGGCATTATATTCAACACAAATAACATCTACTGCTGCTCTGTCAGGTTTCCAGCCAAGACCGCTGAACAATGCTTCGGAGAGTTACCGAGGGGAGTGGGAGGAAGCAGAACACGTCACCAATACTTGTGACGACATGCTGGTTTAAAATAAACGAGAAAGACTACAACACTTTGTTTCTTTCGATCGCTAGTTAAATTGTATTATTTCGCAATCAGTGGGGCCTAAAAATAGTAGGTTAATTTTAAACTGGCGGCAATGCCAGTTCCTTTCAAAGAACCAAAGTAGACCAAAGGTTTCCGAAATTTATCGACAGTTAAAATATGTGATGGAACCTAAATTTATCAAGGTAGAAATATGTGCTGGAGGCAAATTTATCAAAGGTATAAAGTTTTGGGCCTAAATTTATTAACTGTACTGATTACGTAAGGGCGCTCCTGAATTAAAACACATTTACTAATGTAGATGTTTCAACTGCGCTACAGTTCCTGTATGTGCATGATGCATGCTTACCCTTTTCATTATTACACATGTATGTTAATAAGTAGTCTATTTTTGTGTAATTTTGTGTGGTTTAAGGTATTTTGTAAATGAAAAGTCGTGGAGGGATTGCGGTTGGATAGATTCAGTAAGTTTATTAGAATAATTATAAATTAATGTTATAACATGAAAAAGCAGCCAGCTCTGTATTTCAGGTGCAACAAGGAGACAACAACAGCGTGGTCGAGACGACATCTGAACCCAGGACGGTCAATCCTCAATGTATTCGGGTGTGGAGGGGGGGATTCGCTAACCGTTGCACAACCGGATCGCGCTTAGGTGGTTGGGATGGATGCGCGGTGGTGAGGTATGAGATTTGGGCTACAACGACTGGAAACTGAATCGTGCTCATCGTAGGCGGAGTGAGGGAGGGATGGAGCCAGGGAGGCAGGAGGTGGTTGAAGACGGTGACCAGATGCCAGTCACGCTGCAACGTTAATGCCAAGGACATCTTAACTCGTCTCGCAGCATGGACAGCAGATTCAATACTTCGTGTCTGCCTTGTACACACAATCGCCATCGATTTGCTCACTGTAATGCACTGTCACTCACCGCGTCTTGCGTCTTCACGAAAAATGTCCCTGAGAGCCACGGGCCAATTTTCGATGAACACCTCTTTAGAGGCAATAGCAGTTTTCAGGTGGATGTTACAAAAGCGAGAAGAAGCAATACACACGAAACATTATGGACTTTCTCTATTCCTTGAAAATGGACACCACCAACTGTGAAGCTTTTTTGTACAACGTGACAATGTTCCTGAAACAGACAATAGGTCCATACTTTGTCCTGAACAGCAGAGGATATTTTTCTACGTGTTGTAGGACATGGGGCTCGACTGTCGCACTCAGAGGATGCGAGGGCGCTCGCTGTCCACCAGTGAAGTGTCGCGGCTACTGAGGCAGCCGTCCAGGCCCTACAGGCTCTCCTTCTAGAGTCTTCAATCGCTCGAGAGACACACCACTGCGAGCAATTCAAACCCAGTATATAAAGTCGAATTTGCCATATTTGCCATATTTCATATTGCCAATATTTTCCGTTGCTTAGCCTTATTCTCGTCTAACTAGGTAAGCTTAACCTACCCATCTATTCCTCGTTTCTGTCCGCAGCTTGGGTGTCACTGTTGATCAGAGTCTTATTTTTCATTACCACATTGCCTACCATGAACTTCGTAGGATAAGTTCTACTTGTCATTATCTCACCGCTGTAGCAACCAAAACTCTTACTGGTGCTTTTGTGCTCTCAAAGCTTGACTATTGTAATTATTTTTTGGCTGGGATTCCCAGGTATCTTCTTGACAGACTTCAATCGATCCAGAATAATGCGGCTCGTCTTACTTGCAGATCATTGAGAATCACTCTCTTGACTGGCTGGTAGTCTCTCGTACAGCCTATAAACTTTTCACTCTGACTTATTCCGCTTTTTTTGATACTTGTCCTTGATACCTCTCTAAGCTCATTTCCATCTACACTCCCTCGTGACTGCTCTGTCGCCAGGCTTCTTCGAGTCACAATAAGTAGGACAAAGGCGGGTTAACAAAGGAGCTTTTTTCATTTGTCAAGCTCCATCAACTTGGAAGACATTACCCGTCAGGTTTCGTCCCGCGGATTTTTTTTACCACCGTTAAGTTCTACCGCTTACTTTGGATGTTTCTGTTGTACAAGTCTGTTATATGGATGGTAGCGTGTAAATTTATTTAGAATTGGTCTGTTTTTAGTTTGTAGCTTTATTATTTGTAAAGCGCTTCCCAATTATTTTGGAAGTGCTCATTTTTGTTAGACTTTAGTCTGTCGTCATTGATTGTGGGGATCTCCCAAGGTGGAAGATAACTTTTTTCGACATCGTATTCTTCACGCTGATCTCCATCTGGCTTGATCTTCTTACTGCATTCTTCCTAAAAGAAGCTTGTTATCGCCCCGTTGTGTACTGTAGTATCACATCAACGCTTAACCTCCGTGGTTTTTTTTTTCATTAGCCTGTGACGATCTTCCTGTGCAGTGCACTGAGCTCGTCTTTTTGACGGGGAAGCGCGTTATACAAGACCATAATTACTGTGAACCGCTTTGAGTCCAGATGATGCTGAAGAAAGGCGGTGTATAAACGTGATTATTCTTCTTCTTACTGACTCATTTGTGTTCTTCTTTAATTTTTTATTCACTATTTTTTTTTCTTTTTTACTACTATTTCTACTTTAGTTTTGGCTGCTTGTGAATCTGTAAAGCCTCTAATTTTTTTTTATTTATTGGGCTATATGTTGAAGTATGGTACCATGTAGGTTTAGGTGCCTAAGGAGCTCGCTGTACTGACAATATGCCTTTTCTTTCACTTACCTCTCAGAAAAGAAACTTTGTTTACAAAAACGCTTTCTTGTCTTGAATTTTTCTTCTTCTGAAAAGACGTAATTTTTGATAAATTTAGTTCTGTCCACATCTGGCTTACGGACAACATAAACATATTAAGACAAGTACATAAGACATAAATAAGACAATGAATAGACATGAGCATTAAGCAGTGCCTGGTGAACGCAGTAAACATTGTAATCTATCAGAAAGTTAAAATAAATAATAAGCACAGGCACGATCAGACTCAACCATCCTTCAAAGACATTTGCGTTGAAGTCTTCATTTTTACCTGTGACATTCCATTTGTTTTCCCGATTGCAGACTTCCAGATACCATTTAAGATTAGCAACCACCAAGTGTGAAGGAACACGGGCTAAACGGAGACACTAGTGATTGAGAAGAGTATCGATACTCTTCGATACAGGTGGTCGAACACACGGACTGGGTTGCCCAGAGACTGTGGAAGGAGAAAGTCGACTCCACGTCTGATGTAAGGATTTGAGCGTTACACACGCAACTACCGCTCTCTCTCTCTGTTGTGCTATAATTAAGCATGAAATTCCTTGACATCGAAGAAATTAACTCCTTAAATATGCTTTGATACAACTTTTTAATTGACATGAATAAAAAAAAGTTTCAGATTAACGTCTACATGCTTTGAAAGTATTGACTCATTATATATATCTATAAGATATATGTTATCTGTTACAGTGATGGCTCTGTCAGTAGCTAGCCTGAAGGTTGCAGTGGTCTACATTTTATAGATATTTCAAGAAATCAACTTAGTTCAGATTAAGGCTGCAAGGAATGTATCTACGCGAGCATTACTCCTTACACAGATCAACGTATTTGTCAACAGTTCTGATTGCAGTCAATTGTCTTGTCTACCTGCTCGTTTTCCTCTGCAGATTTTAGTGTTTGTTCCCTGATTCTTCTTTGGGTCTTCTATGTTTGTCTTTTATTATTTGTCTGCATAGGTGTTTCTCCTTCCGTCCTTCATATCATGTCCATGTTTCCTCCTTGTCTTCAGCGTGTACTGAATTTATGATGACATTCATTTTAAAGGCACCAGGTGCATACCTAAATGAAAGAGTACTATAAGGCTATTTGGCTATTGATTTGTTTATTTTATGAATGTTAATGAAATCCTTATTAAACAGATTTTAACTCTGAGTATTGTTATATTTTTAATAAGCGTTTGTATTTAATTTTTGGTTCATTTCTTTAATGTCTTCTGTAATTTTTTTCCACAAACTGAGCAAATATTTTCACCTTTGGTGACCAGCAGCATATAAACATTCAGACATTCAAAGTATAAAGGATGGTCGGGGTCATGTCAGTACAGTTGTGTTCAAAGGCTACCCATACACGTGAGACACTGGACAGGGGAAGGCTCGCACGATTTCCTGGGCCTCACGTCCAAGGAATCCCAGACACTTCATCCCCAGACACTTAATCCTCAAAATGAAATTTCAACTAAAAAAATTATGAAGTGAATGAAAAATTTAATTCAAATTCAAATAATTATTTTCATTTAAACATCAAGCAGGCACAGGGGTCAACAAATTAACGAATGAACGTACAAAATGCACGAAAATAATTATCATCCAATAGAAAACACAAAATCGATTTTAAAAGTAAGTGTTACACGAAAATATACGAACTACTACAACGGAGAGAATAGGACAGCTGACTATGAAATAACACCTCAAAATAAACGAATGAAAATTCTGATTTGCTAAAACTAGATTACAGTGAACCAGAATTTTACGATGGTTAGCAAAGACAAAATGCTTATCATTATCATTATCGTAATTCGCAAAGATCAAACCCCATTCGTTAATTTGTTGACCCCTGCGCCTGCGCACTGTGAGAAGGGAAAAAGAGTCTGTTAGGCAAAACTGGAGATCGTGATACTGGGATGGGAATCTAAGGTCGGGGACTGGTTCATTTTAATAGTTGAGGGAAAGGTCGATCCCAGCCCCTGACCGGCCTGTTACAGAAGACTGAGACCTACACCGATGGTCTTGGTTATTGTGATGCTGTGATGAACAATGTAAACCTTGATGACTAGAGGTGAAGGGCATTTGACTGTTGAAGATATTCTATTAAATTGTTATACATATACTAGAAACTCATATGACTGTTGGTTGAAGATGTTTTGTAGATTGCGTTATACTTAGATGTTCATTGCTTTGTGCTAAAAGTTTTAAAATCTTTTTTGTTAAAATATATTGATATCACGCTGGGCGAGGAAGCCGCCACAGCAGAAAAACGATCTGTTTTCGTTGTGGGTTGTGATTGAATGCGCATGTCAAACTGTGTGGTGTGACACAGTGTGAAAACAGTTCGCCGCTGGTACACCCGCTGTCCTCTTTCATCTCCGCCGGTACACCGGTTACCTCTTTCGTCACAGCTGGGAAAGGTAAGGGAGAGAAAGAGAGGGTGTTGAAACACTTTCTAATCTCTCTTCGTTTTATAATGCTATTCTGCGTTTCTGCCTTCGTAGTGTCTTCCTGAACATTTTGACTGTACAGATGGAAGAAATGCTTCAAAAATAATGGATGTAATCTCAAATCTACCCTAATTCTCCTGGGATTAAATTTATGTGTCGATCTTTGTGCCCAGAACATCTCGGATCTTTGTCCCCTGGCAAAAGCCGCAAAATAGCAAAAACTGTAGCTCTGGACGCACTGTGTAATGGAAAACCAGAAAAGACGAGTGCACATCTTAATGCAGCGCATGCGCGTCCTATGTTATCAGTTCCGGCGTTTAAGATGGCAGCCATGTATATCGTCTCTGGTTTTCCGAGGGTGTGATTCTGTTTGTATAAACTTATCATTTCAGGAGCATAAGACAAATTGCTGAATAGCTAGTAATAATTTTCTGTTCTCCTGCAGTGAAAAAACTCCTATAAAGTAGGTTTAGGGTCACTGATTATGTCTTTTCGCCGTGAAATCCACGAGGGGAACTCCGCACCCCCCTCCCCCCACTATCGCTGCTATGTGACGTGGGTATAGCGACTGAGATTGGACCCTGGCCACCACGAGGGGACGTGTTCATCACAACATTCGTTTCCCTGGCGCGCTCCAGTGACGTACGCACTGCGGCAGGTTCGGTTAAAACTCCCCAATCGCTCATTATGTGTGACGTGCTATGCATGTTCATCGTTCAAAATTTAATATTGACACGATCGTAAATTTTACAATTGTTATTTTTTTCTCTTCGTTTATGGTCCCAGCTTGTGTGTGTGTGTGTGTGTGTGTGTGTGTGTGTGTGTGTGTTTGTGTGTTCTGTAGGGAGGGAGCTTATGAGGGTGAAAGGAGCCGAGCGCGAAACGCATCAAAAAAGTATTTGCTGTGCGTAAGTGCATCAGAAGGAGAAAGACAAAAACCAGAGAGGAGGAAAATGTTTAAGAGGAAGCAAAACATTTGATGGCAGAAAAACTAGATTTGAAGTTTTACTACCGGAGAAGGAAGTGGTTGTACAAAAAGAAAATGTGTGTGTGTGTGTGTGTGTGTGTGTGTGTGTGTGTGTGTGAGAGAGAGAGAGAAATGTGTTTATGTTAAAGAGAGAGTGTGTGTGTGTGGCACGGTAAATAGGGTTAGAGAAAAAGAAAGTGTGAAAGTAGAAGTGTATATGTGTGCGAGAGAAAGAGAATATGTGTGTCTGTGCGTGTTTGTGTCTGAGTGCGTGCGTGAGGGAGTGCGTGCATGAACGTGCCGAGCTACCCTTTAAGAAAGCCCGTCCTGTACATCAGCATTAACGTCTGCCCGAACGACAGTTGGAAAAAGCCGGTACAAAAACCCTCGTCCCCCATCATCCCATCCGGTTCCCGAGCGCTCACGCAGTCGTCTAGCAGACAGACGTTTATTCAAGAACAGACCACAGTCAGGTACTGAAAATAGACCGCCTCAGAGTAACAGCCGTGAGCTAAGAAACCACAGCCATCGCCCCCACATTCCAATGCCTGCAGGCACCATCCTCACCATGGGATTCAGCATAAAAAGAGCCACTTTTTCATTGTTAAAAAAAAACATATTCTGAATAAAGCCAGGCGTAGGTGGATGACACGATATGTCAGCCACTAACCTGAAAATAATAAACGATAAGCGATTCAAGATGTAAGATATGAACCACAAGAATCTGTGGACAGGACAGCGATACGCACGACTATTACAACTACAAACTACCAAATATTTGTATTAATCCTTTTAATGAAATTGTGGTTGCTGACGGTGACATTACAACATCACAATGCATACAGTAACACAACAACTCAAGCTATAAAAACGTTGCAAAATGTGTCTGTAAAATTCATTGCAATGTTGCCACCCCAGTCCACTAGACTGAATGTCATGGTGCTGTGTATAACAGAAAATATTTCCAGAAGTTCTAAGCGCTCGCTGAAAGACTTCAGTTTTCTCAGACGGTACAGGCTGCTATGTACTTTCTTAAAAAAAAAGTACCTACATCAGTTTTCCAAAAAAAATTATTATCGATAGTTTGTCCAGTTTTCTTACTACTTTTTGTTTTAATAAGTAAAATAAAAATATTATTTTGCACTGCGTTTTGTTCAATCATTAACAAAATATGAAAATAGACCATTAAAGAATGCAACCAAGAGACCTGCCATTTGTAATATTTATCTGCCACGGTCAACATTTAAAACAGTCGAAACATCCCTTAGGATAGCAGACGACAACAGGAGTACAGCTATAAAATCATTTGTCATCGCTTTAATGTGGGATTCTGTCGCCAAAGAAGCTTCTCAGAGAAGTCAAGGGTAAGGGAGAGGGAGGGTTAGAATTGGCGGTTACAACACGTGTATAGCTACTTCCCGCACAGCTGATGGATTTTGCTACCGTCTGGAGAACGAGAGAAATAATCGTGGGCACCGTCCAGGGTTGGTGTGAAAACGCAGATACCAACACCCAGCCATTTTCTCTGGAAAAAATTAGCACGGAGCACTGCGGAAGGAAAGACGACAGTGTAACAGGTGGCACGTGCACAACGGTCAACAAAAGTAAACGCTTTTTCATGAAAAGCGGGGATGGGTGAAAACTCCAGTGGAGTAGGAACCGGGGAAGAAGACAAGGGTGGAGGCAAGGGTGTCATCCTCTCAGAAGAGATACTGAGGAGGCAAGAACGCGAACATAGTTCACTGTCAGCAGTTTCTCCCCCTCCCCACCCAATAGCCCAGCATCTTCCTACGCCAGTGAACTCTTAACGATAGTGAGGCGTAAGCACTGAACCCAGCTCCTTGTCATGATGTAGGCTCATTTTTATTTCCCTCTCGATTTCTAGATTTCCTATCAAATGTCATATAAACGCAATTCCCTGAAAGTTATCTGTTTGGAGTCAGATGTACGGTGTGGAGAAAAAAAAACGTATTGTGCGTTAACAGCGAACTGAAGCTGTAGCACATATTTTCATGTAACTGGTGGCTGGTGACGGCGGCCACATACCAGAGAGAGAGAGAGAGAAAAAAAAAACTCTATTCAGCTGCGCGACTTGCGGCACGCGGAGGCGGCAGCGGTGACGACAGCCATGGTATTTGCGACAGAATCGTACGCACGCACGCGCATATACACACGCACGGGCGCACAAACATGCACGCACCCTCCACAAATGTGCCAATATATATATATATATATTATCATGCTTAACAAAGCACAACAAGAAAGTCACATACATCTGAAAACACACGCACACGCACACACACACGCATTTTAGTTGCCTACTGTGTTGCTGCGGACAGTCCCGCTCTCAGACAAGCTGCGTGGCAGCCTGAGGATGTTTACGACAATCGCACGCATTTCTTAGGAGGGGGAGGTGCTGGGAGAGGCTGAAGTGTTACGTGGCCTTGTCCCTTCCCATTATTCTAAAACTTATTCCGCAGAATTATGCACGTGGATAGAAACGGCCCCATGGGCTTTTGTCGGAAAACTGGCGTTTGTGAACCAAGTGCACTGAACACTCCCTCGCTTCCAGGGAACCCTATCTGGTTCTTAATAAACGACAGAGGCGTTGTTATCAATATTTCAGTCGACGGTAAAAATTATAAGGTACCGCGCGTCCTGCATGGCAAACATTTCATTATCATCAAACTTAATCTTTGTCAAACCTTCCGAGACAACCATGTCAAACATCGCCTACATATGGGCGCGTTCGGATGTTTACCTTCAGAGGTTGGACCTTCCAGCTTTAGTTTTCTTTGAGTTTGCTTACCTAAACGATAACAAGCGACACTCGTGGTCTTGGGGTGATTGAAAATGTTATAATTCTGGCACTACTAGATAAAAACATCAATAACGATGCTGATAGCCATGATGATGATGATGATGATGACAATCAAAAATCTTCTTAAAGAATTTTCTTCACTGGACAAATATGGACGAACGTTTCATAAGTTTGGGAAAGTTTTAAATCATCGTGATGTAAAAGGTTTGCCAAACATGGTCAAACATTTGTTTCTATTTGTCGAGTTTTGAAGGGCCTTTACGGCGATCATACCAAGGACGCGGAAAATGAAATCGTTGGAAGATGAAATAAGCCTCATAAAGCTCTTTAAAGATGAAACGATACAGGTGGAAAAAAATCTGAAGTAAAAGACACATCTAATTCTTTGAAGAAAATGTAATGATTAAAGCAAAAAAAAAAAAAGGATAAAAGTGACGACAAAAGTACATCTAGTTCTGTGTCAAAGGGTGAACCTATGCAGCTTTAGTTCTTTGTAAGAGACACATTTATCTCTGTGTCAGAACATAAACTAATGCACATCTAGCTCGGTGTCTTCCCATTTCTCTCCGCTCGTGCGTGGACGTCCACCAGACAGGAGACGGAAGCGGAACCGCGGGGTTTGCATTGCGTGGAGGCTTTCGGCCTCCGAGGCAGGAGAGACCCGCATTTCCGGTGAGCATGCTGGGCCTGAGTGCAATGAAGGGCCGGACCGTATTCAAACATACCGTTGTTTGCTCGATTCCGACTTGGTCTCATCACTAAACACACGCGCCTTCAGAAGACTCGAGACCACCACTCATCGTTGTATTCTTTAGAAGCCGGGAAAGGTAGGGGGCGTCCTGCACTTCCCTTCTGAGTCGGGGGGAGTTTATGGGAGGTTCTGCAGGTGTCGATCTGTGCGCACAATTTTGGTAAGGAAAAAAATACGGTGCAAGACTAGCAATATTTTCCACTCCCAACCCTCAACCAAATTCCCCAAGATTAAAAAGACAAGTAACTCTTATCTCTATTATGTGAAGCACCGGTTTTTTTTTGTTTTTTCGATATTCAGCTTAGAGTGATTGTAACGGATTTTATTTTGTCAGCAATGTTCCTACTTAACTCCCTCCCCCCCTTCTTCTCACCGTACACGCTCCTCCCAACCCTTGTTCACCACCGCCCTTACCACATTCTTCACGACAAGCGAGTTATCGACTCCTAAGACGTCACAGCCTCGTTATGTCGGCGCGTGCGGGTTAGCAGTGCAGCAAAGGACACACAACAGACTTGGTGGGTAAAGGGAGAGGTGGCCAATGTCTCCAGGAATCTGGCTGCACTACCTGGACCCCAGCTGAGCTTCTTCCAGACCCTTTTCTGGTCGCCATCTAAGCTTTTAACCCGATCAAGACACTGGCCCTCTCACCCCCTCGGGCCCCCCCCCGACGGGGTTTTCTCCCCCACGTCTTAAGGCTTATGGTCTTTCACTGTTAATTAACCCTCTCACGGTGGGCGAGGTAAAACTCAGAGAAAAAAATGTGCAAGAGTATTGCAGAAAGATCCTACTTTGTTATTGTTTTGGTGTTGTTTTGCGTGTTTAGCTTTGTTCCCACATGTGACGTAACCCAAGGACAAAATTAAAATCAAAACAAAAACATTTGCCGAGGGGTGGAGTCATGGGGGGGGGGGGTGGTTATTGTCCCTGCCACCAAAAATAGCTGCAGGCAGCGAAGTCCATATCAAGGCACACTGGAGATGGCGCTTCGAACGGGAGAATTATCCAGCTTAGGATCCCGTTTTTCCGACTATTCTGCTTGTTATGTTTCTTTCAGGCTTTGTGTTGTATTGTTTTCTTTAGCGGGAAGCTTGTCATTGCCTTTTCTGAGAATAGCGAAGCGAAGTTGGGAGAAAGCTAGGAAAGTGGGTTAATGGAGTGAGAAAGTGAATGCAGAAAAGGGAAAGAAGAAGCAGGAGTAGTAACTGAGTTCGTATGTTAGGTGGGACTTAGTACGTTTAGAGTAAGTTAGTATATAATATAGTGGGTAGTAATTGAAATTCCCAAAAAATATTTTTATTTGTATGTTAGTTGTAATTTAGTTCGTATGTTAGTGATTTAGTTCGTATATAAAATTGTTAAAATCCGCATTTTATTAGCGATTTAGCACGTGCACAATAGTGATTTTGTATGTTAGTAATGGGTTAGGATTACCACGTATTACTCAGTTAGGGTTAGTACATCTGATTTAGTACGTTTAACAGGGGTGAGTTAGTATGTATACAAGGTGTGACTTAGCATGTTAATAGTGATTTAGTACTATGACAGGAAGGAGTTACCACCTGCGTTAGGTGTGATTTAGTGAGCCTGTAGTCATGTAGTTTGTGTCCGTTAGTTGCGAGTTAGTATTTTTTTTTCGTAGTGATTTAGTACATATGATAGGTGAGATTTGGTACGCAGGTGTGATAAGTATTTTTAATATTGATTATTTCGTATGATAGGAAGGATGGATTTGCAACGTGCTTCAGGTATAATATAGTTGCTTTATAGTATATGTGTTATTAGAGACAAAGTATTTCTTTCTGTAATGACTTGTGATAGGAGGTATTTAATATGTATTTTAGTAATGATTTAGTACACATGTTAGCACGTCTTTAGTACCTATGCTATTAAAGATTTAGTAGTACGTTAGAATGGATTTAGCACGTGTGTAAGTAATGATTCAATATGTATCTCAGTCTATTCCTTAGTCTGTCATTTCGTTAACACCACAACTAGCTATCTGGCTGCTCCTTGATTTCTCTCTGATGATACCCTGAGTGACACGATACCTTTTTTAAGCTCCCTTTCGCCCAAAGTTTTTAAAAAAAAATCGTTTTCCAACTTATGACGCAAGATATCAACAGGGGTTTTGGGTCTTCATTAAAAATGCAAACGCCTGCTGATTATTTAGCGCTAACAGAAAAAAAATTAAAGTTTAATTCAGGAAACTGCAAAAGCACGTGCTTAAGTTGACAAATTTTCAAGCGCACAACTTCACTAGCTCACCTTCTACCCACAATGGTCTCCGCTACCGGATTGAAGCCATGAAAGTAACATGTCAAATTACAACTCACCGAACTTCCTTTCACCCACTTCGACAGCAACAGCAGCAGCGCCACAGAGAACCACGCTTACAAACGATGATGCCCTACAGCACCTTTAAACACCAACCTGAATGGTTTGCGTGTTTTGCAGAAATAATAATAATAATAATAATTGAAGATTTTTTTATGGCGCACATGCACACTCATAGAGAGCATGCCCTTAGCACTTAAAACGAGGAAGAGACATGGACTAGATGGATAGAACACGAGAGACGGAAAAATAAACGACAGTACTGACGACAAACAGAAAACAAAGATAGAAAGATAGATAACGGTAGATAACGGTAGATATAGAGGATATAAAACTAACCTGTAAATTTCAGCCGCCAAAACCCTCCATTGATTAATTATCCGCTACGATTCGCACCTGCGATCAACAAGCGCCGCATACAGTGTACTACGTCACACCCTTCACAACACTGGCAGCCATCAAGACCAATAGAGAGAGAGAGAGAGAGACATGTCGGGTTATTCGGACGATTATTCTGAATTTCTCGTGGTTCTCAAAACTGCTACTTTAGCACGAGAAATGCAGACTTTCAACGTCCTAATAATCCGAACTGTCGCTCATTCTCTCTCTCTGTTTGGTGTTGATGGCTGCCA
The DNA here is from genome assembly GCA_004794655.1 of Marisa cornuarietis. Classification (NCBI taxonomy): domain Eukaryota; kingdom Metazoa; phylum Mollusca; class Gastropoda; order Architaenioglossa; family Ampullariidae; genus Marisa; species Marisa cornuarietis. The sequence goes on from SMMW01000001.1 coordinate 15,462,069, forward strand.
ATGTTGTGACTGGTGCACTAGTGTGACGTTGTACACTGTTACAGGCGCCCGTTGATCGCAAGTGCAAATCGCTTACTTTCCTAGCGTATAATTAATTAACGGATGGGTTTTGGAGACTGAAATTTACAGCTTAGTTTTATATCGCTTATAACTACGGATATCTGCAAAAAACGCAAACCATTCAGGTTGGTCTGTAATACAGTCTGTACTGCAGCAAAGGAACCGATTTACCAACGGAAACGTTGCCGCTTGAAATTCACTTCCCTTTTGTTGTAAACGGCGTTGACCGGTTTAGTTTCTGATTTTACTGACAGAACATCGCAAACATTTTCTTTGAGCTAAGGCTCAAGCAAGCTGAAACAGTAGTTCGCCAACAATGTGTTTCTTCCCCAATGCAGAGTGATCGGAAAACACATTTATTTATTTATTCAGATTGGTTGTTTTCTATCTTGTACCTTCATGATGGCATAACACGACATTAAAATGACATTTGAGCTTTTGTTATGTATCCAAAGACATCTCTCGTGGGTTTCGGAATGCACGATTATATCTGAAAACATTTATATGACGCTTCCTTATTTACCTGGGTATTTGCCGTAAGGTTTCATATTCACCATTGTTCGCAGTGAGACATTGTCACGGCTGTACTCGGGCGAGTCAGGTGATTATCGAAGGCATCAGTTTGGAACAATGCAAACAGAATCCTCACAATTTTAAGCGCTACGTTCGACTTCCTTGATGGCAAGGTGTATTTGAAAAAAAAAAGAAACAACTCGCCAACCTGTAGGCGAACAAACAGCGATCTGCTGGGCCAGGACTGTTGACACAAAATGGGTTAACGGGGTTAACAGTGCTCTCTCTCTCTCTCTCTGCGCGTGCCGGCTGGAAATTCAATTGAAGACATCAGGCTTCTTCTGCTACAGTTTGCAAACAGGAAAAGCAAATGTGTTTTCTCTTTAGGGCACACGAAATAATGTATCAGAAAGTGAAAAGTTAAGGGAAAAAACTGTAGAGATTACGGAAAAGTTCTAGGGACATGCTGTAGTCTGTAGCCTGGAGACTAGAAGAGAAATATTTCTCAGCACGTTTATCTCAGTTATTCAAACATAAATAGTTTACATATTAATGTTTTAGATAAATACATTTTATAGCGGTGATGTGTTGCCTGTTTTGTGTGTGTGTGTGTGTGTGTGTGTGTGTGTGTGTATACGCACGCACGTGAGGTGTCGTGTACTTATTCAGAGATAAGAAACACTTTCTTCATTTTCATGTTCTTTAGGGTACAACTGTTGTGCGTGTCTGGAAAGTTCGTCGAAAGTTTGGCATTCGTGCGCTAAGCTCCTTTCTTGAATCTCACCGGCTCTACAGTCACGTTTCGATAAAACGAGTTTTACTGTCGTCTGCATAGTGCAAGGAAAGAAGGAAAAGAAAACAAAAGAGAATTACAAACAGTGAAACAGAGCGACAAACGGACGTATAAATAAATCAACAGCAACGTCTAACAAGTATTCAGCTATCAATGGAACAAACAAAGCAAGTACAGAAAGAAAGAATAGACTTTGAAAGAAAGGGCAAAAACAAACAAACAAACAAACAAAAACCAAAATCAAAAACAAAAGCAAAAGGAAAAGAAAAATGAAATGGCTTTTAACATTTGTTTCATTATGTGCCATTTTCTAGTTGTCATTTTTCAGTATGTACCGTAAACTAAAAACTAAAGGGTTTATTTTAATAAAGATGCCTCGGGTAAATCTCATCTTTCCGATAATCTTTCGCCGTCTTCTTCTATCATATTTCAAACAACAATTCGCTTGATTGTGTTTTGATAGTGTATATGGGTCCTCGCTTTGTGAGTGAGAAAGGGGAAGAAAGAGAGAAAAACAGAAAGACGACCGAAACATGGACAGACAATTTGCCAAACAATTCAGTCTACATCACACTGAAAAAGCAGCTCCATAATTCAAACTAAAAACAGACTTGCTGGGGGCTATAATGAAGTGAATTAAAGACCACAAAACTGTTTTAAAGAAAACGTTACTATTACACTGCAGCAACACTTATGTTGCCTAAATGGTCAATCGGTTGTTACTTAGCAAAGATATTGTTTCTAACTCTCAACACTTGTGAACAAAATGATCAGCGGTTCTTTTGTAATTAAAAGCCTAGTCTGATTTTTTAAATGGAAAATTTAAATAAAAACCAAATAATAATCTTGACCCCTTATTTGATGCCACATCAAAAACTTATTAAACCATTTACACTAAATGACACTGCACAAGCAAGACACAAGCGCGCGCGCACACACACACACAGACATCTATTAAGTCTTCTTCTGGAACTTTCTTTAATATTATACAATGACCATGACCTTGGGTCAGTTGCACTGAGATCCAATTTTTATCTTCGTGATCGATCTGAAGACCAGGGTCAAAATGTTTACTTATGGCGCTGTACGAGAGAACTGTTTCTTTGAAGCACAGCAAAGCTTTTAAATAATTTTCTCCAAAATAAACACTTTTTAACAAGAAGTCAACAAGCAAATGGTTTCATGTATTTAACGTATTCTAAATAGTTTACTGGTATCGCTAAGAAGACTTTGATGGACGATCTCTGATCACATTAATATGGTTTAATATTTGACAATATTGCTGACTCAAATTTACTCTTAAAAAAGCAAATGCAGATGCACATCCAGGCATGTATGTATGTAGGTGGATAGATATGTAGGTAGGTAGGCAGGCATACTTGCATGTATGTATGGCTGGATTGATGGATGTGTGTGGAAGATATATATATATATATATAAAGAGACAGAGAGAAAAAGAGAGCGTGTTTATTCTGTTCTTTTATTTGTATTTCTTATTCAGTTTCAATAGCCAAAAGCCACTTTCAGTGAGCGGGTTTTTAAGCAGCAGCATAATTAATGAAAACTGTTGGTGTTGCAAAAGCACGTTGTAGGTCGCAAGTAACTAATGGCGTCCTTCAACTCACTTTATTGCGGTTTTTTTTCACTGCAGTAGTACCGTTAAATATTAATAGCTATTCAACAAATTCTGTTCCGGAAGCGAGAATTTCACCCAAGCAGACAGCGAGATGATCAGAGACCTCTTATGTCCTCAAGTCAGTGAGTTTCTCGCAAAATCAGCATAATCTATCGAAGTCCTCAACAGCGAAAAGAGTGGCCTTCAGCCATTAAGGTTTTCACAACTGGTAAAATCAGAGTCACATCCCCGGCAAGCGCAGCCCGTGGCATCGAACACCTGCAGTGTAGGGTCGGGGTACCCTTCGCAGTCACTGAGCACAACTGTTCTCTCTCTTTGGCCCGTGTACGTACACACTGGGTGGTGGCTGATCTTAAAAGGCATCTTGAAGTCTCCAATCTGGAAAACAAAGAAGGTCGGTATGGAGGGTCACAGGTGACATGAAAGGACTTTAAATGTCTCTGAAGAATGGTTGTTTCCCGTTGTGCATATGCTGGTGAATTTTGGTTTACTTTTTGCTTCGAAGGAAACACACGTGTCCTTGCTTATGCGTATTGTTGATGTTTTTTTTCTTATGTAAGTGTTTTATGCATACATGTTGTCCAACATCCAAACATAAACAAAGCTGTGATTATCAAAAGGCCAAGCCTATCTTATCAGAAGCAACTTAAATCGTTACAAGAAAGATTTTGCAAATAAAGGTTTCTTTTTTAAGAGCTAATGGGAATAGCGCATATCATCAAGACAGCTAGGTTTTCAGGCACTAGGTCCACACAGAATTTGGACCTACATAGTACTTTCCTCTCACACAGTCCAATCAATCATAAAATTTAGAAGATTTATATACTTACAAGCAGCAGAAAGTAAAGTAGAAATAGTTTAGTAGTAGTAGTAACAGAAAAATAGGAGGAGAAGGAGGAAAAGTATCTAAAGAAAGAAGATGAAGACAAAGAAATTAAACGAAGAAGTAAAAATAACCAAAGGAAATAAGAAAAACAGAAAGAATGAAGACTTTTTACCATACCTCACTGGAATCGCAGCGTCCCCAACAGGAGTTGACGGTAACGTCCCCTTGGCAGGTCAAGATGTCGCCATTTTCGGTGATGATGTCCGGTTTGACGGCGTGGAACTGGTACAAGCGGACATGGCAGCCCAGGGTGGTGGAGGGGTCGACAAGAGTGCTGCACGACGCCACGCACAATATGGCGACGACGACACAGACCTGCGGTGACGCCATCAGCCGAGTCAGGGTCCTTAGGGCCACTTTCATGACTGCAACGAGCGTAAACCACAACAAGAGCTTTAAAACCCTTTTGCACCGCACGTTTGTCACAGGTTCGAACGAAGCTAGAAATCTGAGATTTGGTCTGCCCATGTCAGTGATGACGCTGGTGGGTAGAATATGGCTAGAATATAGTCATCACATAAAAAAAAATTGCACCTACTAGATCTGCAAAAATGAGTACGGAAAAGATAAAGAATACAAATGCAAAAAGTGTATTTGGTGGTACTTTGGGCCCATTTGAGGATGAGAGTGATGTCCTTTCACCTAACTGGCTTGAGGGGACTTTTCTCTCTCTATCTCACTTTGGTCTTGTTCCTGGTTCTCTCCTCTTGGTCTGTGCTTTTTTGTGTGCATTTACCACTCATCTGGATTGTTCCTTCTTTGTATGCACCCAACCGTTTTCATCTAAGCACAACTTTACAGCGACTTCCCGCCATCGACTGCCTGGCTCCTTTATCTCGCCATGACCGTTTCTTCCTGCAGTTTGCCGACATTCTGCAGCCAACCCAATGCGCAGAGAAATAATAAAAAAGGCTTCTACTTATTCGATCCGTTCTATGACTGGACCTGTGGTGTGGAAAGGAGCATTTGCAGCCTGGATTACAGCTTTTAAAATAAATTGTGCACGCTGGGAGAAGCTTCTGACGACATATCTTTCATATTATTCTATATTATGTGCATCCCTGTATTTCTGTCTGTGTCTTTTTCTGTAAAGGGCCATGAGCCTGTCCATATTGCCGGGATATGGCGCTATATACGTTCTCTTTATTGTTATTATTATTCAAAAGCATTGCTATACAGCATACTAAGAGAAAAGTAAGTAAAACACTGCAACACATCCCATTAGAGAATGAGAAACATATTAGCGTAGAATAGTATTTATTATTTATTTTTGCAGCTAAATATAACAACACAGCTTGATTACATAATACTTTGTCAGCAAGAGTAGTTTCAAGGTATATTTTAGTACTTTTTAGGTACCAAGCTTGTTTGTAGATACACCAGACATAGCCTTATTTTAAATGAAGGTTATCCTCGACACTTTTGAGGCACAAAGAGCAATACTTATGTACATTATTGACGGAATATTGACGAAAATTTGCCCCATGAATGCAATAAAATGAGATTCCGTAGTGAATTCGTACCAGTGCATTTTCAATGAATGTAATAAGCGCTAAAGATCTTAACCTAAATAAAACTACATCTCTCTTTATTGTACAGAATTAATGGACTTGCATTTTCTAGGCCCTCCATGAAAGCCTGTGTTGCTCCACCCTTATTATTTTTAGCTCACACAACTTACAGCAATGTTGGCGAAAATTCGATATCTTCTAAAATCTTTCTGTATCATTATGCAAAGAGCCCGTGAACCCACACCCAGAAATCTTTTCAGAGTGCACGGATGCACGATTTTCAATTTTCACACAAAAATGTTCGTTACGAGCCCATACCTCTGCTTTGTTTCGATACAAGATCATGTGCACCTCGCAGAATAAATATTTTCATTAAATAATAAAAAGTTGCCCCCATGCGCTCGATGCTAAGCTAGTTCATTAATAAAAAGTAAAAAAAGCGTTGGTTTCATACATTTTTAACGCCTTTGGGTAAGAGCTGCCACATCTGACCCTGGGCTTAACCAGTTTATGCATATTTTGTATGGATTTGTGAAATTTTTGAAATGTTCGAAAAGTGTTTGCCATAGAAATTTTCAAAAGACAAAATCAAATGCTTTTCCAAAGTCAATGAATTCAACATAAACATTTGTCGAAAAATTGTTTGTGAATGATACCAAAGAAAAAACTAAAAATATGATTAATCATAGAAGGTATTTTTCCCTAAAATCACCTGACTTTGTACTACAAGTACCATTTAATTTAACCTTTTTTCACAACCTTTTTTTAACCTCCTACTCACAATGTATCTGTAAAACTTGCTGCTAATATCATTTAAAGATACTACACGGTAGTTATTCATGTCTAAGTAGACTCCCTTCTTACGACTGAGCTAAATAATATATTCTGTTTACTGTTCTGAATAGATACAGTTATCAAATAACGTATTGAAATCCCTTTCAAAATCTCGACAAGCACGTAATAATTTACATTTTTTCTGCCAATTTACCTACGGAGTTGTCTGAAAAGTTTTCTTTATTTCTTTCCCGGCTGCATGCTCTGTCAAATCTTATGCGCGTTTCTATCCAAATTAATACCCTTAAGCATAAATTGGGAACAGTTGTTAAATAACAAGATAGCTTTATTTAAATCTTCATCTATTTTATCTCATGCCTTTATCAATTAGACTTTAACACGGCAAGAAGATTAGACAGCTCGATGTAATTCCTGAATATTAACAAAAAACAACCTTGTTTACTTGTCTACCTTTTGCTTTAATGGTATTTTTTAAAATATAAATTTACCTGAAAAATTTACTTCCATCTACTACTATCATATGAAAATCAAGAACAGTTTATTAGAAAAAATAGATTAATCCATTGAATTACTTTACCTCACATGACTGTGTCACGCTGGTGTCACAGTCAGAAAAGCCAATGAGAGTTCTAGATAGAAATTGACGAGTCACAGACACTTGTGGTGTGTGTGTGTGTGTGTGTGTGTGTGTGTGTGTGTGTGTGTGTGTGTGTGTGTGTGCGTGTGTGTGTGTGTAAATCTGATGATACACAGTTGACACTGAGACATGTAATCTAGTCAGTGATGTCCATGGTGTTCGACATAAATAGCCCAGGCGGGTTCCTAGTTTGGATATGTATCGTTGTCCTTGTCCGTATTATGGTCGTGTCTTTTTCTACGTATAATCATATGATAATAAACCAACTTGTATTTTTTTCGTTTCTTGCTTTTTTAGCAGATGAAAAAGTCTCTGTTAATGCTTTACTCGCTTTTCAAAATCATCGCCAATTAAGACATGTGTACCTTTAAAATCTCGTTAGCACTTAGGAATTTTTTAATTCTAAAATAACGCAAAACGGGCAAAGACTGGACAGTCAGAATTTTGGGGATTCAGTCGGTGTGTCCTGAGAAAAACGATGTTATCTTTAATCTTCAATTTTTCTTTGAACATGTGTCTCGCTGTGGACTCACACATTGTTCCAACACTTTGTGTCTGTCTTCGTTATTCCATTTATGATGCTGATGTTTTGTCGTGATATTTCTTTTAGATCATTAATTTTGTGTTCAATTCCTTCGGTTTCCTTATAAGTCTTGCGTTTTCTCCTTTCTGCTCTTCGTTTCTTGTTTTGAGAAACTTCTTTTCATTCACGATATCTTTAACTTTTCTCTCAAGGGATGCAACGCTCAAACTAACAGAGCTAACATTTTATTCGTATTGTCAATCTTATTGCTTATTTCCGATTTCAGCTCTTTTAAAATGCTTATTACATCCGTTAAAGTAGGTTTTTGTTAGTTGCGTTCGTCTTTCTTGGTAACGGATTGACCACACTTTAATTTTTCGGGTGCGGTATTATTGCTTCGTAGCTACGTTCAAACAGATGATTTACCGGATATCTTACTTTGCTTGGGTGGTCTAGGGTTCATTTTATAATTTTCACACTAGTAGCGTAATACGGCGATCGCAAAAGTCAACGCAAGAGACACCGATGTAGTCTCCCCTCACCGTCCTCCCACAGTTACGTCCCTCAACCATGGCGTGTCTCCACGTGAACTGCGCAAATTCCACCAGACAACGTCTGCAGCATGCACTACAGGGGGCTGTTTAACCGAACCACTTAATGGCTAGAAAACATAAATAGCTTATAACCTAACGGCATTAAGTTTTGAGAGACTTAAAATATTCCCAGAGACCACAAAACTAGCAACTTTCCTCCACAGATGGTAAAAGGTGAAGGACATAGGAGAAAACAGCCAACGGGTTCATAGCTCGACAATAACAGTTGCTGAAACTAAAGGCCGGAAAAAGAAGGCGATCTTCAAAGCAGATTTTTCTGGATTAAAACAGACGCTTCTATAAACTAATTTACAGCGAAATAAACACAATTTAAAGGGCACATCGACAGTTCTTATCCTTACAGATACCAAAATAGTCCACCATTAAAAAATAACTTTGTAAGGGATATTAATAATTCAATTTGATCGATGAGCGTATCCGCATCCAATCTCCAAAATGTCTTTTTTGTTTTTGATTTACTGTAAACAAAGTTGTGAGGAGTTACATAAATGAATGAGATGTATTAAAGCTGTGATCTCGTGTGCAGATGAATATGTGTGACAAGATCTCAGAATGCAGCCAAAAAAAGTAAACTGTGTCACTTCTGTCCGAAATAGAGGATAGTGTAAAGACGACAACAAGGTGCAATGTGTTCATGAAAAAATTAACTTGGACTGGATTATTGATCAGGTCTAGAAACACCAGAGGGGCAGCTATGTGATCAATGGTCATGATGACGACAAGTAACCTTCGGTCTGAAATTTTGTAGCACAAAATATGTTGGTAAAATATAATCCATATTTTCACAAGAAATTTGTGTTGAACTTGTTTAAAGTATTCCCGATGTCTCTAGCTCATGCGTATCAACGTGACCTCTCCATAGCCTCAATTAGTTTCTGATAGATCACAAATCCAATTTTCCAAATCCAAATTTCTGTCGGACATTGCATGGTATTCACTGCAACCCGCATTTTACAGCAAGTAGCATGTTCTCAACTGGGCACTCAGATTGTCGGTGAAGATGTTTTTTAACGGAGTTGTCAGATAGCTTTGCAGGATACAAATTCTAGTCAGGGTGCCTTCAAGGAAAGCGAGAAAGTAAAGGAGGACAAAGAAGACATATCTGAGCGTGCGCAAAGTATCTCAAAGTGTCCTCGTCTAATTTTCTCATGCACGCGTTTTGACTTGCTTTTCTGGGCGTGCACGTGCTTACTTGTGCTCCATAACTCACTGCCGATCGTCTCTCGTGACGTGGTTCATTTGTACAGAAGGCAAATGTCCAGAGCTGAATAACACTTTTTACAGTCTCGATGACTGCGGAATTCGCATTGAAAAATCCTCCCGTGAGACCAAACTGCCGTTAAAATCACCACGGCAACTGTTAACCATTTTACATTTAATGTGACATGTGTTCGTGCGGCGCGGCATGCCTGTTAGAAACAGTCGGCATAAGGAGTGAACTATGACCCTGAACCGCCGAATTCTCTGCTCATATGTCTTTAAATCCTTTGAATCAAGATGTGTGTGTGTGTGTGTGTGTGTGTGTGTGTGTGTGTGTGTGTTAGAGAGAGAGAGAGCGCGCAGGTGCTCATCGCACTGTGTTTGCTACAGATGTCTCTCTCTCTCTCTCTCACACACACACACTCTCCCCCGGACACACATCCATTCACGCACTCCAGTCTGTTTTTCTCATAAACGAAAATTTCTACCATCATGATGACTTTTTAAAACACTTTGACAGCTGCTGCATGATGTATATACTTATTTGCATACATCTGTTACACCGTGTCCCCACAGACATATATCCACAAGCACGTTCCTTGATGACCGGCCCATGCTCGTGTGTGATATTTGCATTCATCTCTGTTAACATCTTACACTTCATCTCTGGTAACATCTTACAGTTGAAAGATTTCGATAAGCTCTCCTGTTCACTGATTTAGTAGCAATGGCGACCTTTTAAAGCAACCCAGCAACAGTCGATGTCAGTTGACAGCAAGGACCTACTAAAAGCGTTTAGGAATGAGTGTGTGTGGGGGGGTGTTTAGATGTTCGTGGTCACCGAGTATCGACACAAGTGGAAGCAGCATGCAAACTGTTGATTTGTAATCGTTGGCGTAGGTTTTACGTTGAAACAAATGGCATTTCGGGTAGACGCTCTAAATTAAATCTAGAAACGGCCGGAAGTCCATTTTGAGAAAGGTCTGTGGCATTTTTTAAAGTCTAAGGGAATATCGCACTCACTCACTCACTCACTGAAGCAGGGTAAAGCTAAGAACAGATGTTAAAAAATGCAAATGCAATGTCTGTCCTGTTAGCAGACACCATAAGCAAGCTGAAGAAGACAGAAAAATATACAGGTACACAAATTGGTGCTAATATTATTGCTGATCTACGCTTCATCATCATCATCATCATCATCATCATCATCATCATCATCATCATCATCATCATCATCATCATCATCATCATCAGTTGCACAACAAAGTGGTTTGTTTCGTCCTTGTGCTTATAAGGAAAATGTAAATAAATTTGGAAACTGATTGGCTAGCTAGTGGATTGTCGTTCTTACGTTTTTCACGCTACAACGATACCCTTTCCAAAGTCTGGAGAAAGGCGGGGCACCAACCATTTCCCCTTCCATCCCCATGCCAACCAGCGCGCCCACCCCTTACCCACTCACCTCCAAGCAAGTGCTGACCGCCTGTCGGTGCGATCAAAACGTCACGCAGGATGATACACAGGCAAGAAGGCTACATCCTGAACAGGTGACAGGCTAGTAGACTTTACAACTCCAAACAGATGACAGACTAGTAGGCTACAACCCGAGCAGATGACAAACTAGACCACCGGCAACAGGAACCATCTATTAACCCTCTCGCTACCCTGTGTTTTTAAACTGCTCCAACCAAACCTTCATTGTCCTCCTTTGTATCCCTACCTCGGCACCCCAAACACCAGCACTAGTTTCTCTTCGGTTTGTATCAGATATTCCTGGGTAGTTTGGTGTCATCGACTGAGGTTACACAGCTGATGCATCGCACAATTGCTGCTATATTATTTATTTATTTATTTATTTATTGATGGTTCATTGACGAGTCATTGATACTTCGTAGTCATGAGGCAATTTTACCCAGCTTGTTAGCCTACCTGAGTAAGCGTATGTAAACCAGCTATTTGCATGACAGCATCTACAACCCAAACTTCATCACCTTGGCTTCCATCGAAGTCATTTTAATCGGTAAAATATTGAAGGGCAGCCATCCAACAACTTTCTCTTCTGTATTTCTCCTAAATATGCTGAATATCGTGACTGATATTTTCTAATATAGCACACACGTTTTAGATCTAGCAAATAAACCAGACAAATAGAGTACTACAATATAAAACTGTCTAATACCAACCCGCTTCTACTGAATTCTTACAGCAGGAGTAGCCAAAGTCACTGAAAACGGTTCTGCTAATATTGCAGTCAGAAGGTGCACTTTGGTTCTTCCACTGGTCATTTTGTTGTTGACTAACACGCTCGTAAAACACCATTGATTCAGAATTAATAAATTTAACTTTCTACAGCTTCCTGCTTGCTGTCATTTTTTATGTTTCTCGTTTTGGTCGTAGGATTACTGTTTCAACTTGACCGAAAAGCTTATACCCGTCTAATACCCGGCTTGTGCCCGTTGGTTAGATAACGGGATCTACTTTGTGCAATACTATTCGGGAGCTAGTTTTTTCGGGTAAACTTGTTACTTTCCTACCCACAAAAGAGTAATTTACTAATGGGTAACATTTTTAATGGTCATGAATAAGTAAAGTAGATACGAGAGTCAAACATATAAGTGCAATATATATATATATATATGTGTGTGTGTGTGTGTGTGTGTGTGTGTGTGTGTGTGTGTGTGTGTGTGTGATGTCTGTAATTCGAGTGAACCTGGTTGTTGTGCTGGTGCGTATGTACGAGAGTATGCTGGGAACAGCTGAAATAAGATGACACCTAATGCAGATAGTAATATTTTTGAATTATGTTTAAATACTGCAGTCGGAATACGCAAGTCGTACCGTGTGACTCCGGCTTTAGGAGCAGCGTTGCCTAGATAAGATAAGACTTTATTAATCCCAGAGGGCAATTAGATACAGCTCTACATGGAAGCGCAACAATGAAACAACAAGATCCCTCTGGGCTGTCCCAATAACATTGGAGCAGGTGTATACAACACGATGCTAGTTGCTCTTGTCCTTCATTGATAGACTGCTGTAAAAAAAAAAAACAACAACAACAGAGAAACTAGGGCAGCACACTCTCTGTGAGGGATGTATAAAGTAACTGAAACAAGTGCTACAAAACATTACACCTTGGAAACGTGTGATAGTCAACTGGGACTGATCCCGCCTTTAGCCCCCCAAAAATATGGAACATCATCTATTGCTATGTATAAATTCATTTTACAAAATGCGTTTCTCCTAGGCAGTAGACCTTTGTGTTTTTTGTTTTGCTTTGTTTCCATTCTTCCAGCCATCCATTCCGCATTTTCCTTCCCTTTTTGTTTGTTTGTTTGTTTCTTTCTTTCTCGTTCTCCGTCGAATGGTTCTATGTATCCTACTTGCAAGGTCTAAAGAACTTAAAATATACTGTATAATGTTTGAGTAGATTGTGTAGCGCTTGAAATTAGAGACTACCGCATTGGGTCAATAAAAGAAGGCTCGGCTATTTTCGGTAAATCCTCGATATAAAGTCTTAATATACCTGGTAATTGCTCTTTGCTATAGATCATCAGTAAACTTGCTCTCCCAGGGGTACGCGCTTACCTAAAGACAAATAAACTGCTCACTCCACCAACCAAGATTAGGTTACAGACTAATTTGCATAGAAGAAAATATTTTTTAAAGCGACTATATATATATATATAAAGAAAACAAAGTAGCTTAAAGTATTATTCTGATAAAACTAATTTTATTAAGGTATTGACAATGTACAAGTAAAAAAGAATTTGTTCTTAACGACCTCGGAAATCGGACATGAGTTTTGTACAAAGAATATGGATTAAAACAATCAAGGAAACACTTCTTCGTAATTTGTTTTCTTTTTTTTCTCTCTCTGTTCATTGAAGAAGCGAAATGCGAACACCTCGGATTAGATTTCAATTTGGAGCAGCAAATGCTGTTTCTACAAAATGCAGATAATATCGATGCTATTTCTTTTCTAAACCCTTATTAGTAGCTTTCTAGGAAGAAAAAAAAACCAAAATCAAACAAATTGCTGTAACAAGTAATTTGATTTTTTGTTGCCAAAATGAAAACCTGCTGAAGGCAGTATCTGAGCCAAACTTGGTTAAATTTTCACGAAAACATCTTGATTGGCACTCAGGCAGATGTTGCTTCCCTCTTCTTTTCTTTAAGGACGTATTCAGGTTGTGAGCGTGGGACGGGTTCAGCAGCAGTTTACAAGAGAGAGGAAAGATTGTTTTCTTCTCCTTAAAATTCCTAGGTTTTTCAGTTATAACAATTTTGGCAGACATTGTCCTTTGAAACAAAGCTCCTCCAAAAAGAAGCTGGTGTCCCACAGAAGTTTTAGGATGATATCCTTGAAAGATACTTGAAAACCAGCTGTGAGCTCCACTAGGCTGTCTACAGTAGAAGCTGAGAATTTGTTTTTGTAATTGTGTAACACTTTAATTGAGGTGATTTTACAACCTTTTTGTTTTTTTGCAGTGAAGGCCTTAAAATTTGTTTGGCGAAATTCAGAAACAAAGAAGGGGTCCTCGGGATTGCTTGTTTGATTTTAGCCAATCAGGTGCAAATCTCACAAATCTACACCACTGAAAAGTTTTGTTTTCAATGCAGTACAATAGTCCGGTGTCTCTCTGGCATACGGGCAACAGTCTTACAGGAGATAAAGTAACCGCGTGTCCGCATTTAACTTGTCGCGGTCTCACTGTACTCAGTAGACTTACAATCATCTTCTCTTCCTCGTTGTAACTTTATTAAAAAAGAAAGTCGACGAGCAAAGTGTGCACTCACTGACCTCCATGAAATTCTCTCTCTCATCCCCATTCCCCATTTATTTCATTTCTGGAGAAGTCGACCACGGCTGTTCTAGTACAGTCTCTTACTAATTGTTCTAAAAGACACGTCTCTTTAAGTATTGCACGACTGCTTGTCCAATTATCTGCAATGACGGGAGAAATTATCTAGGGTAAAGACATCAGAATAAATTGAACAAAACTTCTTTCCTGGAATCAGGACATCAGGCAACTGTGTGATTATGGAAGATTTCTTATCTAGGAAGCAAGAAAGACAAAAATCGATTTAGAAACTGCTGAAGCAACGAAAGACTAATTCTTCTAGTTGAGAAAAAAATTCTCATTTTTGTACCAGAGAGCAAAAGGAAGAAAAAAAAGAAAGAAAAAGAGAATGTCACTCAAAAACGTTCGTTTTCAGGTACATAGCTCTAAGGGAAAGAAAAAAAATTCAGCGTGACTCGAACAGCACGATAAAGTTTCTAAGCTAGCGACTGATTCTCAAATGTCACAAGTGTCATAGACATCCACGCCATCATGGATGTCTATGACACAGGCAGGTAGCCCAGGGAGTGTGTTAAATTATAGATAATCGCCTTGCTTACAAATGTGTAGCTTTTGCAAGTACGATAGGATTTCTCAAAAGACCGAGAAAAATCAGTTCTCTTTAGGGAAAACAACTCCTATACAACATAAACATTCATCTTGTGCCTCAATGTGTGTGCGTAATCTCGTCAGTCCATGAGCGCGCGCGAATGCGCGTTTGTGTGTGTTTGTGAGAGAGGGAGAAAAAACAAAGAGAGAGAGAGACAGACCACCCGTCAAACAAAGAAAAAACGTTGTGTCTCTGGTACAGGGCGCCAAAAGCTCACTCCTGTCAACCGCTAGAAAACTCATTTGCATTAAAGACCTGAATAAGTTCGATAATGTTACACGAAGAAGCGTTTCTTTCAAGGAGATTGTCAATTCACTGTTCCCCGGTTTGTTTACTTATTTAAAAAATTTAAATTTTCACATTCACATCTTTCTCTATTTCTCTCTCTCTCTTCCACACACACACACACACACACACACACACACACACACAAACACACACACACACACACACACACACACACACACAGGCTGACGAATATACACCTTTACGAACACACACACACACACACACACACACACACACACACACACACACACACACACACACACACACACACACACACACACACACATATATATATACAGACACATATATGCAAACAAATGCGCGAATACAAAAGAAGACAGTGTGAAAAATGGCGATACACAAAAACACACAAAGAAAGAAAGAGAAAAAAGGAAAAGCTTAGAAATCTAATAAGCGGGATAGGAATAATCATACAATCAGATAGAAAGACAGAACGAGTATTAAAGGGATGACTATCAGCTAAAAAAAAAAAACAAACCCCCGAAGCAGTGGAACAAACAATTGTCTTACCTTTGCAGCGAGCAGCGAATCAGAGTGTGAAAGACGGGAAGAGAAAATATAAGCTTGACGGCTTCGTCATGAACTTCCCACGGCAGGCGGACCAGAAGGTGAGAAGAGCTGCCGCATAGAACAAGGATAACAGTCACACTGTTCGATTCTCGAGCGCGTCAATGGGCTAGATATTCTGTTTTAGGGATGATGCAATAGGCTGGAATCGACCTTCCACCATCGTCTTTACCCCCAGCGTTTCAAGACCTTCGGATCAGGCAGGACTTGACTAATAGCATAGTCAATTGGCAAAGAGGGCAGCCTTTTAAGTTTCAACCGATCACCTACTCTCTGTCGCAGCCGCCATCAGCTTTCCCCCCCTACCTTCCAGTCGGATCAACGCCTGCAGTTTGAGTGATCAGCCTTGTCGCTCCCTCCAGCCCTGACGCTGCGACGGTTGTCGCATCCGCTGCTGGCCTGATCAGTCGATGTCGTTAGGCAGTGGTGTCGTGTCCCCCTCCCTTGTTGGCAGTAGTTGCTGTTTTACCCAAAAGCAGTGGATCCAGTAACCGCGCGCACGTCAATTTATCTACCGCCATTTTATTCAGAGGTGGTACGAGGGGGGGGGGTGCAGGGGGGTTTCGTTTGACAATTGTTTTAAGCCATCAAATCGTACGTGCTGGAGATCAGGTTCTGTGTTTTCTGAAACCCACCAAAAGCCAATATCTTGTCCGCGATTACCGCTAAGGCGACAAGTCAAAAATGTCAGCCGCGCAAGACCTTTGACCTTTAAGACAACTTGCGATGAAGCACAAGCCAAGTACCGGACAGAAGTGACAGAGTTAGAGTTTTCGTTTTCTCGTTGTGAGCTTTTGACATTCACGAAACATCGCCATCTTTAATTAACGTGTGATTTTTAATTGATTTTCTTGTAAAAATAAATTTTCTCTTCAAGTGTAACTTTACGAGAATATCAGTTTAGGGGTAGAGTATTTTGAAGAGCATGCAAGGGCCTACGAGAGATGGTCCGTTGATAAGACTCTTTGACACCAGAGCTGAAAATATTTTTGGCCAGACATGTCTCCATCGAAGATGAATAGTTCCATGCTCGTGAAATAAGGGTCCAAATCTTGGATCGGTTAACGACACGATGCACCATGGGATAGCTCTATATTATAAAGATTTTAAAAGTACAAAAATAGGAGGACAAAGAAAGTTTGAAACAGAAAACTGACATACAAAAACTGACGCATGAGCGAACAAACAAGCGAACATACAATTCTTTAATCTTTTAAAAGTCGAGCTCAAACACATAGAACGACGAAATAATGTCATCAAGGACGGTAGAAATGTATACTTCTCGCAAAAGCACCATTGTTCGTCAGCAGCTCAGTTTCAGAATGTAATGAGAGCCGGAAAGTATTGATCTTTTTAATTTTTGTGAATTCAGAAACGTAGTATATGAGTTTTTTTAATTTGTGTTTAACAAATCAAAGGATACCGGTATTTTGCACCGGTATGTGCGCAGTTACCTTACTTTTGTCTTGAGTGGTGGCACTTTATGACCTGTCTATTACACAGACTTTTCTTCTTTTGTTGTTCATTTCTCTCTTTCTCTCCTTTGGTGTTTTGCTTTGTGGAGCATACAGTCCTGCATACGTATCGCCGGCGAAAAATACTCATGTAACTAACTATACACTAGTTATCCTTGGTGATGGAGACGCATGTGCGTAGGCACGTTCGGTAGGATATCTACCCGAGTGCTGCTAACTTCATTTAGTGGGAAGGCGACATAACTGTGGGTAGAGGTGAGTGGGTTAACAAGAAAGATACAGTATATCTATACAGCGCCTTTGCCCTGCACTGTCAGGGTTCAAAGCGCTTTACATACATACATACAAGCGCAGGATTGCACATCTTTTCAGCGTACCAATAAAATGCTCCTTTATGAACTCAACTCTCTCTCTCTCTCAAACACACACTTTTATAATGAAGCGTGCTGCTGTTTCTAAGTTCTCCTTGGTGCCCCGGATCATCTATTGCAATATGGCTGCATGATTCTACACCTCTGTCCTTTTCTGCCTGTGTAGTGGGCGGAGCTTCAGGACATACTCAGGGGTCTGCGGGCCTGTCTCGCATGGGCAGTTTTTGGTGTATGATCATGCGTTGTAGGTGCACGCAGTCCAGTGTCCAGTCTGCAGATTCAAAATGATGGTCTTCGGGTATCGTTTCAGGCCGAGCATTTGGTCGTCTAATGGCGGGTTGTGTTCACTTGCCCTCCGGCCCTTCAATGTTTGACTAGGGTCTTGGCTTCGCTGCAGGGGATTGCCTGCTTTGGCAGCTCCAGACGGCTCTCAGACCTTGTCTGCTTCTCGTTTCCTGACACGGCACAGTGTGCGGGGATCCACTGGAATCCACCCTCAGGTACTGAGAGAAGCTGCTTAGGAGACAGTGTGTCTCGTTCCAGATGCCCACTGGGGGACTGCAAGCTCTAGATGATTAGTCAAGAAGACGACAGGAGAGGGAGGGTTGGGCATCAGGCAACAGAGTACAGTGATTGGACGATGGAGAGCCAGCAGATAAAGACTTTGAAGAGTCGCGTCTATCTGGGGGCGTAAGAAGATTCCACTTCCTCTATCGTAGATAGCAGCATCAGAGGACCGATCTGTGTAGACGTGGATCTTTGCTGATGAAGTAAAACTCTGATGCAGCATTTCCAGTGAAGGACAGAAGAAGGGGGCTTAATTGTTCTTTATTGCTGGTTATTCTTGTGTACAATACGTACAATAAAAGATGTCATGAATCTGGACGTTCCATTGAACAACATCCTGGAGGGGCTCTCGGTCTTATAGCATGCTTGTAATAAAGTCGCTGCATTTCCTTGTCAGCTTTTTTGCCTAGTGTTTGAAGCTGCCCATTTTAGTTTGTTTTTCGTGCACTTTGGTAGCTGTTGGTGGGCAGCATGCGAGGGAAGCTTCAGGCCAAGCGCTTTAATTCATCAAAGAAGACTTCTGCCCAACTGATGTATCATCATTACTTTTCCCCCAACTCCTCACCGAATGTTGTCCGTCTACTGAGATATAGTGCCAAGGGGTAGCGAGTGGAGCCAGCAATGATAGCTGGGTTTTGGCTGCAGGTCAGGGTTCCCGGTTATCCTAGATAGAATAAAGTAGCTACCGGAGCACCAAAGCTTCTTCCGTTAGCCATCCATCCGTACACCTTATTTTTAATTAAAAATTTTAGGCAAAGTAAAATGTTATTTTGTTATAAGTCGATTCTAACTTGGTGCCTACTGATCGATTTTGTTTTGGTTTCTTTTCATCCAGATCTCGAAAAGGACAGTATGTTTTTTTAAAGAAAAATAACCCAAATCAGAGCAAAAATGAACCTCATTTTCGTAAAGGTTACAGCCAACATGTCGACTCTCTGTTTTCTTTGAAGCAGCTTAATCAAGCAAGCTTTTCAATGTTTGTCTTATTTTTATGACTTTAATTAAAAGTCTTACGATCTGTTTGCCAAGCTTAAATCAACTACAAGCCATCAATGTATTTTGTTTCCTCTTTGTACGTTTCATTTGCTAATACATTCTATTTTACAATATATTTTGTAATTTTCCTTCGACATGACCGTAGTGAAATAAAAGTTTTTTTTTAATGCACACACACACACACACACACGCACGCATACACGGACCCACACGCACACACAGAGTTGTCACATTTTCTAAGCACTGATATACAAGCAAACTGCAGAAAAGATGATTTGTCTTGGTAGAAGATGCTCTAACAGCTTAATCGTGAGACACTGAGATGTTTCTCACAGCTTTGGTTAGAGAACACCTTTAGTTTTGCAATGTTATCTATGCTTTCTAGCTAATAAAGGATAAAATGTTTACTGGTGGTAAACTAGTTGATTGAAGAGCAGCCACTGTTATGGGGAAAGTTAAGGAGAGACAGTGAATTAAAATGACAAAGTATGCGATAAAAAGATTACAGAAAACAAGTTAACTCAAAGCTTGTAAGTTTATCTAGCGGCCAATGTATACAATAGAGACACAAGTAGCAGCGGCTTTCTACAAACTATTTCAATCAAGATGCAATACTGTGTTTGTAAAATTCCTATTTTTTCAGACAGCCAACGAGCAATGGACAATCTTCCACCAAGTTTAGCGGAAGAAGCAAGCCTCGGTGTCTTTGAGAACAGACTGAATGATCTACAGGAAGGGCATCCTTTTGCCTAAGGTCTGGTCCAGACATTAGTAGGACATAGTAGGTTTGATCAAGATGACATGGAAGGGTATTAATGAAGGTTTTGGCTTGCTAGGGTCTTTTAGAAAGCTATAGACTTAATTTTTTAAATCAATTTATTTAGTTAGGCTTTCTGTTAAGAGTACAGCCACCAGAGGTATCTGCTTTATCGCGGTCACCATACTGCGCAAGCACCATTATCGCCATCTGAAACATAATTCTAGTCTCTGCTGAATGCAGGAACTTGCCAACTTCCGCTACCACCATCTGCCTTCGTTTATCGAACCTACTTCCCGGAGTTTTTTAAACTTCTACAATTTAAACGACGTGTCTTTAGGGGGAAAATCACTCGTTCGACGGAAACCGCAGAAAATTTTAGGAAGAAAAAAAGGAAGTGTAGACTGCATGAGAATTAAAAGGAGACATGAATATTATTACTGGGAATAACATTTCTCGAAAGCAGAAGTTGCTTTCCATTGTCAAATAAAGAATAAGCAGAGGAAATATCATCATCATCATCATCATCATCATCATCATCATCATCATCATCATCATCATCATCATCATCATCATCATCATCATCATCACTAAAACAAGAGAACAGTGGATCCATAAAGAACATTTTCCCAGCTAACAGCAAGAGCGATGCGAACTTAAAGACAAAAACAAAATAAATACACAAATAAAAAAACAGAAGGAAAAAAAAACACACGGCATACATCGACACAAACCAATTAAAATATCCGCAAGCATCTATACAGATGCACGTCATCAGCCATAGATACAAGACAGATCAAAAGAAACAAGTAAACAAAGCGTGCCTCAACAACACAACATCAATTCACAGCATTCGAAAGTCGTTTTTCTCTGTCAGTGTTCTAATTCTTTCTCCCGCTCCTCTCTCTCTCTCTTTCTGTCTATCACAGTAGTTAAGACTGGGAAGTCGTTCGTCGCAATATGGAGGTACTGCACAATTCTCTCCCTTAGCATTTAAGATGTATCTCTTTTTTACGATTGTCAGAAGCAACTGTCTTTTCCCAGTAGCCATAATTTGCCCCAGTACCCCACAAAAGGTCAAAAAGACCTCATTAACCACAGAAAACTTTCTAAAAGTAGGACATCTCCGTCATCTCAGTACAAAGAAAATGGTGGTGATACAGGTGGCGATCGATGTTCAAACTGTTTGCCGTTAAGGTCTTACAGAGGTCAAGTCTTGTTCTGTATCGCTTTTACAATGGCTAGACCTTTAAAAATCCTCCCTTAATCATTGTGTAAAGAGAAACTTTAAGCTGTACTTTCCATCCCAGTACATTGTCTGTCCACTTGACACTGTGGACACAATTCCAACCAATCAACTTTTTACACTTATTTTTGCTTCTCTAAAGCTCGTTTTTGAGACAACTTGCAAACTTGGCGCTTTACTTTAAAGGTTTTAAAAGTCTGTGAGTGGACAGAAACTAAACCTGGTCACGAGAAGAAATAAAAAGCTTGCCAAACTATATGATTATTGAGATCAACAGCTTTTAAAGTAGATATTATTAAATCGTTAAAGAAGGCTTGTTTGTACACTTTATAAAGATCAAGCAATGATACCCCGCGTTGCCCGGATGACATTCCTTTGCTTGACGGACTGTGAGCAATCAGTGAACTCGCGAACCAGGTCAAAGGGCAGCGAGTGTAGTAGGAGACACCGCTGACTGTTCTTAGTTAAGTGGAGATGAACCCTTGCTTTACTCTCTCTCTCTCTCTTTATCTGTCCCTGAGAGAGACTGAGAGACAGAGAGGATTACAACGAAGTTAAGGGCCTGACTCCCTTTAAAACTGAGCAGGGACTGTCTGGCAATCTTAAGTCGTCTAATAGTGACTGATAGTCGATCTCGCGAGAGTTCCACGAAATCGTCAGGTTTTCACTCGTTGTCACAGACGTTTCGTGGAACCGTTGGAGGAACAGAAACATGTCCGTTGTTTTCCTAACTGGCAACGAGCTTTGACGTCAGAACTGACGTCACTGCTCACAAAAATGTCTGTTTAAAAACAGCGAGCCAATGGGAATCAGGGCCACAAAGTTTTAAGTTTCAAGAAGACATATTGTCGCCATTAAAGTAATTTTGCCTTTATCACAGGCACAGGTTCTAGTCTGGTGCTACATATTTTGTTGGTTAAACTCTCTAATCAATTCTGCGCTGCCTCCGTGGATTTGTCAGTCGAGAGAACACCAGCGAGCAAATGAGTCTGTGCGAGTGTAATTACTGGGCAAAGAGTGTGCGGCCCGGTCGGGGCCTGTATGTAAGAAGCATATTTAGGATTCGTTGTTGGTACAGTTAAGTTGATTTTGTTTCTACAGCTTTTCTCTTTCTCTTTGTGTGTGTGTGTGTGTGTGTGTGTGTGTGTGTGTGTGTGTGTGTGTGTGAGAGAGAGAGAGAGAGCGTGCGAGGGCGCAAAAGTGCCTGAAAAAATAGAGACCGAGAGAAAATGGAGCGTGGAAAGTGTATAAGAGAGAGAAGAGATTGATAGGAGGTAAAATGGGAGATAAAAGAGGCAAAAGGGAGAGAAAGGAGTGAGAGAAAGAAGCAGAGCGAAGATATGCGACCGAAAAAGAATAAAGAGAAGAAATAGAAAAAAAACCGAATAAGCAGGAGATTTACAACTTTGCCACGTTATCTAATACCAACACTGCAGGCCCACCTGGAGTAAGAGCGAAGAGTATTACACAAAGCTGCAAAGAGGAAATGAGATTTGATGTTGCTCTTTACATGTAATATAGCTAGAATTTACACTAGCTTTGGACAAAAATATGCTGAAACTATGTTTAATTGGAATCTCTCTAAACCGTTACCTGTTAGTGTTATTTTGGAGTGTGAAGTTATCTACACTACTCAGAACATTCGAGAAAAAGCAAAAGAATGCTTATGAATTAGCAATGTCAGCTAATTATGCTCAGGAAAACGTAGTTCGAAAAGGACAATTACCAGAGAAAAGATAGCAGGATGAAAATAAGGAATTTGAGAAGGCAGTGAGAAGGTCGTAATCACGAGGACGGAGAATTCACAGTAACACAGGCAGGTGGGAGATTAGACAGGTGTGGTAAGAGGTAGTTGTGGAGGTTATCGATGTAGATGATGATGGTGGCAGTGAAAAATCTCTTCAAGATTTGCTTTCCGAGAACTAATTATCCTCCTCCTTGTTGGCGTCGGATGTCGTCTGAAAATCAGAACTCTAACAGTTCTATGGCGGCCATGTTGGAGGTACCGTGTGGCCTGCATTGAGCGGGTGGACACAACGATGGAAGCTAATCTCTAGCTTTTGCTACAGGTTTCAGATTTCAGGTAACTGCCTGGATGTTGCCGGCAAGCATTCTCGATTTTTTGCCTGAAGCAGTAAATTTTACGAATAGCTCAACAGTTTACATTTCATAAACATTAATTTACAACAGTGGCTGCAAGTATTATCTTTTAAAATGAATGGAGGAAGTCTCTTGTTTGACGGTATCTTGTTTGAGAGTAAAACCAAGTACATCACTTTTGCATTGTATTGGATAAAGAGCTTTGGATTAAAAAAAAGTGTATTATCGAAGAGTCAATGAAAATTCAAGCAATGTTCGAATTTTTACACAGTGGTAATGAAGTTTAAAAATGACGGTGAAAAAGCAAAGAAAAAACATTTTTCAACAATTTAAACGTGTCACGAAAACGTTAAACACTAAAATTTTGTCCCAAAATATTTTGATGGCAATGGATCTTCCCTACAGTGTCTGTCTCTACATCTACCGTCCACTCTCCGCCTAGAAACGCATGTCAACTTTTGTCTCGTGCACTGTTTTATAATTTGTAAGACTTTTTCTCTGTCCAGCTGTCACTGTCTTTATTTTTACTTACGCTGGTGCGTTGGTGGGAGCGTGCGCATACAAACAATCTTTTGAACTACCGCAAACATAAAGTCATTAATGATCATATAAAAATATACATCTACTAGGGGAAGCGACTGTATATGTTTTGAGTGGCAGGCAGCTTGTTTATTAATATTAAAACTCGATCCCTTTCTGCATAACGAGGATGGGGTGAGGTAGCCAATTTTATCCTCCCCTGCACAAAAACTTAACTTCCACACTTTTGTACTTTTGCTGGGAAAAAAGATGTACTCCTTTCAAAGAAGATCCCGTGCTCACTTTTTAAAAAAGCCAGTGGAGTTTTCAAAACATGTTTCTAGGATAAAGTTTATCCGGTCACGAAGACAGGTTCATCTATTAGATGCCAAACGAATTAAACAGAGACTTCATCTGAACGATACAGCGCTTGTCTTTGTGTCCGACAAAACGTCTGTCACTTTCGACTTGTGGTTGTCCTTCTTGCAACACCTCTTCTCATCCACCTCCCCCCTCCCCCCCAAAAAAAAATTCTTTGCCTTCTCTGCATCGCTCGTGCCAAGTTCCAGTTTTAAGGCTGTTGCCGTAGTCATTAGCTTTATAGAAATAAAGCGAGCTGTCGGCTCCTTGTCTTTTCGTCTCTCCTATCCCTTGTTTTCTAAAAGAACCTCAGCATCATTTCCTTTGTCACCCTACCTACGTCTGCCAATCCCCTCTCACTCTCCCCACCACTCAAGCGACTTCCCTTTCCAACCAAAATAGATGCAGCCCTGCCGAGGTCTTTGACATAAATGTAAGTATTGTACATAATTATTCAAATAAGGGCTCTCGCAGTAAAGAAAAGAGACTGTTTATATGCATGTGCGTTTGTGTGCGTGCCTGCGTGTGTGTGTGGTTGTGTGTGTGTGTGTGTGTTTGTGTTTAGGAGCCATTTTTTTGGTATGCATGATCGTGCACGAATGAGTGAATACGCATGTGTGTGTGTGTGTGTGTGTGTGTGTGTGTGTGTGTGTGTGTGTGCATACGTGTTCGTGTATATATGTGGTGTGTGTGCATATGCGGGTTCGCGCGCGTTCACGTGTTCCATCTGTACCCTGCAGACCTTCTGTTTCTTGAGAAGTATAGTTTTTGCACATCATTTCGCCAAGAAAGCTTTAATCTTGATTGATTTTATCTTTAAGCCACCTATCTGGTGCAGTCAATCTTAAAAGAAAAAAAACCCAGATGCTGCTGAACAGTCTGGCGAATTGTCTCTAGCAACGCTTCATCCGAAGCCCCGGAGTGCCAAGGAAATTACACAAGAAGTCGCTGCGAGGAAATGTCTCGTTTCATGCGAGACGTGCACATATAATCAGTTCATGCTCTTTAGGAGCAAATTTATCACGTAAAATCTCGCAAGACGCTGGCGTTAAATTGCGGGATTAGGACACGTGCTTTAGAAGATGCATCAAACGTACCGGGCAAGGAGAGTTTCCATCACTCCTTCCCACCTACAACACACACACACACACACACACACACACACACACACACGCACGCACACACACATACACACATAAACACACACATACACACACGCACACACACAAACACACACGCACGCACGCACACACATACACAAACAAACAAACAAACAAACACGTATGGCTTTTGTTTTGAATTCTCTGTGAAAAGACTTTTCCTGTGTTAGTTCATTTATTGATATAAGGAAATGGCGGACGTCACCCACTAACGTCACATTCCGAACGGCTGCTCATGAGCACTACGTGTCGTAAGGCGGGCAATTTGAGATTATTTTTTATAACAAAAGGTTACCATTCAAATGGTAATAATCAATTCCTGTATGTCTGTCAACAATATGCAATATTTATGACTTTTAAAAATAGAAATTACTTGGATAATTGAATACCATTACTTCAAAGAGACAGTTAAACGGTTTCAGCCTTTGTTCTGTTTGGCCGAAGCCTTGGTTCGCTTGGACTGCGGCGATCAGCGCAAGCGCTCAGCTCTATTGGAGGGCAATGAACTGTGACGGGGAGTTGGGGTAAACAAAAGATGAAGTCGGAATAGTTTCCTTGGAAACGTTATGGCGAGCCGTGAAATCGCTTAACAACGAAATGAATGGTCCTTTTTTTGGCAGATCTTTCTTGGTACGTTCCAAAAGAGTGGAAAGTGATGCAATAAAATAAAGAGATAGCCACGAGAAGGTTCTTGCGTTGACTTTAATGCTTTTTTTCTGATAATTTGTTTGGTGCTTTGATTCTATGTTGAAAATGAGCGAAAATTTTGTCAATGTGGATTTACTTTGCTCCTGCAATTCATTCGTCCAGTGTACGGATTGTTTAGACATCAAGACTGAATTGGGGTATGGTCTGAAGCTTAATTTTTGTATTTGTTTCGTCTGAGCGGATGTTTATCGCTCGGCTTTTATGTAAACCTTTCCTTTTCCACTTCCAACTATCTAATAATCCATTTATGGTCCACCTGGCCATCCATCCTTAAAGATATTGATGCAACGTGTCCATGTGAAACCTTTATGCAACACGAACAGGTAACACGCAAGACGTGCAGGTAACCCCTTCAAGCAACTCTTACCAAGAAAATGGCAAGCTGATGACTCGGAGTCATGCTATCCTTTCAAGATATAGCCATGATGGCCGATTACTCGAACGAATCTTAACTGATTACATAAATCAAAAGTTCAGATTTTCCGCCAAGCTGAAAACTTTCCTCATTAAGATGAGAAAAAAGTAAAGAAATATAAAGCCACTGAAGCTCTGTCTCTCTCTTTTGTTTTGTAGAGAAACAGTTTATGTATTTCGGAACTTTAATTAAACCAGTGCAAATTCAGAAATCTCCCAAATAAAAGCTAAGCTACGAAAATCTGCTCATTCAAATCAAAGCCGGCAACACGGCAACATGAGAGTGAGAAAGAGATGGAGAGAGGGGGGAAAAGAGAAAGAGTGCAACATTCTTACCCACAGTAATGATGCTGAGTACCAAAAGTTAGAGTGCAGATTCTGAGACGATTTTGTCTTACGAGACAGAAGGCAGACACAGGAAACAATCACTGTTACGAAGGCCACTACTTAAATAAGTCGCAAGTGGGCCACCTCTGGGGTAACAGCTACAACCCGGATGCACGCAGCTGCATCAGAAGTTTTTTTACCTCCATCTCTTAGGAAACAACAAGTTCTGTGGACCAGAAGCAAGACGTTGGTTGGAGGAAGGTCTGTGTCATCAGTAATTATAAAAGATATGCGTGGGTTGTCACAGAGATGACATAGCTTTACTTTTGGTGCATAACTGGTTCTTATTTTACCTCCATGGGTTTTTTTCACATCCAACAGGACACTGGCAAGCTGTGGTATCGCAGACAGGAAACGATCGAAGCCAATCCAGTTTTCATTTTCGGTTCAACACATCAGGCAATTGTTGTTAGAAAAAGTGACTTTTGTCAGGAAACCAAGTACTGACGCTTGTCGCAGTTACGCGACCTAAGATGAACCCACGCTCCTGTACAACGTTGACGTCATTGGTGTCTCAAGACGCTCAGCCTCTCTCCATCTAATACGCGTTTCTGGTCAAAGTTTTCTCTCCTGCCGACAGGAAATCAAGTACTGTTATGCGCTATTACTCTTATCAGACTGTATTATGTATTTCTTTTTACTTCGATGTGTATTTAATTTCAACATTTAGTATTTACGGCAAATATTTACCAAGTTCTAACGGGTGTGGTGCAACAATGTGCAGTGTCATCGTCTCTCTGGCTGATACGATAAATTTCTTTTATATGCGCTCAACTTTTTTTTTTAAAAAGCACCTATATATTCGTAACCAAACATGCAGATCCTGTTGAAACTTGCTATTGCTACTGTTCTCATAGTTACAGTGGCTTCTTTAAAATTATTTGTAAAAAATAAGACTACCACAGTGAGACATTTATATCATGCAAGGAAAAAATATTTAAACTTTCATGCTATAATTGTTTGAAAAACAAACATTTAAAAAAGTTAATTTATTTGTGCCTCTGTATCAAACCTTCGGGATCTCCTACTTTGTGACATTTGCAAAACTTTTGTGTAGTCTGGTAGTCTGGTATGTCAGAATAGGGTGGGGGTATTTCCTTTGATAGACTAAAATAACCAGCGGTTTTTTATATTGTTGTCATATTGCCAGCAAGTGCAACATCCTCGCTTTTGCTTGCTTCAGCTTATAATGTTTAGTATTTGATTCCGTTTCATTCTATTATATGAACAAGTACTTCACTATTTAACAACTATCATAGTTGATTTCTCTAAAAGGTCGAAACAAAGCAAGATTCACACTCAAGTATCGAACAGTAATTTTTCTGCCTGTACTCATAAAGTGTGTTTGTGACTTTCACCTAAAAAGGTTCTCACAGTACGTTTGAACTAATCTTAACAGATTATTTAGTTTATTTAAACAATACTTATGTGTCGAGTATCCTAATCACTTTGTAATTAATGTAAAAGACGAATCTAAATTAGTGGTAACCCAAAGTAGATACACTTCTCTCCTGTTTTTTTTGGATAAAATTATTTTATTGTTACAAGTCTTAATAACAAATAATATTTAACCAGTTATTAAAGACTTGAACAGTAATAAAATCGTGGGGAAAATAAATAATTTATAGTTTAAGTGCACAATGAAAGCGTACAACAAAAAGAAAGTTTATTATGGTTAAATCAGTAGAATTTCTAGTCAGTACTTTATTTCCCTTGATTATTTATTTGTTTTTTTCTTTCTCTACCTTTTAGTCTGATCGTGTAGACTGCTCATGCAATCATCGGTGATAGCTTGATCCCATTTTGTGATAGACATCGCGCAAATGTCATAAAACATAACGAAAGAGGTGATTAGCTTGCTCTAAGTTACGATGCTCCTATCGCCACCTACGAATATTATCGCTTTTCCGCCATTAGACAAGCTTAGTTTTTTTTTATCACCCCAGCCAACATCTGTGATGCCGTCAACCTGCAGCCAGGTGTGAGAGGCGTGGAACCCACCTGTCAACAAGTCTGTTGTGCAAGTCGCTGGGAGGTCGGTGGGCGGACAATGAGAGGTAGAGAAAACAAGCATCAGTACGCACAAAACATGTAACATGTAGTCTGTACTTTGCCCTGTCGCTGCTTACATGCAAAATTTCGATTTTGTGACAAGTTGGAAAGAAGGGCAGCGAAATGTGAGAGGTTCATCACGTCGCTAATATGGTATGAGAAAGACAAACTTATCGGCAAACATATTAAAAGCACGCTTCTTCGTGAACATGATTATACGCGATATAAATCACACGTTGTTGTTGTTTTTGTTGTTGTTATTGTTCTTCTTCTTCTTCCTTCCTCGCTCTCGAGGGGCGGTCCAGTGTCGCCAATACAGCGAGGGCTGTCTGTCCTGGGTTCAGCTCTCGTGTCGGGGACGCTGTTCTTTCTCTGCATGTGGCATTTGACTGCCTTGTCGTGATATAGCCTTAGCTGCTGGCTCGGCGTAAAATACCAATTAACCCTACACACGATCTTGATTTTAACGACCAACTTTTTGAGTTGTTGGAGGGATTTTGTCAACTAGTAGATCGAGCGAGCTCCAAACAAGAGGCAGGATGGTCAAACCCACTCTCCACAAAACTATTTAGCCTCTTTCTTTATCTCGCTAACTAAAATAATTTCCAGCTTTTAGTATTTGTATGTGTATGGATATCAAAAAGAAAAACAAAGTCATTAATTTGTCAGTTGTTTATTTGCGACATTTACTTTTACGTGCATTTATTTGTCTGATTTTATTTTCACGCCGTCCTTAATCTACGCACCACTTTCATCTACTCAAAGGCACTAAGAGAAGACAGCAAATTCTGTAATTAAAACGCAGGTGCAGAGAAAAACAGCGAGATTAAACTGCGGGGCTCTAGAATTCTATCTCTGCAAAAAAAACAAAAACATTTTTGAAAATATATTATTTTTTAACGGTTTTGTCTCGAAATAGACTGCAATCTCTACTCATCATATATCTAAGCTATCTGTAAGCCTGTCCATGTTCGCTGGGTATGTATCCCGTAGCCCATTTTTCAGGCTTCAGTCCAGCCTCCTTGTACCAAGTTTGTCTCGTCAAGTCCTGTTTTCACCTCACCTTCCTGACTCGACAAACGTATCAGAAAGTTTTAGTCTGGCAGACAGATCGACAGTCCCGACATCTTGCAGCGGATATTATGGGCAGTTCTGACAGAGGGAGCGAGACATTTAGCAGCCACCTAGACGACGAACTGTACAAACGCGTGGACGTGGGTCGTCCCAGTTGAAAATTGCTTGTACTGGCCCAAAGATTGCCAATAAACAACTGAGGCCATAGGAATGAAGCTATTGTGTCACTGCAAGGGCCTCATACTGCCTCATCGTCAATCCAAACTGTTCAGACTGTTAATTACAGCAGCGGGACTGGGGGCGGGGGTAGCTTTGCACGTTTCTCGCGTCCCGACTGCCGATTAAAGACGTCGACGCAAGGTTTCTCGAGCGTTAATTTATTGTCGAAAAAGAAAAGAAAAAAAAGGAAAGAAAACAGAAAGTGGCTTCATGTCTGGACGGAGGATGGAGAAAAGGACGCAAGAAGCTACAAAATCCGGTGGCAGAACAAAGTAAGCAGGCCGCTGTGGTTTCCAAAATAAAACAGACATGGAGCAAAGTGACTGCGACATTTAAAAAGAAGTACAAATTGTTTAAGGATAATTATAGTTATAGATTTCAGGATAAGAATCAAATATCATGTAAGGATAATTGCAGCTAAAGATCTCAGGATGAGAAGTACATATTGTTTAAAGATAATTGCAGTTAAAGATCTCAGGATGAGAAGTACATATTGTTTAAAGATAATTGCATTTAAAGATCTCAGGATGAGAAGTACATATTGTTTAAAGATAATTGCAGTTAAAGATCTCAGGATCAGAAAGGCAGAGCATTAATAATTACACCAGTAAGCCTAGTATGGCGGTTACATACACTGGACCGACATATATGTAAGATAAAATATTATTTTAAAACGGTGTTGTATGTGTGTAGGTGCGTGTGGGGAATGCATTGGCTTGCGTGTGTGCGTGCGTGCGTGTGTATGTGTGTGTGTGTGTGTTAGCATGTGTGCTTTGTCGACTAGGTGTTTATTTCATCGTCCTCACGAACCTCTTTGAGTACATTTGCAAAATTCTACCTCCCCTTTATAACAAAAGAAACTTTTTTTTTTAGGAGTGAGGAACAACAGCACTAAGCTAAAGAAGGCGCTAATAAAAATGGATCCCTTTCTAGAAAAGTATTTAAAAGAACTGAAAACAGTTTAGTACATTTCTCCCACTTGCTTCTAGATACAAATTTCAAAGAGACCGAATAATTTATTGAGTTTAATTGTGTTCTTCAACCAGGATAAAGAAGGGTATGCTGCAGCGTAAGCTGCTTATCTTTGAGTCGCCATAATTTTTAAATATTTGTTCCCGTGAGTACCTAGAAATTATACTCTTTCAAAAGGCAGCAAGCGTGTGTGTGTGTGTGTGCGTGCGTGTGTGTGTGTTTGTTTGAGGGTGTGTTTATGTGTGTAGGGGGAAGGGTAGAGGGGTACGGGTGTATGTGAGATGAGAGTGAGGATAGACGTGTGCGTGTATGGACATGTGAGGTGAGTGTATATGTGTTCGTGTTTTCCTGTGTGCAATTCCTTTTTCGTCGAGAAGGTTCTAATGCCATCGTTTTCGGTCGCCTGCAAGCATATCTTTGTATGCAAACTGCAAGGTATCGTGTGATGCAAAAGGTTACAGCTAGTATTACCTACTGAACCATTATACCCAGAAAAAGACTGGATGATCCTTTATTGATATATTACCATAATCCATCAATATCCCCCTTAAAGAAACAAAGAAAGAGAGAGAATGAAAAGGAGAGTTAGGGAGAAAAAGAGAGCAATAAGAAAGCGAGAACGAGAAAACAAAAACTTAACAAAGCTTTATTATCTATGACAACCGTCCATTACAAGAGTCGTAAGACATGGATCGACCAACAGCAAGATAAACATTGAACATCTAATTGACAACAAATCTTAAAGATGAAAAACAAAGACCATTGCCTGCCAAGTAGTATTTGAAATGAAATAAGCACAGGACTAAATGTAGGTGAGGTGGGGAGAATAGATTTTTAATTTTTTTAAATTGTTTTACGCCAAGCCAGCAACTAAGGCTATATCACGGCAAGGCAGCCAGCCCTGAAAACAGATACCACATGCAGAGAAAGAACAGGCTGCCCGAGACGAGAACTGAACCCAGGACAGCCAACCTTCACTGTATTGGTGACAGGCACTAACCGGACCGCCTAGAGGGGAGAATAGAGAATAGAGAAAAGAGAAGAAGAATATAGACCGTGAACACTGTAAACATGGTGGCCACCCTGTTGTATTCCCACGCACCCTAATACCTACCCTGGACAACCCGGGCTTATCGAGATGTTTCAAAAATTACTGATTGACTGTGACTGAGTAAATAACTAGGATAAAAAAAAAAGATATAAGCGGTTTTAAATCAAAGCCAGTATTATCCTGATATTACTAAACATTACATGAAATTGATTTTAGACCAGCTGTAAGGTCAAGAAGGGAACATTTTTTCTGTTTCTGTTTTAGAGCAGCCGTGAGAATAGGGAATAAAGAGTTTTAGTCACATTCTGTTTTACATCAACCGTGAGGTTGGGAAAGAGTGTTCCTCACATTCTAGCTCACATCAACCTTGAGGTTAGAAAAGAGTGTCGTTACATTCTGTTTAAACCAACAGTGCGGTTAAGGAAGAAAGAGTTTCCTCACATTCTATTTTGTGGCTAAATCAGTATTTCCATGGAACTTATCACCAAGACGTTCAAATAAATAAATAAATAAATATGCTAAAAAGTTTGAGGTTTTAAAACAATGTCAGATCTTGGGGAATCTGCAATGGGCTAAAAACTTTTCCTACGATTATCTTGCAAAATTCCCATAATGATGTTCAATTTTTTTCCTGGCAGTCGACGGCTGCCACAGACAATCTGGCGGTCAGCTGCGGGCACGACCACAAGCTCTGAAAGCTTTGCAACACAATAAGACGGTTAACGCCTTTCAGAGAACGTTATTTTGGGCAGGAAGTGCATTTACAAACCCATTTTAAGAGTATGAAAACAAACTCTGTTTTCCAGTTCAACCATTGCCCACCCTTTGTAGGAATTTCATTCCCACGGGGAGGATGGATGGAGGTTGGAAGTGGCTGAATCGAGAGAGATAAAAAAAAAATCTTAGAAGCTTCGGCTTGACAATGATTCAACTGCATTAATTCTCCCTTCTCATTTTATTGGCAGAGTGAGGGCTGATGGGGAGAGGGACGGGGTAAGGTGTAGGGGCGAGCTTGGGTGAGGGTTAGTGGGCAAGATAGACCACACAGGACATGAGAGAGAATGAACGAGAACGAAAAGAGAAGAAAGAAGAAAATAAATTACTGGGGTAGACAAAAACGCGATTCTGCCCCCGCTCCACACACACACACACACACACACACACACACACACACACACACACAGCCACAAACACACACACACACACACAAAAACACAGCCACACACACACACACACACACACACACACACACACACAAACAGCCACAAGCACACACACATACGCGAAAGAAAGAGAACACTGAACACATTAAAACCAATGTGGCACCACCTTTCCGCACACAGTAAACTGTTGACAACAAAATAACAAAGCAAGATATATATTATATAGACCAATAAGAAATAATTAAGGCTTCATAATCCAACCAACTGTTTTATACCCATATAAACAAATTCAATTATTTCTTTAGCTTCCTTTTTTTCAGTGAGAGAAAAATATAAAATAAAGCACAAAATGCTACTGATACCTTTACCAGCTTGTAATTTGCAAAATTAAATTAATGGTAAAACTGACTCACAGCAACAAGTACTTGGAAAAAGACTATTTATTTATTTATATATTATACTTTTCCTGGCATGCCAGTAAACAGCAAATCTTATTAGTCTTTTTATAATAAAAATAGACAAGACTTCGGTTGATTGCTGTAGCTCTTGCTAATATTTCTGGTACAAGGTGTCTAGCTGAAAGCTGGTAGAAACAAGACAGTTATTGCTCTATCATGCATTACTGAACAAGAATGATTTGAGATTGAAAATTACAATCACAATTCTTATTTGCAAGGGTGGTGATATATCAGATTATTTATCACTATATAAAACTTCCTTGCCCTAGAAAGGAGAAAAGTATGACAAACCTAATACTTGTTACAATAAGGGGACAGACAGACAGACAGACAGACAGACAGACAGACAGACAGACAGACAGACAGACAGACAGACAGACAGACAGACAGACAGACAGACAGACTGACTGACTGACAGAGAAACTATGGCACAGACGGTGACAAACAACACGTTTACTAGATTGTTACCCTATACACTGCAGCCTTCCATATATAAACCGGAGTTCTAGTCCATAGCTATCCTTATGAGCTCTTGGACTCCTAGCTATGGACTAGACGAAAGATGGGGATTAGTAACCTACCTGCTTCCATAGTTGGGTGCTTGTTCAGGCCTAAAAGAACCACCTTTTCCTCCAGTCATTGTAACTACCCCCAAAGTATTCTTACCTCCAGTTCCTGCCTACAGGCGCAGGGGCAGCTTAACCAGGGGACTAGCAGTGCATTGTGGTGAGATTTTCTACAATTTTTCCCATCGTTCCTGACTCAGCAGTAAGCAGAGGTGGGAGGATCAATCTTGTTGGACAACGCCACCTGCTTAATGTGGACTGTGCTACTTTCCGATTGACTATTTGCTGCGGTATCACATTTCCGCTTAAATGTTTAGAATTAAATGGATGGATATTTTAAATTATTTTCGCTGTTTGTACAGTCTTATGGGGCATTTTTCTGCCTTTTTAAGTTCCACCAGTAAATTGTTTGCTTTCCAACTAGAAATTCTTGTACCACTAGTAGCATTCAGTTCCACAAATCGTTTCTTTTTCTCTTTCTTCCCCTCTCCCCCACCTACATTCACCAATCCACTAGCTATCTTTCATTCCCTTTTTTCTTTCTTTGAGTTTTTCTTTCTAATATTCTGTCTTAATCTTTACATTTTTTGCTCGTAAAACAGCCGCTATAAATATTGTACAACATTCTTTTTTATCTCCAATAATCTTTCCTACTTTGCTGAACAACATAGTCTGTTCGTTTCTCCAATAACCTCCCAGTTATTTGCGTCAAATGTTTAAATCTTTTTACACACGTGAGCGAGTCTACACTGAATAAAAAATAAGTCTTTGCCTCTTTCACACACATACAAAGCCTCTTCATCTATGGAACTTGTGCGTGCGTCTGCGTGTGCGGTATATGTGCGGTGCCTTTTAGTTCTAACATTTTCAACCCTAAGAGTTTGGCCAAGTCTAAAGAAATTGGTTAGGTTACTTCATTAAGTGTGTGTCTGGTGTTTAAGTAGGTCTACTTAGTGTCCCCTCAGTAATAACTCGCGACTCACACTTTTAGCGCAAAGGGCCTCCCTACGTCTGAAAGGATTTTCTTGAAGTAGATTACGAAGGTGATCTCTTGTTTTATTTTGATGTTCTTGAAAAAGATATAACGAAGATAAGTACTGACTAAAGAAACAGATGACAAAAGCAGAAGCCAACGAAAAAAGATAAGAACGGCAGACAGAGAAAAGATAATGTAAAAAAGCTAAGAACTGAGGTATCACTGGCAAACATAATAAATAATCACACAAGCAAAACTTTCCTTTTAGTTGTTGGAAGTTTGGCGCTGTTTATTCCTATACTTTAAAAAAAATTACTCCACAGGATCGATAAAAACTGTAGTCGTATATGCTAAATCCAAATGTCTTATGGAAAGCGGAATTACGTATGACCTTTTTCTCCGCTCACCACCTGTTGGAGGGTTGTATTCGTGATTTTTTCCCGACAGAATCTTTAATTAAAGCGCAAGCTTGGCAATTCCAAAGTGTCTAAGTTAATCTTTAAATTTTTTTTTTTTGGGGGGGGATGACACATTGGTGCTTCAAGCCAAACCTTCCTGAGGGCGACATCATGGCATTGCAGCCGACACTGTGAACAGGGACCACAGCCCACAAGCAGACAAAGAGCATCTTTTATGGCGCTCGTTCTGAATTTTTAAAGATCACAAATTTGTATGCTTGTCTTAAAACCATGTAAGCTAATGGCAGTTCTCCATAATATTTTACAACAACGTTAATATTCGTACGTGCATATGTAAGTAGCTCTGTCATTAGCAACTCGTTTTAGCACCTTCCACAATTCCCCTTTATTGCTGCCCTCAGTACTCATTGGGGGCCATCGTGCTTAGGAGTCGAGAAAATAACGAATCTTAAAGCGGTGTTATTACAATGAAACAGAAGGACATAGATCAAGGTCCACGTGTTATCAGGTTTCCGAGGTCTCCTGATGAAAGCGCTTCCAGACATCATCTCGGTGAACGCTGCGGTCTGTTGGTTCCGTCTCAAGGGCGCGATAACTCTGCCTGACCTCTCCTCCAGGGAAATTTAAACTCTGATATTCAGGTGGCCTGTGTAGCACTCATGCCACATATCAGGCTCAAATTTCGCTTTCTCTTACGTATATCAATCAAGTGGTATTTAACTTTTCTGCCTTGATTTTTTTGAAGCTAAATTAATCAGTGTTTTCCCTCAAACAACAGGCTATTACGTTTTTGGTAAAACAATGCTTTCTGCAAGGAATGATAAAAACTCCAACTGCGTTTGTACTGTTATTTAAAAAAAGAGATGAGATTAACATCGAGGCAGATGCAATGGCAGAATGAGATATAACATTGTTCGGCAACTCAATGGATGTTTGGACATTTCCTCTCTAGCGTGGTTCGTTTGCCGAGTAAAGAGGGAGACAATGCAGTGAAAGAATCGATCTCAGAGAGAGTTAAAATTTACAGATCATGGCCCTTTCTGTCGATAAACATCGACCACAAAGACCACTAATGATATGGAAATTCTCCACAACTCAGAATACACACATGTTCGGTTTTTTTTTTCGTTTGTTTGTTTGGTTTTTTTTTTTTTAGATGTTTGCAGATAGCCTTCATTGACTTGGTTGTTCAATGTTTGATTAGTTAAATAACACCTTTGAATCTCTTCTGTGCAGTGATCTGGCAGTTTGAATACAAATCACGTATCGACGTTCAGGAAAAAACCCAGAAAGATATGAGAGACAATATAAATAAAAGACTCTTAGCCGGAAATTTGTTTTTCAATATGGGACCATGCTCAGTAATTGTTTACAAGAGGTCGCACACTAAATTAACTAAATTATGATCACTAGTGAGGGCATATGTATGAAGGACGTATTCTTTCAACAAATTGCCTTTTTGGCTATCCAAGTCGTGGTGTAATGGTTTCCCGAACAAAGGACTTTAGACAGGAATATAAGAAACTTTCTGTGTGCTCAAAATAATTTGAATCAGAGAACAAAACTCAAGTTGAAAAATGAACATGGAAAAAACGAGGTAAAATTACGACCCTCGAAGAGATCCAGCACAAATTGTACCTTTAAACACACCAGTGTCCTTTTCATGTCCTTTCTTACTCAAGAAATATTTAAACAATTTTATTCGTTCTCTTAATTTACAGTCTTTGTAATGTGCGAATGCAGGTCCTACAGCGTTCTTCCACCTTATGTTGTAAACATTAAGCCACGCACTGGGAAATTTGATAATCCTCTTACAGTAGGGCGCAGGTAAACAGGACACAGGTAACTGCGCTGTGCTTTTTTGTATTTGCTCACTTTCAGAAGTCTTCAAAATTGTTTCTGGATTTTTCTTTGACCCATACAGACGTCACGCAAACACGTGCATGCATGAACAGCCGTGGACAGGAGAAAAGTCGGTCTTTTAAAAGACTAATATAGCCACTGATTGGCACAGCGGATTTGAGCGCAGGGTTACTGTAAAGAAGCGGAAAATAAAGGGGTAGGAAAAAGATTTTAAAACTAGACAGAAAGTTCTAAAATAGGAATTTGAAAGACATAGTAACGGGGATGGACAGGACAAGCCATAACAAAACTAACAGTTAATTGCGTTGGAGCTGCAGCTGGAGGTCTTGTTAAAGGGAGACCACCAGCTACAATGGGTTTCTCGGCCGCTTTCGTTTGCTTCCCCTGATAATTTGCCTTTTTTCTAGTCGCGCTAAATCCCTGCTAAAACTAATTGTCCGTCCATCTCTTGGATAAAAGTTAAAGGTAAAGAAAGAAGAAGTAAAATAAAGAAATAAACAAAAACAAACTCTACACTGGCACAATCTTACGAACACAACATATTTTAGCAAAAACAATAAGAACAAAATTGGGCAGACTAAAAAGAAAATATATCGAAATATCCGAATACAGATTTTAATCTAGACATCCAGGGTTACTGCTTCGTTAATAAAAGTCGTGGCACATCTAGTCGAAATCATGCACACTTGCCTGAGACTTTTTTCTGTATCCCATTCTATCACACATTTTAATAAAGAATATTGTTTTTCAAAAGGTTCGAGCAAGTACAAATAACAAACTTAAACTGACATTGATATTTACCACTCTTGAGAGGTATGGAGAAGCTGACATAACACAACCCCTTTCAAGTACAGTACAAATTTACTATCCAAATGTGCTTTCAAAAGATGACAAATTGTAAAATCACGAAAGCCAGATCTTTAATAATAATAATATTTTGTTATAGAATAATTTGTTATAGAACGCCTTACCCAACCAACAATGCTGGTTCAAAGCGCATGTAACAAGTATACAGTTGGAGGTAAAATTGAGAAACTGAACATGCCAGTTGCACAACATGTTTCTAAACCTTAAAACTGTTTTAAAGAAGCAAAATCTCTTTTCTGCCATTTAGATGCATTGCACAAGAACATTCAAAAAATTGTACTGACAGGACGGAAAGTCAGACTTAAACAACTTTATTTTACTTAAAGCAGTTTTAGTTTTAAAAATTCTAAAATTGTGATGTGCACTTTAAACTGATCATCTAAAAAATTTTAAGGCTTTAAAGTGTTTAAATTAGAAATGTGTTGTGCAACTGGCCCCACGGATGTAGACATTCTCGTTGGAAACATCAAAGAAGTGCTGGTGTCAACAACCCAGAATGTACCAGGCAGTAGAAGGAAGAAGAAACAACCCTGGGCCACTAACGAAATTCTATATCTTTGTGACCAAATGAAGGCATTGAAAAGAGAAAAGAAAAGCAAACCCGAAGAAGCTTCGAAATACAACTAAGTAAATTGTGTCATCAAGAAATGGATGATCACGAGCTAATGCCAGAACATAGAGGAGCGAATGGCACGGGGTGACAGCAAAAAGGCCTAATTACTACTTTTATATATATAGATATATATACTACTACTAAGTAATCGAAGGCAGCAATGGCCATCTTCTCACAAAAAGTATTGCTGTACTCAACCGATGGGCTGATTACTGCAACAACCTGCGTTCATCTGGGCAGAGGCTTTCTTCAAAACAACTGGACTACAACCTGTGAATCTGCAGACCTTTCAGATAACCAAATATGAGTTTAACACGACAGTAGGCGTATGTCTAGGAAGCGCCCTATAACCTGTGCTGAGAACATCGTGCGGAAAACCCTCCACGATCATCACATTTCCATTGTTAAACGGCAGATTTGCAACCTACGCTTTGCAGACGACATCGATCTAAAACCGGGTACTAGCAGAAAACTGCAAGACCTTCCCAACAGACTGACTGACAGTTCAAACGCATATGGAATGGAGACCAGCACTGACATTAATAAAGTCATGGCCATTGGCAACTGCAAGGCAGAGATCTACATACACAGGGTACGGCTCGAAAAGATAAAATGCTTTACGTGCATGGAAGCCACGTTCTCTAAAGACAGTAACTCCCTGACAGATATCCCCATCAGACTGACGACAGCAACAGCGGCAATGGCTAGACTAGACCGGGTCTGAAGCAGCCATGACATCAGGTTTACCACGAAGTACAATGTTCACAAGTCCCTCGTAGTACCCATCCTGCTTTACAGATGTTAAACCTGGACTCTGCTTGCAGACACGAAAAGGAGAACCAAGGCGTTCGAGAACAAGTGCCTGATGATGTTTCAGATGCTACAGAAAACATGAAACCAATTACTTTATACGCAGTACGGTTATCACACTCTTAAGACACCAACAAACCCTACTTGCAACAGTCAAGCTGGTCTGGTTTGGTCATGTGACGCGGCAGCTCACCTTATCGAAGACTGTCCTTCAAGGTATATTAAAAGAAGATCGACGCTGCCGAGGCCAGAGGAAGAACTGGCTTACGAATGTCAAAGACTAGACTGGTCGTCCTGTAAGAACCTGCTTACTATCCCCTAAAACAGGCGTGAGTGTGGGGCCTTGGATGTGCCCCCAATCCACACTCAATGACCGGCACCAGTCATGAACCGTAGGACTGAACGACTGACATCCATACATTCGCGCATTTATTCATACAAACATCGCTATTAATGATATCTACTTCAAAAGGTGAAAGGACAAATGACAAACGACCAATTGTGTCGTAAATGTAAGTGTGATCAATGGGTTTTTTGTTGTTTTCTCCCCTTACGTCGTCCGAAATCTCTCCTCAAAGCCTCTTGTAACACTACGAGGCACAGAAGAACCTAGAGCCATATATCACCAGACTTTCTCACTGACTTGCCGACGTAGGGAGGAATTGTTTGGTCTACGTGAATGAACAGCTTCTGCGGTGAAGAGGTGATCAGGTTTAGTTCCCTTTCGGATTTTTGCATCCGAACGGTGAAGCGTGTTCGCCGCAAATAAAAAATCTGGTCTCATCAGTATTCTCACAAATAAACGTAGCGCACCCACACACAACCCTCCCACACACACACACAAGCACAAACACACGCACATCCACACAAGCATACACACAAACCCACAGAGACACCCACACACACACACACACACACACACGTACGCACACACACACACAGGGACGCACACACACACACACACACACACACACACACACACACAGACAATACTGTAATATGAATCCCTAGATAGTTTGCATTGTGTTTACTTGCCACAAAAAATAAAGCCAAGAGTAATCAAGGACGGTTCGGAATCAAAAAGCATCGATTGAAATGCATGCAGCGTCCCTTGTTGGGCTGTCGCAGTTTTACCATGTTTGCAGTTCCCGTTACGACCGCGCGGTGTCTGGATTAATGCGCAGCAGGCAGCTTTGGTGTTCTTGTCTGGACTGACTCCAAACTTCTCCCTGGGCGTCCATACCGGCTCCCTTTCTATCGACGCCATTCCGGTCGCATGACACGGTGACGTCTCGCCTGTCATGCGATGCTGGCAAAGGATTTGTCTCCTTTATTTATAGGTCTAAGTCTGTCCAAGTTTTGAAGAAAAAGCTACAAGGAATAATGATAATAATAAAAAAGGTCAGTAAGACTGTCTGGAAAACTATGCCACGTTTTATGCGAATGTCCCATAACAAGGAAAAAAATCGGGACTGTCTCTCTTTTTTTGTTACTGTTTCATTTCCCAGTAATTATGGCAGGGAAGAGTGACGCGAGACGACTGGTTGTGGATCGTTAACTCCGAGTTTATTTTACCATTTGCGTAAAACCAAGACATTATTAAAGCATATTTATTTTAGAGCTCACCAATGTACAAGGTCTTCTCCTGTTGTCGACAGTAATGAAGGTAATAAAAGGGCACATGATTTTACATTTACGCCATCCAATCGAAAGACATAGAAAATCTACTTTTTAAGTACTATAAATAAAATGTCTAATAACAATGTCTTTAAATCAATGTCGATGTGACAAAAGTAGGTAAAACTCTTATCCTGCCATCATTACCTATCCTATACATTAAATACCAATTTCTATAGACCAGTTGCCGGAAGGACGAGTTTTCCAGTCACATGTCCAAACATATCCGAACCAGCGTCTTGACACTCCATTTTCGGGGTGGTGGGGATGCACCGACTGTTAGGGTACATTGTGACATGCACAAATTGAAAGCTTTAATCATCATCCCTATCCTGGCATCAGCCGATCCCGAGCAAACCGACCCACCCGTGGGGCTGGCCTGCTTGGTACATGTCGTCGGTTGGACCTGATCAGACGCAGCAGGCGGCCAGTGTGCTCCTCACGTGACGGTCGTGCGCGGTGTCGAAAAGGTCCTGCAAGGAGTGGACGGTTCAATCATTCGCGTTCGCCATCCGGTTCTTTCTCTGTCTTCCTCGGCGGCGATCTCCTTCTACGGAGCCTTCGAGGATAGTTTTCGAAAAGCTGTCGTGCCGGTTGACATGGCCAAACCAGACCAAGTTTGCGCCGCTTCACTATCACGAGGAGGTTTCCACAAGGGTCGTGACTTGTTCAACGTAAGAAATTCAGAGCCGCTTGCTTAGGAACGAGGTTTCAAATGCCTGGATCGGTGTTTCCGTCTTAGCATGGTCCATGTCTGAACCCCCATGATGGGGACCATGACGACCTTGTACAGCCTTTACTGGATGGTGAAGCTGACGTTGTTGCTGTACCGTGTTTTGTTCAGCTTGGCCATTGCTGCTGTCACTGATGGGATCCTTAAGCGACTGTCATTTGTGCTGCTGTCGTTTCTGGAAAGCATACTTGATGCAGGCTACTTCTTCGAGCTCTGCTCCGCTGATGCAGATCTCTGCTCCGCCGTGCTGTGCTGTGCCCGATGATTTTGACCATGAGTTTTGTCTGTGCTGGTCTTCACCAATATGCATTCGCATTCTCCGCCATTTTGCTTGTGAGGTCCTGCAACTCCTTGCTGTAGGCCATCAGGTTAAAGTTTTCTTGAGCCAAGGTTTCATAGTGACATCCATCCAATCGACACGGAGATGTAGTTTCCGTAAAGAGTTTCAAGCAAGATATTATCCAGGAAGGTCTTAAGTAGCATATGTAGCAGAGGGCAGTCCTGGCAAACGCCCATTATTGTTTGAAAGAGATCTCCCATCTGGTTATTTATAGGGATTGAGCTCCGAGAGCCTCAATATAGCGATGTTCAGATGAGTTCCTCTTCAATATTGAATTTTTGCATCACGTGCTAAAGCCCCTTGTGTAGACTTTGTCAAAAGCATTTTTCGATGAGGTTATAGTAGAACTCTCTACCTTACTGCAAACTCATTTTTATCAGGGTGGGACTGTTAAAGATCTGCTCAGTTAAGTTCCTGCCTGCTCAAAAGCTTGATCACCACTATTGGCACCGTAGTTATAAAATAAAAACAAGTTGTCGTGGGGCAACATGGGGAACGCAAGTGTCTTGTTTCCGAAGTTATAAAGCGGTGTACACTGTACAGACCCTGCAGATGCTTTTTTGCACCTGAAGCCATGGTTATAAAGCGATAGCAAAGATGTTCTGGTAAAAAGAAACACGAAGCAGTGCCCGTGGAGTCTGGGAATCGCATGTTAACTGCGAAGACAAGACTTACTCTTGGTTTATTACTACGCCTCTTGGGACGTTTTCAACACCAGGTAATTTCCCTCCCTTCAGAATGAGTAGGGTCAGTTCGACCTCTTACCGTAGGACTAGAAGGTCTTCGAGTCGCTAACTGCAGTCTGGCTGCCATCGTTAGGGTCTGTTTCTAATGGAAAGTTGTAGAGGTCGTTACAGTGTTGAGTCCATTGGTTTCAGTCAGTCAGTCAGTCAGTCAGTCAGTCAGTCAGTCAGTCAGTCAGTCAGTCAGTCGTCCCTTGCCTGGCACCTGGCGTTGGGGGGATCACGTGGATAGACGCGGCAGCTGACAGGGCCCGCCACTCTTGCCTATTTTGGGCGATAGTGAGCAGGTCCTGTACAGGACGAACAGTCCAGTCTTTGACGTTCGTAGGCCAGTTCTTTCTCTGGCCACCCTCCAAGGTGCCTTGAAGGATAGTCTTCGACAGGGTGTCGTGCCGGGTCACATGGCCAAAGAAGACCAGCTTACGTCGCTTGACTGTTGATAGTAGAGGTTCCTGGTGTCCTACGAGTGTGGCAAACTTGTTTCTTACAAAGTCGTTGGTTTTATGTTCTTTGTATGCGATCCGGAGCAGCCTCCTCAGGCACTTGTTCTCGAATGCCTGGATTCTCGTTTCCGTTCCGGCGAGCAGAGTCAACGTGTTACATCCGTAGAGCAGGATCGGCACTACTAGGGATTTGCATAGCATGTACTTGGTAGTGAACCTTATCTTGTGGCTATGCCATATCCTATCTAGCCATTGTTGCTGTTGCTGTTGCAATCCTGATGCGGATATCTAGCGTGGAGCTTGGGGAGGGTGGCTTCCAAGTACTTGAAGCTGCTTACCTCTTCGAGCTGTACCCCGTTCATG
This sequence comes from Marisa cornuarietis, assembly GCA_004794655.1. Lineage (NCBI taxonomy): Eukaryota > Metazoa > Mollusca > Gastropoda > Architaenioglossa > Ampullariidae > Marisa > Marisa cornuarietis. Next base: position 15,506,026 of record SMMW01000001.1, read on the forward strand.
TAGATCTCTGCTTTGCCGTTGCCATTGATCATAATTTTGCTCTTTTCAGTGCTGGTCTCCATTCCATATGCATTTGAGTTGTCCGTCAATCTGTTGGTGAGGTCTTGCAGTTCCTCGTTAGTACCTGCTAAAAAAATCTGCTATCTGCGAAGCGTAGGTTGCAGATTGGTCTTCCACCGATTGAAATGGAAGTATGATGGTCATGAAGAGCTTCGAGCATAATGTTCTCCAAAAACATATTGAACAGCTTGGGTGATAGGGGGCATCCTTGACGTACCCCTATTGTGGTGCTAAAGAGAGCTCCTATTTGGTTGTTCAGCAGTACTGTACTCGTTGAACTGTTATACAGCGATTCAACGACTTGGACGAGGCCTTCCTCGATATTGAATTTCCGCATCACATGCCATAGCCCCTCGTGCCCCATCGGTTTATTTTAGCCTGTTCTTTCATGAGAACTTGGGGAGGTTTCTCAGCAGATGATAGACCTTTGTCTTGTCCACCCATGCCGACCCTTAGCTGCATTCATCCCTCTCCGAATATCGCTATTCTCTTTAATGTACATGGTCACTAAATCAAGTTAACACAAAAAATTGTTTTTCTGTATTTTGCGAAGTGAGAAAGAACTTCTGCTCCGTTAATGTTATTGTTTAGACGAGATAAGGTCATAAATTCATTATGAAGTGTAAGCAAGAAACAAAACTATTTACAACAAACAGTCATCGATGTGTGTTTATTTACTTGCTGGTGATGACTGACATATATATATATATTACTCAGATGTGTTTATTTCTAAAATTAACAGCCTATAGTGTCATCTCGTGCCTTTATATTACTGATCTCTTCTCGTGTTCTCGGCAGCCTGGAACACGCCAAGGGAAACCACCACGCATAAAAATCCCTTGTGAAAAGTTAAGCTGCCTCCCTTGAAGCGTGTTTCTTTCTGGCGAACCTTAAACTTAAAGAACCCCCTTTAGGTATCCCCCAGGCTCTCTAGTCTGTTGTTGAGGGCGTGCTTCAGCCCCAGTTACTGTGGAACAAAAAAACGGCATAGAGCTAACGTGTTTGTGTGACCAGAAAGAAAGAAAATAAATGAGAGACGAAATGAATGAAGCAGAAATACGTCAACAACTAATGATGATGATGTGAAAACTACAGCAGAATGAGTCAAAGATTATGTTGCCACGGAAAAGACTGATAACAAGTGTGGTGTTACATGCTATTCTGCGACCCTCTAACGCTTTATTCGTCCTCGTACCCGTCTCACTTTGTTAACACGACTTGCCAGTTAGTGTTACAATACCGCTATATGCTAGATTCGCGTTTGATCTTCCTTTATCTGTTTCATTATGCATTTTCTCATTTTTTGGGATGAGAGGGGAAATAACATTCATCTTATTTGTATTAATAGTAGTATATGATGACGGTAGGGTACTTTAGTGGACATCGTGGTCGACCTCGAGGTGGGCAGAGGAAGAATAAGTCTGTAAACATAAAAGACCAGTAGTTCCCTCCAGGACCTACTCACCACCGTTCAAGAGAGACCTCGGCGGTGAACCTTGACAGCTGTTGGGTCCATCTAGTTGTTCCCGGCTGTGCGACCAGTATCAACGGACCAGCACAGCCTCTCATCGTTAGATACCAGTCAAGTCGTATGTAGGTACATGTAAATAAAAATGTATGTACACCTTCATTAACTGCTCTCAAATCTAATTCATTCGATATTGTTCGTGGATAATGATATCCGGCATGAATGCATTAGGGTTTATGTTGCTTGTTTTGGTTATAGATCGGGAAGAGTAAAGTTTTGACACAAGAAATCTAAAAACAGTGCGTTCCAAAGGTACCATCCAGCGGCGCCAAAATCAACTTAAGCGGAACGCCACGGAAAATGAAACTAGATCATGTAACTGAGACGTCACTTCCGCCACGACAGGCACGAGCAGCTTGGAAGCTGGTCGCTCCACCATCTGCAGTTTGGGCCCCTGCCTGCGTTCTCATAATTTTCAGCCTGGGGAGGGACCGGAAGGAGACGACAGCAAACATGAAAGAACAGTCGTCCTCATCCTTTGAAGAAGAATCTGCGGCGCCGAGTGCTACAGTAACGTTTCCCAGGGCCTGTTGCAACGGTCTGGAGGTCTGAAGGTATCACAGGAGTAAATTAAACTTGAGTTTTGTGACTAGACCGCAGTGGGCGCATTGTTAGGTAACGCGTACGCTTGGGAAGAACGTTTTACTGCCACCGATCACTACACCGGAATCTATTCGCAAGGATGAAGAAGTACACCGACCATGTTTTCAGGCAGAATCACGTAGGACTCTGTCAGTTATGTCAGAGACACTGTCAAAGATGTTTTCAAGGCTAAAACCAGGCGCTTGAATAGTGAGAAATAAAATCATGTTCGGTACCACATGGAGCAGAAACACAACAACACACCAATAAACCTCAAGTTTTCTCACTCTGCACCATAAGCTTATAAATAATGTTTGGTATAAATTCTCTGGCAACATATTATCTTTCTGTAAATTTTCAAACACGCAGACGCGACAGCAGACTCTAAGCATTTAAAGCATCGACAACAAATCAACACGAGTATGTTGTTTACCTGCCGACTGTCGCCCGAGAGTTATCGAATGGTGATAACCCTGATCCTCAAAAGAGTGTTTGACTGACTACAACAGCGAGACGCGGTCCGTGAATATGTTGACACTGAAACACGCTTATGACACGTGTTAGTCGTGAGTAGACACACTTTTGTCATACGTAGACACGCGTTAGTCGTGAGTAGACACACTTTTGTCATACGTAGACACTCGTTAGTCGTGAGTAGACACACTTTTGTCATACGTAGACACGCGTTAGTCGTGAGTAGACACACTTTTGTCATACGTAGACACGCGTTTGTCGTGAGTAGAAACACTTTTGTTATACGTAGACACGCGTTTGTCGTGAGTAGAAACACTTTTGTCATACGTAGACACGCGTTTGTTGAGTAGACACACTACAATCATGCTGAAACGATGTTTCTGGTATTCCTGGCCTCTCAGCGTTGCCAATGGGTGGAATCCAGTGAGAATATCGAAGTGAACCTTGCACAAAATATTCATGAAAACTTTCTCTTGTTGTCTGCGGTGCAAATACCTTGTATCCAAGGGTGAAAACTAATTTTTTCGCTGTATATTATCCACAGTAATGGATCAGAGGACAACCGGCAAATACAGTGCAGATCCATTTATCTCCTTACTGTGTACCAATGAATTTTTGCTTACTGGATACAAAGTTTCCCGATTACTGACATAGTTGATTACAACAGTAACGTCTGTTGATTTTGTTACCTCGACCTTTGAGTAATTTTTTGTTTTGTTTTGCTAGAAGCGATTTCCTTTATTTTTATGTAAATAATTTACAACGAGTATGAAGCATAATTTGAATTGTTTTCAAACAGTCTCCAGCCCAGAAGACTATTCTCGAACAATTACCATGAGCAGCGAGGTGCCGACAAAGATTTTTTATATATTTTTTTAGTTTTATCTGGTGGTTAACATCTGAAACTAAATCTTTTTGTTTCTGCACTAAAGAAACTTTCATCGCAGCATGAAGATATGATTGCAAGAAAGTGCGATTCGACCTCTTTCCGAACTGTGGAGAAAATGACGCGGCAGAATACTTCTTCCATTCAAACCGGAAGCTGCTCTGTTGGAGGAGTATGACTGGCTGAGGACAGAAAAAAGCCACCAAGAACTGTAAAGAGAAAAGTTGCAAAGAAAAAAAAACTTAGGGACTATTTACAGCTTCATATGCAATGACTGTGCACTGACAGGGACTACAATCGATGTTAGTGCTGTTTGCTTGCACGTGCACCGCCCATTTCAAAGAGCACGGTGCGTGCAAATCTTTGCTTTATCTGAGATAAAAGTAAAACATGCGACAGAAAGGGGAAGGGGTTATTCACACCATACTTTTGAATGACGTTGCACGAATGCCAGCAGCTACTTAACAGTCGATCTGATATTTTCATTGTTAAAATAATGTAACACATTCGTGCACACCTGTTTGTTTTTGTAGCTACCGCCGATTTCTGCGAGATGAGGCGGTCCGGTGGCGCAACGGTTAGCGCCTGTCACCATTACAGTGAAGGTTGGCTGTTCAGTTCTCGTCTCGGGCACACTGTTCTTTCTCTGCATGTGGCATCTGTTTACAGGGTTGGCTGCCTTCCCGTGATATAGCCTTAGTTGCTGGCTCGGCGTAAAACACCAATTAAAAAAAAATTCTGCGAGATCGTTAAGGGCGGACTTACACTCATGAATGATGGCTGCATATTGCCTCCACTGGAAGTCCACCCGCAGGTACCTGGCAAGCTAGAGACTAGAGCGGTTGTTCGTATTTATCGCAAAGCTTACGAAGATTACTTTCAGCCGACCAACTGTCAGGTGTGAAAAGCTAATGTCGGTCTCAAACGATGGCATGTGGTACTCAACAAAGACGTCAGGAAATGTTTTTCGTTTTTTTAATGTAAAGGCTTCAATCAATGGAAGAACTCTAATCATATGCTATTAGGGGGTATCTCACAGCCTTGACCTCCTACTCAAGGGGATGGTTGTTATTGTGTATTTCGAGAACAGAGGAAGAGCATTCACCTATATTTTCTGAAATAGTCATTAGAAAAACACAATACGCCCGACTAAACCTCCAAGAGGAGGGAGGCCCAGAACCGGGTCCGCTGGTGGGGTGTAGTTGCGGCCCCATGCGCCATTGGGGGCGAAATAACTAAGAAGAAAAGAAAACTTCTAAGAGAACACTAATCACTGAGACATAAAAACAAAGTTAAGGTCACGTTTATTTAAAGTATCTCTAACCAGAGCAAAGAGGAAAAAAGAAGCCGCCACTGAAGTAGTGTTGGACCAGGGTTCGGAAAGAGATGAGACGAGACGACAATCTCTTATCAAGACACACACAGGCCACTTCCCACTCTTGGGGAAAGCAACCCTGACGCTAAAAGCATTGATGGAAGGGGAAAAAATAGCTGAACGATAGAGAAAAGAAAATTACGGAGAACTCCGATTATTACAAAAAAAAACAACAACCTTGTCGTACGACGGGCGAGTCAGTTGGCTCTTTGTTCAAGTCAGCACTAAACTGAAACATTGAACTGAATGAAACAAGGGGAGACAAGAGTTGCCCTGCTAGAGAGGCTGATGGAGGGTGGCTGGGAGATTAGTAGTTGTTGCCGTCGTCCTAACGCTTCTTTCCTGCTCAGCGGAGTAGGCTTTTTACCTTCAAGCACGCAGACCCCCGGTCGGATGGGGGTCGTTTATCATCTTTAAACAGTGGACGACAGGATGGAAGGAGCAAGCTATTACAAGCCGCAGTTTTTACCTCCCCTTCAATTTCTTGTGGTCCATCACGCAGGAAAGCACACGCTAATTTGGGCACGTTGGAGAGAATCACAAAATACCCGGATCAATGGGATTAACGACCGCTATTTCTCTCGTTCAATCTCTTTCTCTTTTCTTTAACCTGCGTTTCCCTAAGGTTACGACCGCCAGAAGAAAGTAAGTGTCCACAGACACGCTAACACTTAGAGAGATATAAAAAAATCCCCCCGCAAAGCTGTAGACGTCAAAGTAATTTGTTCTGCCATTATCGTTTTCGTGTGAAATGTATATTTTTGAAAAGCTTGTTACATTTTGTTACAGTAAAGTTGACACATCAAGGATAAACTTATGAGAGGGACGAAATGAAAGTAAAAACTGTTATTGATTCCTATTCTTTACCAAAAACTTTATTATTGTCCTTCTTAACCCCGCCCCCTTCCCTCTTGCTACTTTACCCATCTTTCTCGCAGAATCACTATATTTTTCTGTTCCTGTTACTTGATGCCTTTTGTTTTCTGTTTTGTCAGTACTGTCGTTTTCTTTCGTCCCCTTTGTTCTGTGTCTACTTAGTCCACGTCTCTTCCTCGTTTTAAGCGCTAAGAGCATGCTCTCTATGAGTGTGAATATGCGCTATAAAAATCTTCACTATTATTATTATTATTGCACTAATATTAAGGACCCAAAGGCAGACACAGCAAAACTTTATGAAAGAAAGATTTTAATAAAAAAGATAAAATATTAGAAGAAAACGAAAAAAAAGAAGGGATGAATGAATAAATAAGTAAATGATTAGAAGCAAGGAAGAGAGGAAGAAGTAATAAAAAGTGAATAAAAAGAATAAACAAAGGAGTCAGAAAAAGAAAAAAGTACAGACAAATGAATGAAAGGAACAAATGGTAAGAAATAAAGAATAAATAGTAGGTAAGAAAGTATGAATAAAATAGAATAAATGAACGAACCACTATTTTTTTTTTTACATAACACGTCCGTCAAGGAAAAATCATGGTTTTGGGGTCTTAATTTGAAAAAAAAAGATTGGTTTCGTATTTATCACTGGCAGAGTTCTGTAGCTTTACGGCCTTCCCCAGCTGCTGCAGACGACAAAGAAACCTTGTGAATGAATGAGACACCGGAGAGGTGCGCGGTCCACAGCGACTGCTTCGGATGGCTGGCAGGACAAAAGCCCGATGGTCGGAAATCGGAGATTGAGAAGTCTAGACGCTGAGGGCTGACCTTCTTCCGCTGGCTAACTATTTGGACCCGCTACATTTTAAAACTAGCTTTAAGTTCCTTTTTTACGGCTATGGAGCGACTCTTTGATTCTTCTGCCCTCGTCCGACCGTCGAGACACGCTCAGAGATCTTGTTCCTATGGTTCAAGATGTAAATACGATTTACTTCAGACATCTTGTGTTCAGCCGACCCGCCCGACCAGAGTGAGTGAGTGAGTGAGTGAGTGAGTGAGTGAGTGAGTGAGTGAGTGAGTGAGTGAGTGAGTGAGTGAGTGAGTGAGTGAGTGAGCAGATTAAAAGCTGATGTCAAGATCGTTTTGTAACCAAACTTCCCATTCCATACCCGCCCATAACCACATGTATGTATGTATGTATGTATGTATGTATGTATGTATGTATGTATGTATGTATGTATGTATGCTTCCTTCCTTTCTTCCTTGGCCTGTGTATGTGCCACGTGCGCTGTAAACTTCATCACGTCAGTTTAACATACTTCACTCTTTCGCTTTCAAGGCTAACAGACGTGTTGGATAATAGTCTTTCTCTCTTGTTCAAGCCGTCTGCTAGGTTAAAACCTGTCACCACCTTCTTGCTTAGTTTTAAAAAAAAGCAAACGCAAAGGCTTCCTGAAATGAAGATGTCACAGGCGCAGTGAAAGAATCCAGACGTTTTGCAGAATGAAATCAATATTTAATGTGAGGTTCCATTTCCTCGCTGCTTTACTAGTTTGATTAAATCTTTCTGCTGGGGGACTTCCTTTTACCTCATCTGTAAGAAAGAGAAGTCTGCTGGCGTTTGTGATGCGGCAGTTTTGCATAACACCACGCAGCCCTGAATCTCGGTGGCTGATTCTCTGCGTCAAAGATCTCCTGGCGGTAAAATAAATACCTGCGCTTTTTATGCCCGAGAATGAATAAATTAGCCGCTAATAAATTCCTTTGGAAGGAATACTGCCTCATTCGTTATCAGGGACAGCCCCCTTATCACATACATGAATGGGCAAAGTCGTTCCACCGTGAGAGGGCTCTTGAAAGACGTTGGACCACCCGATGAGCCACCACAAATTTAAATGCTGGCACGTGCTCCGCGGAAGATCGTGCTCACCCAATCAGTGGGTTTTGGGGGACGGTGTAGTGTTAACAACTTGTTACCCTAACGCCAGTCTCTCATTCGCAATGTGAGCGAGTGCTATATCAGAGCACATAGGTGATGCCCTGCAAGTATCTCGACAATTGAGAATGTCATTTAAGCAACTTCTCCCATAAACATAGTTCACTCATGAAATTCTCATTCATTTTCTTTAAAACTGCTGCAAAACTTTCGTTCCGCGACCAACGCACTTAATTCTTTTTATTTTCGCCTCGTGGAAAAAGTCACTTACACCATATCCCGCTGTTCGTGCCATTTCTAAATCTGATGTCACAGTACTAGCAAAGTATCGGGTTTTCAACAAGCATGCTACATGGATTTGGACGAAGAGAGATTAGTTTGTAGGCCTGACTACTCAAGCACGTCCAGCAGTATCCTGTCAACATGTTTGTTCTTACTCTTCCTGCGACATGCCTCCGTGTTTGTTGTCTAATCCATCAGAAACATTACACCGTCCTATTGCCAGCTGTTGTTCCGTAATGTAACACTTGCTGTGTTTGGTGCGTTTTAATCACTTAAACATGTTTTAGTTTTTGTGAATCTTTATCCTTGAACGTTGCCTTAATCATCCTCCAGGAGTCCTCATAATACAGCAAAACAAGGTCGTTCGCGAGTGAAAAGACTTTGTCCCACTTTATATAATGTTCCTTATCGAGTTATTAGGTGTTCCCAGACCATCTAGAGGACCTGCAAAGAATGAAGTCAGGGCCAAAGCTGCTTCGCAGTCTGACTCGTCTTAAAATGTCTTCATTTGTCTGGTTTCTGAAGACTTAAAAATGTCGACAGAAGAAGTAACGGTCCAGATGGCATTTCCTCACTGATTAAAGATCCAGGTGCTATTTCCGGAGCGGCTTAGTAGGCTCTGTAAGCTCTGAGTGCCACCGAAGTGGGAGAACACTGCCAGTGATGTACCTCAGGACGTACCTGTGAGGAACGTTGCAGCTTTCGATGATCTGGGAAACAAACACCTCCACAGCAGCCTAAAAATAATAAACTCAGCATCAAATCCACGCACCGTGCACACAAAGAGAAATCCCCCTGCTCGCATACTAAAACCTCGGTTAGATCAGGGATAAATAAATTCAAGAATAATGAAATTATTTACTAACAGACCAACTAACTAGATAGCCCAATTAATCAACTAATTAAATAAGCCCAAATATGTTATATTTTAGCCCAAACACAAAATACGGATGTGGTAGATATTAACAGTGCACTCTCTTTGTCTATCTCTCTCTAAATCGGGCGGTGAGTACAACTCATAGGTGCGGTCAGACATGTTTCCGACTGCTTCCGATGGAATTTAGAAAATCTACATTATTTCTACTACATTATATCACCTCAGACTAAAATTGTGAATTCCACTGTGTGTAGGACATATTTACTGGTCATGCCTGCGGAACTTTCAACTTTTCGCGTGGTTTGTGGTCACTTTTTGTGGCGATACGCCTACTTCATGCAGCGAAGGGCGACGGCTGCCGCAACCAAACATGGCAAGGTGAGCACTAAGAGAGCACAGTGTGTGTTGCTTGCTATCATCATATCTAGTCTGCTAATGTGTTCTGGAAATGTTGAACTGAACCCCGGACCCTTCGAGGAGGAAATAATTCATGCTCCAAATGCAGCTGATCAGATGACAAGTGACTGCACTGTACCTGGCGTCTCGTTAACGGACACACCTGTCCCTGAGCTGCTTGCCACGGCAAATGTTCAGGAGGAAGTGGAAAATGCTACAACAATGACTGCTGTACACGATCTTATTGACAACCTCAGGCACATAGTCCTTGAACAAGGTACCAAACTCCATGCTATTATTACATATAACCATGAATCGTTGTGCGAGCGGCTTACACATCTGGATACTGCTGTCATGAATATTTGGGCAAAAGTGAATAAAAACAGCACGGACATTCTACACCTGCAAAAAGAACAGCAAGACATTCAGCTAGACCTGTCACGGTTAACGAACGAACTTGAGAGTTTAGAGATGCAATCAAGAAGCAACAACCTCAAGATATTCGGATTACCGGAAGTAAACGGAAATCAGCACAATTGTGAAATGCAAGTGCTACATTTTCTGAACAAATATGCTGGGTACAAAACATGGAGTGATTCTGATATCGAAAGAGCTCACCGCATTGGAAAGTTCGAGGCCTCGAAACCAAGACCAATGATTATAAAATTCTACAGATGGTCTGATAAGATGGGATTACTGCGAGACCACGAGACTAGAGCAACAATGCGCAAGGATGGATTCCGACTGGCAGCCGATCTAACCAAGCAACAGATGTCACAACTTCGCCACCTTAAGCAAGAAGGCAAGACAGGCTACTTCCGGAACGGTAAGCTCTACATCAGCGATATTCCGCGAGTCAACAGCCACTCTGGCCGTGATGATCATTTCAAGGAAAACCAACCACAGCAGCTCCACCACAACGACCGCATTGACCCCATCAAGTGGCAGATCGGTGATAGTCGGGGAAAGGAAGATGATTGTGACAATAATCATTCCCCCCTTCCCCCCTATCCCTGTACTTCTCAGCCCTTACTGTCAGTCAGTCTACCACCTGCTTCTAGCCCCACCACCCCAGTCTGCTGTAGTGTGGGCAACGCCACCATCATGACCACAACAAATACAACACATGAAAATGCCCCTCTCTTTAGAGAGGAAGCTGACACTTATCCCCCAGTCGAGGGTGGGCGCAACAGTAACATCATAAGGGAACCGCCCACCAGAATAGTAACCACGCAGAGCCCCGTCAACGCAACACTGTCAGGAGATACTTCAAACTACCCGATAATCACAGACAGGAGTTCCCCTTGGCCACTCCATAACACCCCTTCCAGCAACTATAATCTTCCAATAAATAGGGAAGCTGGAGAGAACATTTCTGAGGTGACCAGCGGCCATATACCTACAGGCGGAAGGGGCCCAGCTATAAGTAGAACAAGGCCTGGTGCAGGAAACAAAACCAAGAACAAGAACGATAACTCGAACTGCAACGACCGACCGCCGAACAACGCTGGGGAACCCAACCGACCTGCAACCCGACTTCGACAACTACAACTCCAAACAGCACCACTACCCAAGAAAAACCAGGCTGTGACGCCAAACAGTATGACAAATGTTCGACGACTATCAACAAACGGACGAACTAATAACAGCAAATTTCCTTTCAAATAGGAAATCGGCCTCAGCCATGTCGCTGACACACAATGCATGAACACATCAACTGTGAACTGTGACTCAGCTGCCAAGCAGGACCCAGTATGGAACAATACAGAATCAACAATGCAAGGTAGTCTTAGAATATTGAACTGGAATGTAGGAGGGCTTTTACCTAAACTCAGTGATAAGGATATGGTAGAATATTTGAAATCATTTGATGTTGTATGCATAACAGAATCATATATCGAAAACATTATGCAGTTAGACACTCTCTCTGAATTCCAGTGGTACTTTGCCCCTGCGAAAAAACTTAGTTATCATGGCAGACCGTCTGGTGGGGTTGTGGTCATGGTGAGGAAACACTTAAACGATTCCATAGAACATATAAGTATTGCCTACGACCAAATAGTGGTACTTAATATGAAAAGAAAACTACTGAACTTAGACAAAGATATAATTTGTATTTGTACTTATATACCACCGTACGATTCACCATATTATAATGCCACGAACGACATAGATGGTATTGATGCTTTAGAAATGTGCCTCTCAGGGAAATGGAAGAAGATTTCTATATCCTTTTGTGTGGAGACATGAACGCACGAACTGGTATGTCCAATAATTGTATATCCCCAAGATATATATTCTCGAAAGACGAGGAAGAAATAATTTTTGAGAGGACTTCAGATGACCCAGTAATCAACACCTTTGGCAGGAAATTACTTGACCTGTGCCAGTTGTATGAATGCTCTATTCTTAATGGCTGTAGCTTTTTCGATGCAGATAGTAGCATGACCTTTATCTCACAGGCTGGGTCCAGTTTGCTAGATTACTTTTGTGCATCAAACGATCTGTGCGAGGAAGGCATATTTTTGTCGCTGAAAGTTGACAATAGAGTAGAGTCAGATCACCTGCCAGTCGCCTTGACGGTAAGCGTGACGCGGACAGACCGAGCTGATGCACGTGCAGAGGGGAGGTACATAGAGAAAGTAGTGTGGGACAAGGACAAGACAGATCTATTTTTAGCTGCACTGAGTACAGGGGAAGCCCAAGAGAAGCTAGCACGTGCAAGTTGTGAAATAGAACAGGACCCGAACAATGCCATGGGGATTTTTGTGAACTGCCTTCAGTCGGCTGCGACATGCATGAAGAAAAGAATCTTTGTAGGAGATCGTAAAAAAGATGCAGAATGGTTTGACCATGAGTGTGTAGAAGCCAAGAAACTCGCCAAGTGTTACCTACGCAAGCTGAGGCGAAATATATCGGACGAGTACCGAACACAGTACGTGGAAGCAAGACGTCAGTATCAGAGAATAATCAGGGAGAAAAAGAAAAATTTCAAAAAGACGAAAGCAGAGCGATTGTCACAACAAATAAATAATCCTAAGCTCTTCTGGGCAGAAGTTAACTCATGTCTTAACAAAAAAGTCAGGAAATCAGCTAGCAAAAAAATTTCTGCAAATGAATGGATGAACCACTTTACTGAAGTTTTTAAATCAAATACTGTAAGCTCTCCCAGATTAAACCTCTCTGATGCTGACCAATTATCCGGAGTAGACGCATTAGATGAAACTATAAGCGAAGACGAGGTGCGCTCAGCAATCAGGGGCCTGAACTCTGGGAAGGCATGTGGTGTAGATAACATTTTGGCAGAAATGTTAAAAGTTGCCGAAGAACACGTATTGGCCTTTCTGACTAAACACTTCAATAATATGTTTGTAAACGGGAAATGTCCCGACCTATGGAAAGAAGCTATCATTGTACCAGTCTTCAAAAAAGGAGAGCGAGAGTCCCCCAGTAACTATAGAGGAATGTCGCTACTGAGTGTGATTGGTAAATGTTATACTTCAATCCTGAACACTAGGCTGTATGAATGGCTGGAAGAAAACAAGATTATCCCTGAATCACAAGCAGGATTTAGAAAGGGGTACTCTACAACTGACCACATATTCTCGTTATATGCTATTGTCCAGAAATACCTTAGTAAACCAGCTAAACTTTACACATGCTTTGTGGATTTAAAGATGGCCTACGACTCAGTCCAACACGAAACCCTATTGAGAGCATTAATTAAATGCGGAGTATCCGGATTTTTCACCAGAGCAGTAATGGCGATGTATGACTCCCTGAAGGCACGCATACGGACAAAAACGGAACTCACTGAGTCCTTTCACTGTCCCCGAGGACTTCGACAGGGGTGTGTAGCTACCCCAACCCTTTTTTCTATTATTATGAATGAAATAGCCGATGCGTTGTCTACCGAAGGTAAACACGGTATTCAGCTTTGCCCCGGTCTAGTTGAACTGTTCATTCTGATGTTTGCAGACGACCTGGTACTCTTATCAAGCACACCAGCTGGTCTTCAAAACCAGCTAAACTGCCTCGCTAAGTCATGCCAGAAGCTAGGACTAGAAATTAACAGTAGCAAAACTAAGGTAATGGTCTTTAGGAAGGGGGGTTTCTTGGGAAGACGGGAAAAGTGGTCCATAGGAGAAACAGCCCTAGAAGTAGTTAACAGCTACGTGTACCTAGGCTTTACTTTTACAACAACCATGAGCTCGTTCCAAGGGGCTAAGCAGTTAGCGGTAAAAGGGAAAAATGCTACGTTTGACATAGTTAGAGCCTTAAAAAATATTGACAACATGAGTAGATAGACTTTTTATAAACTCTTCGACGCAGTAGTACAACCAACCCTTCTATATGCTTCTGAAGTATGGGGACTTCTCCATGACAATAGTCCTGTGGAAAAGGTACACCTTTACGCATGTAAGAAGTTTTTGAATGTCCCCATACTTACTCCATCAGAGATGATATATGGCGAACTTGGAAGGTATCCGCTCATCGTCAGTTGCTATCTGAGAACAATTAAATTCTGGCTCCGAGTGACAAAAATGCCCATCAACCGCATACCCAAACAAGCATACCAATTACTATTTAATCTAGATGCAAAAGGCAAAACAAACTGGGTAACAAAAGTGAGAGTAGCCCTAGGATCTATGGGTTTTAATCTGGTATGGGTAAACCAAGGAGTAGGAGACGATAAAATGTTTCTCGCTACTTTCAAACGTAGAGTGATAGATGTCACCCAGCAAACGTGGGTGGCCAACATGAGGAATAGTGAACGGTACCAGTTATACAGATCGTACAAATCCACTCTCGTACCAGAGCTATACTTTGACTATGTAAACATTAAAATTTTCAGGGATGTTTTAGTACGCTTTCGGCTAGGTGTGAGCGAGATAAATACCCATAAAAATCGTTTTATACAACAAAGGACAGAAAACACAAACAAATGCCCTTTCTGTACAAATTATATAGAGGATGAAACCCATGTCCTTTTTCAATGTCCCAGACCTTCGACCCAAATATCTCCAGCAAGTCTCACAACACAATCAAAAACAATATCTTGTGCAGATACTATCATCCGAGAACGCAGGAAGAATACAACAATTGGCATGGTATATTCATAAATGTTTAAGGAGAAGAAGGGAGATAAGCGGTTGATATTATGTGAAGTCTGATTGATACCCTCTGTATATGGATGCTCTCTGCTCGAAAAATACCCTTTTTGATTGATAATATTGACATCTGAAAGTTGCCATAATGTATGTGTACATACGATGTGTCTATGTAGGGTAGGGATGAGAGGGTATAAATGAAGAGGTGTTAGGATGAGTGGGAGTGTGAGAGGACTACTGTACAGTGCATGTCTTTAAAGTGTACGACGGGATGCGTATGAATGGATAAGTGACTGTATGTATGAGAGGATGAACCCTATATGCTCACCTTGAGTGACAATGGCTGAAATGGCCCTAAGTCAATAAAATGTTCGAGTTCGAGTTCTCTCTCTAAATCACATCAACAAGCAAAATGATGCCGCCCTCCTTCAGCATAATACTAACATGGAAGTTGACAAGGGAAAACAAAGACGATAGCTTAGCTATGAGTAGCTTCCCCTCCCCCTCTCCCCGCATTCAAGCATTCAAGGGTGGAAAAAGTGTAATCCCTTGAGTATATTTGGGTATGTGGTAATGACTGGTGTTTAGCAAAATCGTCTGTTAACAAAGCATTCCTCGCAAACATCTGAAAGAATAAATCAAGAAGTAAATTTTTTCTTAATAAGTAAAATTCTGTTTTAAACTGCTGATTATGTTTTGAAGTATGTTGTTGGTGTGAGACAGTCGGGGGAAGATGATAGGTGGCGCAGCAACACGTACATCATAAAAAACAATAATATACACAACATAAACATCATGTATGATTTAGAGAGCGTGATAATACTACCAGCATGAACAACCTGCAGACCATAAGATTACATTACATCACCAATATAAACAACATTCCCAGTCCCCGCCCAGCCTCTTTCACACACAACACACACGATAGTCTCACAACACACACACACACACACACACACACACACAAACACACACAAACACACACACACACACACACACAGCCCACGCCCCAGTGGTGGTGTAAGAGGATACCCGGCTTTGGGGTGAGAAGGCAAACATTCTTGAATGAGGCTAGTAAGGTTTGATGTGAGCGAGAGTTACTTGCCCTTACTTGAGTTAAACAAAGGGGACCAAGACTAAGCCGCTGTGTGCACAGTGTGCAGTGAGGCAGCATCATATTTTTTATCATTTAAAAGCTGTTTTAACAGGATTTTTTTCTAGGAAAAATACAAAGTCATAATCTGTGGAATAATCTACATACATTGTTTTGTTTGCTGTTTTTGTATTGTTTTGTTTTGTTTTGTTTTTGTTTTTGCCAGATAATAACTCGACGCAGCTTACTAAAATCCCTATCCTGTCACAGTTGTAATTCGCTGAATTAGTTACTGATACAGTCTCAATGCCTTCAAGACTTTCTCTTTATCTGTAGGTTGGTCAAAATACTGGCCAAACAAGCTGTATGTGGCTGTTATATAATAGCAATAACAGTCAAATAAAGACATTTTTAAAGAATGTTTAATCACAATTGTTGAATGAAACACTTTTGTGACTTTTGATAATGAATCAAGGCAAAAAGATAACTACCACAAGTTTCAAGGGGAATTTTGTTGGTCTAAAAAGGTCATGAATTTGGACAGTTTCATTACGTATCTGCAAACTATTAAGCTAAATTTAATTTAATGGTTACTTCTGCAAAGATCTGTATAGCTTGTTTTTTACTTAGCCTCTGCTTGTGCTTGTTCGTGTATCTTTGTCCAGAAGGGGAGAAAATATGGTACAACCAGACAAAGCTTAAAGAACCTGGATAAGAATTGCTATAGATCAATGAGTTGTTTATTTGCTCCGTGGTTGTCTCCCTGTGAACATAGATGGAGCTATCCTTTTTTAACCGCCTTTTGTATTTTGTTTTGTAGTCAACTTCGTTGGTTTACTTTTCGGGTGACATTGTTTTTTTCCAAACGAGGCAGCGAGAAGGTAAACCTTCTCTTAATGACGCAAATGTAAAACCACTAAAAGGTTTTAGTTCTCCCTAAGCAGGTTAAGGTGGAACATACAGTGAACTTCGTGCCTTCTCTAAAATGTATAATAACTGAAGCGAATAAATAAATAAATTAATTAATTACTTTTTGTTTGAGATGACGCCAAACCAAAATAAAAACTTGTTAGATGTTTTAAACATTGTTTGATGGATATTTCATGTAATAATAATAAATGCAACAATTTGTAAAACGCATACTCACATTCCTATGGAGTATGCTTTTAGCGCTTAGGAATAAGAACGAGACGTGGGCAACAAACGAGGGACAGCAAAACAAACAAACTACATATGAATTACGAAAAAAGAATTAAACAACAAAACTGATGATGAGTAAAAACAAATACAGAAAACGCAGAAAAGAAACAAGTAACAAGGACTGAGAGTATGATGATTTTGCTAAAGGAAGACGAGCAGGGAAGTAGGAATAAGTGGAAAAGGGCGAAGAGTGTGAAAAAGGACAGGCATTGTGGGAACTGATGTTAAGAGTAATACTTAAGGAAGACGTGCGTTTTCAGTGCACTTTTAAGGACTCAATAGCGGGTTTCGTGGCGGATATGAAAAGTGAGAGAGTTCCATTGTTTTGCTGAATAGTAACTGAAAATCCTGTGGTCATATGCTGTTGTTCTCGTGACAGGAAAAGCTAGGAGACGGTCGTCAGACAAGGAGCGGAGTTGTCTGGCTGGGACGTTTCCATATCTGGTTATATTTCTAGCAGACATTGCATTTAGATAAGGATACGCCACAGTGCTTGGTTTAAAACTAATACAAATTATGCGAACACCAAACATGTAAAGACACACCTGGCTTTATTCAAATAACATCCCCGTTTCATCTCTCTCTCTAGTTGCTGTGTACCTGCAATAACCACATTCCACCTAATCCTGGCTGAGCTTTCAAGATGTGGCTCATTGCGTAATAATGACAAAAGCGATGCGCAGGCATATTTTAATAAATCATCAAAGCTGAATCAGAGCAACAAATTCCGAGCGAGCCAGAAGCGAGGGCCCAAGTGTGACAGGGAAATTAGGCAAGTGACCTTCAACAGGCCGGCGGTAATCGCCGCGAGATTTACAACCGGGACCACGGGGGGCACGAGCGCCAGCGATAAGGACGCGAGGGCGGAGAGTGTTGTGACATAATCTTGATCTGCGATGAGCTCACGGCACCCTGATCTCCGCTGGCATCGCAGACTCCCTTCGAGAAGGATCAGTGAGCACATTAGGTGGACGATGATCGGGTAAATCTGGATCGGAGGGCGGTAGAGTAAGCAAAAGTTGCCTTGGATGCCTATGGTTGGGACTTTGGTGTTTGAAACATTCTCTATCTCTTTTCTAACCTTTCTCATCCTCCTCCCGCTATCCTTCTCTCTGTGTCAAATGTGTGTTAAATCATGTTGTCGGTATTGAAGTGGACATAGCGAGTGCATACAGATGTTATATCTGTATGTATGATAGGGATAAGAGGGGTACAAATGGATAGGTGATTGGATGAGTGTGTGAGACACTGTGTGTGTGTGTGTGTGCGCGCGTGTTATTGCTTGCGTTCGTAATATTTCTCATATATGCTTGATTATAAGAATTCTAAAACACGGAAAACATACACACATGCATGCACACCTGAACACCGGCACACATACACACAGAGGAAGGATGAGATAGACACAGTAGGAAAGAAAGGAAAAAAAGAAGAAAGGAAAGGAAATTCCAATGTGCACGCTGTCTAACAAAAGCACAGAAGCCAAGCCCCACTTTTATGTGTGTATATCTCTCTGTGTTTATATATATATATATATTTAAGGATTGGCCTGGACATATGAATATCACTATAGAAACACTTGTTCCCCGCAGTCTTTAAAGCCGCAGTAGGAAAAGACATACAGAAGCCTCATAAAACATGAATAAAGGTTTCCGCTGAAAATGCCAGTGGGGCTTACAACAATCGCGAGACAATTAAAATGAACAAGAAGGAATTCTCTTTCGCATTATAAAAAATTTTATCCGGAGTTTTTTCCCTTTTAGAAAAGCTGATGCGTATACAAAGAAACGGACGCAGCAGTTCTTTTGAACTGTTTAGCTCAAAGCAGTGCAAGTGCGTGGAAGCATGATGTTAAATGAACGACCTGGCATAAGACCCACATCACTGCACGAAAGGTTTAAAAAAAATTTAGATTACCCGATGCGGGACCAGGAAAGTTAGAAGCCGTCTAACTCCAGCGGGAATCTGCAGGGCTATGGTCAAGTCTAGCAGCGCTGAAGCCAGATGAAACAGGAAGGTGATGAAATGTGTTCTGACTTTGCAGAACACCCTAGGTTGTCAAGATCTGCCCTTATGATCCTTATTTACTGGCTATCATCCAAGGATCTTGCTGGCAAAGTATAGCCTTCATAAGCCTCTCTGCATGTCTTCACCTAGAAAATTCTTACATAAAACGTTTTTATAATGTTTTACGAAGAAAGGTACGCACACAATCGCACACACATTCGCACACGCACAAACGAAACTGAAACAAAAGTTAAGCCACGAAATAAAAACTCAAGCATGACAATAGAAATTATTCTTCCTTTGCATTTGAACCCTTTAGGATTTGATGCTTACTCAGATTCCTTCCTGAAGGGGCACGGGGGAACAAACAGCTGATGCGACAATGCTCGCCTTTTATTAATATATAAATATACAAACATTCTTTAATGAAACTTATTGTATAAACTATAAAAAAACAAGTTCTCAAAATATTTTCAACGAATAAGTCGTCTTCTAAGGTAAGAGATATTTCTCTTCCCAGGGTTCTGAGGTATTTACATTCTAGACCAGACTTGGCCAACCAGTGCTTTCCTCTTGTTGTCTCTAGTATGCCAATGGTGCGTGAGTGGGTCGGTGACTCAGGGAATCGGTGAGCAGTGGGAGAAGGAAGGCGTGGATAGGTGAGTGAGTCTGCGCGTTCCCCTTCGCGCATTCCAGCACGTGCGTGCTTTCGACCCCTTACCTTTTCTACTACACGCCCTAACGCCTTTTGAAATGAAGTGAATTAAAATTCTCATACCCCCGCGACAGGCTCATGGAATTTTGTGTACGCGTGTGTGTGTGTGGGGGGGGGAAGAGAGAGAGAGAGAAGGAGAAAGAGAGAGAGAGCGCGCGCGCGCACAAAGAGCCAACCAGTGACAATGTATTGATCAGCCTGTCACCCGATTAATGGTTGTTCATCGATCCACCAGTAGGCCTGAATCATACACTGAAACTGGGTTCGGAAAGCTGGTGATCTGTGACAGTGCACGGTAAACAAAGTATCCACAATGGACACACACACACACACACACGCGCGCGCGCGCGCGCGTACGCACGCACTCACTCACTCACTCACTCACTCACTCACGTACGCACATGTTCACACATCAAACACGTCAAAATCAACGACAACAACATTCATAAACAACACGATAAATCAAAGAGAGGTATGACAAAGAAAGAACTGTGACAGCTAAAAGCAAGGGCTTATTTTAGCAAATAAAGTCAATGTTTGCGACGATGACAGCTAAGACTCATTCTTTTAACAAAAGCTTGCGTGCATATCGCCAGCAGCTTTACTCACACACAGACAATGTGAAAAAAATGCACAGAATGTTTACAGTTGATTGCCCTTGCACTTCAGATACTCATGATTAATGCATACAGAGTTTTTTGTAATAGAGACGGACGTTTGTTGATAAACTTACAACGACACTTCCTTTAAAATGCTTAATCGTTGTATTCATTTATTTTTGTGCAGAACTTCTACAACACAAATTTTGCGGAAAATCTACTCTCTTTATTGTGAATGCTGTTCGCGAACAAACTTTCCTCGACAAGAAAGCAGACTCGTCAATAATTTGATGAAAGCTTCTTGCCATCGATTGCTGAGTACTTGAAGAAGAAGTTTTTTCTACAGGCAGCAGAGCTCTGTAGATAACTACCCCCACGGAAGATAGCTGTTTTTATTCCTGAAATTAACTCTTCTCATGATATTCCTATGTCACCCCACTTTCTGTTTGTTTTCTCCTCCCAGCAAGCTGACCTCAGAAGTAGGTAAGTCGTTTTAAGTCATTGCTGGGGGTCATCAGTGTTTGTTTGTCTGTTACATTTCCTCATTATCGCTACTATCCTTCTTCTTCTTTCTTCTTCCACCCCGATTGTCTACCCCGTGTTTTATTCCGTAATATTTGTCTTTGATATCCCCATTCTACCCATCATTACTGTTTTATTTATACTTAAATATTGCTCATTGTTTTCTGTGGGCTGTACATGACTAGTGCCAGCATGAAGGTAGTTAATGAAGTCTTAATACTTGTTTGAGTTGTTTTCTATTAGCACAATAATATTTCTTATTTAATTATCCGTCTGTGTGTCAGTCTGCTTGCCTACCAGTTTCTCTTGTGTCTGTCTGTCTGTCTGTCGTGGGGCTTCCTGAGTGTCATTACATTTCAGATGACACGTAGAATACCCAGCGGAATTTACAGCTTCTTATAATGGCTGAAGATTGTTGTCTTACTGTCAATAAGTTTGTTTCTGCTAAATGTAGCTTCAGCTACCTGAATCCTATCGGTACCTTTGAAAGCTTTGCGTTTGCGCGCGTGTACGTGCTTGTGTATATAAGTGTGTTGTGTATGGGTGGTGTGTATATGTGTTGATTATGGCTTGAAAAGATTGGATGTACACTGCGTTAAAGAGGTCGCTTCGACCCTTTCTTCAGCAGTAATCTAACATTGCTGTCTAGCAATTAATTTTTTTTACGCCCATCTTTATACGTGCTGAATGGTCTAAATATTACACGTTATTTCCTGTAAAATATAATTTTTGTTTGGCATAAACTTCGCAGACAATCTCCTTGACAGACTGTTGGAGTATTCTTGAATTTCTTTCTTTTTATTTTATTTATTTATTTAGTTTTTGCTTCCTCACAAACGATAGAATAAAGAACGCATAATATCCAAGTTAATATTTCGAGTTGCACAAATCGACCGTACACTCTTGTTTTAAACTTTAAAAACAATTTTGTTATTCAGTTCCGGAAGATGAAGCTTCCGACTGTTCTCTGTGGGTGTGACGGGCTGTTCACGATGTCACCAGCGTTGGCTTAAATAAGCATGTCTACCTTCAGCTCATAAAAGAAAGTGCATGGCTCTGAAGCAAACCACGGCCCGTAGGAATGTTTGTTGCTTGGCAAACAAAGGCTTCGCAGACAGAACCTTGGCTTCATTGTACGACAACAATAGACCATCATATCGTGGAGAAGAAAAAAAGAAATCAAGGCAGCTGATATGGGTGGGCAAACACACGCCTGGAAATCGCCCGAGAACAAGAGCGGCGTCGCACCAAAGGAAAAATAGTTCCCGTGGAGTTACGATGGGATGTAAATCTGGTCTCTGTTTAATTAAGCTTCGCTTTATGATTGCACATACGGAGCAGGAGTTTGCCTTTCCTTGTTTGATATTGTCTAGTGACATGAATTCCGCACTAGAAAGTGTTTGCTTCAATCGACAGAGATAGGACTAGATTTCTGGTGAGTGATAGAAGGCGGACGAGGAACTACGTGAGAAGGTGGGAGAGGATTCGGATACAGAAGTGGTAGATAATGCAGGTAAAAGTACAGGTATGTTTGTTGTATGCACGCGTGTCTGAAAGACAGACAGAAGAGGGAAATAGAGAAAAAAAACGAAGAAAAGAAATAAAGGTAAACGAATGAAAAAAAAGAAACCAAGAAACAAAGACGAAAGGATTAAAGTTAAAAAAAAAACAGAAAAAAACGAAGTAAGCAAACAAAAGAAGAGAAGAAAAGTTAAAGCAGAAAGAAAAAAATTAAAGAAAGAAAGATTGAAACATCAGAGAATAAAGAATAACAAAGGAAGAACGCATGAGCCATGGAACGAACGCACACGATTAAGAACAAAAATGAATTACGAATAAAGGAAAAGACTAAGGAACTATAAGAAACCGGAATAAAAAAAAAGGAAGGGCAATTGAATCGACAAGAAGAGGAACAAGCACCATGTAGACTGTATTGCATGAGTGCGTTTAGCATTCACTTAAAAAAATCGTAAGAGACTGAAACGGAAAGAAAGAGCCAGGGTGTGTAATTCCCAAAGTTCTGTTGAGAATTTTTTTTAAACATTTTTTGTGAAGCACTTTCAGCCTTCACCAGGTGGATCACATCAGATAAGTGTTACATGTAAGAGATTTAGATATTCTTCTCTTTTGTTCTGTCATTTCGGAAATTACAGGAAAAAGGTACACACAGCGATGTTTTCTCGCTTGTGCATATTTGCAGATGTATTTTTAAAAACTCTGCAACGGGGAATTAAAAAAACACAGCTTGACGCAGAAGGTAAAGAAAGTTAATGTATCAATTAAACCGATGAAAGCCACCATTTCGTACAATTGTTGAAATCTAATCCGCCTCATATTAGTAGTCCAAACAATTCAGGAATGACAACTATTCCGCCATAGTTTTAGATGACTTAGAATGTTGGAAAAGATAAAAAAACACACACGCATGTATATATATATATATAGAGAGAGAGAAATTGTGGGCTTAGTTGACCTTGTGTGAGTGACTAAGAGAGATGGGTAGAAAGAAAGAACACTTGAAAATACAGCAAAACTGTATAATTGTGTAAACACGCAAAAACATAAAAGTAATACAACAACATAATAAACACAGAAACAATAATAATAAAGAATAAAGAGCTTGTCGTTTTCATATGAAGTTGCCTATTTTCAGCATTTTATTATTGTCGGTATGAAAGAAAATTTGTGAGCATAAGATTCGATGTGAAAAAGTTGCCTATTCCACTCATTACTCACTCGTTCACACACAGCTGCACAGCCCTTCACACACAAATACAGAACCGTTCATTCACAATTCACAAACGCGTGGATTGGCACAGACTACACAACCATTCATCCACTCATTGCTTTCTTCTTATTTGCACGTTACAAATGATGATGATGATGATGATGATGATGATGATGATGATGATGATGATGAGACAACCATGCATTTCAGTCACATATACTAACACAATGATGTGTTTGATATACAAGACTCAAATTGCAAATTCTGTAAATTGTATATTTTTATGTAAATATACATGCTTTACATGGATGATGATGATGATGATCATCATCATCATCATCGTCGTCGTCGTCGTCGTCATTTTGCCTCCAAAAGGGGCAAATGCACTCAACAACTTCTTCTTCATCATCATCGATCCACAACAACGCAGCTATCACCACCACGTACATTAACGTCCATAAAGGGAGGAGCAGAGGTAGGGACAGCATAGGATAGCAACAAACGCTTCCCCAATCTGCCCCCCCCCCCTTTAAACCTTCCTGCTTGAGATTAGTGCCATGATCTCACCTGCCCTCGCCCACCCATCCTCACCTACCCCACGGCAAGGCGGACGGGGCGGGCGTGTGAAGCATTTCTACCCCAGTCACCCGCCGTAATGACTCGGCCCAGTAATCTCTGTACCTGTCATCAGAACACGCGCTGTCGATCACAAAGACTCCAGCGCTTTCCACCTGATCAAAATGATTTCGACCGTTTGTCGAGCTCGGGGTCTTTTAGGAAAAGGGACATTCTGCGAAAGACTACGATTTCCATCTCACTGTGGGCCGCCCAAGGCCAGGCGAGATGGACGATGACAGGGCTATATTATCACATCTCTGCCGCAAATACATCGTCTGCCTTCCTGTTCCATCTGGGTTTTTTTCATATTCTATTTATTTATTTGTCAGCCGATTTTGACGCAGATTCCTGGTAATAGTTAAATGGAAAAGTTAAAGAGGAAATGAAGTGTGACAGGGCTTTGCTTAGTGACATAGGCATTTATCCGTCTAGAGTGGTTTTATATATTTTTTATGGTGGGGGATGAGGGGTGGGGACTTAAGAAAGAAACAAAAGGAAATTTTTCTTGGTGATTTCTGCTTGGTGCACAGAGGAGTGTATTCTGCTGTATGATTCTTTGTAAGTGATGGACGTCAACGCTTGAAGTTAGGCATCGAAGTTTTTATAAACGGTCAATTTTACACACTGAAAGGAATATTTTTGAAGAATTCCGTTTTGCATGTCTCTAAAAGTTTACCATTTTTCCAAGAAGTCTATAGATGAACAAATGAATGAATGAGTGGACACATGGGCAAACGAACTGACAAATAAATGAAGAGAAAAGAACTTTAGCTCCAGAAGGAAAAGAACTAGAAGAAGATAAAAACGGTGATGTTGATGATGATGATTTGCTTGTGCAAAATGTACTAGTCTTAGTACTAGTCTTAGTCGTAGTTCTTTACCCTTGCAGACACTTTTTTGCCAGTTTAACGTTAGCTTGGCTACTGGAATTTATTAACCTCCAAAACGGAATTTTCCAATATTAATAAAATCGATATTTCTAAGTAATCACTAAGGAATAAACTAAGGAATTTCAGAAGATTTTTTAAACTGTCTTCCTAAAATAAGAGAGATTCAGGAGCCGAGAATATTCAACTGATGCCGAGAAAATTCTAACTGCCGATGACCAGATTATTTCCGATTTCTTCAATTATCGTTTATCTTTTATGCTTTTTCTTTCTGTGCCCGTTCTGTCTTGTCTCAAAAATCTGTCTCAAGTTTTGCCTGCAGAATCACCGCAACAGTCGATCAAGAAGATTTCTACAAGTTGTTCAAGTAGTTATGGTGCTCCTATTCACACAGCTTCGATTCAAGATGAAAATAATGTGAACATTTTGCTACCGTCTCTATTTATTTATCTGCATATCAGTGAGCAATCTTTAGAATATATCATACGACAAAGAATCTTTATTACTATCAAGGAGAACGAGTATTGCCCGGGTTCAGCTAAACTGTACTCGAAATGAACTTCTATACTTTTTGTTCGGCTATGACAAGATTCTAAAACTTTTTTTCAGAAAACTTGTAAGCTGATATAATTTGGTTTATGTATGTATACTATAGTCAATCTCAGTTCATATATTTGTATATATATTTGTAAATTTTATGTTTTTAATGCCTTATACAAATTATGAATACATTAAAGTGCATTACTATTCTAATTACATCGGTGCTGACTGGGAAACTTTCCATTTATGTGTACACGTGCTTGTGAATGTGTGTGTGTGTGTGCATATAGATGCGTACGCATGTGGAAATGTGATATATGTGTACATTTGTAAATGGGTTTGTGCATTTGTTTGTGCATGTGAATGTGACGTGTGTGCATGTTTTTTAAGTGGTATTATGTGATGTGATGTGTTGATGGTTTTTTTGTGTACCTGCACGTGAGTTCATAGAAAAATATTTATTGTGTAAGGAGCGCATGAAAGATAGAGAAACTGACTTCGTCTTAATGATTACAGTCTAGTCATCTAAATGGATGGATGGATGGATGGATGGATGGATGGATGGGCAGAAAGAGAGAGAGAGTGTGTATGTGTGTGTGTGTGTGTGTGTGTGTGTGTGTGTGTGTGCGCGTGCGGCCGTGCGTGATAGTATTAATGAGAACTTAATCTTGATATCTTAATCCAAATAGCCCTATGTGGCACAGATTCTATCGTATCATTTCCTGTCGAAAATAACAAGCCATACAGGGAGAGAGGCCAATGAGTGTTTCCGCAGAGAAGAACAGGAAATTTGTTTCATCGGATATTCCAAGCTATGAGAGAGATGATTAAGCACCGCTACACCACAGGGAGAGGCTTCTTATCCAGTCATTTAGTTGGAAACTCCTCTCTCCCCCTTCTTAGTGTCTTCCTCCTTCCCTCTGTCTCTTTCTCTCTCTTTTTCCCCTCCCCCCTCCATTCCTCTCCGACTTTGACTGACCAGGGAATTAACATCAAGTTAATGTAAAGCAAGATGCATCCCTGTTTTTCTTTCATTTGTGAAACAAACTCTCAGTTACTATTGTTTAATTTAGAAGGAAGGAAACGGTCGTGGATTGTACAGGACAAAGCATCACAGATAAGTTGGAATGTTCGTTATGTATTGTCATGACATGTGCAATCATTACAGATCTCTGCAATCAGTTTAAAAATAGTTTGAGAAAGAATGAGAACAATTGTATACCGTGTCAGAGTTCCTTGTAGTCATGCTTCCTGTACCGTTATCAAACACCTGTGTTAGATTATAAAAGTGCGCTTTGGTTGCACAATCGAATCCAATAGACACGAGAAACATAAAAGTGCAAAAACTTAACATTAAGGACAATAACTGCGTCTACACGATAAGAAAGTTGTCTTCTCTTGGACTCATATCCAGGCTGCACAAATTTTCAAGTGAGTCCTGGAAAATGTCCTTGATATGCATGAATCCATCTTGTACCTGACAGTTCATGGCCACGATACCACGCAGCTTCAAAAACAAAAACCACCTTCATCACTATTATTTAACAAGAAGACATATTGGCAGATGGACAAGCAAAGAAATATTGTATAAATTTTTTTGTAAAATGTTGCCATTTAAATTGCCCATTTGAATCAAGATCCATTGAAAGAGTTTCAAGCAGCTCATTCTGTTTTCTTCTGTGAAGCTTCAGAGCATGTTGACCTGCTAACATAGCCATTAGGTGGTTTGTTATGGATTTTTTTAGTGTTTTATTTATGACTCCTTCTGCACGTTCAATCAAAAATGAAGATTTTTGTTTGCTCAGCATGCTTGGCTTTGCACGAACGGGAGTCAGCCAGCAGCGGTGTGTACACTACATGCCGACTGACAAAAGTCAGGAAGTTAGAAACTCCGGGAGTAGGACTATCAAGGCAGAAAGTCAACATCAGTCTTCTCTGAGAAAAGCAAACATTGTACGCACTAGAATCGAAGCCTTTTTTTTTGAAAGTCGGAACAGCAGACTGTTTCTTACCCTTCATCCTGTTCAGCAAATGCGGATTTTACATCAGCGAGCGATCTTCCTTTTAGAACGAATGAGAAGTTTATCGTCCACATCACAGCCCTAAAGCGTTTAAATTGATTCTGGGCAAGCGTAATGCCTCTAATCGAAGAGCTATTAATATTTAGGAGACGAAAGTAATGTTAAATCTTATGTTTAAGTGTGGGACGCCAAAAAACGCCGCCGTTGTCCCCTAAATCGATTCAATGTTTCTCTCTCTCTCTAACACACACACACACACACTCGCGTAGGCACACGCACCTCCCTACGAATTAATGAACGAATAAATAATGGGTGCATGATCTTCTTTGTGATCTTCTTCCTGCTTGAAGTTACTTAGCTCATTTTGATAGCTCTTCTGAAGATGAATGGACTGTGACAGCTAATTTAAAAAGTGAAAGCGCATCGCTTACAGTTCTCTCTTATTTTCGCGGTGACCATTTCAACGCATCAATGATTTTCGCCATCGAGTGCAGACAAAAATGTGCATGAAGCTCCCCCCATTTTCTCATCTAGAAAAGTAAATAATAATAATAATAATAATAGCGCGCTCATACATATACTCACACACATGAGGCAGAAACACAAACACACACTTCGGGTCTCTACCAGCTGCATTTGAAAGAACTCATACAACCACCTTTTCCCTCTTTCTTTAGCCGTAGTTTCCAGAAATCCTTTGCCCCATTTTTTTCAGACAAGTTCATTCATGACAGAATGTCGCATCAGATCTATTAGTCCTAAAGCACATTTAACCAGAGTACTACTCAAGCCAGTACCTAGTGTACTCCCTTGCTACCATCAAAGAACATGGAGTCAGGGCAGGCCTACCCTGATCTAGCTGGCAATGTATCGGGAGCCCCATTCCAACAAGTTTCTTCCATACGGGCTGATCAACTTTTTGGGAGGGGTATTTTTGTTTTTTGTTGTATTTTTTGTATTTTGCTTTTGCATTTTATACCATAATGAAAATTAAATATTTTTCTTCTCTTGTATACGGTCAGAAAAAACACATTTGATCTTCCAGATCTTACTTGTCTGTCGGGATGGATAACTTAATCAGCTACTTTCTTACCAAAAATAGTCTAGGGTAAAGCTTATCTCCTGCACTTTTAAGGTGATTAGGAAATGAGGTGTTAGAGACCTCACTTTTCTCAGGGCTATCTTTATCTCCCCCCACTTTATTACCTTACACAACCCTCTGCGGAATTATTCTCGCCAGCTGGGTCGACTGGGGGAAGTGAGCTGCGCTACACGGATATCGAACGGCGCGCCCTCCAGTTCAGACGCTCTAATCACCCGGCTCTCTGCCTCCCCAGCAAGATAGGGTATTTACCTATTAAAACTGTCGAAGTCCAGGAATACGAACCCAGATCGAAAACCGACAGTAAGGTCATGAAAGTGCTCGGGACCTTAGGAAGTAAATTTTTCATGTGACACTGAAGCCTTAGAGTTTCCTCGACAAGCTACTAGTTACACCGAAACATTTCATCAAGACAAGGAAGTGGCTGTCAAGGAAAGGAAACTTGAATAGCATCTTGTCGACCCGATACACGTCTCCAGGACCGATTGGAGGATTGTTGAGCTGATCTTGCTGTATCGGACCACATGTTCCGAGAGCTCTTTCAATCAGAGAGAGTTACATCCTTTGACATGATTATGGACCTAGTTCATGAAGCTCCAGGGACATGACATAATCATAGCTTTGAAGACTACCAATAGGTACTCCGAAATGAGCTAGCTGCTTTGATTGTCGAGCAGTATTGTGAAAATTCCCAGCACACTGTTCATTTTTGTTATTCTGTATTGAACATCATCTCACGAACAAAGAATAATTTAATTCTTTAATAGCTATGAAACAATTTGTAAGCTGTGATATGTCAGTGTGCTCTTGTTGATTGTGATCTGTCATTTTGTGAAACTCACACATCAAAGGATCACACAGAATATTTTGATGTCAATCTGAAGTGTTGAGGAACAAGTCAATCACTTTTGCAGAAAAGAGTTCAACAAACTGAATCCATTGATGTCAAAACTATTTTTGTACCCTTGTGAACAACACCATTATAAATGTTTAAGGTTTTTTTTCGTTATTGAAGTTTTAGCGTAGATAAGTGTTATGGTTGAAATCTATGACCTTTGATTGGAATCCCAATATTGAAGTGATATTACTAATATATTCTAGTTCCTGGATGCCATAAACAAATTGGAAGAGTTCATCGTTTTAGGTAATACCAGATGATGATTTTCTCAGTATTGCTCATCTGACATATCAAAATTAGAATTTTATTCATATTGAGTCTCCCAGTTTCTAGCTACAGCATTTTACAATCACCAATATCATTAATTTCTTCCCGCTTTTCCCTACCCAGATTAAAACAGCATTTTTGTCAGTAAATTGCCTCGTACTCAGTGAACTGAAAGATTGTAAAGGAATTTAGAGAAATAACGAGGCTTCCCCCTCCCTCACAGGAGGATTTTTTTCCGACATAAATCTCAAGACCATTTACGGCAAGAACATATGACGTATTGAAAGTACAACACCAGTCACAAATCAATAATGGCGGCCATTTTCTCCAGCGATTGCACGATCAGACAGAAGCTAATTCAGCCAATGATCTGTAACTGTCCATCTTTTTGTCAGCCTGTGTTTAAAAAGAAAACCTCCACAGAAGCCTTGTGGTTTTGTCCTGCACAACATATCAATTTTTCATCGAAGTCCTCTCAAATGTGTGCTTCCTTGGTTACACTCATCTGCTTGCTCCTCCCAGGTAGATTATCAATTAAGATAATCACCCTCTCTCCGTTTTAAGAACTTAGTCATATCTCTAAGAAGGATTCGTGGGATCGGGTACAAGAAGAACCATCGTCGTATTTTTCGTTCTGTATCTTCGCTAATATTAGTAGTTCCTACAACAATTTTTTAGTGCTGATGTTGACGGTGATGGTCTTAGTGGGGACGTCATAGTGGTGGTGGTGGTGGTGGTAGTAGAAAAATATTTCTCTTTTGCTGTTTAAATCTCTTTCTTCAGTTGGAACAGTGACAGAGAAAATTCAAATAACTCTGGTTTCGAGGAAATCACGCAGAAATTTACAGCCTACAGATGAGAACCATAAGCCAATTTGCTCTTTGGGTGATTATATCTCTTAAATGTACACTATTCTTTAACATCCTATCAGAAAGCAGGCAAGGTTCTCAAATGCACTACCTTTTTGAGTAAGAAAAATATTTTGTGATTTATTTCTCCTTTAAATCGTGAGCATCAACATCGCACGTCTTCTCTTGCGTCCCTCTTCGTCGACACTTTAGAGTGGTTTCAACGTTAGCTTTTTAGTCTTAGGGTCCTTTTTCATCGTCTTCAGGTTTCTCTCAACAGCTCCTCCAATCGCATGCTACAGGCAATGGCCAGGAGCCTGGGCAGACCAAACACTACAAGAGAGCCCCGGATGTCATGGTAAAGTGTTTGTACAAGGTCTTCCTGTGTGCTCTATGACGTGGAGTGGCTAGAACACATTTGCCTCCTCCCCATCGCCCCAAAAAATTAAAAACCTGCGATTGATGACTGGAGCTTGTTGCCGCATGAGCTTCAGCAAGCCTTTCAAATCCAAATAAATTTTGAGAAATGGTATTTCCCCAGCGGATGGTGCAATAGGACGTAAATGCCCCACCGGCGGTAACATTCGGGGCACTCACAGATTTATTGCAACCTGTCGCAACTCACGAACGGCTTGCAAAGTTACAGTTTGAACAATAAACAAAGTTCGATAGTTAGAACGAGACGTGCACCTCGGGGCTGCTTGCTTAAACTCTGGGGGAAAAAAAGGGGGCAAAAACAATATCAAGTACACGGAGACGTTCCCGGCAAGCACTTCAGGCGCGAGCAGAGAACATTTTCTCGCTGTGTGACGTCAGAGGTGGCGTCGTGTTTAATCTCGTGTTGCCTTGATTAATTTAGCGCGTGCAATCTAAAGGGCGTATCCCCTCAAGATCGGTGTTTCGCCAGAATCAAATGTTGTCCCCCTGGCCATTTCCCCTTGTTGCCATGCTAAGGCTTTCCTCCCGAGACAGGAACATAAACCTCAAGTTCGGTGGATCGAAGTGGGAAGCCGCCATTACTCCCAGGCCTGGATCCGGACGCGTACAAAATATTTTTGGAAAAGAAAAGGAAAAGTGACATTTTGATATATTAACGAAGACACGTGTGTGGGGGAAGGTGTGTGCGTGCGTGCGTGCGTGCGTGTTTGTGTATGTGCATGTTTTCTTTCATCGTTTCCTTTCATTTACAAATTTTTTTAACGTTTAGTGAGTACCATCCGATTCCTCCTCCCCACCTTTAGCGGAAATAAACCTTATTTAAATACGTATATCTATTACTTCATACATTCAAACAAAATAAGTGCTAAATTATTTGATTTAATACAAAATTAATAATAAATACAGAGCAAAAATTATTGTACATAATTTATAAGTAACAAAGCTTCAAATGTATAAGTATTACAGACAACGCCATTGATGTTGATCAGCGCTTAACTAATGAGCGCCCTCTGCACTAGTCTGTGCTCTGATGACAGTCTTGACTCAATAGACTTAAGACGTCTGGCCTCGCTTTCACTTCCGCCGACTCTTTCAGCGGCATCTGGTGGACCTTATTCGCGAACGTCGTTTTTAGAATTTATGTTTTTGTTGTGTACATGGCTCACAACCCTTTAGAATAGCTCGTAAGTATTTTTGGAGGTGAGGTTACGCTATTTGTCAATGGGGGCACTATTTTAATACCGAAGATCGGTAAATGAGGTCTGTCTCACACACTGCCTTGACTGTACACCTTGGTCGCCTTGTTGATGACACAGTCATTGATGATACTTTCACCTACACAGCCAAATATTTTTTCTTGGCGGTCCTTGTCTGTATATTAATAGTAAGAAATAGATTATTAAAGTCAATATCTGAAAATGTGGAGGGTATTGCGTTGAAGATTTCGTAAAAACAAAAATCGTCTGCTTCTTTTTTGGACTTCGTGTCGAGTAGAAATTAGAGTCGCTCTGCTCCTCGGAACTCAGCGTTATCAGAACGTAGCTTCTTTTTTTGTGGGGAAGGGGGGGGGAACGAGGACAGTTGGGGCTGATTTCACAACAGCGTTGTAGCCACAAAACTCTATAAACAAAAGCTAAAAGGACAGTTAGTCTTAACTTTTCTAATTTTGTTTGTCTTAACCAGGGGAAAAAGTTAAACAAAATAAAACTCTAAAGATGACTTATTCTAGGACCTTTTTGCTTTATTCATTCCATTTTCTTCTTCTTTTTTTGTGGAGAAAACGAAGTGTTCAGTAAACCATACCGATGTCCCTCTATCCATGCCTAATAGACCGACAAAACACGTGTTAAGGTCACTATTGTTGCAGACTTCACGTAAGGCGAGCAGCAGGCTCAGTCTATGAGGCTCATATTCACAAAGTGCGTTTACTCAGTGGGTAGGACACCTGTGGGGAACCGATAGCCGAGAGGCAACAGCACCTAGATGCCCGCCGGTTCGACATCCGCCTGCAAGCTCCCTCTTGTCGACCTAGCTGTCGGGAATGGGTACCTGACTCCACAGAGGGTTGAAGAAGGTAAGACAGCGAGGGAGAGGAGATGGGACCAACCTCACGAAAAGCTGGTCCCGAGAAAAGATAGGTCTCTAACCAACGGCCTGGAAAGGTTAGAGGGTGACCTTTACCCATTTTTTCAGTCCACCTAGGCTGGGTAAATTGGATCTTACCAGCTATAAGCACACAATACTGAATAACAAAGGCCTTGGATACAAACTCCAAAACATCTACCAGGTACCTTAAGAGAGAGAGAGAGGCTATCTGCAAACACTACCTACCTTAGAGTACGCTTCAGAAATCGTTTTCTTCAACAAATTTATTAAATGTAATTTTAAAGTGGCCTTTTATTTCACCAAGGCTTTCCAATTTCATCGAGATTATTTTATTTTTCTGTACAGAGCCCATACATTCCCTTTATTTCATTGACCGCATATTGCTTGATCCTCTAAGGGAGGAGTTTGTGCTTTGGATTTACCAAATAATTCTTGAGGGGTAACCTTGACCGCGCAACCGCGTGCAAAACCCTCCCCATCCCCCAGACATGTAAGATGAAGCAGTTGTGTAGCATCTTTGACCTTATCGTTGACTAATTAATTCAAGAGGAGTTTATCCGCCCAACTAGGTCCCATCCGATGGGTAAATTTAAGGCTGCCATGAATAGAAGCCATAGCGCATATAGTATAGCCTGGTTGATAATATTCTGCGTCAAACACAAATAAACTGTGACGCGTATTCCGTTAGGAGTACTTTTAATGGCTGCCATAAAGGATTGAATGTGATACTTGTCGGTTGGCTGAGCTGCACTCGTAACTAAGCGCGGAGAGGTCATCGAGTTCGCGGTGACCATTACAGCAGGTGAACATTGTTTGTTTCTTGTATCACCCAGACGACACCCCGACGTCTGCCCGATGTTGGTGCGACCCTGGCCACTCACTAACTCTCTCCCGGCAGATGTTCTGACTAACGAACGTCCTCCTCTCATCTGCTCGCTGTCTTCTGACGTGAAAAACGGTCCAACTGAACTCTCATAACCAGAGGTTGGTGTCTCGTGTGGGAGGCGCTGGAAAACAACGTTAATTCCGAACACAATTTGCACAAATAAGAAATTTCTTTCAGACTTTGCGGGGTGATAAAAATTTCAGCAGATTTTTTCGGATACGGCCAGCGTATTATCGGCGACAATCCTGCAGCTTCTCTCGTGCGTTTCGATCCGGAAGAGCCCAGTAGGGAGTGATAGAATTGGATGATTAACCTGTGTCCGGGGATCCGTGAGATTAAAAGATGGCTCAAGCAAAGCAATATCAGCTATAGCTACAGAATGAACCAACCTGCCCCGGAATTTCTATTGGATGATTCAGGATTGCTAAGCTCTCGTGGGTATTGCGCCAGACTGGCGCACGGTGGCAGTAAAGAGTGTGTTTAGCGACCATTGGCAACAGACGCTTGCAAACTCCTTCACCTTAGGTTTGCAGCAGCTGTAACAATGGAGGGAGGTAAACAGCGGACGCGTAACCATCGTCTGAGTGGCCATCTTGGACTGACTTTTTAGCCGTTTTGACCTAGGTTCGACTACTCGAGATGTCTCAGGTCGCTGAATGAGGCGCGTGCGTGAGGAAAGGGCGAGCGTGTGGAGGGAGTGGTGGTGTAGGCAGCCTGGGAGAGCCCAGGCTACGGACGAGTTCTGACAGACAACTCCGGCTTCGTATTTGAAACCTCAAGCTGGAGATCGATAAATATATTTATCTTTGTGTAGACTTTGCATTCTGAAGGCACAGTTCTCAACCGATTCATAACGATGAGAAAATTCCCTTACACATACTTCAACATCCACACGAATGCCCACACACTCACAGAGACAGGTACACACCAGTTCTCTCTCTCTTTCCCCCATCCTCTCTGACTCACTCACTCACTCACACACACACCCACACATACGCACACCTCTCTACGCAGGCACGAAAAACAAATACTTGCCGACCAACCTACACAGTTTTTAGTCTACACCAATGCAGCATACATTCAGCAGCCATGCAAGCACATCTACCCGTTGAGTCTTCTATTATTTATCTTGGCAAAACTGTTGGCTACCGACAGTAAGCTAGCAGGCGCATATCATATCACTCCCATTGTTCCGCGATGGTTTAATTTTAATTTACTAATGGCTCGCCGGACGTCTTTGTAGTAGAACATGAATAATTAATTAATCTTTCAGGCCGGTGGTGAGCCAGTGTTGCGTTAGTGGTCAGACCCGTCGGTTTGTGGTGCTCCATTATTTATCGTCCGATTGATTGTTTCGATAATTGTGATCCATTGATGTCTATTGTTTTCAGGGTTTCCCAGATATGTGATATATTATTAAAAATCAGAGGCTTGAAATAGAAACGCCCTTTCCCTTCGAGAAATAGTGCTGAAGGCATGAAAGTACAATTATGCTTTTGATGGAAAAAAATGGAATGTGGTGTAGAACTGCAATAGATGTAAGATGACACGAGAGAATAACTCGCACTCTACCACCTCGATAGATGGGACATAACACTTATCAGGAGGAGATAAAACACTTTACCACCTCAATATATGGGAGAGAACGGTTGTCGGGAGAGAATAACTCGCACTAAATGTCGGGCTTAAATTCAAACACAGTGTAGGCTCACATTGATAATATCAGTACATTCAGGCTAAAAGATGCATTGACTAGTTGGATAATGTAATGAAGTGGGCGTTCGTGAAAATAATTCAGGTGTCATGGGAAGACAACCAGATGACTGTCTTCGTGTTCAGATGAGTGCTTGTAATGCACTTGTCACTATGCGACTTCTCGATTCCTTTTGCAAGACTTCTGACACTGGCAATGCACGTGTCACTATGTGACTTCTCGATTCTTTTAGTGAAACTTCAGACGTTTACTGCCATCAGACTTCTATTCTCTTTTACCGGCCGCAGAAGCAGGAAGAACAACACGCCAGGGCTTCAGTCTGAGGTCAGTACCTCTCTCTCCTGTAGGGGAAAGGGCGATGACTTGCGATGTCCAATTCCTGCCTTGTTAGACTAATTGTGTGGCAAGCAGGTTACAGTTTGGCAACAAACGATATCCACAGACGCATCGGAAGACCGACTGAAGATGCAGGACCAATAGAGGAAGCAAAGAGAGAAATGAGTGAGCGAAATTACGAATGGCAGACAATAAAAAGGAGGCGTAATGAGCAGAGTTCAGTTTTTCTACAGACAAAGCGTTAATGGTGCAAGCAAGATGGAGGATAATGGTACTGTAGCTCTCTTAAGCTCGTTGTTGATCGGACAAACATGGACAAACGTTTGACCAAGGTACGGCAAAGCCTTTTACGTGATGGCTACATAAAAACTTTGCCAAACTTGGGCAAAGTTTGTCTATATTCGTTCGGTTGAGAATGGCCTTTAGACTATATAGATTTTGATTTCGTTTTACAGAATGGGCCACTTAAAAGTTGCCCGCCTCGTCGAATGGTATTTTAGGAGGCACACCCTCTATTACTTGCGCCAGTGAAGAAGACTATATAAAATGAATCTTTGTAACGCACAGATTCTATTTTTACGCAGGTTGTTTACCATACAGAGATAACAGTAACAAAAATGTATATATGTATATATACATATTTGACTAAATAAACAGAAGTGAAAAATGCTGGGTACCTTAGCTCTGAAGATGTGCAT
Source organism: Marisa cornuarietis (assembly GCA_004794655.1). Taxonomy (NCBI): domain Eukaryota; kingdom Metazoa; phylum Mollusca; class Gastropoda; order Architaenioglossa; family Ampullariidae; genus Marisa; species Marisa cornuarietis. Next base: position 15,542,629 of record SMMW01000001.1, read on the forward strand.
TTTAAAGAAAGAAAAGTGTCATTAACTTTAAAACAAATGATTCGAAGGATGTTGTGGAACATTTTATGAAACAAGGTAGTCTCCTCCAGCGTACAGAGAATCTTGAAACATGAAAATATTATTCAAGACAGACAGACAGACAGACAGACAGACAAGCTTAAAGAACCAGGGATGTCAGCGTGTTTGTGTTCATGTATCGTTAATCCCATATCTCGCGGAACCCATGGCTGGGACAAACAAATTCTTCAACACAAACTCTCTGTGCTGTTGCCCGAGTGTTATTGATTGCCTAGAGGGCGCTAACTCTTCAGACATGTTAAAGAGCCCTTCCTTTCGATCAGATGTGAGTCTCTTGTACGTTTTCGGTGACCGTAGACACAACTTACAAGTAAATATGTCACCCTCTCAGACTCTTCTGATGCCATTTACTTTTATTGCATGCGTACTTCGTTCTACTCGAAATTAAGTGAAAAGAAGCCTATTTTGCGAACCGAAAGTGCACTCTTGAGGAAAGAAGGAAATGAAAAAGTGAGAAAAAACGGAAAAAGTTAAGAAAGAGAAAAATAACAGAACGTAGGAAAGACAAAAAAATGAAAGAATGAAGGAAAGATGAAACAGAAAAGGCGTATGTACATACGTATGTAATTATGTGTGTCTGTATGGCTGGCTGCATGTATTGATGGACTAGCAAATATAGACGGAAGGTGTCTAAAGTGTGCAAAATATGATAAGTGAGAGCACCGCATGTAGATTTGACTGATCATAAACTATTTTTCCGCGCGTGAGGACCAAGTTACCAGCCTTGAGTTTCTTGACGACCAGAGTTCTGGCATCTCGATGTCAGCTGGCAACCGGCCCAGTGGTGTGTAGTGGTGATTGTTATTTCTCCACACCCTCGGTTGCGGACGTAATGCGAGGTGACCGCAAGGGTCTTGAACCTGTCAGTTTGCCTTGTTTGGTTCCATCGGGCCAGTGACTGGCGTGATGCTGCGGCGCGCGGGCGGTGTACATAGCGGGTACATCCACCTCACATCAACTACATTAAAACACTACAGACACACCCACCTCGTCCCACCCACACACACACGACACCCACACTTATACCCACACACTCACCCACACACTCACGCACACACACACGTTTTCTCTCTCTCGCTCACATAGAGGGAAAGATCGAAAGAGTGGCAGAAAGGCAGAAAGAGCGGCAAGCGCTTATTCTGTAGCCATTTTCAACACACATCATCAATCCGATGTCAACTAAGAATCAATATGTACTTCATATCTTTTCTTAAAGCCATTTTATTTATTTATCTCCCTTTCTGAGAAACAGAGCGTGCTGATGGCAGAAACACAGGCAAGAAGTACGCTAAAAGTGCAGATATGTTTTGCTATACTTCTCCCAATCTCGCCATCGAAAGGTTTTGCTGGTCCGCAAAAAACAAATCCCTCACATCACTTACAATTTAAAAGATGTATATACGCACATGATCATCAAAGCGATTTGTAGCATGCAAAGCATGAGAGTAGAACTTAAACGTGGCAGGATACACAGATATATTGTCTCATACAAGAACCACTCTCTCTCTCTCTCTCAACCCTCGTGAGACATTGTGGAGAGATGTACTGCAGAAAACAGGTCATAGATATTGACCACGTGTCAACTACGCTTGTTTTTCTTTGCCATAAACAATCGACAAAAGAAGGAAAAAACTATTCGATTTGTTTTCTTCCAGGAATGTTCGCCGTAAGATTTTGCCTCTTTCTCCGCCATTGAAGGTGTGCATTTTCTTAAGATTGCTTTTTGTATAAGGAAACACTTTACGGTATGTCGTTCTGCACCATTATCTTTCGAGCTTTGAAGCATCTTCTCTGCCAATGGTAACTGGAAGTTCTTTAAATAACAGGTAAGCTGGACTCACCGTATTCATTTATCATATTATTTAAACAGTAGACACAACTGATTATATGATTGACAATTGAAGGGACACATTTTACGCACGAGTACATGCACAAACATGCACACATGCGCATATGTACACAACCAGCTCCTTCCCATTCACAAGCACACAAATGTACGCACACTCTCTTACAATGACACACAAGCTCTCTCTCACACACACACACACACACACACACACACACACACACATATATATATATATATCTACAACACAAACACACACACTCTCTTACAAATATTCATACCCACACACTCTCTCTCACACACACTCATATCCACACACCCACACACACCGATCCACCCAAACACACACATTCTCACACACACACTCTCTCTTACACACACACACTCTCTCTCTCTTTCTCTCACACACACACACACACACACACACACACACACACCCATCCACCTAAACACACACATATGCACGAACGCAAACACAAATCTACTCGCACTATTCTTTTACGACGACACGCGCGCACGCTCAGACACACACATGCCGTGCAAGCACGTTCACAGATAAGCATGTGCGCACACCGGCACACGCATGCACGCAGTCTCGCTAAACACACACAAACACATTTTTACGCACGCATTTTTTACAATGACAGGCGTGCGCGCGCTGAGACATACAAATGTGCGCACACTTTCTCACACATGTATGCATCCACTCACTCACCCACACACATCCACACAAACGTGCACACACTTCCGAACTCACGCTTTACACACACACACACACACACACACACACACACTTGAAGTGAAGCATAGTTTTGTCACACTTTCAACAATGCTGTAAAAAAAATTGAGGGATTCGCTGCACGTCTGAATTAAATCTTGCGCTGACAATATTTTAATCACCGGCCATCCCCCCTTGGCTTTTCTTCCCTTCGCTAAATTTACGCTGCGTGCGTGATCTAATTCAGCCCACAGGCGACACAAAAGCACCCGTACAAGAAATATCAAGAAACTCATCTATTTCCTTGTCAATGAACACCTTTTTTTCCTTCCCTCTCTTTTCTGACGGGCCTGATGCCATTCAGTTGCAGGTATTTACACTTTGAAAACGTATTAATTCAGAGCAGCAGACAAACCGTCCGTCATTGTGAGGGTGTGCTGTTGTTATCGATGACGTGCGCATTTTCTATTGTTTATTCAATTAATCGAGTCGTAAAATGAAGCTGACGTCGTTGTTGTTTGAGAACGGTCAGAAGATAATTAACCGACGATGGTTCTTTTGAAGAGCCGGATTGCGGCATGTTTATGATACTTGCTGATGCTGGCGAACTAGTGGCTGTTGTTTTTTGCTATAGCGACTTGGTCCTCCCGCTTAGGATCTAAAAGGAAAATTGTTAGCGGCTAAATTCATGGGTTAGGTAGGAGTGTGTGTGTGAGAGAGAGAGAAAGAAAGTGTGTGTGAGATGTATATGCACACATGACAGGAGAAAGGGAAGGAGGGCTCAAACCGGATTACACTGAGAAAATAGAGACTAAATGAATTTAAAAAATTCCTCCTTGCCCACATTCTACTATATTGCTACATAACCTTCAGCACATTTTCCCACACTGGGTGAGACATAACTCGTCAGGGCTTTTTACGGGTGTTGTAAATAAACACGATTTTCTCCGTTGTCGTAAATGGTTCACCTTTGTACGAGAATAGCACTTCATCATACAAATTATTTTCATAACTATTTTCTTTTTAATTTGCGGTGACAGCAAACACACTCACTGGAAACACTACCCTCGCTTACTCTGAAAAAAATTCGAAAGCTAAGAAAAAAACTAAGCTGACAAGACTTTATGGCGTGGACTTAAGTACCTTCCTGTGTGTCCTTTAGTTCAGAGGAAGATCTTTAACGAAGACTTTGACGTCAACGAAGGCGTTAAATTGTGGGGTGTCTCCCTCCTCTCACTTCCCACCCCTTCCCTCCGACCGCCCCTTTCTTACACCCGTCAACTCTGTGAGGTGAGAATAAAGGTTGCTCCCTGACGGTTTATTCATTGTGAGGAGAGGTTTTAGAGAAGACACTTTTTCCGAGGAAGCTTTCTTTGTGAGGATGGTGCTCTTACCCCTTCCCCTTTCTGCAATTCCTTCCTCAATGCTATACGGGATCAGGTACCCATTCAACAGCTGGATGAACTGGGAGAAATGTGTTTATGTGTGTGTGTGTGTGTGTGTGTGTGTGGTTGGGGGGTAAATTTGCAACGCCACATGGGTTTCGAACCGGCGCGCATCCTGTATTAGACGCCGGTACTGTAAGCCCGTGGTCATTCGCTTCCGGTACATGAACTTATAGTGGGAAACGGACAGACATACTCTGAGATGAAATAACACGCAAATAAACCATTCGTGCTGTGCGTGAGAAGCTGGAAATAAGAGGCATACAGCTGTTATAGCCGTCTCAGTATCTTGAAAGTGCTTTGAGAGCAAGAAATAACCAGCGGAAACAGCTGGACCAAATGACAGCGAGGAACGTGGTGGCTTCAGGAGAAATCGGCGCAAGGCAGCTGGAAGTGAACAAAAAAAAAAAAAAAAAGGCAGACGATGTCGTTACCATCCGGAAGTTGTTCTGTGACCTCCCACGTGACTTCGGAAAGTAGCTAACGACAGCAGAGCGCGCGCTTCGCGCAAAACGGCTGCTGGACCGGATACGTGGCCTGGACAGCTGGCAATGGCGGTTGAGAGAGACGGAAATTAGATTTAGCCTGAGATCTTGAAACATCGCTTGTCCAGGTTTAAGTCATTCTGTCCTCCAAAAGTCTGCATCAAGAGGAACTCTAGAGTGGAGACATGTCCCTGCCTACCTGAGCTATGTGACAAGGCTTGTTTTCATACGTCTGTGCGTTTGTGTGTGTGTGTGTGTGTGTGTTCGATGTCCCCGCTACCCCTGGAAAGCTATATCGATTGGGCTTCGGCTTTTATCTGCTTCACACCCGGCAAGCGGTCAAATTCTTTGGCACCCGTTCCCTTAATGTAGCCTTCCTTCATTTCACGCTGGATGCTGCCAGTAGAGCGTCCTACGCCTTTCAAAAACAAAGTGAAAGTGACCGTGTCAATCTGAAATGCGGGTGTCGGACCACTCAAAGACTGGGTGCGTGTGTGAATGTGACAGTGAATGACAACCTGGTCGACGAACTTTGACCAGCACTACGAGCTTTCGACAGGAGGTGAATGTGAAGGGAGACGAAGGAAGGAGATGAAACAGGGGTACAAAAGAAATCAAAAGCATTAAGTAAATCTAAAAGTTCATTAATAAATAGTTTCCTGTCCAATGGCAGCTCTTGCTGTTAGCAAGCAAGCGGTACTTACAATGATACTTACGCTGAATAGACGTTCTCGTGTTTATGTGAAGCTGTGACTTGGCGGGTAGGAGTCGAGGAGAAGGGATGAAAAATGGAGACTTTGATTTTAGCCAACGTCCGCCCACACATTTCTGGAGGCTTGTGAGCAGACACATCAAGCACACAAAAGCCACTCTCGGGGTACCCTTTAAAATGATGGCCATCTCGGACTTTGTCGCCAGGGATGACGTCAAGCTACCTCCACCATACCCTTCCGCCTCCCCAAAGAAACCCCAAGCCGCTGAGCTAGTACAAAAGTGTATTGGACATGGGGAAAAAGTTTGAAAGTCGCATCCTCTGGGGCTTGACTTGTCGACATAAGGCAAGCTTGCTTCTGACCGTAACAGATCATCTATCGATTAAATGCCGGGAAGAAATGTAACCTGATGGGAAGGTTTTTCGCTTGAATGGAGAAAGGACTCGCTTTGCTAGGGACAACGACTTGCGTGAAAGGGTAAAGGGAGGTAAACGACAGGAAAGATTGAAGAAAGAAATAAAAAAGTAAGTTGATGCCAGAAATATTTGAGTTTTGTTCGATAGGTGCCAATAAGAAAGAAACTTAACAGACATGCATCTTTAGCCGTTGCTATTGTGGGTGACAGGGAGGTCTGTCTTCTGGAAAAAAAATATATATCGATGATGCATTTCAAAACTGCGAATAAGATAATTGATTTTGCCTATCGTGCAAAGAGACTCTGTGCTTAACATCCACGACAAAGAATGCTGCGATGTTTGTTTCGAAATTAACTGAAGTTTTATTTGCTTAGGAATTTTTCTTAGTTCAATCAGTGGTTTCAAAAACATGAAACAAATTTTAATCTTTATGCTCACGAGTCTGGTAATATTAGCTTATATTTAGTTTAAAGCCAGTGAAACTTTGAGCAGGCCAAGGTTTAAAAAGTGGCATTAAAATATTCGACAGGTTGCAAATAAAATCTACAAAAAATCATTTCTGAACAATTTCGCGTTGCGATATATTTTCGAGATTTTCTATTTCTTTGACACCAGCCGCAGTGTGAAACAGAAGGTAAAATTGAATGTGTTCTTGTCGCAAAATTAATGGAAAGGAAGGGTTGTACCTTCCCCGTGTTTTCGAAAACTGTAGCAGCTGGCAATCTTGAATAGTTAGGTCCCCTGGGCGTAGTCGCGAGCCAAAATTCGAAATTGAGCCGTGATTGAGAGTCTGGGCCAGACCGCTCGTTTTGAAGTAGCGACAAATGAACGCTGTCTGCAATGAGCTCAGGATTTTGCTGCAAGATTTGTGGTGTTTTCTCCCCCCACCCACTCCACTCATCAACTCACCATCCTGCACCATCAACCACCCCCTTCCACCCCGTCATCCAACCTCCCCACCCTTTAAACCCTTCTCTATGGAAGCAAGAACTATTTTCACGGCGCTGGTGGCCCGCCTGGGCTCGCGCGCTGAAATTGTGTTAGCCATTGAAAGATATGAAAGTAGACGCATGGCTTTCAAGTTAAAGGTCGAGCCGACGAAGGCGCTTCCTCTGCCTTATGCGAGTGAACATTCTCGGCCCAACAGCTCAAAGAGATACCCAAGCCCGGGGCCCGCTGTTCTTTTGTCGGTGTAATACGCGCGTCTCTCTCGGGGTATTAATTCACGATTGGGGGGTTTTTGTAACCCGCGAGCAGTGTCTGCATCGGAATTCGAACGCTGTGAGGGAGAAATACAATGCAGAACTGTTCTTTGCTTCAACAAATGGGCAAATAAAATCGCGCCTGCGCATGAAGAGCGAAGTTTCTAAAGTGTGCCACTGCAGGTCTGCGCTCTTCTGTCCCAGAGCGACGCATCCAAACGCTTGGCATCTTCTTTCAAGTCATCCAGGCGGGCGAGGGATTACAAGAGGCCAGCTTTGTTCACAACTCAATTTGCTCCCCCCCCCTCCCACAACTCTGCCTTCCTTCTGCAGACCACAGACAGGGCCGGGACACTTTCTGTTTCATGGAGTCATATCACGGGGAGCCCAGCGACTCTTCAAGCTTCGCCGTCTTGGGCTAGCGTGATGGAAATGACTTTTCATCTCAGCAGCGAAGGCTTGCGGCTCATGGGAGCACTGGAGAAATAAATTTTAAAAAAATAATTCTCGGTGTAAATGTTGGAAAAATTCCGAAAAATGGGACACTGCGAATGAGTTCACCATCAAACAGATTTGTTGATACTCACTTTCCAGCGTTTGACAGCCGCAGCCAAATTTGAGCATTCTGGAATATATATATATATATAGGAGAAAAAATGTTTGGAACTAAAGTCAAAGTTAATCGCAAAGCCAGATATAGCACCCCCATGCAGAAGAACGTCTCAGAATTGTCAATGAACATTCATTACTGCCACATTCAATTCTGGAAAAAAATCACCCTGCCAAGATAGTCCACTGACAACAAAACACAGCAACCACAGTTGCAACAACATTAAAACACACATCGTGACTTGATCGGAGGATTATAAACGATCACAAGATATATAAGACAGCAGGAAGATTACATGATAATAAGGCAGACGGAAACATCATTTATAATCCAGCATGGGTTTTAAAGACGTGAACGCCATCAGTAAGACAGGAGGAAGACTTCAGACAACAGGGTGATGAGAGGCGGGCACATCATCTATAAAATAGCAGGGAGCACGTCACACAAGACCACGTCACACGCGTGAAATGCTCTGTCATTAGTCTCCAGGGTGGGAGAGCGAGGAGACAACAAGTGGTCTGGTGGTCCAAACAGGGTCTGGTGCCAGCGATGCCCCTCCTCCCGTGATGCCAGATGAAGCTTTTGTTGATATTCCCATGACATCATACTTCATGTTTTTTTATGTGACGAACGCCGGATCGCATGTCTGTATGTTTGAAATTTTCAAAAATCAAATATTAAAGCCGACAAATGTCTTATTATTATTTGCGTTTTTCATCTTTTTTTGCCTACAACGCACATTTATATTTATATTCTTTCTTTTTCGCCGTCAATAGCGTTAATTTCTCATGACATAGCTAGGCATGATTTTCCTTTAAAAAAATGGTATAAAAGACAAGGATATTACTATAATAACTATCACCCCGCACCCCCTGCATAAAAGGTAATGAAGGTTTTAACGACCATTTTTCAAAATGCGGTGCAAACATTTTATCTTTACCTTGCATCATTTCTATTCATACTGTCTGCCTTGATTGAAATCTCCAGCTTTCAGATACAGGCACTGTGGAATGTTAAGCTCAAAACTTTAAAAACAAATTATTCACTTGAGTAGCGAGTGGAGTTCGGACGGTTGGTTGTCATTAACTCTTGATTCAGGAATTGTTGACAGCACTAGAACCGTTCATAGTCCTCGAGGCTAGACCAACAAGAGGATTAAATGGAGAGAAAGATTTCTATTTCATGCAATTCTGGCTTTTAAAGAACGTTTCCCCCTTTTCCTGGCTGTCTCCGGCTGTTTTTTCCTTGGTCCGTGACGAAACATGGATCCAATGTCTAATCATCTGCATTATCCAGCCTCGAAAAAAGAAGACGAAAAGCATGCACTGATAGTTTGACGACAATATCTTTTCTGAAGGCTGTGATTATACACACTTACAGGTTAAAGGGTACATATTCTCACATCGCAGTGTTATCAATGTATTCTTATTGCCCTCGAAAATTAGGAAACTTCAGAATTGGACCCGGATCTATTACGGGAATTAATCTAAGAAGGGGAATCTGTGTGTGTGTGTGTGTGTGTGTGTGTGTGTGCGCGCGCGTCTGCTTCAGAGTAATCAGGTGTATTCATTAAAACAGACATGTGGATGCACATATCTCTGACAAAATAATTTTGATAACAACACATTTATAAATAGTAATTTTCAGTTCTTTGTAACGTGTCAAATACACTGTAGCATATGCTGTTTATAGCAGACAAACATTTCGTGCATCACCGCCTCACATCTGACTGCAATATTTTGAGAATTGCTTATCGGGATATCGTCCCACCACGAAAGATAGGACAGGAAAAAATTATAAACTGTGTTAAATAACATAATACCTGGTTCTTAATGTAGTTGACTCAGAAGGTAATGAGTAGACTTTTGGGAAGCATCAAAGCGGCCAACTAATCTTGTACTGTAGGTGATAGTTGACCATAATTAGTATGCACACTGATACGTCTTCTACAATAAACACCTTTCAAATTGGAACCGGAAGTTACTGAACCCTAAACACTTTTATTTTAAACGGAGTGAAGATATTCTGCAAGTACTCTACGAGGAATGCAATACATAGATCAGATAAACATAAGTAAGTCAAACCATCAGATCTGACGAATACTTTCAGGACATTATCATCAACCGATCACAACACCTTGCGAAATAGGACATAATGGTTGATAAAGACAAGAGCCATATGTATTATCATTCTCTACTAGTCATTTCTACTTTTCTTCCTCTCTCTCTCTCTGTCTGTGGTGGTGGGGTGATAGCTAAGAAAACTCTGACAGTGGAACGAAAAGCACAATCTAATAATCTTTCGCCATCTTTAAGTGCTTACCTGATAAATTAGATACTCAATTCTTTCTAGTAAGCTGCCGGGTGCGCAGACTGCCCCATGGCTAGGCAGAAGAACTTTAGCAGTGAATTCCTGCAATAAGTGGGGCTCCGATTCAGAGAACTGTGTAACCACCAAGTCTTGACCCCTAATCTTTCCAATATAATTTGTTGTACTCACAACTGGAATGAGTTTGCTATTAAAAGAATGGACTGTGTTACCTCTATTCCCAGTTTATAGTTGATCTGAAATGTGGTTGAGTCTCCTGGTTTGTATTATTGTGTTCGTCATATTTTTCTGAACATTACTTTGCCTCAGTTGTTCTCAGAGTTGAGTGTTTGATCACTGTAATTACAAATACCTTTCACCACCGATGAATGCTGAAAGAAACGTACACATTATTTTACACACCGTTTTTGATTTGAAACATATTTTTACATGCCAAAAAAAAAAATCAAGCATCTCCCATTAAATAGATAAAATGGAGCTGCACAGTAGTTTGTAATTTTGTCAACAAAAGAGTCTAATTGTATAATTTTTATAGACAAGAAATAGATTGTGATCGATCTTTTTCTATATTCGTGATGTCACAGTCTAAGAAAGTGCAGACAGTTCAGTTTCTGGAAGCTTCCAACGCTGACCTCTGATTACTCCAACGGCTCCGTTAGGTCTGCTTATCTCCCCTGTCAGTGGAGTGAGGCCGCCGTCTTATAGACTCGCTGTGATTTCCCCTTAGATGGTGACCGCAAGATTATACATCTCCACCCTGTGGCTGCCCCACTGCGTTTGACACGGTTGATCACTCTTTTGTTATCTCTCTCCCGGAGTTTTACCAACTCTTTCCCTCCCTCCTGACTTAACCCTCCGAGCGCCGGATCGATGGACTAACAAAAGCTGCTGCAGAAACTTTTACTGGCGAGTTCTGTGTTTGGCATACCAAAAAAGCAAAGGACTACAAATATCTCAAAAACATCACATCTAAACATAACAATTTCAGCACATAAGGGGTTAGCGAATTTGAAATGTGTTTCAAACCCTGGCGTGAAAGTTTTATTTGCGTCTTTGGGCAGCAAACAGGTTAAGTTTGCTCGATTAACTGTAGCAGACCTAACAGTCGTGTTTCTGGACGCGCGTGGTACTGAACGCACCCAGCCGTGCTTTTATGAGTAAGTGCTGGTCCTCTCATAACGCATCAGCACAATTCAGTCCATCAAACTTTATTTGTCTGTCGGTGGCACCCTCTTGAACTGGCACCGGGTATCGGCAGCAGACAGACTGGATAATATTCTGTAACGGTTTCCTTCGCCTAACCATACTGTAAAGAAATGTCTCGCAAAGTGGGTCCATTAGGCCAAGAAGAAATTAATTTCCTTGTAGGGGCAATGCGTTGGTATGCATGTTCGACTGCTGCTAAAGACAGTGAAGCGGCGTCTTGTCAATATTAAGTCCTAACGTTACCATCCAAAGCGAAACGATATGATACGATACAATGGGATGCAATATGATGTACAGTACGATGCGAAACGTGGCACTCGCTCAAGAATTGTCTCGGCAAGATGAACGACAGCAATATCTCTGAACTCTTTTTTTCTCAATCCTAGCGGCACAATGTCCCTTTTCCTTCTCTCCCTCCTTCCTGTTGATCTTTATTCCCGTACATTCACTTTATTAATATGTTACTTTATTATAAAGGTTGCGGAGTTGTTACTTTGCATCGCGTTCTTGGAAATTAATGTGCTTTAAATAATCATCCTAGGCGATGAATAGATTTTTACTGTGCCTTGCCTTAGTAATTTATACCATTATTACGCAAGATTTACAAAGACTGAACAGGTTCTAGGAATAGTAATTCTATATAAACACACACACACACATATATATACACACACATACACGTAAGCGCGTGCACACACACACACACACAGAAAACAAAATCCTATGAAGTGGGGATACACATAAGTGTATTGTTTCCATATCTGCCACCAGAAGTGCCAAAGTGCACATGACTGTGCAGTCAACGTTCTACACTATTGTTTGTCGTCGGAACTGGCGGAGATATCGCTGAAAGCAGTCACCAACACAAGCGACCTGTGGGACTCTCTTACAAAGCTCTTCGGCGTACGTATTTGCTCCCTTGGTTACCTCCCTTCCTGACGACAGCAGCTGTCTTGTGGTGCGCCCCCTGGGTTGACGTCACAGAAACTGTTCCTCATCTCCCCGCTCCCTTTGATAAACATGGCGACGTCAGCCCCGCTCGCATCCCTCTTTCCACTGACTTCCGATCAGGTTTGCGATCTTTTGCGAAATCGATTTAGTGGGAAGAAAACCTGACAACACCAGACCGAACAGGCCACCTAAAATGTCACGAGTGAAAAATGTTCCCCGAACCGGGAGACTCGCGCTCCGCAGAACGGCATGGGAGGGGGAGGAGAAAGGTTGCAGCGCCATTTCGTTTTAAAGATCTACTAGGGTGCAATTTCTTTTTAATGTCTGGTTCATGTTAAGATACTTTCTACGAAGGTGGGGGACATTTCTTTTTCTGAAATATACACCTATAAACATAGCTATAAACAGAAATAAGTCAACAGTACAAACATGAGGATAGTGTGTGATTACGTTTACGTTGTTATAGCCAATGTTACAGCTAAGGTAATAATAATAATAATGTTAATTAGGCCAAACTGTTAACAAGTTTGACGTCGCGAGTTTGACCCATTTCAATGCGAGGTTAATTAAATTGTACTGAATTTCATCCAGTCATTTAAAAATGCACTCTGCAAGTCTTTTAAAAGACTAGTGGAGTGAAAAGCTTTGATGAGTGAGTAAAGTTCAGAGATAGAGAATATGCCTCAAAGTCAGCATACAACGTGAATACAACGCTTCCGTTCTCGAGATACACGCCTACAGATACCACGGTGAGGATTTGAGTTGAATGTGATGTTACTAGTTTGAGCAGGTAAAATTCTATCTTACACTGAACTTTCCCAGCAATTGGGAACAAAAGTTTGCACCTCACTAGTCCTTTAAGGTCTGTCTCGGTCTGTAAGTTGGCTTGTATATAGATGAACCTCAGTTAACGATTCGCACACAACATCCTCGGGCTTGATCAGGGCTTATGATTAATATCACCTAGCTCTGACAAAACTGCGCGTTCTTAGGCGTTTTCCTTGACCTGTAAATAATGAAAAAAATATCAAACTTGAAATAATCTTTAGGACATTAGAGAGTATAACCAGAAAGTCAGTGAGCCTCGTTCAACTGTAGTGTGGTATTTATTTATGTCCGCAATATTCGTATTTTTATTAAAGTTATAACGCTAGCACCGCTAAGCTAAAAAATTTTCGATTTCTGGAACGTGTAACAGAATTTTCCATTGAAATTGAAGGCAATCACGTATTCAAATTACGAGACATTGCCCTAGGAAAAAGTTGTTTTCGACCGTAAATGCGTTGTTAAAGTAAATCGGAGGAAGCCGGTATCAGAAACGTCCTCTCCCGGGGGCTGCCAGGCATTTTTGCGGGCTTAGAGAAAGAGACTTCCACGATTGCAAGGGCACAAACGATCCACGACTCTACTAAAGCCGAACTGCACACCATTAGCAGAGGTCAAGATAGATCTGTCACTATCGAGGCCACCTCCTCGCCCCTTCGGGTAAGGAGGTTTCAAGGTCTGTGGCGTGTGCCAGCCTCAGACCAGCGAGTGACCACGTGAGGCTAATCTGTCTTGGCAGACCGCAGATTGTTTGCCTCGCCCACAGACTCCGCAACAACCTTCAAATTAATTTCGCCGTCTATACCTTCGCTAGGCAAGACTTGTAATAAGATTACCAGGAAACCAGAAATTCCCTGTTTACACAGAGGCACACTAGCACGCGTTCTCGCGCGCACACGTATGCAGGTATGCAAGCTGACATATCTTTTAAAGCCCTTTTCCTACCGGACAAAAATATAAAGAAGGTTTGATTATGTCGGGCCAAGTTTCTACGTGACGGATGTTCTGCAACTTTGCCAAACTTGGTCAAACGTTTGCCAATACTTTCGCCAAATTTGTCCGCTTAATAAGGACACATGTCACGCTTTTCATATCACTTTATTAATGTCGCAAACAGCGCATCATAAGGAGAAACATTAATCTCAAGAAGCTAAAAGAAGACGGTTTCTGTTCAAATCTCTATCAGACAATACTGACTATCAAAAGCACACGCGCAATGGACGTGCATGTGCCGTTGCTGAATGCGCAGGAAAGAATTCCTAGTTTCCAAAACAATCGAACATTGAGAAGACAGTGGTTTATCTTTCTTCGTGTGTGGAGGACTGACTTTGTTGCGCCCGTATATTAATATTTACGTCCATCTTTGTAACCGTCTATGTACGAACAACGGCGCATTGGTCCTTACTTTTATCGTATCACATATACTATGCTGAAGCAAGTCTTTTTGGGGTACTGGTGAAAGTGTATTGTGTAGGAGTCGTATCTGATGTACAGAAGGCATTTCTTGTCCAACAACACAACTGTTTCACTCAAAAACGTTTAGTATTTATAGTAACGTATTCTCAGAAACTGTAAAAACGATGAAAATTACAGACTCAACCATCACTACAATACCAGCAGTCAGCACATACCAGCCGTGTGTCACTGCACAGAAAACATGCCATGTGTGACAGAGCCTTCTGTCATTCATAGGTATAATAATAATAATGTGAACTTATAATGCGCAGAATCACGAGTAAGATAGATCGCACTCTCTGCGCAGTACAATTTGATAGAAAGAAACATAACAACCAATAGACAGTGAATGTACACATAGGGACACTGAACAACATAAAGATGAGGTACAAGTCAGGAATAGTACTTTGTAAAAAGATATGTTTTAAGAGAGCGTTTGAATGGCGAATGTGGTGTGGTAGAGAGTTCCACTGCTGAGCAGCATAAAGGGAGAAAATCCGTTGTCCGTATGTGACTGTCTTTGTGAGAGGGAGGTATCAATAAATCAAAAACTAAAAAGTAAACAAAAAAGCGCTTCCCTTTATGTTTGTAATGTGTGATTACAGTGTATAATGTCAGTTAAAGTGGAAAGATTTTAGAAGCATTACAACTTTAAGCAAAGGAAATCATGGAAAATACAGCAAGAAAGTCAGCATAAAAATAGGTAGCGAAATAATTCAATGATGGTGGTACCAGACATTGACAAGGCTTCAGTAGTAAAAATTATCATGTTTAAGCTATTAAGCTATACTCAGTAAGTAACCTATCATGTCATATCCCCCTACTGTTATCCACATGCAAAGAAGAAAAATAAACTGCAGAATTTCGGAATCTGCAATGTTAATGTGCAAAAGTGTAAATGTTTTGTAATGTAAATCCAGTGCAAACACATCTATGTTCAAATGTTGTGGCCATGTTTAAAAGCAGATGAGAAAGCACTGGATGGATAAAGTAAAAGAAATGAAAACAAAGGTATTTAGTGCAAGTGGGAACAAAAGTGGAAGGAACAAATTTCTGGAACAATTTGAGTGCGGAGAGAGACAGCCATCTTGGTGAAGCCCACTAATCACAGATGGAACATGCAGTATTCCATGTTAATAAGGGCCAGTAAAAAACAATAGGCTTTTCAACCTAAGTTCAGTTTAAGAAAAATACTGGTAAAATTATTATTTTTCATTTTTCTCAGTGCTCTTTATCTCATTCTGTCTGTACTGGTACACATAATGCAAACAATATAGATTTCAGCACTAACAAAGCTGCAATGGATACAATGCCTCATTTTATTGCTGACACACTGACAAAGAGCACGTGCACACATGCGAATACACTGGTAATAGTAAATTATTTCCTGTGTGTGTAACAATGCATTACATGCATTACATATGTTGATTTTGGACTGTATATTACTTGATTTTTTAAGTCTAAATAAATCATTTCTGTTTTAAGTTGCCAAAAATGTACTATGTGTAAGAAACTATTATTAGTTTCATGCAGTAGTTACAGGTTAGACAAACTATTACTGGAAGCTGTTTGTCCTCCTGTACACCGGTACAGCACTAAAGTGCATTCTGTTCTTACAGTCTGGTCAAAAATATTGCTAGAATAATTGTTATCTACCCCCCTCCCACCTCAAAATGAAAGTACTATAGCAGAGACAGGGGTAACGAACAACATTGCTACTAATCTCAAGCATCATGGCTAAATTTTTGCAAACTTTGATATAAATTTTCGAAGGAGCAAACTAAATTAAGATCATCCAAGGAATCTGATATACCACTTCGGCCGCAGGCATTGTTTCCATGTTTAGCGTGGATTAGAAACTATGAAGCCGAACGTTATTTGCACGACATTGTGCCTCCTCGCGGGAAAATATTTCTTATGACTGATATTACTGTTACTACATGAATGTATGTATGTATACCTCGGAAATATGGCAAATTTTTTAGGGGGGAGGGGTTGGGGGAGTTTTTAGTGCACACAACACATTCATAATGAAGAACAACATATGAACGTGTCCAAAACCATGGAGCATGCATGTCTAACCCGTGTCTGGTCAATATGGGCATTTACTAGGGATCGCATTCAATGAAATTAACGGTTATTACAACAGTTTATGCAGCTGTATCACCGATACGATCAGTTTTAAGCTCGTCGTGTTATAATTTCGATCTGAAAACAATTCTAACTTCTTCACTGACAGTTTCAGCAATGCAACCAACGGCCTCCACATGACCTGGGTGTTTTTTGGCGGGTTCTTCACGACAGCCGATATCACGTCTGGACTCCAGGGACCATATCATTACCTTTAAATTTATTTTTTGTGGTTGCTGTTTATCTGTTTAAAATAATTGAAATGTTTCACAGTGACTAAGTATGCACCAACTGTTGTTTCTGTGTGCTGCACTGCTGTAATTTCACTCAACACGTCCTGCTACGCCGGAGACATCATCTTGTCTACGAACGTCATCCATATCAACAAGAGTTGCACCCGAAGTGGAGTCCTGTTTCATGTTTTACTTTCACCTCGGCGCCAGCCATCCGGAGACGGTGACTTCAGATGAGTGACAGTGCCTGCCTTCAAGGGAGCTCCGCACAAGTTAATAAATAATGGCTGTCCCTGGGCTTAAACACAGCAGGAGCAGTGAAGGATGTTAATCAAATTCGCCCAACGTGTCTGAGTTTATGATGAAACGCCATTAGATGATTGTTGATAATGGGCCACCTGATGGGCTACCGTCAGTTCTCGCTCCTATCCGTTAGAAACAGAAGATGAAGGACTTTACAGCGTGCAGTGCGCCGAGTGGATTCTTCTGATATACAACAATAACATGTACGCTTATATATGTATGTGTGTGCGTGCGTGCGTGCGCCCACACATGTTTGCGGTTACGCTCTTAAGTGGGAACTTACACAGCACGCGACATGTATGAAAAGATGTGAACAGAGCTGTATGCTATGTGAATACAATGTAAGAACGTGGGTCTTGGAATATATCTTTTAGCGTTAAAACTAGAGAAGAACTAGAAAGAGGGTTAGTCTACGGGTTCGTTAAGTTCTAGGGTTTTGGGTGGAGATTTAGCTTCGGTTAGAGTAAGGGATTCGGTTACTGTTTGAGCTAGGGATCACATACTGGTGTGGTTGGGGCTAGGCTAGGGTCAGGGGGTAGGTGGGAGTTAAAGCTAGTTAGGGTTGTGTAAGGGTACAGTTCTAGATTAAAGCTCTGGTTGGAAATAGTAGATTATCAGTGTTGTGGCTGTGCTACCTTAATGAAGTGGCTAAGTGGGATTGGAGTCTGCAGTAACTACAAAAATTGGGAACTTTTGCAAATTTCTAGCTTAAATAATTCTCTTTGTGTGTAGGGAAGAGCATAGAAATGCCTCTTTAAATCATTTGATAAGGAAACACAGATTTAAGTGCTTGCTTGTTTTCTTCTTTTATGTGTGATTTGAAACACACTGATATCAGCACTAGTTGTGACTATAATAATAATATTATTATTATTATTATTAAAAGTACGAAATTAGGCACTAGATTTGTTGTGCTTTCCATCCAATCACCGTCCTTTTTTCAGAGCCATTTTTAGCCCAACATGCATACACTGGCGGTTGCATAGAGCGATTTGATTGGTCATCGTGACATTTTCTGCCGCTGCTCTGGTAACGGATGTGGAAGTGATCCTTGTCATTGTACATCCTACTTGCAGGTCAGATAGTCACCTTTCTCAGTGATTAACCGAGTGGATTACCTTTTATATATATTTTAATCGTGATAAAAATATTGTCAGTGAGACATGCAACTATCTGTTGAAAACGATCATCCTCCACTAGCTTTGTAATTTTCAAGATGCTGGGTACTTTAATCATGAAGAACCCGAGTCTGCTTACTTTTCTGAAAAGAATATCCTTATATTTGTGAAGCAACCTAAATCTGTTTGACAGTAAAACGTCTTTGCCTAAAATTTAGACCTTAATCAAAGGACCTCCCAGCCCTTAATTGCACCCTCATTAGGCAGGAAGCCAGCCTCGTGAACTCTTTGATCCCCTGAGATGTCAGACTCTTGCAGTTTGCGAAGATTATTTTTTTGTGTTCAAAGTGGTCAGCGTGCGGCTGAGAGACGTAGGATCCGGCCCCCTGAACCTTTCGCTGCGGTACGCCAACCGCGTCACAGAATATGTTTTCCTGCCTGAACATAAACTCACAGTCTAATTACCCTCTCCGTCCTCAGCCAAGTACCTTGGCTGGAAAGAACCACTCGAATTCGACGCACGTTTTAGCCCATGGGGCAAAAATGTCTGCCGCTAAGTAGGCGAGACAGCACTGAGCTGCTTCCCATGACAAAGACTTACGTCATCAAGACTTACACCTTGAATCATAGGTCATCAATTCCAGCCAATAGCACGAGAGATCAACGTCGAGAAAAAGTTTATATAAAATATATATGTGTCGACAGAAACTAAGTCGCCAATTACTGACGGAAGGTTGTGTCAAAACGCACTTAGAAAAAAAGGAAGTGATTGGTGTGATTGTAAACAAAAATTAGTAACCTAAACATTTTAAAAGTAGCTATTAAGCAAATTTTTACTTGCAAGATCAGAAGGGCAGAGAAAAGACTGACGCCGAAGAATTAGCTAATAAACCTTGGATAATCAAGCAGGAACAACCTATTTGACAGGAAACAACAAAACGTTATTATTCGATCAGTAACATTTTGTAAACCTTACGGGAAGCTAAAAACTGCTAGAACATAGTCATTCTGTATTCACCATAGCTGCAAGTCCCGCAAAGACAAGAAACCGGAAGTAAGCAAGTAGGGCACGCTAACTTTTGTTTAAAAATAACGGGATACTGGTCTATTCACCACCACTTGCAACAGCCATTAGTAGCAAGGTTAATCATTGTGAGAGAAAAAGACTTCTCTTTAAAAAAAAAGTCTTACACGACCTCTTAGGGTATCTAGATTTGTTGGGTAGCAGATATCTCATCATTTCAGTCAGTCAGTCGTCCCTTGACTGGTACCTGTCATTGGGAGGAGCATATGGAAAGACGCGGCAGCTGACAAGGCCCGCCACTCACGCCAGTTTGGGCCAAAATGAGCAAGTCCTTCACAAGACGACCAGTCCAACCTTTGATGTTCGTAAGCCAGTTCTTCCTCTGGACACCACTGCGTCCACCACCCTCCAAAGTACCTTAGAGGACAGCTTTTGACAAGGTGTCGTTCCGGGTCACATGACCAGACTAGACCAGCTTACTTCGATTGACTATTGATAGGGTGATAGGTTGCATCGTTGAAATATGTGCGAAAGAAAACCTATTCGGTTATCCATGAGTACTACGTACGTTGAGGTATTCAACATGACTTGGACGAGGCCTTCATCGATGATGACTTTTCTGTGGAAAGACTTTTAATGTCTGTGACGTAGCAATATAGGTTCAGCTGCTCCTGGTGTTTCTTTATCAGGATGTGACAGTTGAAGATCTGCTCAATTGTGCTCATACCTGTTTTGAAGCCAGCCTGTTTTTCTGCTAGCAGTTTTTCAGCAGTGATGCTGAAGCAGTTCTGTTGTCATTTTCAGCATGACTTTGCTTTGGTGGCTGATAAGGCGTATGGTTCTGTAGTTCTGGCACTGTTTCCTTTTTTTGGAAGTGGGCCGTTCTTTGTATTCCAAGACTCTTTGGTACAACTTAGTGAGGGTCTTTGTAGTTTCTTCCCCTACGTGCTCGAGCAGCTCAGCTGGTACGTCGTCAACACCAAGCGACTTTCCTCTTTTCAGACTTTGTACCGCTCCTTTGACCCCTTCCCGTAGGACTAGAAGGTCTTAAGTTCACTGGTTCTAGTCTAGTTGTTCTGAAGGATGTTGGCGTCTCATCACCACATTATATGATATCCTCTGATCCAAATGCAGAAACAGGTGCAAGCTGACTCTCGAAGATGACCTGGCAGCAAACACTAGATAAAAGTCTTCTACAGAACTCACGATATTTTGCGCTCCATTTCATTTCTTCAAGTTTGCAAAGCGTAAAATTGACTGACACGTGCGTGTCACGCAGCAAATCCAAACGACATTTTCAAGGGGTGGGGGTATATCTATGGAAGGGGTAGGTAACCATTGTGAACTTTCTAGCTCTCTGTCTCTCTCTCTCTCTCCCTTTGTAGTGCTGAGATGCAGTAGCAACATGCTGTGCTCGTCGCTGTCTCCGACTTCGCCACGGATGCTGCACAACGTACTGCTGCTCCAGTATTGATCCGGGACTCTTCAGTGCACCCAGCGTGGACTTCGGATACGTCACAACGAGCGCGTGCTGAGTAGTAAGCTACACACGATCAATAGCATTCCCTTACTGACACGTTCAACTTCCACACAAACAATGGTTAGGATGTTTTTTATTTTTCATTTCAACCTTGATTCTGTGGCTGAGTATAAAGGTAAAAGTTTTAGCCCGATTAATTAAGGAGGCTTTTTCCCTTGAATGAAACGAATGAAATAAAAGGCAAGAACTTTGATAAATGTGTGTGTGTGTGTGTGTGTGTGTGTGTGTGTGTGTGTGTGTGTGTGTGTGTGTGTGTGACAGACAGACAGACAGACAGACAGACCCTACACAGTCGTGTTTATATTATTAGTTTTATTTAATATTGAGAAATTGGTTCTGCAAATTTAGCATCTTTAAAATTTTGTTTCAAACCATCCTAGAAAAGCCACATGGGAATGAAGGGATTATACAATCTGTTTCAACATCAGCATCCCTGAACGCTGGTTTTAGCACAAGCGTGCGCTGATACTGTAGATCAATTGCACATTTTAAGAAAACTGGGCTTAAAGATGGGTCTTAGTTGATGACCGTTTCATTTTTGTCTGATTCGTCATTCTCACACGGTACATACACCACTGTATAGCAGAATGATAACTAGGTACCCCAGACACAGTTTGGTCTCTATGGTTCTCTGAGACCTTTTGCAATATCTAAAACGCCTTTTTACACTATTGACGATAATTAACTTCCAAAGAAAACAATACATTTGAATGTTTCATTTTCAAATTTATATTGTGCTTTGGTTAAATTTTTATATGATTTTCTGATTAAGGGTAAATTTTAATCTGGTTGTTTTTCTTGTCCCGCTGTCCATGAGGTGGTGAATGTGTGTGAATGTGCTTCTTAACGCCATGATCTCGCTACGGAGAAATGCGCTCTACAAATTAATAAAAATAATTAATATTCTGATTATTAGAAAAACGGAAAAAGTCTAGTAGTTTTACTGTATATCATGCATTCGATAAAATTTGGTGGCAACACCAGTCAATGTAGCATGTCGCGACAAATAGTTTTTAAAGTGATTTTTTTGTGATTGGGAAGAAATACTTTTTTTTATCCGTGTAGACCTTAGTCATAGTCGTGTAAAAACTCACGTGACTACACGACGCAGCCAATCGTAGTTGATGAGATCAGTAACTAAGACGATCGATCGTTATGATCGCATCATCATGGTGAAGTAAAAGGGGAAAAACTTATGTGAAGATAATTTTGTCCATTTCATGAATGGGGATTAGCTGGCGTGGACAGTTATAGGTTGTAAAATCCGCTAGGTAATATGGATCAACAGGCAGGCTGAGAGTATTTTAATTCGCTGGTACGTGGTTAACTGTAGTTTGGATTAGGTAAGTAGCGGTAGCACAACAAAACATTAGCATTCACACCTTGATTTTTGAAGGACGGTATTTTTACGACGTCAGTGTGTTCAACTGCCGAGTAAGTAGGAGGGAGGTTAAGGCTGCGACAACCCCCAGTAAGCTTTGCTGGAAAGTTGATCACTTTTCCAGGGGCCGTAGTTAAGGAGCGAGAGCAAGTCGTTTCCTCAGGGTAACATGGGAAACTCAAGGATAAAGGAGGGATTGCCACATGCAGAGAAAGAATAACGTTCCCGAGACTAGAGCTGATCCCAGGACAGCCAACTCGCACTGTGTTGGTGACAGGCTCTAACCGTCGCGCCACCGGACCGCACAGGGAACTCTGGGCGAAGCGTCTTGCTTTCGTAGTTGCAATACTGTATCCAGACCCCACAGATATCACTTTACGTTTCTTTATCACCGGATCATATTGCCAAAGATCTAGCTATTTTTTTTAACATTTTGCAGGATTGTTATAATAATATTACCATGTAACATTTTACACATTTATACAAATGTTAAAATATTCGCTCAAAATTACAGCAACAGAATATTTGTAGCCAGTACAACAGTTAGAACGAGGTAGGATTAGTTCAGTTCTATTCACACATCATTCATGGGTATCCATATTTCACAAGTATGAATATACATAATGTGCATGCGAAAATATATTGAACATACATGTATGTTTACTAACAATTTATTTTAATTCAGCATTCTTTACTATTTCTTCACTATCCAAGAGGTACTGTACATATTGACACAGACTTCCATCCACCCAAATATACTTTCACTCACACCCATACACAGAAGGCCCAACAATGACTTTACCTTCTGCGCCAGTTGAAAAACAAATCGGCCTAAGAAAAAAAAATCTGGTCAAGTTTTACCGGGTGGTGATCGAGAGTGTACTGACATTCTCAATCAGTTTGGTACGGCAGCACCACAAAACAAAACAAAACAGAAAGTCCGATTTGACCGGATGGTGCGTGCATATAGCAAAACTACTGGCTGTGACCTACCCCCGGTAAGCAGAATCTAAGACTGGCTGACGCATCCCACCCGGACAAAGGCCTGGTCAGGTTCATGCCTTCTTGGGTCAGGTATAGACACGTCCGGGGTCAGAACTTCCCGGCTGAGAAACAGTTTCTCTGGCAAAGCAGTAGCCTACCTCGGCTCCGCCGTGGCTTGTGATAGGACTAATGGTTGAATCTGTTTCGTAGTCTCGTAGTATCCATATGTGGCTGCTCGCCTATGTTTTCTTGGTATCTTTTTGACTCTGAAATGTACTTGTAGTCTATAGTGTATGCGAAAGAAAGGTAGTAAGAGAAGAGAAAGAGGAGAACGAGAGAAACCAAGAGAGAGAGAGAGAGAAAGTGTGTGTATCTGTATGTATATGAGGAAGGAATAATTTTAGGGCGTGTACAACTAATAGTGCGAGTAGTGGCATCTGCAGGTGTGGAAGTGAATGTGATTATTATTTTGTCTACTAAGTAGCGACTGTCAGCAAGTCAAGCTCTTAGTGTCATGTATTCTTCGTTCTTGTATAAGACGGTGGTCAATCTGTTTGTGTGAGAAAGACCTGGCGTGAGCTTAGTGCCATATACGTTATGACCACGCACGCTCCGCATACAAATATCATCTGAATTCATCAAATGTAACAGTAATCTCTCCTGTACAGTATAAACAATATCACTCACTCATCCAGCTCGCGTAGTGCAAGCACCGCGCTGTTATTTCAGGGCGTTTTCCCTGAAGCGCGTGGATATGTTCTTAACTGATTCATGGTTGTCCCCGTCACGTTTTCTTCATCTGAACGCGCATGTCCTTTGTCCTTCCAAGCTCTTCTTATTCCTTAAATCAGTGATACCTGTCATTGCATCAACCTGACCTTCCGTGGCTGCTGTTGATCTCCGCGCACAGGGTCTTTGTAGTCAGCGGCGATTGCAGTGATCAAAGATGTTGCTGACTGTCAGGAACGCGCGCAAACGTCTACATCAAATTGACAAACACGAGTCACTGACGTGTGCTCTTTCTCTCAACAAACCACATCTGCACGTGGTCTGTATTCTCGCTCCGACTCCCACCCCCCCAAAAAAAAAACTGGCTTGTTATTCTGTGTGACTTTTTTATCTCTCTTTTCATCTTTTATATTTTCTTTTTTCTAAGCAAGGTCGTCCATGACATTAATAACGTATCAATAACTGAAGAATAACGCATCTCCCTCTACTTGACATAAACGTATTTCAACTTACTACAGTAAGTAATCCACTCCCTCTCCCACACGGTCACTTCAACTCTAAATAACTTTATCACTTCGATGTCTGTTGTCTACTGTCTACTAAGCCGAGGCCTCGTTCCGTACCATATATTAACGAACTTACAGTTTGTCACCTGTTCGTTGATCACCGAGGATCGAAATCCTTAATTCAGGGGAGAGTTAGCTTACTTTAGTGAACGTTCTGATGTTTACTCAGCGTCTTTGCTGAATATGAGGACGGAACACTTCCGCCCGAACTCTTTTTGAGTAGAATAATTCTTGCGAAAAGACAACTACTTTTCCCTTTTCGAACTTTCACATATAATTTGGAGCAGACTCCCAGGTGTTGGTCACCTAGTTGTTAACCACGTAGAATTTTAAAACTAATCCTGAAGTCTTGACCGGGTAGTTGTCACAGGTGGGGAAACAGCGTCCATTGCTATCCTTTCATAACTTGCTACGAGGATACTGATCCCAAGACATTTCCTGAAAACTCTCCTTTTTACGTTTAGTTTCTTTACATAATTTACTTTTTCAATTCACGTATATTGAATTCGGTTTAAATTATTAGATTATTAGATTAGATTTATCGGGGCAAGGAATTGCTGATTTCTGAACACACGCTTAATCCACACGTCTGTCTCCTTCTGCGGTTTTTTTTTTTTTTTTGCAGGAATCTCAAACTATCGTTCGCTCACTAGCAAGCTCGATCAGGAAGTAGGGTGCGGAAGGAAGTCCTGTGACTACTTGCTCACGTGTTCAAGCTTTCTCACACTCGCACACACTACACACGAATATGCGCTTCACAATACACACTAATACATGCTCGCTGACAAGCAAATCACACTCCTGTGACGGGTAAATGGTCTTGGGTGGTTTTCTCTGACAAAAGGACCGCCACGTAGAGTAATTATCTGTAAAATGATATTTCAGCGTGTATCGAAGTCCTTCATGTGTAACGGAATTCAGAAATAAGCTTACTTATATGGCATGTAATCGTAACGAAGACACTCTTTCAATCAGGTACGCGCGCACACTGTACACACACACGCGCGCGCGCGCTCTGGCACACACACACATATATATATATATACAATATAGTGAAGCCAAAATAGAAGAAGAAGGCAGGCATTACATTATTTGTTATGATATGTATGTGATTGTATATTATATCGTATATTATACCTTTCCGATATTTCGTTCCTCAACAGGCTTTTTAAATATTAAAAGAAGCTTAACATAGAGGGATTTTTTTCATTCTTTTATTTTACTTTCTTATTTATTTTTTTTTTACATCAAAAAGAAATTAAGACAAGCATCGTTGAAACAATGTAGTACCTTCTTGCTAATTTTCTTTATGATTTGAACAGTATGGTGTATCTACACCTTCACCACATCTTAGCAGCTAAACACTTTTGAAGTGACAGACACAATTAAAATAAAGAAAAGGAGTATGAAAAATGTGATGTGAGGCAAACCGGTTGGAAAGGTCTGTAACCACACATGAAGACGTATTGCAGAAAACACTTATTTCCTTTTTCAGCTGCGTAAGACAGACAATCCCAGAATGCGCGGCGACTATGTGTGCGTGCGTGCGTGTGTGATAAAGAGAGAGTATAAAGCACGGAAGACAAATTAGAAATGTCAAGTTCCTGCTGTGAATAGAGGTTTTGCACACAAACAAATGTTTGTTGCTTCGCTCGTCGCGGAATACATGTTGATGCATTGACTCACTGACCTTTGGGGTCGACAACAAGGTCACGGAGGAAAATCCAGAATGTCACAGTCACATCAATAAATTATCAACAGCATCAATCCCATCAGAAGCCTATTTGACGCAGCCGGCGAGGCACTTGGGATAACGGGTATCGTCCGTCGAGCTGGGTCTTCGGAAATGTGATCGGTGGTCCTAATAGCAGCTAAGTTATTTGCGAATGGAACGGAACGCGTGTAAAGCAAGCTTTTCTGCTTACGAGACATTTTAGAAGCAGTTTGCACACGGCGCGAAGAATGGCTGCAGTTTCTGATGGCTCAAGACAGACCAACAAGATCGTGGATGGACGGACATGGACAGGTCGATGTACGAACAGACGGAGAGACTGACGCGCGCAGCCAGTACATAGGCACACGGATGGCTGGATAGCCGAGATATATTTAACTCGTACTGTGACTCATGCTGAAAAAATTGAGGTTATCTAAAACCGTTTTAAAAGAGGAAAATAAATTCTAAAGGGTTGTTTATCGAAAATCGTTTGCAAGAAAAAAAATAATGGGTTGTTCATTATTGACAGTATGACTCATCTATGCAGTTTCCTCGTTTTCTTCAAATTCAAGGCGAGACTACAGCTTATAAGATTGAGATCTTATAAAGCTGTGCAATCATCAAATTAGACGTACGATATATTGTGGCTGATAGCAACAAAGAACTTAAATTCCTCCTCATATGTAAAATAATGCAGGCAGACTGGTTCAAATTAGCCAGGAAAGCCAGTCGAGAATTCCCAAGGCCATAAAATAATTCAATCTCTGCCATGGATGTCCGAGTTAATAAAAGTGCAGCCTTTGTAAGAAAGTCAAAACCTGATGGCACTTACAAACGTTTTATTCCCTAGACTGAAACACGGTTACAGGAATTCATGTTACAACGAAGGGAGAGAACACAGTAGAAAAGGAGGAAATAACTAAAGTCATCAGGGGAGAAAACCGATAAGGAAGAACACGCTACAGCAAGTTTAGGGACTATTTTTTTCAGTCACACGTTACGCATGGACGCCACGGCGCCATCTTTGCCTAGTTGCTTAGCAACGATTTCAAGTCATGCTACACGGTGCACTGTCTGCTAGATATTTCAATTAAACAGAGAAAAGGCTTGATTTTTCTGGGTACGAAGGCTCGTCCAACGATAGCTACGCATTAGGCTCAACCAGCAACTCCTTTCAAACGTAATAGCTAATCGATTAAACAACATCAGGGATGGGGCCTTCTAGTGATACACGGCGGAGGAGTGGAACAACCAAAGGTAGTTACGTGTGAAAGAATAGTCATCAGCTGAAGATGATTCAGTGGGTCTGAAAAAAGAGGGTGCGCCATTGAAACATTTCTTTTGCGGACAAGCCGATGGGTCCAGTCTTTCCTTATTTATTTTTATGTGTGGCTGGCTGTCTCTCCGTCTATTTATCTGTCTTTATCCTGTTAAACCAGCTGAGTTTTTTAAAGAAAGAAAGTAAAAGGGGGAGAATTAATGAATAAATTAAGAAAAAAGGAAGGGATGACAAAAATATTTTAAAAAAGAAAGAAATTAACAACAAAATAACAGAAAAAAAGAAAAAAAACAAAGGCAGCAACAACAAAATAAAATTAAAAGCTAGAAAACATGAGAAACAAAAGAAAAAGAAAGAAAAGGAATAAAAAAAAAACAAAGAACAAAAGAAAATAAAAATTAATAAAAACAAAGAAAGAAAGATAAAAATAAAAGAAAGCAAGCAAAAAAGCAAGTAAGACGAAAGAAAGAAAGAAAGAAAGAAAGAAAGAAAGAAAGAAAGAAAGAAAGAAAGAAAGAAAGAAAGAAAGAACTGCACGTGTTCACGACCAGACACATAGGGAGGTATTCTCTTCATAACGTTTCCCAGCTCCACCGGATATATTTGAGCGTCTGTCTGCACCATCAACTAGGAATCGACTCATTTCGTTGCACGCAAAATCAGTCGTTTGTCTCCCTCTTAGTGTGGTCTTGATTTCCGTTTTTCTCCAGAGCCTGGAGTACAGTCTGAAACGACGTTAACCTCGCCGTGTGTGGCGATCTCTTGGCGAGTCCTTAACACTCCAGAGAAACAGTCTCGCAGGCGCTGCGATTCAGTGACTTCTGATCCGAAGTAAAACTTAGCACTCTGCGGACGAAAATGTAAGCTAGTGATTTGATTTGCCTCTCACCCTGATGACCACTTCTTAGTCTGTTTTTTCCCGTCTCCTCTTCTTTCTTCTTGTTTTATTTCAGCCCTTTCCTGCGCCTCTACAAGTTTTTGCCCTTTTGACACTCGTGTAGCCCCACCCATCTCAGCAACACTTCAGCCCAGAAACTTTTCCCAATCACCTACCCCTACCCACACTACATTCAATCATGTCTGTGTACAAGTCCGTAAATTTATCATTTCTGCCATTCGCGGTACAGACGTTATCAGCAGTGTCCAGAGGATTCAAGCATGCGATCGTACGCTTTTAAACAAGCTCTCCTCGTTCCCTACCACCTCCGTCCGCCTCGTTCCCTACCACCTCCCCTCCCCCAACCTCTCTCTGTTCCCTCATCCACCCTCGCTAAGTCTCCATTCTCATGGTTATCAATGCCTGGTTCATTTAGACTTGGCAAATATGAATAAACGATAGGTTTGCCATCAGCAGTCGCCGGCCACGCCGTACTAGCGAAACGTCGTCCCACGGGTTAACTGCGTGTTATGAAAGACAAATCGCCATCTTGTTTGTCGTGCGTGAGGTGCCGGCCAAACAAGAGGACAGACGCATAGGAGAAAAAAGGAGGCTTCGTTTGAACCCATGAAATATGTATGTCAGTGTCCTACTCCTGTCGCCGACAAAAAAAAATATAAAAAAAAAGAAAGAAAGAAAGTGCGCCCATTTTACATCCGTAAAGAGGTGTATCTCAAAGGTGGGTTGCTATGGAATCAGCCTTATTCGCCAGTTCAGCAAACAAGGATGCTGCACGGATTGCTGGATCGATGAGATTACAGTATATCATAGAACACACACACACACACACACGCACGCACGCACACTTTCTCACTTGAATGCACAATGTGAACAGTTATCCAGTTAGGCCTGATTCCGCAGTCTGTGTAGGTGGATGTTCTTTACTTTGGTCTGGCTAGCGACAACAGGAATATAAACTATCAGAATGGAGACCAGCAGCCGTTTGGCAAGTGTCCTCGATGAACTGATTTGTGGCTCACATGCCGGTCATTTGGAAGCTGCATAAAAGAAAGAGATACTATCGCGAAATTTTTGGCAGCTGAATCAGAAACAAATGAAGCGCAAACATCGAACGGAAAATAAAGTCACGTTCTCCTGGACTTCTTTTATACCCCCTCGAACAAAATAAACAAAGTTTAGCTAGCGCGTGGTGGATTAGGCTGTCCTGTGTTACTATTAAGAATTGCAGCAATGACAAGCGATCGGCTAAGATTACAATGCTATATTAAAGCTTATTTTTTATTATTCTGTTGTAACTAACTTTAGTGAGTTGATGCGAAAGACGCCGCGGGACCTTGTACAATGCTCTGTGTTTCCTTCCTATTCTATGCGTTCAAAGTAGAAGAAACTTTATACAGGCACTCTTTCAATACATGTTTTAAGGTGCACTGCGTATGTAGAATGAGGCGAACAGCCTTTTAACTTTGAAAACGATTGCTACAACCTGTCGAAACTCTATAACCGTGTGAACAATACGCACGACTTTGGAGTATGGGATATCAAGTTTGAGACAATTAACGGAGAGAGAGACAAAGAACTGGGTTCTGGCGTTCTGCGGCTTGTATTACACGTTTGATATTTGGGCTGCGGACTGTGTTCGTGATGTGTGTATACGCTGATCTTTGACATTGAGGACACAGTTTGCGACACACCTACGTCATTTTGTTTTGTCATCATCTTATTTTGACGTCACATTACCTTGTGTCATTTGTGAAGCGCCTTGACCTTGTCTATAGGGCAGAGATATGGCGCTAGACAAGCCAACTTTTATTTTATTTTATTAAACAACGACGATGTTTATTAAGAAATTTATTGTGTCTACAACGTGTGGATGGAAAAAGTTAATATTAGAAATAATAATTGTTATTAATATTACTGTTATGACATCATCATCATCATCATCATCATCATCATCATCATCATCATCATCATCATCATCATCATCATCATCATCATTATTTTGAAGTGTTGCGGAATCTCCCACATTAAGAAGGTACAAACTGCACTTTCTAGTTTTGTCTACAATAAATACGTTTGTTTCCATCGTTTCTGTTCCGTATTTTGATTTATTTCTAGCAACATAAAGCTGTCTGCACTTTTTTTGGTCGCTTTCCTCTGTTTAATTTTTTTTTTAAAGGTACATGACGGACTAGGCCACCAACAAAAGCACGTCAACAATTATATTTACTTCATCGTGATTATCTCCGACCTCAAGTGATTTTACCGTCATGCTCTCTTTAACAACGGAAGTGGTGCGTATTTTGTGACGGACGTGCAGACCTTTAAAAACAATAACTGGCTTCTAGAGCAGCACATTCAACAGCCGGCTTAAAAGGACATTGTTTTAAAAGCGTCATCAATCATCCCTCAGACTAGACTGCTTCGATGTCTGTGTCCTTGAACAGCTTGGACGATTTTTTAAACCCAAACACTTGGTTTCATCTACTGATTGTCTTTATGTGTTTGAGATAGACGGACAAAATGAACGTGCTTGTGTGTGAGTGTGAGTGTGTGTGTGTGTGTGCGCGCGCGCGCGCGCGGTAACGCGAGTGAATGTATGTATATATGGAAGAACGACTATAGTGAAACTAATCTTTAAGTTTTAGTAGGGTGCATTTTTGTGGAAATTTCGAGGTTAAGTTTAGTACAGAAGTCTTCACGATGCATGCTTATCCATGCACTATACTGATGTCTGTGTTGTCGACCTCTTTCTGTGCGTGGGGATGTTTGCTGGTGTGTATCTCGAGAATAGAAAAGAAGGCGGCATATTCCCCCCACAGTTTAGAAAAAAGGATCTCATGCTTACTAATCATGAAAAGACAGTTTACATTCTCCTAGACTTTTAATAATCTGTTATTCTTTCGATGTACCTCTACACTTACATGCACAGTCGAAAAACATCGCCGTTAATCGACTTTATAATGGTCATGTGACCCAGTACCACGTACGTTGCTGTCGTGGTTTGGAAAGGGAGGTAGGATGAAGCGCCTCTCCCAGACACGACACGCTCGTTTTAACCTGCTGAAGTTTGCTACTACAAAAGCACCGATTACCATTGGAATGGCATCTGGTCAAACACTCTTGTACTTGCCCCTACACCGGTGCTTGATTAAATCTGCCAGATCCTCCATTCAGTTGCTGGCCAGTTCACAGCCATCAGAGATCCACGGAACAGCAGAGCCCTCCACTACAATACAGCCACTAATTTCTCAGACTTCTTGATCAGTCTCGGGTGACAATCATCAGCCGCCGATTTTATTATGACGGGCACGTGCCGCCGTTCTGTGTCTACAAAACTGGTTTCGTCTCGAGTTTCGTCTAGAATTTCGTCTGTTACCGCTTTGCTGCTGCGCAGAGGTACCTTGTGTTTGTTTCCTAGCGTCACTCTTCTATTTTATTCGACGACTTTGATCCTGGACTTTGTGTATTTGTGTTCAGAGGCTCGCCCACGCGTCAACATGCAAACTGTCGAACTGAAACTTGCTGCGCAGTGGGTGGTTTGTGTTGTGGTGCAGGCGTGCGCGTGTGGGTGGTGAATGCATGTGTGTGAGAAGCTGAATCAAACAGATCCTAACAGCCAGAATTACTGACTTTACGAATACACGGTGTGGCAAGCAAGTGGAAAGGCAACCTGTCTGATGGACAGAGTCCAGGCTATTATAATTTAACATATCGATTATTCCTAAACGCCATTTAATCCCTTTTTTTAAACAAAAATGTGACCGAACGAACACCTTAAAAATGGAATCCATGAATAAAATATCCAAAAAGGAGCAAGTGACAGAAAATTATTAATAATAATAATTGAATTTGTAGAGCGCATTTCTCCTTGTGGATGTGAGCTCCGTGTGCTGACAACCACACAAGAAACATAAGCGGCAGCGAACGGATGACACCATGGCAAAAATGAACTCATTGCATCGATGAAGATTAAGAATTGAGGAGTAAGAGAAACCCTTTGCTTAATTATGCAACATATTTCTTTAAGAGATGGATTTTGAGGCCCGACTTGGAATCTTAGAACATAGTTCGAAAAAATAACGGGCAGACAGTTCTAAAGAGTGGGGCCTCAAAAAAAAAAAAAAAAAACTCCCCCGTTTGCCGAGTATCTCCGGTCTAGTGCAAGACACAGAAAGAAGAGCAGCACAAGCAGACCGAAGAGACCGACTAGGGGGGTATGACATCAGAAACCCAGGAAGGTATTCCGGTATAAACGACCTTAAAGATCTCCTTTCAACGCTGCATTTGTAGACTTCCATTCTACCCGTAAGAGCTTGGGAATCAGTGCTTTTATCTGGTTACTATTTTTAGCTCAGTGTACCGTTTCTTTTAATAGATCTAGAGTCCCTTCCCTTATCACTACAGCAGCATGTTGATCGACTCTTGTAATGGTCTTGACAATACCCTGTTATATCAAACATCTCCTGCAGGCGAGTTAAAAAAATGTAGTTTTGATGCGAACACTTGACAAGTGGAACTGTGAAGGGCTAATCATTAAACACACGCTTTTTGTCTAGCTCGTAAATGTCTCCATTGGTTGTCTAACAGGGTTGGTGGCCAATTTTCCTCTTTGCTTTCAAGTTTTGGGGTGTATGTCAAGAGCAAGGTGAAGAACTGAAAAATATTTACAATATGTTTATTAATGAAGTCACATGCACTTATACTGCGTGTAGTTTGTCAATCTGCCTTGCAGGGTGTATCCACTTATTTATAAAAAGCGTTAACAATTTTATCGTCGAGTAAATATGTTTGTTTTTTATAGCAGGAAAGAATTGCAGTGATACTATAGCAATTTAAATAAACACATCTTTAGTTAAAACAAATATAAAATCGACTTTGAAGGACGATTCATTTTATATCTGCATTATTTTGAGATAGATTAGAAAAAACTTTGTTTTAAAATAAAGAACGTTGCCATCAACAAGCTGTCAAAATTTTGTCACTTTTTGCACGACAAGCAGTTCAAATGCAGGTTGCGTTGCTTAGAAACAAATAAAAAGATCTGGAGGTCAGGTCCTTGGGGCTCAGAAAATCTAGCTGCAGCCAAATGCTTCTGAAATATGAGACAAATGAAACTTTGATAGGCTGAATGTGTAATTTACCTCCACTGGAACGCTTCTCTGCCATATCCTTCCTCTCTTTCAGTCCCGAAGAGTCGACGAAGCGCAAGTAATCATCTCAATAAAAGATTTACAACAAAGGGATTCAAAATATTTGAGATATCACTTCAGGTCCCAGGGGATAATTTCAACGGAAATAGTTTAATTAACTGCAGAGATCTATTAAAAGTCAGTCTTTTCGATCAGTGGATTAGTTTTTTGCGGAAGTTTCATCACCATCGGTCAGAAAGCATGTTCGATTTTAAGCTAATTACAAGAAAAGCTTAATGCATTTTGCTCACTTCTTGTTAATCCGTTGCTTTTTTTTCATTTGTTTGGTTTTTTAACATACAAGCGATTCGTTTTAGGATGGTAGTTAAAAGACGGGTTGGCTACTAACCGCAAGATACTGAAACCATACCACGGTTTTCACGCACATAAAGCTTAGCCTAATGACTTTACAGCACATACCGCAGATGTCCATAAACGAGTAAGGGGCCCCACTCAGAGCTCATTCAACTAAATGGATTTGCATGCTTTCTTTTTTCTGAATGAGGCCTAATCCTACATGATGGTGATCGCTTTTAATGTTGATGCAGAAAGCTTGGAGCGAATAACCTCGTACAATACAGTAACAAGATGCGAATGGAAAACTAAAAACTTTCCCATAATCGAATCTCTGTCCGTCTTGGTTTTCGTCTCGCGATTTTTTTTTAGATAGATAGATAGATAGAAAGGCTTCGTACAAACACGTGTCCATAAAAGTATTAACAACTAATGCATTATCTCAGCAGTCTAAGCCATGTTTATAATGTAAACAATTTTTATAAAGGTGCTACAGGCACATAAAGGCGCAGAGACCATCATACAGAAATAAAGAAGAATCAAACAAATGGAAGACTATAAGTAAAGAAAACAAAAAAGAAGAAAGAGAAGTGTTTAAATCTCCTTACTCACGTAAACTCCGCAGAAACAATTCTTTTCAATGTAATACATTTTTGATTAAAGATATTTGGTTCGTCCTGCAAAGCAATTATGCGAACGTCATTTTCTGAAATCGAGTGATCAGTTAGGCATGTTCATATATGTTTCTAAGCATGCGAGCTTTCGTCCGTAAGTTGCACTCCTTGAAAGAAAGAGTTTGATCAAATATGTTTTGAATAAGCTGAATTAATCGCTCCTGTAAGCGTATCAGACAAACAGCGAAAAAATAACCAGAACTACTTGATAGCAACAACAGCGGAGAGATTGAAAAATATTTCCTCCTCCTTTATTCTCTCTTGTTTCTTACATCTATAAACAGGTTTGTGTTAAGTCCATTATTAATTTGTGAATAAACACAACGCACGCACACAAAATCTACAAAGACCATGAATATGTGCAACGCGTGCAGCTCGTTTGTTATTTGATGATGATGGTAAAAAAGAAAGCGATCAATGTATCATTATATCTATAAGCTAAAATTTATACGTGTTTTTGTAATAATATAATAATAGTCATAACCAATATAACGACATTTAATTAAACAAAAGGCAGAAGGATTGGTTTTATTGTTTTAAAATATACAGGTTTACGTTTTACAAAGGACTAAAGCAAACATTTCCTCCCCAAAAGTAGTTGTTGTTGAACCATTAGGACAAGACGCCATTACATTTGTACAACTTTTGTATTGAGAAGATCGCTCATATTAATAATGAGAAGGCGGAGAAGGATGAAGATAATGATAAGGAGGATTTTGATGACGGAAGTGGTTTTCGTGATGATGATGATGATGATGATGATGATGATGATGATGATGATGATGATGATGATTTTTGCGGTGGTGTTTCTTATAATGATGGTAGTGCTTTCATCGCAGTTACAAAGGACAGCAGACACCAGTTGCTATCGACGGGGAATTTCATGTAAATATCATCTGTTAAATTTTGCATCAAGCTCAACGGGAGATTGACAAAACCAGGGCAACTTTTTAATGGTAGCCGCTTGAATATTTCATTTCACCTGCAGCTATTTTCATTAAAGTGGAATTTGTTGACGGAATATTTCTACACTGTACTAATACTGTATCATTATGTATTGTGACACTACAATAAATCTTACACTCATAATTATATAATTTAAATCCGATTCTATTTTTTCTAGATATTAAATAAATATGATTGCTTTCGCTTAGTCCTGGAACACTGATCTAAAGACCTTTGCTTTGTTCTCTATAGGAGTTCGGATTCCTGAAATGGGTTCTGACGGTTAAATGATCAGAGCGTCAAACTCACAAACCAGTGAACATGGAAACGATCTTTAATTTTGCCAATACTGATGTCCATGCATGACAAACAACACTTGTTGTTTTAAAAGGGTTTCTCTATCACACAGCGAACTAGGGGTGACTTCAGTACTCAGCTCTGCTAAGGTACAACTCGAAACAGGTAATTAAATTCATGGAAAGTGAGCACAAACTAATGTTATCGACATCGACATCTATTGACGTCTATAACGTTGCAGTCTTCCTACTTGTCTGCCCGCCTATTCTTTTCTGTTTGACACTGTCCGTCTAGGTGTGTGTGGGTGCTTATGCATAATGTTTGTATGACTATTTTTAAATGTGTTTGTGTATTTCTATATTGCCATATCACGTAGACTTTAAATATGACTCCGATGGTTCTAGAAAATCGACCATCACCCGCCTTTGTGTAGCTTGCAAGTTTATCCCGTCCCACACGGAGTCCGGTACAACACATCAAAACCGCCCAACTTGGGACGGCCATATTTCACTGTCGGAGATTGGTAATGTATGCGAGAGTAGGCGTTGAGTACGCTTGATAAATCTTGCTCGCTCATGGCTCTGACTTTGCAGACCAGCGAAACCCGTCCTGCTGTGAACTGGGAGGCCTCCGGATCGAACTTTTTATGATCTCTTCCGCACAAACAACGCTTCTTCGATCGGCGGTACAGAGCGTTAAGCAGAGGGGAGAGAAAAAAAAGAGCTGGGGAGGAAGAAAAGAAAGCCACCGTACCAGCGGCATCCTCGTCCGCCTCCCCAACCCCACCTTCGAGTAAGAAACTACCCAAACTTTTAACCACTGACGTCACAAGCTTTCTCTCCCTGTCCCGAGCGACGCCTCCTTCCACCTCACACACACACATACACTCCACCCACACTCCATCCTCTGCAACGAGTTTCTCGGGCCTCTGGAACTGGCCCAGCGAGTATTAAAAGTTCCTCGCAGACTGCAGCTCCGCGCGGGCCAACCTTTGCCGGCGCGCACGACCGCGCGAGCGAGTGACGCGAAGGCGACAACTGACGGCTGTGCGGTAACTCGCAGACTTTTCAGGCTGTAGGAGCGGACGGTTTGAACGGGGCGTGGAACTGAGAGGCAAGGCAGGGGAATCTCTTGCTGGTCGCCCACCTTGCAAGTCCAACAAGCGACTCGCCACTCTACTGCTCGAACTCCCCCCTTCAAGCCGGTTTTGTGGCCCGGGGAAAAACGGCCACGTCGCCGCTCGCTTTTGACGACACCATCAGCGCCCCAGCAACCACCCGAGCGCAGGCTATTCAAAGTCCCGCCAGTAGCGAGAGAGATAGTTAGTTGTCTGGCTTGGGATCCAGACAGTTGTAGAGAAGACCCAGACTGTTCCCTGAACTTACCTCGCATACAAAAGCTCTCAAACAACTTCGCCACAAAAGACAACCGAGAGGCCGGATTTCAAGTTTCAACAACAGCTTCGGGGAGAAAAGATAAACTATTCCAAGGTGAGAGATTGTTCTTCTCGTCTTTTTTGCAACTTATTAAGACTAAAACTGAAAGCTTTGTATGTCAAAATTACTCATTTTCTCGTAAGGTGTTTCACCTCCCACGGTGATTTTTTTCATTCACTCAAGGCGTTTCCAGACCTTAAAGGATGAAAAGAAAGTATTTTTTCTAGTTAACTGTCTTGATAACATTTCTTTCTTATCACTGTGCCTTCATTTTTACGTGTTTTTGAATAAAAGTTTACTTGTCTTTTCTTTCAAAGAATTAAATTATAACTATGAAATTGGTAGCGATTTTACAAAAAATCCATTTCCTATCATAAGGGAAGTGGCTGATTGTGTAAAACGTGCAAGGAGATTTCATGACTAAGTAGACTGAGAGTTTTTGTCTTGTGGGGGAAAAAAACCAAGCTGACATAAAACATTACACATTTCATACCATAATACTAGATATTTCTTGATGGTGCTGTTAAAACACAGGTCGTCAGTGATTGGTCGCCGATAGGTTTTTTTTTTCAATATTGCTGTTTATCCAGGCATCTCTTTGCTTGCAAGGTACTACAAGGCTATTACTGCCGACCTTATAGACGTCTTGTCAGCAGAAATGTATCGTTTTTATGTCTACATTTTTATTAAAATTAACACGATATATGTGGAGTTAGCAGAAAATGTACTTACGATGACAAAGGAAGAGTGACAGACTAGAGGCAGTAAAGGAACTTTCGTAGCTTTTAAAAAAAGAAAGGAAACTATACAATACAATACTAAATAAGTACTCGTCATGAATAGACTGCATTTTTTAGAAACAGAATTTCTTTTTTCTTGACATTACAGTCTTTCTTAAACTTGAAAATATTGATCTGTTGCATATCGATTCGCCTTAAAGCCTTATCATAGAAAGAACTACCGAAAATCAGGTAACATATCAAACATTAAGAGGAAATATCTTAAAAAAATTTCCAAAAACTTTTTATTAAATCAGTGACCGCTTGTAACTTTATTACATCGCTAATGTCTTCAAATGATTGAGTTACTTCAAATGTCTAAGAAATGTCTTTCGCGGTGGAAAGTGAACAGTGCTGCCTTACCTCTTCATTAGAAGTAGGCCCTATTCTGAGCTATTTTCTTAAAAATGCAGATTTTTGACCTTTAGTAATGCCCTTTCTATTTTTAACCTTAGTGATGATCGTAAACCATCTCAAGTTTCATTTTGTCCGAGAGGTTTGATGATTGCTAAGCAAGTAGTAGTGAAATATATATATATATATAGATTTAAGTGGAAGGAGAAATAGCAATTAGTATTAAATTATAAAATTCTTGCGCCAGTAGTGTAGTTCTGCATAGGTTTGGGTCGCTTAACTTTTTGCAGTTTGAAGATTAGTTCTTAATCTTAAAGAAACTGGCTGAAACCGGCTGTGGATGGTGCAAAGCTTCACCGACCACCGATTCTCCAGCCAGAGAACATCCCGCCGCCCCATTCACTCACTGCTCTCTCTCTCTCTCTCTCACACATCACTGCTAACACAATTTGACCAGACAATAAGGTAAGCAACTGTGAACCCGTACCACAACCCCCATGCAAATATGCCCACTAACTCGCTCAGAGAGCAGAGAGGCAGAGAGCAAAAAGACAAGCATTCTTTTTCGTCAGTTTCAACTTTTATAAAATAGATCAAATCTTTGTCTTTATATACACCTGTCACCGCTAACCTTGCTGTGAATCGCACCTTTTCTTTAAAAAAAAAACCCTTTGATTTGTAATAACCATTTCTAACCAAATATATATATTTATATACCTGAGATCAGGAGTACTGCGCATGCCCAAGATGTAAATAATAATGTCCACCGCACGATTGCCCCTATTCCCCGTTTTCTCCCAGAAGCCTCGCTTTCATGATGACATAATGCAAAAGAAATTTCACGCTGAAAGCACAGTTCTAGAGCAAAATGTTCGTAAGCGGTCTCTGTCCTGAGAGACCACTTACCTCCGACTGGTGTCGCTTCTCGGCAAATCATGTTGCGACATATTGGTTTCTGATATACCTGATACTTGCTTCTGCTTTATTGACATTTTGTATTTTATAAATGCGTTAAGACTGGCGTTGCGTGTATGTGTGTGCTCGTGCACTCTGGAACAGCTGGGATACCGGAACCCCCCCCCCCCCCCCCCCCTCCACACAAACAAGTCAGCGAGGTCATTTATGCATAGTACACACGCACTGCTAACTCAAATAGTCACTAGGTAACATGCTGGAAAAATATGTGATTCCTCAGTACATACTGTGTTTTAACATAACCAGATTCGTCTTACAGCAGTTAACTATCATTAACTACTTTTTGTGAAAATGGATTCCTTGTTCGCGAAAGAGAGAAATTCAATGATTAGGTGAAATTAAAGTGAAAAATAATCTTAAAATGCATTTTAATTTCGCTATCCGGCATCAATCACTTTTAACTGCTGCAGGAAAATGAAGAAAATGGTCACAACTCAAAAGCTGTTTTGCACCGCATCATTGTCAGAACCACTTTGCCAAGGAACCTATAATTTTCAATCTCTACCATCACTGATTTCAATATTAACCAAACAGACGATCAAAAATTTATAAGTAAAGCCAGTCATCGGTCCCGACGATATCCAATGGGAGAATCAGGTACTGAATTTTCCCAGAAAGAAAAAAGAAACACCCTGTGCGATTGGATAAAGGGGAGACAACTCGCTGTTTCTGCCAGCATTTGTGCAAAGGGAGAGAACGGAAAACAAGCAGAGGTATTACCTTTAAATAATTCCTTTCAATCTTGGGCTCTATTACATTCAGAAAATGGCAAATAAATTACAGAATATTAGGGAAAGAGGACTTTGAAGACAGTGACTTCGATCCACCTAAGCATGAGGAACACATTTTTTGACAACAGTGACATCACTGCCAAAGATGCTGATGTATCCCTAGTTCAGGTCCATCTTTTGGAAAGTTG
Organism: Marisa cornuarietis; assembly: GCA_004794655.1. NCBI lineage: Eukaryota > Metazoa > Mollusca > Gastropoda > Architaenioglossa > Ampullariidae > Marisa > Marisa cornuarietis. The sequence continues at coordinate 15,582,668 of SMMW01000001.1, forward strand.
CAGTATGCTGTGCAAACTTTAATATAAATTTTTATATAAATAAATATTATATTTAAAATTATTTAACAAAAACAATAATTACTGACATTCACAAATATACATTAACATGTCTTAAAACATTATTTCCTCGTTATAAATAAAAGTTATTGTCACCAATGTTGAAAGTCCTCTTTAAAGCCCTCTCCCACCATGTCAGGTTTGGAGGTCCACATGAAAAAAACACAGACATACTCTTTCTTCCAGTCGCTTTCCTTTTCAAGCATCAGTTAAGAAGAAACACCAATAATAAAAAGTATACTAAAAATATAATTCTTACAATTTAACAACTATTTAGCTTGGCTAAATTACAAATCAAATATTCCCAAAATTATAATTGACATTGATCCATTTGTGTCATAGAGAGAGAGAGAGAGAGTAATTATCAACACATACATTTAATGAAAATGAACCCCAAATAATCTACACACTCAGAAGACTTAAAGTATCATAATCTAGACGTAGTGTTGACTAAAAAAAAGAACTGACAGATTCCCCTTAATAGGTTTTTAAGTGAAGAGATTAAACTCTGCTAACAAGTCTGATTAGGACAATGCTACACCAAAGAGGCAAACCATTAGGTTCCCTGTCCTTGTCAAGAATGAGACTGCTTTAGCACAATGCATAAAAGCGCAGCAAATATTACTTAAGTCCTTATCTTTACCTTTCGCAGTTTATAGTGCTTTAAACCGCGTGCGCTCACAAAAGAAAAAAAAGTCTCTTTTTTCTGTATGCTTTTGTCATGCAGATAATATAAAGTCTGTTAAAATTTATTGCGACTGTCTAGATGCATGCACACCACTCCAGCAAGTTTACGAGTGCAGCAGCGCTTTACAAAGATTTGATTTGTAGGTAAAGAGATGTTCAATCATGATAACGATACCCTAGAAGATGTTCAAGTTGTATAATTGAATGCAACAGATGGTACTTAAATGGTGTCTCACAAGCTCATTTTTTTAAGACGAAGCCAGACAGTCCCTAATACTTTGAATTCTGAAGGGTTCCATCTAAACTTCAGATGTGGGTAATTTTTTTCTTTGGGGGGGGGATTTTTTCCTATTATCTAACCAAACAGCTTCTGTTTTTTCAAAATTTATTTGCAATCCTTATGTTTTACTGTACCTATTCAAAGTGTCCAATGTGTTGTTAAATGATAACTCATCCTCCTCCATAAAGATTCGTGTGTCGTCTGCAAACTGTAATATTTTGTGTTCTTTTTAATTTATATGAATATCTTTTATTCCAACATTTTTTCTTATCATTATTGCTAAGACTTCAGAACAAAGTATGAATAGGTATGGAGATACTGGTTCACCTTGCCTACATCCACATTTTATTTCGAACCAATCTAAAACTCTTCCATTAACCATGACAGCTGATTTGATGTTTTTATAGAATGTTTTTATCCAGTTACAGATGTTTGTCCCAAATCCAAAGGTCTTTAATAATTTGTGCATAAAAGACCAGTCTATGGTGTCGAAGGCTTTTTCAAAATCCAAACTATGCAATAGACACGGTAAATTTTTGTGGTCAAGGTATACTATCAAGCCATATATAAATCTGATGTTGACCCAATGTACCTATTAGCCATAAATCCTGTTTGGTCATCTGCAATCAGTAGTGGTAGTGCTTTTTTTATTAGTGTGGCTATACATTTTGAACCTATTTTATAGACAACATTTAATAGCAATATCGGCCTCCAGTTTGTAATAAATTCTCTAGCCTTGTTGGCCTTCGGTAGACAAGAAATAAGGTCTTTCTTCTGAGGTTGTTAAAGTTTCCCATCTCTGAATGCCTCATTAAGGAACCTTATGATAAATAACACTAATCTCTTCCCCAAAAAACTTTAAAATAAACTCTTCTGTAAACCCAAAAGTTCCTGGATGTTTTCCATTTTTCATATTCCTGAGGGCATTTCCTGCTTCTTCTGATTATTTCACCTTCAAGAGCTTCTGTGACCTTGACAGGCAATTATGGAATACCGTCAACTAGCTCCTCTATTTCATACTGTTCTACATCTCCCATTTGATAAAGCCTTTCAAAAACTAATTTAGTTTCGGTCCTTATGTCATTAGCATCTGTAGTACAACTTTCATTATCTTTAGTGAGTTTCATAATTCTTTTGTCGACATAGTTTTTTTTTCAAGGTTACAAAAGTATTTACTAATTTTTTTCTCCATCTGCCAACCATCTTGCCTTTGCTCGTGCTAGGACCTTTCATTTTCTTTTCTCTAAAATATCTGAATTCATTTTCTTTTTCTTCTAACTTTTTCAAGACTGAGTTATTTTTATTTTGTTTCTTTTCCAGCTCCTTAAGAAAATAGTTTATCTTATCTTATCTTACTAGTCAACATTTATGGACCCAATAAAGATAACCCAGAATTTTATGTGAAATTAAAATGCTTAATTCAAGATAAGAAGATTAGTAAAGTTATAATAGGGGGCGACTGGAATCTAGTTATGGACCTTAATATAGACTACCACATGACTAGCAGTAAGATTTGCTCTGTTAATTGTCAGGGATTGAGGTCAAAATGTGTATATTGTAGGAAATATAGTGAATAACCTTTTTGTCCAGTTTAGTTCAATACATCTTTCCTTTTCTGTAAGCTACCCAATTCCTGACAATTAACAGAGCAAATCTTACTGCCAGTCATGTTTGATTTTGTTTCTAGGCAACAGTACAGTTGTCATATTTTACCATTTTATTGCTAACAGTCTCTCTATTCTTGGTCTGGTATTAAAATTAAACAAAGAACAATATACTTGGTGACTAAAGGCAAAACCAGGTCTGGCACGTATGGTAGAGTAGTTAGCACAGTGCAGAAGGGAGGGTGAAAAAAGTAACAAAGACATAAGTGGCACAGTGGTATTTTATTAAGGCTACCACATTTTGCCATGAGCGGTATTCAGCTTTAATACAATTTTAACAATGTAAGAACCTGCTGCAAAGGTAAAACCTTGTGAGATTGCTGACAATCTTGCTGAACTTGCTTTTCTTGAAATAGCCACCTACTTGCTTTTACTTTTATCTGTATAACTCGCTCAGTTTCGAAACTGGAAGAACAGCCATGAAGTCAAAAGAAAGGTCAAAACCTTTCGATTAAAAAAATAATAAATTCTGCATTATCAGCTGTTTTTCAGCTGACTACTTTTGTGGTCACGCGTCAGAGATAGTCACTGCGTCTTTTCAATGTTTAGATTGTACTAATATAAGGCAACTGTGCCAACATTAACACATTTTAAACAATATTGCATCATCCAATAGATTTATTCATTTTATTCTTGTCTATTTATATCGTAAAATGTAAGGGACAGAGCTATTTATGTAACCTTTCATCACGCACGTATTAAACGAATGGAGGAATTATTTGCTTAAAATCCCACATTATTGAATTTTCAGATTTTTGTTCTTGGTTTCGAGGTATCATTATCTAATATCCTGTAACGTGAGTGTAAAATGATGAATGAAGAAGGAAATAGCTTAGTTTTAAGACGAACTGTGAACTGACAGGAAAATGGAACGTTTGTAATTATATAAGGAATCACCCGCGCATTCCCCAACCTTCTCAACCTCAACACACGCACTCGCGCGCGTACACACACACACACAGACACACACACACACACGCACGCACACACACACACACCCATATATACAAACACGCACATATGTGTGCACAAACACAGATGCACACATACACGCAGAAGAGGATAAGAGATGGATAAGAGAGAACAGAAACGGGTTCTGTATTCGAGCTGTTCTGCCACGTAACACAATTATTGTCTAGACGGAAAAGTTATTTAGTATAACCCCTGGGGTGAAAACATTACTGGCTTCACCAATTACCAATCCCGTCGTTCAGAATATTTCATCTTCTCGCTTATGCAAACAATTTTTCATTTGTGCATCTTTTCCGAAAAAGGAAAACACCACGAGTTATTAAAAAGGTTACATAGTGACGTATAGCTAGGCAAAAGCAATTACAGAAACGTTGCCAGCGGCGCAGACGCAGGAAGTAACGTGACCAGCACAAGATCTCTGTTTCAGAACTATAAAAAGAAAACGCAGGTGCACTTTAAATCACATCTTATGTAATGATACTTGTTTTAGCATTTCGTCACAATGTAGCAATATCGGGCACATGTGTTTCATCTTTTGTAACTCGGGGACGTGACAAGATCAGAGTAGCTTCCCCTTAACTTCCCCTGCGAGTTGCCTATCCTTTGTAGGACAGTATATTGAAAGTAATGCCATCTCCTAGGGGGTGAATCTAGGAGTTTAACGTGTTCTTTGGTTGATGCCCGTGCGGGCCAGTCGATATAAAACTCGCGTTGTTCACCGTTGCAGAAGACATGGGCGCCTGATTTACCAGGAAGGGAGGTAAAAGCGGTGGTAAGAGAGTTATGGTCCATGCCGTGGCTTTGACACATTGACTTACATTCGCTAGAGAACTAAACAATAAAGGGAAAGACTTACATCGACGATTTTTAATTACTGAGAGAAAACGAGGCTTAGAGTGACTGACCAGGCAACGATTTGTCTGTTGGGTCAGCTTATTTGTATTTTTTTTTAATGTAAAAACATAAATCGTTGGAAAATCGGCAGGTTGTTTTTTAGACTGCGCCATTCAACTTTATGCCGTTAGATATGCATGAACTGAGTCAGGCTCACTCTCACTCGAGGCGACGGAATGTCTAGGAGAACGAGAAGAAATAAATTCCATGCTCTCCCGTCGACCACGCTTCTGCTTACCGAGAGGATGTCTATAGAAATCAATCATCTCCCCCCAGAGGGAGGACGATCTAGAAACTGTGTAACGTGATGCCGAGAAAGAACAATGCACCAACGGGTCCGAAGAACATAGCCACATATCTTTAATATGCAAATCTTTATAACAACTTTTAAGAAGCTTTTTCTTAACTTTTTTCGTGCGTGAGATTAGTTATAGAATGTCTGATTTCATCTAATCACATAATCAATGCATTCGAAGCTTGTTCCCCCTCCCTCTTTTTCTCTTCCTTGCTCTTTATCCTCGGTCTGTGTGTGTGTGTATGTGTGTGTGTTTGTGTGTGTTTGATGGCTTAAATTGAACCCTTTTTTTAGCTCGTTAAGACCTATGCTGAGGAAGACCATCCTGTACTGTAACTGCGATGATCGGCTCTTATCAAATATGGCTCGTACTAACTGGTAATATCTAACGTTCAGCAATCTCAAACATTAGAGTAAGAACGACCTATGAATATGCATGATTGTTAATACTCAAACACTATCGATGGACTTTAAATATTTGATGATTACGCAGCGCATAAATTCCAACCGGCCCTTCGAGTAAAGAAAGTGTCAGAGCCAGCATTCCCAAACAGTGACAGCCTTGCGATGCATGCTGGTCTGTAATATGTCCTACACGGCAACAGCGGTTATATCAGCTTTTAGCGCCCTCGAACGTTATTCTCGAAAGCGGCCGCAGGTTGGTTTTCAATCCTTTCCCTGTATAGCAAAAAGAACACAAAATGAATGGCTGTGCAAAGCACGGCTATCAAACTCATAGGACAATAGGAACCTATACTTGCAACAGTCAAGCGGCACAAACGGGTCGGGTTTGATCATGTGCACGACACTCTGTCGAAGATTCCCCTTCAAAGTCCCTTGGAGAGGACGGGTCACTCTTTGCAAAACCTGCTTACTATCTCCCAAATTCGGCTTATAAGTGACAGTCCCTGTCAGCTGCCGCATCTGTCCATGAGTTCGCTTCTCTACAACGACCGGTACAAATCAAAGGACACATGAATAAATGAACTTATTCTGAGAGAGACCCAAGAACTCTTCATGGTCAAACCTCTCGAAATTTAAAACTATATTAAATGAAGTTATGGTTGTGTAGGTGGTTAGGTAGGAAAGCGGGAAGAGGAGTAATATATTATGTCAACGGTATTGTCTATGCTCGCTTTATATCGGATAACTTGCATAAAATGAGCAAAACCTGAGACTAAATTAACATTTTATTGTCTGTAAATAAATCATACTAGAAAAAATAGACATGGATTATAACAGTGATATGTAATTACATTTGGTTTCTCAAAGACATTAGGGTATAATAAATCTTGAGAGCTGATCGCCAATAACATTTTATGTTAATATAGAAAAACCGAGATTTTTTTATATGGACATTTAACAACAAAAGATATGTTCTACAGAGTTAAGTTTCCCTGATGCTTCTAGAAAAGGTGAGAAGTTGATAATAATGCATGTTATACAACCGTTGAAAATCTTCAAATAGAGTTACGTGTTAGTCAATCAGTGTTTTTCGTTACCGTAATATTATTGCTTAAATTTAACCTGAGCTAACAGTACTCGGAGAAATGTAGACCGCTGGGTCCCTAAGGAAAGGTTCCGGCGCACAGCACGGCTGTACAAGAAACATTGGCAAGAAACTCATCTATCGTTGAGGCCGCGCGGGGTTCGCGACTTCCATCATATATGCCAAGCAGGCAAGAGATAGGAGCAGCAAGGGACCCACACATCCGATCTGTAGAAATATTTTTCTGTCATCGTTAAGCCGTTTCTTGATGCCTCGTTTGACTTTGCCGATAGATGGCGCCTTCTCCCTATCGTAAAAAACATATAAACACAACAAATATAACACTTCCTTTCAGTCGAGTGCTCAAAATTGTAAATCGACAAAAAGGTCACCCAGAAACGTTGGATTTTATATAGAAAAGGATTAATCTGATTTCGATGATGTGGTCTTGAAGTTTTTTGACATAGAAGAAAGATTTTTCGAGTAAATTATTTCTTAATGTATTGGAACACTAGCCACGAAAATACCAAATATTTAATCAATCAATCGATCAATCAATCAGTTAATATGTCCACCTTTCTTTCTTTTACTCTCCTTGCACGCCGTGCACATTCGAAAATTGATAGAACTACAAGATCTCTTGTGTACAAAATAAATTAAAAATAAATTAGCCTACTATATTTGGTCAAGCCGTAGTTTCACAACAGCATCTTAACATTTTTGCAGCCTGCACACTCCCAGGCACTGACTGTCCTCTGAGTCACCGCAATTCAAGCAAACGGGAGTCGCCTGCCCCGATGTCTGAATGACCGTCTTGGCATAGTCTGAGCATGTGCATAAAGTCAAAGTTCATTATCGCTCTGTATATCATCTTACAATGAAACAATCTGTGAACGATATTTCACACGCTTAAGACGATCGGGTTTCATTGGGGGTGAAGAGACTTGTCAACGCTTCTTTAGTCCCTGTCCTTTCTCTTCACTGCCAGCGAAACCTGATCGCCATACGAATGTGAATTCGACCCCCAGACATCGGGGCACACGACATTGCTTGCCTTGGCAGGACAAGACCAAAATTTTTATTTAATGATTTCGCGGTCCTTATACGTTTTATTATTTTATTACTGACTATTGTTCTACGATAGCTTCACACAAAGGTCTGTTTCTACACCCATTACGCTATTGAATTTCTTGCGGTCAAGGCCAACAAGTAAACAAATTAAAGAAAGAAAACCTTTGGCCATGGTAGAAGTTGTATATCTTCTACTCTCTAAGCTGAAGCGGCAATCAACACTTTGCCAGTTTCCATTGTTTAAAGAAGAGGGGTAAAGGCTAAAGTGATGACGTGCTAGCTTGCTGGTCTCCCCTGATTTGTCTACATCCTCCATTCCCTGACAGCAGATCGATGGGCTGCGCAGCTTCCGGTCTCCAGTTAGCCATGAAACGCCACTTGCACCCAGAGAAGGTTAAACAGGATGGACGAGAAATATAATGACATTTTCAAAATTAAGTTAGCCTCGCCAGGACATGAGGAGTCGAGAACGAAAGAAAAAAACACTTGTCCTCACAGCCCTTTACTGCAGCCTAGTAGAAGGAAAAGAGGGGAGAGGTAGGGGGAGGGGTAGATGGGGTTGGTCACTCGGCAGAGCTTGTAGGTGTTGTGATGGCTAGAAAGCGTGAATGTGCACATGTGCTTCGCGAGACTGCGTGCGGACGCGCGGGCGTTCATGTGTGTGCGTTGGGGGAGAGGGGTAAGTGCGTATGTGTTCGTGTGCTCACTCTTTCGTTTGTTTGTTTTTTTTCGTTCGTTTCGTTCCGTTGTTAGTGATCCATTCTTCTCTTCGTTGTTTTGTTCATTTGTTCGGTCTTCCTTTCACGCGAATGAAAAACTGTTAGGTCTATATATACCTATCGTCAGCCGTCATAGGTAACCGTACCTCTGTCAAGTAGGGATAATAGTACTCACTAAACGGCTAAAGGAAATTCCTCAGTTCTTATGTTGATGTTTGTTTGGAAACCTTAGAAGTGGTCCAAATAAAGCCAGGCTGTGACAGTTAATGTTAGCAACAAAAAGTTACTGGTTACAAGCACACAGACTACAAACGGCAGTTTATTCTCACCACGATCCCCGCGCTCTGTGACGTCCGCTCAGTGATGGTCTGTAACAGAGTGACCGTAACAATCAAACCTTTTGTTATGTTGGACCTTAGAGTCTGACCGTACTTTCAAAGGGATGTTTGTGAAAAGGATACGGGCTTACACACAGCAGGATATCGTTATTGAGAGGTCATTGATCGTCCGCTGGGTGGCGCCTGCTCAAAGGTCCAGCCTCCTTACTGCAGACCAGAAAAACAAATACTTATGCTCTTGCAGATCACTGCCCAAAGTATAACGAAAATCGACCACTGCCGCTTAAGCCTCCGGGCCTATAATTGTTTGAGACGGATATTTTATTTTTAAAATCAGTTATCCGTGAAGTACAAATATAGATTTGTTTTACCTTATTTCAAACTGCTGTGCGTGTTGCATATGCAGAATGAGAGACGATGTAAGAGAAGACAAGATTAGACTTCATTTATCCCAGAGTGCAATTCGGGGCAGCTAGATATGAACGCAGAAAACGATATGCTTTGTTTTCAAATAAATAGGTACGAATTTCAAGAACATGCTGTTTTAAGTAACTGCATGTAAAGAAACTCGTGGATATAGAATTTATTAATGGATTATTTACTGTTTCATGTTTTTGTTTAGCTTCTTAATCCAAAGATTGCACAAGTTTTTCTGTCATTATAGTTAAGATATGAAGTTTCATTTGTGGATTTGATTATAAACAGGGATAGTGAACTGTTTGTCTTTCAAAGCTTGCTCCCTTGTCTTTATGTCCATAGGTTTATTTAGAATTTTATTCACTTTGATATGAATTCGTTTATTTTCGCTCTATCGAAGTAATTAAAAATAATGTTTTGCTTTGAGGAATATAGCAGGACGAGAATAATTCTTCTGGAATGAGAGCTTAAAAAGCTTTCTTCGTCACTTTCTGTTTCTTTTTGCTTCTTGGTATCGAAGGCCTGCGAGAAGCAGCACTGACAAATCCAGGCGCAGTGTCTTTAAAGCCACGGGACATAACGTTTTCAAGTGGGCGTGCGTTATTTTGAGGGCAGCTCACACCCACACTTACCCTCCGACAGAAACACCCAAGCATGCACGCACGCGCACTCGCAAACACACACACACACACACACACACACACACACACACACTGAAAAGTATAAGAAACTTTTTCCGATCACCGCCTGCACATGAAATACAACTAAAAAAACTGTTTCCCACTCAATTGATTTTCTTTGTAATTAAAGACTAAGAGCCTTTTCAAAGTTTGACATATTCGCCACAGATTAAAAGCAATGTAAGTTTGCCTATATATTCTCAACGAAAAGTATAGGTCGCACATTATTTCTCTCTAGCCTAAAGAGGAATTATGACCTTTGGATCCCAAGCATGTAGGCGCTGTTGAATACATATCTGAGAACCGTCGATCGTTCACGCTTTAGGGATAGATTTTTTCCCTGTCGATCTCGTATAGAACAGAACGACAAATGTCGAGGAAATTTCCACGGCTGAAGTTTGTTTACTTCTTTCAAACGCTGCGGTAATCTTACCTTATGGCGCAACGCCTTTCTTCAACGTCAGCATAAAAGAAGCGTTTTTTTTTTTGACTGGCGTTTTGTCGAACAACTAATGTGCCAAGCACTTGGAAAGATGTCCTCAGACAAGAAGCCTCAACGTTGCCTTAAAATGGCGGGCGTGACACTTTCTCGGATAAAAGCCTGACTCCTGCCACCTTCTGCTTTACAGCCCTTTAGGTTCTCGTTTATGGCAGAGTGAAGATTTTTTTCTTCTTTGGCACAAACGACCAAGATAACCCAGACACATCTTTTACTAGGTTCTGTTCCTAAATACTGGTAAATCTATGCTAAGTGTTAGAATGAAGCGCCATCAAATGTCGTAAATTATTTTTTGTACATTCTTCCTTCTCATCCTACTTTTATACTTTTTTTTGTTTTGTTATCTTCCTCTCTATCATTTTGGTCTTCTTCTGCTGCTTCTTTTGTTTATTTCATTAATTTTACTCAGTAAACTTTTGGGGATTTGGCATAAAAGTTCGGTGATGCAAGACATTGAGAGGACAACTCTTTCACATGACACTTAAAATCCAAGACGGTTAACATCTACAGGAATTCTAAAACATGTTTAGTGCCAAAAGGCGCAAAAACCGATTTGATCCTGCAATCCTCGCAGTTCAAGGTTTTTCCTTGATTGAAAGAGAACAGGCATGTTCACTTTACTGCGTCATATCAGTTCCCCGAATTCATTGAATTTAAAAAATGTCCATGTCCTGTCGATTGCTGCCTCTCATTTAAAACTTTAATCTGTTTTCTTATGCTTCTGGTTACATCGCAACTCGACAGAGATTTGTAAAGCTGAATGTCAGAGAAACCCTCGCTTTTCTTGCCTTTTATCCTCTCATCAAAGTTTGCTACAATCTAACAAAAAATCCCTTTCAGTAAATGAATAATATTCAAAAATGTTCTGGTCAGGACACAGAATTGGCGAAAAAAGTAGTTAACACGGTTTAAGTGCTGCAGGCACGAAAGACAGGAAATGAGAGGGAGAAGGGAGAAAGAGAAAAAATTATATATATATATATATATATAGAGAGAGAGAGACCAGCGGAGTTTTACGAACAAGTATTCAATAAACACTGTAACGAGAACAAATATTAAAGGAACATGGTGTAAGACAGAAAAAGATATTGACAGACAAACAAACATATAAAGACAAACACAACGCAGAGACAAACACGAGACAGTGAGAGAGATGTACAACAATCTCAGAACTTTCAACACACGGGGAGAATTTGCAAGAATGTGGCGTAACCTTAAGTATCACATTCCGTGCACGCGCGCGATTATTGCGGTTGTGACACAGCAGAAACTGAAGCTGTTTGTGCCCGGTGGTACTGCGGGCTTGGAAGACAGAAGCTGTGAGCAGACATGCTGCCTATTTAATGGGGGGAAGGGGGTTTGCAGGTGTCATGAGCTTCACACAGAGAACCGATTTCTGCCCAGAAACGACGCTAAAAGAAGCTGCCACGCAGCAGGAACCTGAGCTCGATTTATTAAACGGGTCTTCACCGATGTTTCCTTCGTGCCCACCGCTACCACTAAACTCACTTTCCGATATTCGATAGCAGTGTGGCGGTCTGAAGTGTTTTGACACTGCCTCCATCTTCTAAATGCCCGACGTGTTCTGCTAATGTTATCTTGCGGATGCTCTCCCATATCATGAACGACTTAGATTTCGCTTGTGAATTCCGTTTTCACATCAACTCAAATCTGAAAGCTGAAATTTTACTGAACCAGACGAAACCAATGGTTTGAAATGGTTAACGCACGTAATATTTTTTTGTTCAAATGAACTTCAAGAGTCTTCATTAGGTCTTTCTGTCCTTTTGCATATGGACAACTTACGAATAATGTCTAGTCTTCTAGTAAAAGAAGAGCCTTTATAACAAAGCAATAGAAAGTGTTATCTGACTTTTTAATATCACAGATAGACAGAGACTTCCTCACATATTCTTGCCATCATTTTCATTTCTGTTTACAGACATACTTTTCATTTTGAGAGAAAAAAATAAGCTAATCTTCTACTGTGACATCACACCTGGGCCCTAAATTTCAGCAATTCCATATGAACCTGTCTAGTAGAACAATACCATAAGACATACTTTCCACCTCATCCATTTTACGACCTCCAAATAAGTTGCTCTTAAATATGCCTTGTCTGCATTTGTAAAAATTACCCGGTATTTCAGCTGCTTAAAAACAACACTCATTTAAATACTTTTTTTTTTGCTTTAAACCTTCCCATGAAACAAAAGTGAAAGGTCAGTTGGTTAGGTGAACAAAGGCAAAAAGGAGATAGCGGTCTTTCTTACTTTTTGGGGAGTGTGGGGAGACACGTGCGAAGAAAGATAAAGTCGACAACAAACTGTAAAGAAGAGAAAGTTAAAGCCAGACTTAATATGAGCTGCAGTCGGCTCAAGAAGACACAGTGCTGACACTTCGTCCCATCACCTCTCAGACACCTGAGCTCACAGGAGTTTCGCCCTCACAAAAAAGACATTTGTGAGCACAAAAGCGTTTTCGCTGCCTTTAAACCGAGCGCAATAGTCTTTTTTGGTCGCCAAAACATGATGTGCTTGCCCTTTGCATGAGGATGTTTTTGCTTACTTAACACAATTATCTTGAACGTGAAGTACAAAAAATGTTTTACATTACTATCAGCGCTTATGCAGCCTGGGTGTAGATTGATTTGGGTTGGTTAGAGTCACTGCCTTAACAAAAATGAAGGCAGAAGAGAGACAGATGACTTAAAATACTATTTTTTACAAAGACATTTTCTTTTACGTGACAATACTAAAGGTCTGGACCGTTCAGCCATTGAATCCAGTCTTTTAAAACAGTATTTGTCCGGCAAAATGGATGTTCTGGGTCCTCCACACCACTCACCCTACCCAGTTCGATCGCTACCCATGAGGGTCATGGAAAGGTATCGCGTTTCATATTTCCTGAATAAAATCTCCATAACATTTCGCCTAAGGGCTGAAATTTCTCTAAACAAGATGGCTACAGAATTTAAGAGGTCGAACTTTGCATTTGCTAATAAATGAGTTTACGATGAGTTTAATGAAGCTGAGAGTGTGCTGTAGAAGAGAAGGGACTGAACAATACTAACTTCTTGTCACTGGAATAAAGAGGGTTTTTTTTAAACTTCATATGACATATTGTCTCTGCGGATGCTGACTCAACTTTACCAATAGATTCTGGTAGCGTAGATGTCTCATATAACTACACAGCGACACACAGTTACACGCAGAGACAGATAGAAAGATGCATACTCCCTACTTATATTGGTATGCATAAATGCATTTCATGGATCCTGTGCACTGACGGTATCTTAGTTATCTTTGTCCTCCTTGTAATTATCAAAGATCATTATTGCGACCTCGCCTGTGTTGTTCCATCGTTATGATTGGCACCAACGTCGAACGTTCAGACAGCCGGATATGGGCAACTTTTTAAAATAGAAATCTTTGAACGGAGAAAGGTCTACGAGGCACAATCGATCTTCTTGCACACCGAAAACCCTCGACAACGGTCTGCCTGCATTGCACTGTCTAATTTCTTATGTACTTCATAAAGGTCAACTTAGTAAATGTCGGTAAGTAAAGGCTACTGTTGCCGTCACACGCCGCCACACGAACCCCACAGTGTTCACAGATCATATTGTACGCCTTGCCGTTACATTGTTTGGCCATTCTTCCCTTCGCTTACCTGACTTCACAACTTTCATATAATAATGTCACATAAGGTCGCAGTGAGCTTCTTGCGATTAATTTGAGAGTAAAAAGTCTGAAGATTAGGGTGGTCTCGGGGAGAATCGTTGTAAAATAATAAAAGCAAAGTTATTCAAATACAACTCACGAATAATGAAGGGGAGATACTTGTTGGGTTGAGCCTTTCGCATAAAAGAGGATTTAAATAAATTTATTTTGATAGTTTCCAGAAATGATTCAAAACTTAATCTGCACACACATTACTCAAAGATGAGGCTTTGAAAAACAAACCTCCTTTTTACCAAATCTTTTTATAGCTTGCTTGCAAGGTAGCCTGCTGTTGTAACAGATAAAAGTTGCTGTGAGTGAGCACAGCTTTCACATAGGAGACAACTCTGCATTGTGCAAAGAAGTGGTCTTGGCAGTAGGGGCAGCGATGGAAACGACGATAATGACTGTGCATTGTATTTTCAATGATAGATGCAGATCCGAATGCGCAGGTCGTAAATGACGAGTTTTTTTTTAAAAGTGGTTTTACTTGATGGGAGATTCAGTGAGGAAGGGCACATTATGTGTTGAAGACGATTCTCTCATCGTAGGAGCCCCTTGGCGCTTTGCAAACATGTGTGCGGGCATGCTTGGGCTTGAACGGGTTCGTGAATTCTTTGTGAAGCTTTTCCAGATTGTTTTGCTGAAGAACTCTTGTTACCAGCACGGAGCACCCCTTCCATACCTTATTTTGCCAATAATTGTCAATATTTTAATATAACTCTATAAATCTAATTATTCAAATCTACGCTTTCAATTATTTTATTTTTTATTATTATTAATTTTTTATATTATGACATTTCACACTCAGAACACATTTAGGGATGTTAAAGAACGTGCTTTTGAAAGAGTAAAGAAATGGCGCAAATTTTGTTTAGAGTGTAGGGTGTGTAGTTTTTAAGGTTAGATTGCAGTTACTAGTAGAAGAGGTAGAAAAAGCACCCTTCGCTCCCTGTTTCCGCTCGTTCCCTAAAATCCTACTTTGTGACGACATTGTCAGTGTGGATGTCTTTCTTGCTGTCATGATTTCACACAGCGCCAATTTTTTTAATTTTCTTTGTCTTTGTTCTTTCCATCATTTTGCTCAATACCTGGTAATTTCGGGGGTTTCTTACGCCTGCAAAAACTCTAGCTCGGCGCTTAGGGTTGGCTCAATACTTGCTTCTGTTCTGTAGTCGAAGGTTTCGACTAAATCTTTCTGTCGGTTGCGTCACATCCCGCCTATGACTCGCTAATTCAATCCCATTTGGAAGAAGGAGAAGTCAAACCTCGCAAGAATATGCTATTCGGACTTCTTTTTGTCATTGGTGACTAGCATGATGACTGAAGAGGTAGGTATGGCCGGTGACTGGTCACGTGGACAGGTACAAATCGATGGTGCCAGTCCTGGCAATTTATTTATTTAGTGGCAGGTGACAGCGAAGTGTGAGGTTCTGCCTAGATAGCTCGTCCCCTCTTAGCGCGAATGTGTCAACGCACAATGAGGTTGACAGTGGAATCGTGTCAGGGACTAGCTCACATCTCTTCATTATTTTGATGCTATTTTCGTCCATTGTCCCTCTTCCTCCAACAGTTGGCAGACAACGCCGCCCAGCCTCTAGAAGCTTTTATGGCTGCTTCTGTCAGTAGAAGGCTTGTACAGCACACTTACTCATTGCTCTCTTTCGATCAGAAATCTCTCCTGGCGTGGG
The DNA here is from genome assembly GCA_004794655.1 of Marisa cornuarietis. Taxonomy (NCBI): domain Eukaryota; kingdom Metazoa; phylum Mollusca; class Gastropoda; order Architaenioglossa; family Ampullariidae; genus Marisa; species Marisa cornuarietis. The sequence goes on from SMMW01000001.1 coordinate 15,598,143, forward strand.
GTTGGGGGTAGGTTAAAGGTCATTTATAATATTTAACTTCAGGTAGCTGCATGCGAGGATAAATACAATTTGTGGCTGAAGACATTGGGCTCAGCTGAGGTACTGTGGAATCGTCTCAAAGAGTCATCAAAGTCACGTAATGTTGTAGAGCCATCGTAAAGCTCGAGATCTCTCGTGAAATCCAGACAAGGCAACGAGAACTCCGTCTCCCAAGTTCCTCAGGTCTTCTTCCATTTTGGAAGATAAGCTTGCGAACCCGCTGTCACAGAATGCGAGTATTAATCCTTTTTGTCAAGGTTGGAATTAACTGCTACCACATTCCATGCCTTTCTTGCTTATCGTAACAAAACTGTCAAGCATATAAATAATCAGACACAGTCAGGCATGGGCAAGCGCGCGCGCACACACAGACATATACGAGCACGCGCGAGTATGTGCAACACACGGACAAGGTCATCGCACACACGTCACGTGGAAGTGTGTACCTACTCCTGTGGTTAGTGTATGATTGACATTTTATCTGTGTGCTGACAGCAAAATTACGCGACTTTCCCTAAATTCTTCCCCTTTAGGAAATAGGATTCGGAATGGCAAATTGCCGGCTTTGATGTCTGTTGGTTTTCGCCTCTGGCGAATTACTTTTACAGCAGGCATCGATTGCGTGACAGTTCAGTTTTCGTGATCTGTAAATCTCTGCGGGTCAAATGTCACACGGCCGGAGCAGCCAGTCCTTCTGCCCTTGGTATTTCTGTGAGCTGAACGTCGAAACGTAATTTCCGTCTTCATATAGTATTCTGTTTGCCTTCAGCAGGCGCCCGCCCAGTATTTTGGCATTGTGTTATTGGCCAGGCAAATCTCTAGTAATAAAGTCTAAAAAATGTAATCGCATGGCGAAAGGTTTTTTTTTCATTCTCTTTTGACGCCGTTTTAATTTTTCTTGCACATTATGTTCTTTCTTTCTTTCTTTCTTTCTTTTTTTCTCCTCTTCTTACGTCTTTTCTCCTTATTATCCATTACTTCCACTTCTGCCTCTTATTTCTTTAATGCTTATTCATTTATTAACCTCCTCTTTATACTTTCTGGTTGATTCAGACAGAAGAGTCCCACCGACGAAGCTTTATCCACAAAGAGTGGGGGATGTAACACATGTAGACTATTTTCTAAACAGCTGTTGCATCTCTCTATTTAAGTGCATAAGGTGATATCTCCTCAAACATTTTTATTTCTGATACATTTTCTATAATATATATATATATTTCTCAGCAGATTTTCCCCACTTCGAAAATCTTGATTTCTTCTGCATAACCTCCGTATTTTTTTTAAGCATATATTTATGTATCTTCCAGGTGGTGGTTAAAATTGCTGGTTAAAATTCTTGCGTTTAATATATTTAAAAGAAATTATTCGCTAAAATATTGTGAAATTTTCTACAACAAAACCAAAAAAAATGGGTTCAAGGCCTTTTTAAGGTCATGCATTCCGTTAGCATACGAAAGGGAATGAAGCTTTGCACTGCATTGTTGAATAATTCTTTTCTATTCCTACAACCTGAAAAAGAATAATTTAGAGCGAAAGCATGGCTGTTAAATCAATTTTCCATGAGTTGCAGACCAAAAAAAACCAATTACACCTTTATGCATAAAACTACTAATTATTCGATTAACAACATTTTTATTTCCAATACGCTATTACAAATGTAATAACATGCAAATAATACTGTTTTTGCATTAGAGTTACTCCACTTTGCTCGAAGTTAACTGGCCAGGTTATTGCAGAAATAAAAGTTGAACGAGAAGTTTTGAGCATAATCATAGAAAAGAAAAACGTTAATAATAGCAGCAGGCAACACAAATGTTGATTAAAGAAGAAATGCGTTAGTGGTATTATCTGTCTTTCATAAAGGGACAAAACTTCCTTAAAGGAAAAAAACAAGAGAAGAACCTCAATGGAAATGGGTATAAAATACAATAAAGGACAACATTTTCCTACTCTTACCATCTAATGCCTAAGAGGAAGGAAAAATATTTCACAATAAGTGTGGCTAGCACATACCTCTTGGGATGGAGAACACAAAATGACTGTAATAAAAAAAGTTTATGAGTTCTCGAAAACAAAATAAATAAATAAAGCACTGTTTTTCTTTGATTCTGAAAGCAGTAAACTACTAGATAAGATACGGGTTAGTTTGTAAGAGACGGATCTATTTTCTAGTATTTTGTGGATTTTGAAATCGTGCAGGCAATAGACCTGTGCTTTGTGACGAGCCTTTGACAGACAGTGAGAGAGCACAGTGATGAGCTCATCTTTTCTAGGGGTCATTGAGAACTTTAGATGAAGGCTTTTCTTAACAAAGAACACTTCGTCGAATGTGGGACTACGTTTGGCAAAGTTATGTGTGAAGGTCGCAGTAAACCAATGGACAGCAATGGTTTTGGGTATGAACGTTCCGGATACTGGTCAGCATGATGAGCTAAGTTCACAGTTGTATGTTAATACATTTTACAAAAACAATGTGGCTTTGAGAGACTTTGGAGGTTTGAATCTTTGGCTCTTTGCTTTGTTAGGAAAGGCCTAAAGTCTTTAGATGACCGTAAACCGTGAACTTTGCCGATATTTTGTGAAGAAATTTACGTAAAATTTTTCAGTGACTTGTCTTTTCTGCCGTTAATAAAGACAAGTGTAACAACGCACAAATCATTCACCGGTGACCTTTTGCTAGCCAAGCAACCCTCTCGCTCTGTTGCGCTCTCAAACCATTCTACACAAAATTTCGAAAATTTATCACGCTAATACACAAATAATGCCCACCCAAATGTTATCTTTGAAGACCCGCGTGCACACGCACTAACGCACTCAAGCATCCCCATATTCTCTCGCTCTCTCGTTCTTATTTTCACAGTTGGCATGATTCAGCATTTAGTGTATGTACAGCACTTGATTCATCAGCTCCTGATCGATAAGCTGTAAGTTCGAGCCCCGCTGTCTGACGGGAACGACGCCAAGAAGTCCCTTCCTTTACAGTGCATCGTTCCGCACGCCGTTGGTTCAAGCTTTCTGATTACAGATGAGTCATTCTCGACAAGAGAAATAATCGTGCACGCGGTGTGGAGCCGACGTCGGTCATAATGCGAAATGAGGCTCATATACCCCGCTATCTTAGGAATCCCCCGGCAAGAGGAAAGAGAAGAAGGGGCAATCAAAGGCAAAGAGAACTCTTTAACAGGGAAGGGAGCAAAAGGTGACGGAGTAAATGCTCCTCGTTTCAAGGGGGTGAGAACTGTTGAAAGCCCTCGTCCAGCGATTGTCAGCCTTAGCGCAAGAATCACCAATATTAGCCTGACTCACCACTAGACTTACTCAGGCATGATCATTACTGCCAATGTTAGCTCAACCGAGGAGGTCAGCAATAAACAGACACCATTCATAACACGATTCAATCCTGATAATGTTGCCTATACACATCTCACCACAGCTGTCACGTTCCAGCAATTACTTATATGTTGAAACACAAATAGTATGTGTAATCTAGCAACACAAAGTATTTTCACATACAACGTGACCTTTGACCTGGATCTCGTTAACTTGCTAGAACAGAATTATTTAAGTCATAAACGCTAGTATAAAGCAGTCTGTTAGTTTGACATTTTCATGCACACGTCGCTCAATTTCTCCCTTAATCGGGTTTGTGTTTACAATGAATGACAATCGCATCTACTGTATTTCGTTAAGTGTTCCAGTCCCTCCCACGTGCATCCTGCCTTCCCAGCAGTCGGTGTTTATTGCTGTTGCGAAACGACAGCTCGCGAAATTAAGCTGTTGTCCTTGGGTCGTGCAGCCAGGTGTCATACGCTCGTCTGTCGCCAATCCAAAAGCAGACATGACATTTAAAGGCTACAGGAATATCAGTAACAGTCGTCTAAACGTGGAAACGTGGCAACAACCTCGTTTCAACGGGATGATCAGCAATAAGGATTATATATACATATGTTCTGACTTCTTATGTTCTTTAAACTTGAGCAGCGGCCATAAACTATAGTTGAATATCATTTATTGACATAGCCATTGCCGTACTTGATCAAAACTTGTTGGTGGTCGTAAAAATTAGCCAAAACTTCCATCAATAAAATTGTTAATGACATAAACTGGATTATTTTAAGAGTAATTCTTGCAGCTAGTAAATGTTCGTATGCTTAGTATCAACTGAGATCGTGCATCTGTACTATACAATTTTAATGTCAGAGGATATAATTCATCACAAAGTTTAGAGCTAAACTTCACCCTGTAAATATTCTAAAATAAAAAAGAGAGGATAGAAAAAAGAGATGATAACGATAAGAGAATATAGAATAACAGTCACACAAGAAAAGCCCATCTTCCGGTCTTGAGAAAAAACGTAAGATGCATAATTTAACAACTATACATTTCCGTTGAGAATTACAGACACTCGTCTACTCTCAGTCAAATTGTCTTTTCCTTTGTCAGACCTATGTGTCTTTTTTGAATGAATGAATTCTAGTATAATACCTGAATCTTGTCCTTGCTATCGCCAGTCGCTCAACTAATATGCAGAGTTTGCTCCATTGCTATTAATGCTGCGGTATTAATGCTCTTATCAGAAATGAGGATTTGTTTCTGCACCTGGTTCTAGCTATAACCACCGAGGCTAAAGTAAAGACTCTTTGCGATTTCAGCATCAGGAACACCAAAATGCTAAGTCAAAATAAATAAATTATTTAATTACTAAATAAATAAATAAACTATTGTCCTTTACAGTTTTTTTGTATTTTCTTCCACACTAATGCTACATGTGTCTAAATATCCACACATAACGTGACATAATAAGAAGGGCAGGTGACCCCAAGCTCATTATTATCATGGTCTTTCCTCGCTGTAGGGCAAATGTAAAAAAAAAAAAAATCGCTATCAGAAGATGAATGAAGCTGCTGACAAAGCCGTGCAATCAGTCAATTAATTTGTCCTTTGAGCACTCGGGTCCCCATGATGTGCCCCAAATCCTAGAAGCGGAAGCTTGCAAAAAACGGGTGTGAAAACATCGTTCGATTTGCTGACACTGTTGCTGGCATCGTGTCACGTAGCTACCGATCAGCCAATCGTGCGCAAGCTGCGGAAAGTGGCCTGTCGACGGATGGAGTTTGTCATCGCGACGCTAAAGCAACGACTTTAATGCCTACCAGAGCATGCACCCCCAGCGGCCTGCACCCCTGTCTCGGGCAATCAAACTCTGCTGAAGACATTCTCGGCCGCTGCGACTTACCAGCTGTTTTTCCCCCCGACGACCAGTACTAGCGGACCAGCATAACCACTCGGCAGTTGATACCAGTCAAGAAATTGTGTGTGTGTGTGTGTGTAAACACTTTCTAGTCCGTTAGCCGTTTACCTTCCCCCTACCCTTCCCTGTCGTCATTGTTGCGTATAAGGACCGCGATGTTTGCTTGTGTAGTCAAGGGTGACCAGAAGGAACCAACCGCTTTTGATCTCTCTAATCTTAGGCTGGCCTTAGGATGCATCTTAATGAGGTGTCAGCAGGTTTTCATTTCGCAAAATATATTTTGCTCCGCTGTAGACCGTCCTGAACTGTTCTATTTTCAACCGATGCTTAAGAAAAAAAAGTCAAATAATCGTTACCACACCCGTGATATTCTTAGCTCGTGAGCACGACATGACAAAAGCACGTGCGCTATCAGAAAAAAAATTAGGATGGCGTGCACGCCCCTAATCACACGACATCATTAACATACATCTTACGACTCATTTATAATGTTTATTTTTAGATTTCGGTGTCGTTTACACTGCGTCCAGTAACTTTTGCACTACAAGGCCATAAACTACTACTTGGATGTCATGTATACTGGTCTTACCTAGTGTCATACGATGCCAATCGTTACTCGGTGCACTGTTATGTCTCTGCTACAAATATTTATTTCTTTTTCCGTGGTTCGTACTCCACAATGTTGACTCGAGCTTGTGCACACAAGATTAGTGGGTTAGGTTTTCCCTTTAAAAAAAAAAACCTTTTTATCGTCCCTCTAGAAATTATTAAAGCATACAAAGAAGATGGTTTGGTCGATGTATTGATGTAAGGCAAGGACTTGAACATACAAAGAAAAGGAAGGTCTGAGGACGAAAGAGAGGTGGGCATCGGAAGATGGAAAACGTTTCTTCCGCTTGAATGGGAACACCACTCGTGCGTGACCACCTCGCAGACGACATGGACAAGAGGGACTGAGTGGTCGGCCCATTTTTAGCAAGAAACGGAACACGTCAGTGGCGTATAGACAACAGCCTCACTGCTCCTCATTGACCAGCAATATTTGTTGGGCGGTCTGTTCTGATTGCTTCACTGCTGGCAGGACAAATGAAATCAAGACTCTCTGCGAAGGAAGGGAGAAATAAAATCAGTGCAAAGCCTATAAGAAAAGAAGAGGAAATGAAGCAAAGGCTAGTCCAGAAAGGAAGGGAAAATTAAGAGAGGACAGCCTGCCTGATCTCCCTTACAAGTGATACTGGTATAGCTTCCGCGGGTCAGCTTAATTCTCGCACATTGGCTAGACGTCACAATCCCCTGTTCCTTCAAACTGTCTCTTCTTTATTCTGTTACAAGAACAATGCCGTTGGCCAGCCTGATCCCTTTCTGTTATTTGTCGTCTGAGTAACTTCATCCTTACAGAACACAGAGGAACAAACGGAGACAAGGAATGTAAATATTTTCACTAGACTTTGATATCAGCGACAAAATTAACGAATATTCCAATGTCTAGATTTTCCGAGCTGTTCGTGGGAGGAGAAGCTAAGAATGTTTTCTTCGAAACACCTTTGATGGCCATAGCAAGTTATGTGGTGTGTTTCTATTCCTTCTCGATCTTCTTTTGATTTTTTTTTCTTTTTTCTTTTTTTCTTTTTTACACTCTAAATCGTTTCTTTCTTTCCCTTAGGAGTATCCCAGGCCAAACTGAAAGTACAGCTTTTCGATCAATAACAGTTCTGGTAGAAAAAATTGACAAAATTCCTGTTAATTGATTTGACGCTCTATCTTTCATCCGCGATTTGGAGTCGTGCAAACGTTTTTCCTGTTGTTTGTATTCAATAATCGTATCAGAATGAAACTAAAACGAATCTGTCAAGTAATGCTTACAATTTGCTTAGGAAAGGATAAACTTTTGCATATATTTAACCTGTAAGCCCATTTTACTCTCGATTAATATACATAACGTTTGTTTATTACTTGTTGCCTATTTAATTCCTGAAAATCAAACAATAGTGGCATATTTCGGATTTTATATGACTGGTGAGAGCACGAGAAGTAGAATAAGCATGCACAGACCTTAAACAGAAATGCGACCTTTAAAAAGGTACCACTCAACTTCGTTCTCAGACAGAATCATATACTGGTGTGAGTGACCTATTTTGGTCTCCAGAATCATAAAGCATATCTCACAACACAATAGAACAATACTAGAATTTTTTTAAATATTATAATGATATTTCTTAAGTAATTTTGTAATCGTTTACAACACGTGCAGCCAGCTCCACCCATTATCCTCATGAATATTTTTCTCAATCGCAACCTTTGCCAATGAAGTTATCGTGCACGTCCATTAGCCGAATAATGATAATACTTCGGGTAGGATCAACGAAATGCATCTAGATGAGGCAAATGTAACTAAAGCTGGAAGCCGAACTAAGCAGCGAAAAGTGTCACCACTCCAGCACCCCACCCTTTTCACTTGACATTCACTGTCACAATACTAGCGAAGGACTATGTCCCTGTACGTTCATTCCAATCGTCTGATGGCATGAAAAGTGGCCCAGGGTAAAGAGAAGATCCCCAGACTCTCAAGGTGGAGGCAGTTCTGCTTTATGGCACTCATATTTGCGTCACTTCCCCTACATCAGAATGACAGCCACATATGGGTGGGCCAGTCGCCGCCCCTTGATTCCCTGATGTAGTTTCAGACTACTCTGTTGCCAAGGCGACGCGCTTCTATGCTGAGCCATGTGGGCACCTGCTACGTCCCTGGTATTCGCAGATTTGAAAAGGGTTACAGCACACAATGCTGTCCTTGATCTAAAACCAATTATAGCGAGAGAATTGAGATGCTGCTACCGGGGGAAAACTCTCGTTTGTAGCGTAGTCTCCACAGGAAGTTGCACGCAGTCTTACGACGCCTTGAGAAATGCAATTTCTTGATGTAAAAATGCTTTATTTTAGTTCCTATAGCGGTTGTCCCCGCGGGCTTCCCGCAAGCGATTGGAGCACTAGTTAAAGAGTTAACAGACATCGCCTCACTAAAGCACAAAGGGCTTTTTAAAATGTTTGGCATAAACTAAACGACCAATATAAATTATGTCTTTTGCTATGGTAAACATGATATACTATGAAATATGACATGTTGAACAGAAACATTTGTGTGAAAATGGACATGAAGTACTTGCCATCATCATCATCATCATCATCATTGCCTCTCTCCCCCATCTACCCTTTCACTCTCTCTCTCCCTCACACACACTTTGAATCACGCATGAGTTCGCCCACTCCCAAAAGCTTAAGCGCACATGTTCACACAGCCCCATGCGTGCACACATCCTTACACATGCGCACTCAACACGTATGCAGACGTGCACGGACACCGTAATAATAACAATCATAAACCTGTGGACGCATTAACCTCATGTCACCTACATTCATCGCAGCACGCGACACCAGCAGGCGCCATAACGGGACATGTAGGAGAGCTGTCATTGATTTCTGACTAATATGGCCGCAGCTTCCAATGGATACCCCCATCTACAAGTGACATATTGATATTACCCATCATCTGAAAGTGGCAATAACCACGCCCTAAACATATATCCTAGCTATCATCTTCTGCTCTCCCAAAACTAGCCTTTCCACTGGAACTTTATTAAAATGAAAAGTCGATTATGGGAGAAAACGTGCAGATGCAGCCCCGACTCGCCACTGTTCGTCCAACACAAGTCAAATCAAGAGTAAGATAAAATAAAAAGTACACTATAGTTGCTTTCAATTTTTATAAAACTATTCCTATATACACAGCCTTAAGACACACAATGAAAGAATAAGCTGTAGATGTTCCGCAGTGTAGCCAAGATTGTGAGCAGCCACAGGAAAGGAACTCCTGTCTAAATACCTTTAACTTACTTTCGGTGACCTCTCTATGAAAAAAAGAAATTGTGTGCATATGTAGGTGAGTTCTTAACTTTACAAATGGACGAACCTCTGTGCAAAGTATGTTATATGTAAAATACTTTGACAAACTTGGTAAATGTTGGCTCATATTTGTCCAGTTAAGAACGGCCTTTGCAAGAAGCTGCTGAGCCAGCTTTAAACTTGAAAGAGAGGCCGTAGCCGTCAAGGCTCAGCCGCATGCATCACCGCAGTTGTCACAGGCTGGTGTCTGACTCTGAGGTGTAAATCCTGTTTGTGTGGCCAGCAAAGTCCGTTTTAGACACTTGCACTGCTACAAGGCCGGCGTCTGTGCGTTGTAATTTATGACAAAAAGTAATCCGGTTCCTCCAGGGTTATCCTCAACTTGGCCGATGCTGCAGACTGGCTGGAGTCCTTAATGAGCTTCTTTAGCTCTTCCACAAACATTTGCATTAGTCGCAAAGAAAACAGCGTTCAGGCGTGTGTCCGCGTATCCATATGTTGTGCACAGGGTGTGAATGTCTGAGTATGATATACAGTATGGCAAACGACAAAAAACAAGGCAGGGAGAATCTGCATGTGTTTGTGCCCTTGTGTTTGGGTGTTCGTGTCTGTCTGCGTGTGCTTACCAAGTTACACTGAGCAGTGTTATGTCCCCCGTTTTTGTTTTTTGTTTTTGTTTTGTTTTGTTTTTTGCATGATTTTATGGTAAAGCACTATTTGATTTGCTGTATATGTCTGCCGCTCGGGGTCGTTCTCTTTTAGCTATCTTTTGTAAGCAGCAGGGGCTAAACTAGATTCCCTTCATTGCATTCTTTCTCTCTCTCTCTCTCTCTCACACACACACACACACACACACACACACACACACACAAAATACGCGATTTTGTCACACTTCGCTTTTGCATGAGTGTGCCCCGGAAACAGACTCAAAACATCTGACTTTTCCACTTCGCATTGCAACTGGACGTGTTTTCTCTTTGCAGTATGATCTGTCAAGGCCGTATCACAAATGCAAGTGTTTTTTTTTTGCCATTGCACTGCGCCTAACATTTTTTGTCAGGAAGTTTTGAAGACGGACGCCGTGCGGACGCTTTTAAGGGCGCTTTTAAATTTGATTGACTGCGGTAACATTGAATTCCTGCCCCTGGTAATTACTTTATTATACTCGTCATGCGTACCCTGCGCTGCCTTCCGAACTCTTTACCTCTTTTTTCACAGCCTGGGGTCACCTGATCTGGTGATTACAGCGGCGGCAACGACCGTCTTGATGGGTGTGCTATTGCTAATATATTGCGGGGATAGTCCGTATCCTATTTGCTCAAGATGGACTTTTATAAGACATTAAAAAATCCTAACCATCACATTCCAATATGATATAGGCAAACAACAGTTAAGACAGCTGGAATTTGCCAGCTGAAATATAAGTATAAAAGTACTTTTCAAGACAGGTTCGTGAGCAAGAAAAATAGGTTTCTTGCACAATATGCTACGTATCCTTGAATTTACCACCCGTACCACAAATTTTGTAGAAATAAGAAAATACTCGAAAAAGACGTAAAGAACAACAAAGTGATTAAAGTTTCCTGAAAACTTTCAAATCAGATAAAGCTTTCACCAAACTTCACATCATTTATAAAGACGATAGCTTCTATCATCTTCTAGCGAAGGCAGGTGGAGCCTTTCTGGTGACCTCAGCCTGCACGTTAAAAAGACGAAAGGTGCAAATGCTTTTAATAAAAAAAACTCACTCTGCTTCCATTATAGTTTAATAGGGTCTGGTTAAAACATTCCCAAAAGAACTTACTAAAACCTAAGGAACACAATGTGATTATACCCACCATGCAGAGATGCTAAAGAGTAACATCCCGCCTCTTTGGTTAAAGCAACTGCCAATTGAGTTAAGAGCAACAAGATGCTCCTCAGTTTAATAATATGCCCGATTAGTTTAAAAACAACAGTATGCACCTTTAGTCGGACACTCGTTCAGAGAATTGCTGTTGCTTGCTTAGAAACTGCCTCAATGATATTTCCTGATTTTATTAATCATGAAAGACAAATGTGGTACTTAAACTATATTGTATCCTTTTGGGGATTCTTCCTTTACAGGACCGCTCTAAGCGAGGATTCTAGCTTAAACCACATAAACCTGAAGGGATAAATCAAACTCCAAAGAATAATAGACATAGAAATAGTAAAACCGAAACCTGACTTGAAGACTGGGGTCGCTGCTGCTAATTTCAGGCGCTTAGATTTGTGTGCTGTTATTCATCTTCACATTATAAACACGCAGAACATGTTTATCTACAACAAATGCACAAAAATCGACCACACGCAATGAGCTATTTTTCATCAGAGAAGCCCTTGACAAGAAATTGTAGAAACTTTCGCTGTATTGGATCCTTGCTGTGGTTATTGCGATACCCCTAGCGCTCTCGGGCTGACCTTGCCCAATATACTCTCCCATCCCCGTATCAACTCATTTGTCAATGGATGCACTTATCTCCCAGCCACTCGTGGAGATGCTGCCATTGATTACTTCCGAGTCACGCCAGACGCGCTGGCCGGCTCCCGTTACCGCACGAGCCAGCAGCAGCGGCATCCGCAGAGCCTCCGGTCGTCTGCGCGCATCTCTGCCAGCAGCTTCTGTTAAAACATTATCGCGGATGCGAGATCCATGAAGGCAAGATGTTCCCTGTGGCTTAAATCTTTAGAGTATTGCGTAAGACCTACAGATTGCTTGGAGTTTGTTATTGTTGGTGATGTTTAGGTGACAGTGCTTCATCCTAATGCTGTTGAGCTCGCTCGTAAAATTGCCAACAACATTTCTTCACTAAGTGCTTGATTCTAACAGTGTTGACAAACTCTAAATTACTACTACTAATAATAACAACAACAATTAAAAAAAGAACTGTGTTTAATTGATTTTCGAAAAAGATGAATTTGACAGAATTATTTTTGTCGTCTGCTGTTTCGTGTGTGAAGAGGCTGACGAATGTTGGGCAATGAAAATAGGATTATTGCAGGGGCAATACCTTGGCTGCTTGCCGTAATCAAGGCTTATTTTAAGCAAGATCGTATTGCAAATAACATGGTGATGGTGACTTGTTGACAAACACAAAGAGAGGTACTATATGTTTCCTTGCGCAAACCAGGTTATATTATTAACCATTTTCTTCTATGCCTCATACCATACTAGTTCTTAAATCTTTAAGTTCATGCTGCTTTTTTGAAAGATATCTTTCCCATCAGCTGGCGGAATCATACAATTTGTGGCAGAAAATTAAAAACAGAAATTAGCATCAGGCGGCAAAATCAACAAAACAAGAGGCCTGGCTTGTTAGAGGCCTGATTATAATAACAAGGTCTCTCAAAGCAGAGGCGTGTGATCACTTGGCAAACAAAACGGGTGCCAGCATCACTACCCGCTTGGGGGCTTACATGGTTTTCTTTTTTGCTTTGATCACTAACATGGAAGTCTGATAATTATCATACAGGATATTTTTCAGTTTTGACATTAGTCATTCGCAATGGCACACTAATCAAACGAATCAACCAAGCGTGGCTCATTAGCCAAAACTATATTAATAATTGTAGTGTGTTTGTGTGTGCATGTGCGACAAGGCGTTCTGTGTGCGTGCGACCACACCTACATACTTTGTTTTCTCTCTCATTCTCTCACTCCCTCTCACTTCCTCATCTTCCATGTTGAAATGTGCTCTGAGCCAAACAAAAGTGGCAGCATGAGGTTTATCTCTGAGACAAACAAAAGTGGCAGTATGGGGTTTATCTCTGGCGGCAGACAACAATCAGCCGCGGCGAAGCTGAACCACGCTAATATCAGAAACCATTAAAAGCGATTATACATCTCTTTTATTAGCTAGGTACTCCCCAGCTCCGCTTCGCTAACTCTGATCGCTCCGTGTGTGTGTGTGTGTGTGTGCACAAAGACGGGGTGCTATATCTGACACACAATAGCTGGAAATTAGCACAGCGTCTGCCACACACACACACACTGTCACATGGACACGGCCGCACAATTACAATAACTGCGGCCAGGCATACCCTAACGGCCATTTTATCATCTTTTCTGCAATCTGTATGAGATATATCTCATACCTTTTGCGTTATACCCTCTGTCTCCTTTCCCCAACCTCTGTCTCTCATTCACTCACTCATTCACACACTCACGCGCACGCGCGCGCGCGCACACACACACACACACTTATTCTCTCTCTCTCATCCGCATATACACTTATACATGATATGGTAGACTGATAGAAAAATATCTAATCCATTCTTTCATTAGTTTTTCTTTCTTTCATTCATTCATTGTTCTCAGCATTTGCAAAACACCGCAAAGCTTTTCAGCATGCATTTCTCCAATTCCCTTCGGATGCTCAAAGTACAATTGAAAACCTGTGTCCGACTAGAGCCCAGCCCATTTATTTATGCGACCTGCGGCTCAAAGAAAGCCTTCCGCAGTAATCTATTGAGTGTATCTCTTGGCGCCGCATTGTGGCTCTTTTTTTTTTAAGACAAACGGAAATTAAACATTGGAGATATTGGATGGCCTGAACCCAGCGTCGGGTCTCTAATGGAGATTTTGTGCCTTCTGCACGTGTGTGTAAGCCTCCTAAGGACTTCTAGACACAGAAATTTCAAAATAAGGAGGAGAAATTCTGTAGGCAAGTTACTATTTGTACGATTTGATTTCCGATTCTCCAAATAGCTTATAATTATAAGTATGCTGTGTCGATGCCTAAACAAGAATCACGTGTGACAGGATCGGAAAACATTTGAGGACAGATTTTTGTTTGAGCAGATTTCAGATGTGTTTGGGGATTCTTTTGCACAAAAGCGGTCTGAACTTTGCATTAATTATATTAAGCAAACTTTAGTCGTGTCACCCCTCGACATCTGTTTTCGTCGATGAATATGTTCACATGAAAAAACTCGCCGCTGTGGTACTGAAACAAAATTATTCAGACATAATGCAGGAAATACTTTGGCGCCATTTACATACGAATGTCATCAGATGCAAGCACGACTTATAGATTTGGCTTTCTAGTGTCCCGCACCAAATTCTTACACAAAATGTACACCTGTATGACACCTTGTCAGTGAAGTACTACTTATATGGACAACTGCTGAGTTTATGGCACTATGTTGAAAATTATGCTGTTTGTCAGAAGCAAGGTAATAGGCGCTTAAGATATCTTAAATCATCTCATCAATAGTAAATTCTATGCGCTTAGTGGAACAGTTTTGTTCTATATCGAGTACCTCACCATGAGAAAGCAAACAAAGGATTTCATAAATTTTCCATGACAGTCATTGTAGGTACAACTTGTGTTTGAGCTGTAAATGGACACAAAGACACTTTCACTACACAGACAAAGGGGCTAGACTGAGGTCAGGGTCTAAGTTAGGGTTAAGGTTACGGGATGTATGTCGCGGCACCGTAACCCGTTCAAACGGAAACTGTTCTCTTTGATTTACCTTTCTACAGTCACTACTTATGACTTTTTTAAATACTATTTTGCAGATGTCTTTCTACGTCAAACTTGAGACTTTCGTCCTTTTCACCGCCATAGTTGTCACCTGTTTGAATGGTCTGAAAATAGACTTCTCACGGCTTTCCCTCCCATCAAGAGCATTCTTCACACCACAGAAGCGAAACGTGTGCGAAGGTAAGAAACTTAACCAATAGATACACCTTCTACTTCTGACAGGGAAGTGTGTACGTGTGTGTGTGTGTGTGTGTGTGTGTGTGTGTGTGTGTGTGTGTGTGTGTGTGTGTGTGTGAACCCTGTGCTCACGTACGCGTGTGGGGTGGGAGGAGAAGAGGAGGGTGGCGTTTTATCTTTTTCCAATTTTTTATAGCAATTTTATTCTGAAGCACACCCATCAGTGTTTGTGTGAACGTGAACACATGTATGCACATCACACTTAAAAGTTTGAGAGAGAGTGAAGAAGCATATACTTTTTATGCAAGAAAAATATCTTCACGTACGTGTAAGCTTTCTCTACAGTGTAAGAGAGAGATGGAGAGAGAGTGTGTGTGTGTGTGTGTGCGCGCGCGCGAGCGCAATAGGAGAGAAAAAAAACATTTTCCGTTTTCTCAAAGCGCAGACTGTAGAGTAGAAAACGTGTTTTTTATCTTCTATTATCAGTAGTAGTAGCAATGCGATGGCCGCCTTCTTCGTCATTATTGCTATAAATTTATATGATTATATGATATATACTTATAACTATATGTTATATAAAACTATTTTTATCTATCTATATTATAATTAAAGAAGCTAAACATTTGTGGGAGACGCGAAAGATTACTGTTAATATTCCAACAAAATAAATCATAAAGATTTTTTCACAAACTGAGACAAAATATTTTTAATGCTACAGCTGCTGTTTGTGACTACACGATGGTGACGTGTGTAACAGTTGCTGGAGACGTGATATACGGCGACCGTTAATAGTCTGAACAAAAACGCCTTTGACAAGAAAACAAAACATTTTAGGCCCAGTTTATCTCATCAGCAAAGTGTGCGATATAATTGTATTTCTGAACAGAATGCAGTAAACTGTTGTTTTTCTCAGTTGTTATCCTCATTTCCGATTATAATGTAAAATAATGACACCGCTTCACTACTTGTCTAACTTTTTTTAAACGTTTCCATTTTACTATATCTCTGACAAACTCACAAAATTTGATGTTCACGCTGCAAATGTACGCAGCGAAAAGTATTTGTTATAGAGAAACATTGAACGTTTGAAGACTGACATTACACTTCTAAAACGATTACTTGTTTAAATGAACATATCAGTGTCATGGACGACGCATTAAATGAAGGCACTGCTCGCTGTTTTAAACGATTCCTCTCATCATGGAACAAACAGTCAAGTTTCTAGAAAGTCTGATTTGATATTAAGAAATAAATCTAGCTTTTTTTTTACAGATGATCTAGTCAGACTTTGTGCAAGGTTTTAGACCCTTAGCTTCACAAAGTATTCTTTACATGAATGAGCGGAGTACACAGAATAGTGGGCGTGAGTTTTAATCGCCTCGATACAACCTTGATTCAGCAAGGATTCAGAGAATCGTATCATTATGCAGAGTACAAAAGACCGTTGCAGAATATTTGCCGGCATAAAAATTCCTTTAAGGTTGAAGAGAGACTTCAGCTCGAAGACGGTCAATAGGAGGCATCTCTGCATATATTTGCACAGCGCCAACAATCCAAACCTTTAGTATATTGAAAACCAAAGACATGCTGGGATATTCTGCGGTCCTGGAAAGCTTTGGTAAAGAATCAGTCCAAAAGATAATGATATCATCACTTAAATCTGAAAGTAGATGATTTAGAAGCATTTCTTGCATAAGTCAAGTTACATATATATATATACAAAAGACAGTTGCAGTAGTCACAAAACACGAAAATGGACTTAAGTTTAATTTGTTTGATACAAATAAAAGGTCCTAAAAGAAACCAAAATGATCCTCAGTTTTGTTTTAGTTTTGTTTTATATTCCATCTCTAATTATAGCGGTTTCAGAGATCAAAACATACATCGCCAAGCGTTTGTGCGTGTGAAGTTTCTCGTTAAAAGAGCTGGTGTTAAATGTGTGAAGAATGGCGTGTGTCAATATACACCGTGGAAGCACGAGGATTGATCCTACGCACTAGGGAAAAGCAGAGGAGGAACGCCTTTCTTCTTTCGAGCCGCAGGCATATCAAATTATACTGATCAATAATGAAACATCCTTCTCGCTGTCACACCTGGTAAATTATGCATGCCTACCTCAGAAACGCTAGGTGCCAAAGGACGCTAGCACATTTGCTGTCTTGCAAACTCACAGACGTCACTGCGAAAGCCAGGACAGACCCTCTGTCTCTTAACAAAAGTCTGGCGAACGGAGAAGCCATTAGACAAAGTTGCGAACTGCTAATGGTCTGAGCACTATTTTTTTCCCCGCAAATTTCTTTGCGAAGGATCCGTCGTTGAAAGCCGACTAAAGTAGTTCTGAAGTAGTTCAACCTATGGTTTTCTAGTGGTGACCTAAAAGCTGAGAACATCATGTATTCATATTGCCAGTACAGAGTAAATGAGATGTTACTAATTGAAAAGTACCTGACATTCATGACTTATTTGGATTTTTCGAGAATAACTGTTACTTTAGTCACCACAGCAGAACTGACTTTATGTTATGTTATTACAATGTTGTTCTCAAATAGATGGTCACAACGAATTCCCCGTATTCGTATGGTATTAATTTATAATTTTTTTAAGTCTTAGTGCAGTGGCCCAAAAGTGACCAAAAATTGTGATATCGTCGACTTTTCACTTTTTCTTATTGATCTCTACCTAGATGTAAGAAACCAAATTATATCTCGGTTGTGCTTTAAAGAAAATTGGCTTCAGGTGTGGTTAGCTATTGGCAGTTCTACTGCATCCTACTTCAAACTGTGTTGGGAGTTTATCACTCAGTTGCTTAAAAGTACGAAAAATCAAATGATGAGCAATCACTGAACGAAGCTCACTAAATGCCTAGCTTTGGCATTCATAAATATTTTCTCCGCGGCTTAAGATTCTGAGTTACTGCACACTAAAGTCATCTGATTATTTAGCATTTTTGTTAAGGGGTTGAAATGGAAAAGACCAAAGTGATCTATGATAGAGTTTAATTTGAATTGCCTTGCTCAAAAAAGAAGACTCGTTTTATTGATTCATTATCTTTGATAATATAAATAGTTATGATAAGAATATTCTATTGTACTGATAACTTGAAAGATTTTAATAAAAAGTCCTTAGTTAGGCGTTAGTCTTTCTTATGCTTATCAGCCAGAAAGTTTGGGTGGATTTATTTTGTGTCTTGAAAACTTTGCCAGCAAATAAGACTTCTCGTTCGTTGGTAATGCACGTGATGACAGATAGATCAGGCAGGGAGTGCCAGCAGAAGCATTACTCAACGACGTCTTACTCAATGCAATCGTCGAGTATCGTTAAGGAAAGGAAACACGTGATGGGATGGAAAGGCTACGATTTATGGTCGATTCGCTGAAGGGAATGCACAGCAATCTCTTATAAACTTATGGGGGTGTATCGAAAGTTTTGTAAGTAGCTGACTTTTTGTCTTTATCTCCCACAAAAGTGGTGCATACAGGTCGATTCCATTCATGCGGTGTTTTTGCTGAGCAAAGAAAATGTTTGTCTGACATGCATGCACGAACAGTTATAACAAATATTGTTGAGTAAGCCTTTTTATTCTAATTAATGTAATAAGTAGAATTTAAAAACGCGCCTGCACACTTGATAAAAGAAAATTGTTAAGTTGTTGCTTACATTTGAATCCGCATTCACACAGATAAGGATAAGACAGAGAAAGAGAGGAAAAAGAAAAAAATCTGAGACAACCTCATGTCTCCGTTCGTGACTGTATTTTCTTCTATGCACAATAACTGACAACTAAAGAAGCTCGTTAAAAAAAGCGATCATGCTACCGAAACTTTCATCACTTGTAAAACCTGATGTTTTGTGATTTCGTGTCCCTGCACAGTACTTAGTTCAACAAGAAAAGGTCAGGACTTTGATGCTGCCGAGAAAACACTGGCGTCCCTGACATTTTAACGATTCCACGTCTTCGGCAGCTGCTCTGAGTCACGTGGTCGCCACCAACAGCCGCAACCGAGTATGTGGTTAAGCCTCGTTCGTATGATGGCGGTGCCGATTGCCTTTCTTGTGTGACTTGTCAGGGATGACATTTAACGGAAGCTGATGATGTCTCTAGTTTGACGCGCGAGACTTGCCACATACCTAAGCAGCACAGGACCACCTACGTCGGCTTGTGACAGGGGAAACCCTGCAGTGCTTCACCTGAGTAAGAAAACACCTGGACTGATTGACACGTTTCTGGATTGCACCGAATGGCGACAGCTTTGCCAGTGGAGTTTTAAAAAAAAATTTAAGCTGTATACAATCGTTAGACCGATTGTACAATTACATCGATCTACACCCGATTGATCAATAATACGAAAAACGTCTGTTCTTTCTTTTTTTAAAAAAAAGGACAAAACGAAATGCAACAAAGAGGTTAAAAGATTTAAATTATTTTAATGGTCGTGTCATGAGATTATCCTAAAGTTGTAGACATGTCTCTCCTAGTGCACTTGACAAGAGACTGCCATACTGCGCTAGACATAAACAACCCTACTGCTCTAGCATGAGCCTGTCCTACTGCACTAGACATGATACTGCCACACAGCACTAGACATGACTGTCCTGCACTAGACATGATACCGCCATACAGCACTAGACATGACTGTCCTACTGCACTAGACATGATACCGCCATACAGCACTAGACATGATACTGCCATACAGCACTAGACATGATACTGCCATACAGCACTAGACATGACTGTCCTCCTGCACTAGACATGATACTGCCATACAGCACTAGACATGATACCGCCATACAGTACTAGACATGACTGTCCTACTGCACTAGACATGATACTGCCATACAGCACTAGACATGATGCCGCCATACAGCACTAGACATGACTGTCCTCCTGCACTAGACATGATACCGCCATACAGCACTAGACATGACTGTCCTACTGCACTAGACATGATGCTGGCCTATTGCTTTGGACATGAACCTCATCTACTGCTATAGACATGAGATTATTCTACTGCACTAGGCACAAGACGTCTCTTGACAATAGACTATCCTACTCTAGACATGAGACAGATCATTGATATGGACATCAACCTCGCCTACTGCTATTTGCATCAGACTAGCATGATGCGCTAGACATGAGACTGCTCTAGAGAAGAAACTGTTCTACTGTCATAGACATGACACTGCCACACTGCGGTACAAGTTTCCTGCTCTTATTTCAAGTCATTACCATTACATTTATGACGACGATTCGGTGGTGCACGGTTAAGCTTGGCTTGTCAAGAGGGTTAGCGTGTTCTCGATTCAGATCCCATCTCGGACACGCTGGTCTTTCTCGTTCTGTGGTACTAGTCTACAGGCCATGGCTGCTTGGGCGTGACACATTCACAGTTGTTTAAAGACATGTCTATTGTGCTAAGCTATAGCGTCCTTCTCTTGTGTTTGCGCGCAAAGTTTTTTTTCCCCTTGACGTTAGAATCGGGTGGACTTCGACTACCGCAATAACACCAGTTAACCCTTCACATGCTCCATTCTCACTTTGTGAATATTCAGCCTATTTCAGGCATCAGGTAAGGGGTTAATTTCGACGCCGTTTTCATTTGTTTACCTTCAACCGCCGTGTCATCGGGATTCGTTGTATCGTCATTGACCCGTTAGACTTGCGTTGGCCATTGATTTACCGATCAATACACAGAAAACAGTCTTCTGTCACCCGTTATTCTACGAGTATAACGTTGTGTGGCTTGTGGACTTACAAATTTGGAAAGAAAAGTATTTTATCTTACGAAAACTGAATTAGGCATGTTAAGCTCCCTCCACCCCTCCCCCGCCAGTCAAGAGTTGATCAAAAGACCACAACATAGCAACTCCCGTTCTCTCTTCTCCATCACATTACAATAATTATTATCATTATCCTTCTTTGTTTGTCCTACCCTCACTCCACCACTCCATATCGTATTCCTGCATGTAAATTCTGCTCAAACCGAGGTGGATCCCACTGTGCAATAACTATGGAACAATGACATTATGTAAGGTCTTTGATCAATTCTACATAACATTCCAAGGAAGTTAGAAGCCTGTTTGTTGTCGCTCCCTCTCTTTCGTTTCCTATTCTATACACATTTCCCGCTTGCATCTGTAGTGTTTATTGTTGTCTTTCTTTCTTTGTTTACTTTTCATTTTGCTTTATTTCTCTTAATCTTTCTCCCTCAGTAACTCCTTGTTCTTTCTTTATCACATTTTTGTTACAAAATCTAGCACCAACCCATGCAGTATTTACCGTCATCACCAACAAATCAGCCCGTGGAACTTTCAGCTTTGTAATTCCTAAAACGATGTCAATCTGCCAAAGGGAAGAGGAGAGAGGTGGGAGCATATTTCAACAATGGGTCTGGTTGTGAAACTAAATGATGTTTGTAGTTCATGTTAAAGACGAAATAGCCTCCAGATCCGTCTTCCGTGATTGTGTTTGGTGTTTTTATTTTTATTTTATTATTTTTTGAAAGGCGAGAGTGATGCAAGAGGATCAGGGATCGTTGTACGATTTTTGTGTCTGTAGAAAAGATCTCCCTAGAGGCTGACACGCTGCAAGAGTTCTCGTGAAATCTCATCCCGCTGCGTGACGTTGTCACCTCGGCGTGATAAATACCTGGCGAGGCCGTTGGCTTTCATTGGTTGGCTGGTTGGTCAGATCGGCCTTTCCTCTCTTCCTCCCAACCATTCATAACCCCCACGCCCCCTGTTTTTGTTCAATGTCCCGCTGGTCTGTATGTCGCGAATGCCAATCTCTTACACAGTCTGGGAGAACCGTTTGACGCCCAGACGAGAACAACCAAGAAACCCCCATTGTGACTTCGTCAGCTGCCAGCGGAGAATGTCCGTTTGGAACTGCAGCTCATGGTGGAATCGCTTGTGCAGAGCGAGCTTTGCTGCAGAAAGTTTTCTGCTGGAAGAGAATAGCGCGCCGAGCATTTCCTTTGGCTACTCCAAACTCGCTAAGCCTCGTTTCCCGCTGGAGCTTGCGAACGTGCACTGCAAGGGTAGCTGACTTCAGTTGTTGTGTAATCGCAGCCCCGAAAGACGATACCAGTCCGTTAACAGCCGTTGTCTGGGATCGGTGCAGGAGCCGTGGTAACGATTTCCTTGACGACTCCAAACACGGATGCTGCCATCAGTTAAGTCTGACGCCAATCGTGACCTGTACCCCCGAACAGCAATGCACCTTCCGTGAACTTTTGCTTCTCTGGTCGTCCGCACAGTGCCTTTCCTGACAGATCGAAAATGATGGAATTCTTTTTTAAGACTCGCAAAATCTAATGGGAAAACGGTGAACAGTAAGAAAGGTCAACAACTTTTAGATTAACAATAAATCTGAGAAGAACAAAAAAGGGGGATAATGCCATGAGTTTTCTTTAATCAGGAATGAAGTCTCTCAAAGACGTCTGAATGTTCGCAATTCATTCACCTTACAATAAAAGACTGCAGGGGCACACATCGGTCTCTCCAACACTTGTTCAATTACCAGTGATCGAAGGGGCGTTTAGATACATGTACAACTTTGAAAAATATGTTTGTAGGACTTGGCTTTACCAGCAGTGCCTGCGCTTTTTTTTCTCTTCGACCCAGACAGTCAGCAAAGTGCCGAGAGCTTCTTCCCAGGTCCATAAGGAAAGGCCACTCCAAATGTCCTATTGCGCCGAGTGGGTTCCCTTGGGGAGGCGTGAGGTGGAAAGCAGTCAATGGCTGACATTTGTGACAAGGCTAAAAGCCAGGGTCTTCTCGCTGGTTGTGAATACTGAATAGATGGCACTTTTCTCAATCCAACAGCTCGTTCGAGGAAAAATGTGTGCTCACTCACTTATAACGATAAAACAGCAAACTGCAAAAATGATTTTCTATGAAATAGCGAGGACTGTGTTCACAAAAGAAATATATGAAGTGAGTTTGAGCTTTCCTAAATACCTTTTAAGCCGCGGTTCTCTAAAATCAAAACTTTCTTCTTCCGGTTCTGTCACGGCCTAATGCCGGCTTTTACTCTATTCACATACAACTACATATATTACAGCAGTGTACTCTACTTTTATTCAGTCACGTGACAATTTCATCTCAGGATCGTGTGCACTGAGCACGTCAGCCACTCAGTTTTTAAATACTGAATTAGACGTGTAAATATTTGTAAACAGATTCAGTGAGTGCTACTTTTTCAGTGTAAAGGTTTAGGAATATTTTTCCTTGTAATACTAATAAAGCGAATATTATCTTTCATATCCTTACACTCTTCTTGTTAGTGCTGCATCGATTAAGGCTTAACTTCTTTAGCCTTTTCAATTTTTAATCGTTTTTATTCCCTCGACTATTTTCTCATTTTCCATAAATTCTTTCTTATCTTAAAGCTGCCTTTTGGTCACTCATTTCTGTACACCCTTCAACGACTGCCAGTTAATCACCTTGTTTCAGAGGGAAAAGCTAGATGCAAAGCGGCACCTCTTGAAAGCTTAAGTCCTGCTTTGCGGTGTCGACATTGCCAGACTGTCAGAGTTTCCACTCTCGGCCTGTCAGCTGAGTCTGATACAAAGACACGGATCGCTGGCTCAAAATCGACTCTATTGTCAGCGTCTCTGGTCCCTAGAGGCAGAGGTCGTACAGTGATCGTTCTGCGGTTCCATTACCGAACATTTCTCCGCGTCTTCACTTCTTGTTTTAGACTCCCACTGGACTCCACTAGGGTTTTTCTCTTTTCCTCTCTTTTCTCTCTCTCTTTCACACATTCTCTCTCTCTCTCTCTTTCTTGGTAATCTCGTTCTAAACCGCGTTAGCAACCGCTCACGTTTAGGAATCAGAGCTTGACTCAGACAGTACTTAACTTTTTGCTTCCTAAACATCTTAAAAGGCATCTTTCTAGCTTGACATTCGTTTTCAAGGATAGACAGCTCCATAGGAACACCAGGTAAAAAGCAATATCTTCGTTGTATCAATGACAGCTGTTTTGGGGGCACAAAAATTGTGGTCTTCTACATTTAGACGCAGAGCTGCGTGGTAAGTGAGTGATATTATATGCATAAAATGAGCGATAGCTTAGTCGTCTTGCTCGCATTCCTCTGTCAGTCATCAGGATTTGTAGCGTGCATGCCTTGACTACTCTGTCATCTATATCCTAATTCTGTACGGAGGCGTATTCGACGTAAGTCTTCATCGTAAAGAAGCAGCTAAAAACTCCCCCCCAAAAAAAAAAAACAAAAAAACACAACAGTTTTAATGTTATTATCTCTCCCCTATATAGGCGGTATGATGGCGCAGCAGTTAGAGCTTGTCCCCAGTATCTTGAAATTTGGAAACCCTGTGCTCAGATCTCATCTGCGGCACTCTTTTTTTCTGTATGTGCCATCTATTTACAAGGGTGGCTGATAGAACCTTAGTTGCTGGCATGGCGTATAAACCAATAAAACACCAGTTCCCCCTTAACACTCCAATAATAAACTATTTAATTTTCTTATCTAGACATTGGCCTAATATGAATGGCTAATATAATAATTGTTATTCTTCGATTTAAAGTGCTACGATAGGGACATAGCAGACAAATATTAATTGCATTTATAAGCGGTTGATAAGGTTAAGGCTACTACCTTATAGGTGCATTAGAGCTGATTCCCGACAATAAGACTGAAGTATGGAACAACTTGTGTCGTGATCCCATTCGAGAAAAATGTACCTAGTACAAAAGACAGGGAAACCTCTCGCAGAGGGATCGTGCTTATCTCGGTGGGAACAATGTTGTTTTATCAGAGAAATCAAGAAAAAATAATATGGTGTAAAAAAAAATCCCCATAAAATGATCTCGAGATTTAACAAACAACTTACTGTGCTAAAAGAGCACATAGCAGTGACTTGCTCATGAAGAACAATTTCGATGTACTAGTGACCTACTCATAGATAGACCGATGTTAGAATGGCTCCCCGATCCGGCAACTTACCTGAGGCTTGGGAAAAAGGCAACAGGTCATGAATTCTCTTATTTCACCCATACTGGGTAAACGAATTTCGTGAACAGACCCCATACCAGCAGGTGTACAACCCATGTCTAGACGCTAGGTTAATGTCAGCTGAGCAGCTTATATGTTGTGAGCATTTTAGACGACCAGTTTGCAGCTAGTGCCTGGAAATGTGTTGTGCACCTGGCCCCCGACCCCACCCTGACCTATTCGTCTGGTTGTCCTAAAGTTGCATCTTGTCTAGAGCGCTGCAATATTGTTTTCCTAATAAGTGGAAGATAACTGGATATGCCCTTAGAAACATCAGCAAGCACAGAAAGAGGTCAACCACGCTGACATGGACGTGATCGTTGTGAAACTCTAAACCAACGAAAGTTGGGTGAGTAATATTATGTTAATTAGCTGTTCCTTGTACGTCGCGAGTTTCACCTCATTCTGTGCATAATGAAGCTTGTAGGCATTTATTTTCAGAGGAAGATGGGAGGAGTTATCCGCCCAGAATTTAGGAAACGGTATATTGTCTTGAGCCGTTATCCAATCATTAACAAAACAACCGCGCCCTACTAAAATTTTAAGGACGATATTAACCGGACGTATACTGTGGCGGTAGCAATTTTGTTAGACTGCTTTTTAAAAAGTTGCAAAACATAATCATATATCTCACAATGTCCCTGGTTAATTAGCTGAAGGTCCCAGGACATTTTCGACATATACTTTGTCATGTTGTAAAAGACACGGTCATCACCTCGTTACCTTAGCACATTAAAAACATATTCTTGAAATAGTTCTTTCTACTTAGTAATTCTAGGCCAAGTATTTCAAAAAAGAGAATGTGCTTTTTCATTGGTTTTACATTTGCATTTAATCATGAAAGAGGTTGAGTGTGAGATAAATTTCTTTTCTAAATTTAAATGCGATGCTGCAGGCTTCTACCGTAATGTTATCCGTCAAGTCGGTTCATCCTTAGTTCACAATTCTTTTTATTTTCTAAGATGCACTTGGTATGCTTCACTGATTATCATATTATTTTGGCTCCGAGGTGCAATGAATGCTCAAATAAAATCGCAACTTTTCAAGTGCAGAGGCTCAACAGATACCAGCTTTAAAGACGCTGACTTTAAAATAAAAATTACTAAAATGACAAAAAAGGAAACTGCACCTTTCTTTCTTTTCCAACATTCATCAATTAATTATTTGAATTGACTGCCGTTTATTATTTTATTTATTTTCTTGTTTTTACACATTCAATTATTTAATTGACTTGTATTGACTATTATTGTCGTTTGTGTTGTCGTTTGTTTATTTTTCCGTCTCTTGTTAAATTTTCGTCATTCATTCGTTCATTCATTTATTCAGTCACTCCTCCTACCGTTTCTTGGTTCTTTAGTTATTCACACAAGTAGAGTTCATTCCCCTATCTCTGCGTTTACTTAATTAAGGACCGTGCGTCATCATGCTGCTAAAGTTTGTCTTTCTACTTGTTCATCATGGCGGGTGGACACTTGAGGTGTAGCCACGCTCCCAGCATTCCCAATTTCACTGGCTCTTCCACAGGTCGTGAATAATTTAGTGGTCTCCATCGCCTGCCATATTACGTCACCAGAGTTATTGATTTCATACACATTACTGTGTACACACGTCTGCTTTGTGTCTGTGAGGAGTGTTTAAAGGATCCAGCATGCTACCGAACATTTTACCAGAAAGAAACAGTCTTCGTGTGCTTGTGTCTGTGAGTGTTTAAAGCACCTGGAATAATACCGGAAAGATACTGTTTTTCTTGTGTGCTTGTGTCTGCAAGTGTTTAGAGGACCCCGCATGCTAACGAACTTTATACCGTTAAGAAACAAGTCTGCGAGTGTTTAAAGCACCCTGCATGGTGCCATGTGAAGGCGCCGCCGTGGCAGACAGAGAACTGGATGTTGAAGGTAAAGGAGTTGACCGACTACACCATGCAAGACCCGCTCGATATCGCGCATGACCGTCACAGTCTAGTCAGGTCCCCTCCCCCTCCCCCTCCCCACAACCACCGGCACTGGCAGGCCAGCTTATCTGGCGATCAGGTAGTACTAGTCAATGGATGATGATGATGATGATGATGATGATGATGATGATGATGATGATGATGATGATGATGTACATTATAAAAGAAACTATGTATTGCTTTCTCTTGCACACAAAAATATATTTTTCTTTAAAGTTTCAATGACTATCCCAAGACCCCTATTATTCACAAAATAGCAGCATGACGAAGTGTATTACAATGTAGTAAATAACCTGATTTAAAAAAAAATTACTAACAAGTATGTACTAACGTTTCGATGTTTAGTCTTTCTCTTTTTTGTATTTATATAAAGAAAACGATCAATCTACATTCATCTCATATCAGTTTAATTCGATTTTTGCTTACCTCATTAGTTATCGTCTAGATGTCTGGTTTACGTCAAACAAAACAAATATGGATATTTTATGACTAGAAATACCTCCGCCTCCTAATAGGACACCAGCTATATTTCTTTACCTTGAGAGGCGGAATGACAGATGAATGTAATAAAAGAACACCACGCTGTAAATCAAGAACGTGAAGGGGGAAAGAAGACAGGAGTTCGTCTAAAAGATAAAAACAAAAAAGATTTGAAGCCGTTTTGAAGATTGCCAGGCAAGTGTAATGATGGGAACACTCGTGATCGCTTCCAGTGTCAGGGGCAGAGAAGCAGGATTTTTCAGCCCCAGCCACTTGCGAGCCTTTTAGTTTTTTTTATACAGAACAAAGTTTTGTTCATGTTATGGCGGCCATGGCAAAAAAGACATCCTCGTCGATGGTATTGGCAAAAAGAAACATTAGCGAGAGATACGCATAAGAGCGAAAGTAACTAATTTCTGCCTGCCCTCCGTCTTATAGGTCACGTGATCTATTAGCCACAGACACTGGAACGCAATAGTTTCTCTCTTCCATATCACAGTTCGGTTGGTTTTGGTGTAAGCAGGCCCGGGTCGTTATTCCTTAACCCGTTGCACGTCCCCTCGCATTCTTTTTCCAAAACAGACCTCTTGACTGCAAGGTGGCAGTCTAATACATAATCGATTCCCAACAAATGTGAACAGTTCAGAGATGAATCCCGCTTTGCTGTTGTGACCGGACAGGTGAACACTGTTCACGGCGTAAAAGAGTGACCACAAACATAGAAATCACGGGACTGCATCCGCAAACACAACTTTATTACCTTCATAGTTTCGTGCTGTAAGAAAGAAGCCCCGAGAAATGACTTTCAGACACGTGTTATTTACTGGAGAAAATAGTATACTTTAGAAAGAATAATGTTAACAATATTACTGAAATATTTTCAGTTACTTGATAAGGGACTAATTTTCACGAACAAAAAATGTGTACGAAATATATCGATTTATTGATAAGCGTTTCAGTTCAGAAAAAAATTAAAAGCTCCATTAAAAAGCTTCAAGAGAGATTTAAAAAAAATAAAGAATTGAATACCAAAATTTTAGTTTAAAAACCCAACAAATCTCGACAAGAACCATGTTCTGTTATTCATTTCTTCATTTACAATAGA
The DNA here is from genome assembly GCA_004794655.1 of Marisa cornuarietis. NCBI lineage: Eukaryota > Metazoa > Mollusca > Gastropoda > Architaenioglossa > Ampullariidae > Marisa > Marisa cornuarietis. Next base: position 15,626,572 of record SMMW01000001.1, read on the forward strand.
AAGAGCCACTCCCCCACTCCAAACACGGCCACGCCCTGTTGAGAGTTTATTCAAAGCCCCCCTTCTTGATGGCCCCCGTTCTTAAAAGCACGATCATTTGCTCTCTGTGATGTGTCTTATCTGAAGCCGAATTCCTGTCAGTCTCAGACTGCCGTAATAATGACAGTGGTCTAACAGTAGGTAACGAAAAACAACCGATGTCATTTAAAATAACTTTGCTTGCTTAGAGCATCGCCCTCGCTAAAGAATACCAGACTAGATAATCAAGAGATGGATTCCCATGGCACAAGGTGATGCTGGAATTGTCTTCTCCGTGACTACAGGACTGTTATGTCATGATCACGTTGAAAGAGAAAGTGTTAATGACGGGGAGTTCCGTCTAGCTTTTAGCATTGGAAGAACCTTTTCTGACACTGACACCGCTGTTGCTGTCGAATGGACTAAAGCTGTTTCATCCCCAACCTCCGCCATTTTGGATGGATGGCTGCTCAGTCTACTGTGTCGACCTTTTGTTTAGCGAGGTAACGCACCATTTCTGTAATGATCTTTGCCAAAGGCGCGATCCTTCGATCGCTTTCCCATGGCTCCCAATCCTCTTGGAAGATCTGAGAAAGAGTTCTGGGCAACCAAAGCCACGGAAACGAAATAAAATCGCAAACTATTTGCGAGAATGCGCCTCGTGCCGCATCAGTGCTGATGGCCCGAGCTTTCCACCGTCACGTGGGCCTGGTAATGGATCACATAATGAAGTCTGCGTCTCTTATTGCCTCTACACAGGAATGTTTCCTGCCTGCTATTTGCTTCTCAGGCCCATCGCTCGTGTGAACCTCTGGCTCCAATAAAACGATTTCAAAAGCATTCACGACTTGTTGCAAACACTGCAAGACACTTGGCATTCTGATCGGCTATAGAAATCACTCACATTCCACCTTAACATGGAGACCTTTATGTGACTTCAGCTTATCGATCTGTCATCTGTCGACTGGTAACCCCCTGCTTTTACCGGACCAGTATAACTTAGTAAACTTACACGAGCTTGACGAGTACACTGAAGTATAAAGTGTGGGAGGGTTGTCTGCAGAATATGAGTCTAACCCACTTCGTGTTTTCTGTGTTGTAAGGGGTCGGTTAAAGATTAAAACTTTTGATATACGAGTACAAAAATGTTTCTAGAATTTTACATCGATTACATAGCCAAACCTATTCCTGATGAAAGGACATGTAGTAAAGTCTAATACAGCGGCTTACTTTTCTTTTACAGACTAGTCATTGGCTATTACCCCTCATTTTTGTTTCAAGTCTAGGTAAGACATAAGTATGTCCATTACAGAAGATTGTTAGCCAGACAATTTTCGGAAGACCGTAAAGAGTATGGGAGTCAAGATCGATATCGTCACAAGTTGAGACCAAGCCGATCAGAAGAAAGTACTTAGAGTTCTGCTGCTATTGTTTCTGACTTCTGAGGTCGAAGCTACACCTAACAAGGTTGCTACAGCATTTGCTGGAACCAGTCTTCTTCTTGAGCTACTTTCTGATCGTCTTCATCTTCTTAAAATGTTCTTTTTCTCTCAACTTTCTTCTTCATTATCTTCTGTTTCTCTTTAGTTTTCTTCCTTTTCATCACTACTTCTTCTTTGTCTTCGTCTTCTGTCATTGGTGTTGTGTGTTTTCCAGTTCGATCTACCTAATCTACCTTCGTCTAATAAGGAACATTTATTTGCATCTGCTCGTATTCTTGAGCAAAGGCGGTATAAACAGATGAGATCTACCCCTTCTCCTCGAATGAACACCAGCAACAGAAGCTAAAACTTTTTACGGGAACTCGGTTAACGCAAAGCGATTTCCAGACAGTTCTCAAGTTTACTTTGACAACACTCTTTCATCGAACACTAGCGCGAGATTCAGAGCTCTCCAGCAAGGAACGAACACTAAAACGCTTTGTGCGTTGCTTTTCAGCCTGGCCCTTGGTCGTTTCCGTCCGCAGGAATTTGTAATAGATTGCAGAGACAAGTCGGCGCTTGTCATTGTGGGGCGAGCTCGCACTGGACCCTGGGTAAAAGTCGTCACAAACAGAAAAGGTTTACCCGCTTCCCCCTTCCATGGACCTCGTGTGTTTACAGAAAGCCTCTTCCATGACTTTATCGACTGAGTGTTCAGACTAAAAATCTCCCTGCAAGAACCGAACATGGAAACGCTTTTTTCCTTGATTCCTAGTGCTGGGAAAGAAAAACATCAGTCGAAACCTGACTGTGGAGTAAAGTTTAAAAGTGGGATGAAGCTTTTCGTTACTGCTGATGATACATGACGCCGAAACATCTCATCGTCGCTTGCAGTTCTCTTCCTTAATAAAGAATATATTCCACATCACACGCCTTCGACATTTTCCCCGCTATGTAGAAGGGTACAGCACTCAAAAGCAAATGATGACACTGTCCAATAAATATTTCTGACACTATCTCAGATGTGTTTCTCGTGTGTGTGTGCGTGCGTGCGTGAGTGCGTGTGTTTGCATAGTCATCGTGGGCGTTGGGGTGCGCTCCTGCGTGCCATGTACCACATGAACTTAATCATGCCTATGTTTCAACGTTGCGAAACAAGAAAGTAACAGTATATTTTCTCTTTCTTTCTGTAAGAGTCACAGCCAGAGGTTTAAAATGCACTTAAGAGAACAAGTGAGTTTACGAACTACGGCTAAATAAGCTTGCTCGTATTGATCCTGGAATGTCGCGCTGTCTATTAACCCCGTGATGATAGAAGAACTTCCCACGTATGTTGCAGGAAACCCTTGTGAAGCCTCCAGACCCTTTTTGTGCCGGGAATCTCCTACGTGCATCCGCTTGAAAGACATCTGTGATGGAAAAGATGACTGCGAAGATGGGTTTGACGAAAGTCGTGAAGTGTGCTTTGGCGGTGAGAACAAAAACGATTGTGTTGAGTCTTTTTTTTCAATCTTTGCACTTGTTCTTACCATCTATTTCTACTCACGATTATCCTGCGTCCGAGCTGTTGCTCAGCTTTGGGATATGTTTATCCTCCCTATCTCTTTCTCCTTCCCTCCCTCGCTTTCTGTTTTCTCCCCATTCATTTCTTTTTTGCAGTTTCTTCGTCCTTGTTTTTAGCTCCCACTTAATTGTATCCTCCATTACAAAAACTGGTCCAAACAATAAATTGGCTTAGGCACCTTCTGAAATATTTTGTTTTCATCTAGTGTCTAAAAAAACCGTCATGGATGCCAATGGAAACAGCATTTTTAACTCCTAATTGAATTTGACAAATTTCTTCTCTCAAACAATGTCTTTGGTAAATAGATTATTTTCATCGTCTAATGCCTTGTGTCCTAAAAACGCTTTCCTCCTAAGTGAATTTACTGCTGGAGAAAGCAGCAAAGGGGTTCGTATTTATTATGTTATGTTCACCGTGTGGGCAAAATGTAGTAAACGAACTCTTTTACGATTTCCAGGCTAGGAAGTGCTTGCCTTTGGTTGCTCTTGTGCAATGTATTTTCTAATCATTTCCTCTTCTCCAGCGTTTTATGACGATTATTCATGTCACCCAAGAGTTTGTCTTAGTTATGACTGTTCTCTGTTCTTTAGGCGTAAACGTTTGGATCATACAGAGTTTAGAACTTTAGAACGCTTTTTGTAGTATGTTTGAAAATTTGAAAACATGTTTAAACTGATTCAAAGACTGTTCTCTGATTTGTGGACGAGCATCGTAAATTCATATGCAATCTTAGCGCCACAGTTATACTAGTGTTTTCAAACCCGTTTCGGAAACAGTGACATACTAGCCCTATAAAATCAGGCACTTTCGTCCATGCCCCTATTGATGCCAGCTCCTAGATATGCGATCTGTAAAGCCTACAGAGAGGTTGAAGCGATGGCCAGATCATGTAATATTGCAAAAGATAACAAAGAGAATATAAAAGGGTTGTGCAAAGCAGGGAAAGATGGCTTCTTTAAATTAAGGACGGTCTTGGTGCTGAAAGCCCGGGCGTTGTGGTTAAAACACTCCCTTTTGCCACTTCAGTGAGAGGCCGTGGGTTCAGATTTCGTCTCGAGCCACTCTCTGTATGTGACATCTGTTCGTAGGGCCGGTGCTTGGGGGGGGAGGTGTCCCCCGGGTACTTCTTTACATGCAATATAACCTCTAGGTGGAAGTGTGCTCCCGCCACAACAACCAACCAACCTAATTCTAAAATCCCAAAGCTTCGTCTTGGACTGTAGTGTCCTGGCGCATGCCGATTTTTCTTTAAGTCTCCTGCACAATTCAGTGTAAGAAAAGTCTGGCAACACGGCTTTGTCACTTCCGTGAGCGCTTTTCACTCCACCCTTTGAACATGTTTCACGCTCTGTTTCTTCGAATATTGTTCTTCTTTGCTTGACTGCACTCCGATGGCTACGCTTAGAGGAACACTTTCCTTTTATTAGATTATTATCAGAACAGTCGTTGTCCCAGTTCTAGAAGTTTGAGAAGTCGTGCGTGGATGCAGCTGTACAGGACACGTTCATACAAACATCCACAATCTTTTCTCAAGTTTTCCTTCCTAACTTCTTCGCACACTGTTCAGTTTTATCTTGTATCTTATCTTGATTGATTTTTGTTCTTTGTTGTCTTGTTTACGTGACAATATAAAATTTGTTACGAATTTTAAGCATTCAGAGCTTTCATGGCCTTATAGAATATTCTAAAAGATGTAGTTGACGAAAACAACATTTATTGAAACAAATAGTGAAAAGTGCTTAAAATGTATGTTTTCTCTCTGCGCTTATATTAATTTTCTCTTACCTTCATTCTCATTCAAATACATTCTGGACAAAAACAGTATGCTTTCAGATCGAAGCGAAAAACAACATGCGTAGGCTGTAAAGATTGATGTAACTGTTAAAAAAATTGTTTTCATACTAATTTTTACGTTAAGTAGGAGCATTAGGCTAGGATAATCCTATCTTTTCCATGTAAACCTAAAGCTCAATAAATTTTTGCAAGGCCTTGGTGAACGTGCTCATTTAATCGCACAACTGGCGGATGTCATAATTATTTCAGAATATTAAAATGTGGATAACATTCTCTCGATATATTTAGCCGCGCAAGAATGAAAAGGCACGCGCGTAAACTTTTCCCCTTTTTTTCTCTCTTTCTATCTCTCTCTCTCTCTCACACACACACACCGCGAACGATCGTTCAGTTGGAAACATCTAAATCGCTGTTTCTCTTTTATGCAGCCTCTCGCCCGCCAATGGAATCAATTTACCAGTTCTTATCGGATGAAAGAAAATGGATGATCCCCAAGCTGTTCAACGGTGCTGACACTGAAATGGTGGCCCACGAGCTTACACGTAAGTTGGCAATTATGTGAGATGAGAGACGTCTTTTTATTTCCCCTCAGGTGAAATTTTTTTCAATCGAACCTCTAGAATAAAAACAGCTTTCACGTTAGGTTTTCTTCGAATTCCGTTGTTCTGTATTCCATTAAGTATAGTCCCCTTTTTCGTTTTCTTTTTTTTTTTTTTTTTTTTGCTTGTTGGGTTTCGGTCTGTTTGTTTGTTTTCTTTATAAAATATCCTTAGATTGAATCATTCAAGCTTCGCGAATACAACAAATTTTATTCCCCTCGCCTCGTCCTCTTTAACATTCTGAATTGCTTTCGTTCTTCAGAACACCTACTTTCAAAACAAATCTACTTAGGATACCTATTCAATCTACATTTTAGTCGAAGATTGGTTAAATAATTTAAAGCCTAAAAAGGACTTTAAATCGTCAAATACAAAAGTTGAGATAAAGCAGGTGTAGAACCCTCTCAAAAAGCGGGTGTCTTCTTGCTAAAAGCGAGTTCTCTAGCGAAGAGGAGGCGAGATGAATAAAAGCAGCTATGGAACAGAAATTAAGGATCGGAAAGGGGAAGGGTGCGTGGAGAATGTAGCGGGTGAGGGGCAAGAGTTTAAAATATTGCCCACCCTGCGCGTCCATATCGAAATCCTGGAGGCAAATTGTTGTGATGGGAGTTGGCCGGAGGACACAGCTGTCATTAAGGCGAGTGCCGGGGCAAACAGCATGTCCAGTCCCTGGGAGCGGGAGGAAAGGGAGGGGTTCATCGCCCAGGAAACGCCCGTGCGCTCTCGTCTCTCTGGATTTGGCGCTTCAAAGAGCGCACTGCACCCAACCCTCGCCCCAACCCCCTCGTCTACCGTCGTTTTGGGCGCTCACAACTACTTGTCGGCCATAACGAGCACAACGTGAAGCGAAGTCTCCCGCTCGATCGCGAGGGGAGATTAAAGGTGATTATTCTGAGGCGCAGGCTTAAAAAATAAATAAAACTAGAAAATGTTCATACAACATCATGCTTAAAGCTGTTGTTTGGGGCTATCATTTGGCTTCTTTTCTTTACTTTTTTTCTGATCTCGCGTTTTAGTTGCATAGTTTTTCTCGCCTTAAATATCTTATGTCATGTTTCGTTGAATTACATATTTTTCCTAGTTAGCGAGATTTCAAACCCGTTTCTCTTAGGTTGATATCGTGTACGTTCGTATCCAATTCCCACCCACCCCTCCTACACACATACGCACGTTCCCTCGCGCGCGCGCACACACACACACACACACACAGTCTTTTGCTATCAGCTTGTTTTCTCTTTAACCTCATGAATATTTTTTTTGCTGGCTTGAGTTTTTCATGTCTTTCTTCGTTATTACCCTGATCCTTTTTATTCGTTTTCTTTTTCAAGATCGCACATTTTAGTTGGTGTGTACAAAATAAAAGTTTATTGCCTGAGAAAGGCAAAAAATATCACTACCACGTAGGCTTTCAATAACATCATTTACATGTTAGTATATTAATTGCTCCGTGGTTTGGGCAATTTAGAAAACATATTTCCTTACGACTCACGTCACATTGCAAACTGACGATTTTATTGGTTCTAAAATACAAAAAATTCTTCTATAAAGTTTTTTTTTCAAAAGCATGCCAATGATTCAGCTCTGTATTTAACCCTTCCAAAATAAAATGAAGATCTCGTAGCGGCCAAGTAAAGAGAAGAGCGGATTTTAAAAAAAGGAACTGTTCCACTGGCCGGGTAAAGGAATCCAGCAGTTTTGTGAGCCGTACTCTAAGTCTTCCCCAAGATGCACTGTTTGTTAATCGTCCGGAACGACTATGTATAGACAGCAGACTGCTTTGTTTTTCTCCCAAGAGAATTCAATTTCATTGTAATCGCTGGAATCTACAAAGATAGTGCACTAGTTCTTTTAGCATAAATAGTTTCAGTCAACGAAGGAGTAGTCCAAATATATTTATGTTTATAGCTAAATATATACCTGCTCTGTAATCTTGAGTTAGAAAAGTTTCATTGGCTGAGCTACAGCTTTCTAATCCCTCTGTCATAAGTAATACATAGTAATACATACTTATCACTACCAACATTATCTATAATTTTCTCTAAACACACACACACACACACACACACACAGAGGAGAGAGAGAGAGAGATGATAGTAAGCAGACAACATAAGCTGTATGTATGTCATGTTGGTTTCTTTCAGTCGCCAGCAGCATTGATGAGCTGCAAAGGACACTGGGACTGACGCCGGAGAACGTGGCAAACCTTCGCAAAGCTTTCCAAGGCACAATCGAAGGCGACGAACGACCCCTGTTGGCCATGGGGATGCCCGAAAGGTCATGGCCAGAAGTCAAGTTCTTGTTCGAAAGTCTGCTCAAGAGCGGCTTCCGCGAGGACTAGATCCAGCCAAGCTCCCTCCCCAGCCCTCCCGCAGCGCAGCACCTGATTGGCTAACGCGGAAGCGCAGCTCACGCAAAAGAGGCAAATGACTCTAGGAAACATCGGGGAATACATGCAGACAGACTTTTTAAGAACAAAAATTCGTTTCAAGATGAAATAGGAGAGTACGTTATTTCCAGCATCACCCTTTCAGCCTATTTTTCTCCAGCCTCCTAGTCGTTACTCGTGAGAGAGCTCGCATGACATCGTGTAACGGCCAAAGTTTTATTCAGCTACTCACTACCGCCCCAACCTTACAAGATGTGACAAATGGCAGGAGCTGTTTTATCAAAAGCTTACCAAGATATTACGAAAATTTTTATTTTTAAGTGCCCTCTCCAAATAAAGTTACCTAGAAATTGCAAATAAACAATCATAGGTCCCAGAATCAATGCCGTCGGAAATAAAATTATGCAAAACCTGTGGCGAGAGAGAGAGAGCGAGAAGGAAGAAAAAAAGCAATAATGTATTTAATTCCGATAAGTCTGCAAACGATACATTTTTTTATAAACCAGGAAGTGCAAGCGTGTGGCATGTGTTCCCTCATGTCCTGCCTGTTCAGTCTGCCGCAGCAAGCTTCGCTTGGCCATGCCGTTGTGTTGTGGTGAATGTGCTACTCTCTGCGTGGCGTAGCATTGCTGGCCGTTGTTCAAACGTCAACCACTGCTTCTATAAAGAGCGTGCGATAAAAACAAAACAGAACAAAACAAAACAAAATAAAATAAAATAAAAAGCAGATCTACTGGGTTCGTCAAACTTCCGTCAATTCTCTCATCTTCATGGGGTCAAATGTCGAAAAGTGAACAGATGTGTAGCAGATTTCTTTCCCATTCTTTGTTTTATTATTTTTTAACCACAAGCGCCACCTTCAGCCGCTTCGTTATTGAAACATTTCTTTCAAAAATAATGTAAAATAGCGTTAGTAGGAAAGAAACATTCCTTTATTATTCTGCTATTTTTACATCTATCAAAGTTTAAAAATTTCTGTACCGAAACTAATTATAAATATTCGCAGATATAAAACTAACTTTGTTAACCGATAAAAGAATCTTGAGAACCAATCTAATTAACACGATACTGCTTTCTTCTTGTGTTTCTTATTGAAGTTTGAACTTCATATATTCAGCTACAAATGAGGTCTGTGTTTTTGTTTTGTTTTGCTTTTTTTGTTTGTTTAGTTACATTTGGTTTTGTTTTGATTTGGTTTGAGAAAAAGTTTTATCTGAAAATCTTAAAACAGCAAATGACACATCAGAATATTATTTAGTAGTGTTGTATCTCTGCAACATGTTACAATTTATTGTAGTGGTACCAGAGGTGACAGGAACCCAGACGTTTTGAAGAAAACAACAAATATAAAAGCCATAGACTAATGAATAATAAGCTATCGTTAAAAAATTCTAACTAACAATTTATTTAGTCATCGCTCTAAATTTTGCAAAACTGTTTGGTCTTTTGTTGAGTTTATAAACTAAGGTGCATTTTTGTGACTATAGTTACATGCTGCGTTGTGTACTGTGCTACTGCAGTGGTCCTACTGTTTCATCTCTTCCTACCAGCTAATCATACCATTTCTAGTGCACTTCTAGTGCATTTGAGGTCTCCGCTGAATATTTTATTTCAGAATATAACATTTTTCCAATACCGTGATTTTATTAGTTGTTCCACAAGCGAAACTATTTCTCCTTTGAGAACTTATCCCAAACTGCTTCTTTTGTCCAGTCAGCTGGTGCTAGTATGCTTTTTTTGTTAATTACTTTCCCGGATGTTCGATTCCCAAGTGCGTTATTTTGAGATTCGTTTGGAGTAGTGGGGGTAGAAAATGCATGGGGTCTTTGTATGGTGCTTTGTATTTTGAGTAAATATTTATTCGCTTTAACCCTAAAACTGCATCATGGTAAATTTCTTATTATTTATCAAAAGTGCAAGAGCTACTGCGTAAATTCTCGCCTAAACATTCCATAAATAATTCCAAGATTCCTGTTCACATCACAGTCTCCTGCTTGCTTTGCTAAATTCCAGTGTTTATCTTAATAATAAAACTCATTTTATGCTCGACATGGATCTATTTCTGACTTACCATCATAAGGCCAGGACCAGAGCTAGACAACTTGAACTGCTATGTTACTTGACTGATAACACCAAAAATCTTAGCAGTTTCTTTTAAGAATTCCATTAAAATACTTTTATTCTAACTTTACTTGAGGCTAAATTTCAGCTTTTCTGGTCTATATCTGTATTTCTTTGTATAACTTTTATTACTTTATTATTTGTATTTAAATAACAACTACAGAAATAAAAAAAATTGTTTCAAACATCCCCGCAGACTATACTAAAATTGACTCAATCCATTCCAGAATGTTTTTTTCAAAGCAAATATGTTCTAAAAATGTTTATAATTTGATCAACGGTGATCCCGCTCAGGTTTGTCCTTCCAAAGCTTTTGTGTAGTTGAAAAAGTTCACCCTTGAGTCACGTCATTAACAAAGCACAAACGATGAACAAGATTTATTATCGTAGTGTTTATGGAAACAATTGTTTTAGAGTTATTAAAACAGCTACAACTATACGTTCTCTTATTGAGGTGTTTGACATTTCGTCACTCAAATGTTTAAAAAGCCATATATGATATTGTACATACGTTTCATTACAGAATCTACATTTCGATTCTGTGTGAATTTTTGGATTTTATAAGACAACATCCGGAAACAAAAGGAATCCACTGATATTGTACAGTGCATTTTCCCTACCAATCCAGGTCTTGAACAAAAAGTGACGGTTCTTGGTTTTCATAAAAATAAAAATAAAGGATGAAAAATTATATGGATATGCAAAGAAACATATTTCAATTTCCTCTTGTTGAATAAGCTGATAGCTGTGTCAAGGCACAAGAAAAAAACTCACCCAGTTTCCATAGATTTAACCTGCTGATGCTAGAACTAAGGGGGGAGGGGGAGTAAGACTTTCCAATAAAGTTGACCTTCATTATTTTACATAGGTCTCGAAAAAATGTTCTGATGGCTTGGCGCGTGACGCTTCATGTATGTGTATTGTAGACTACATGTAACATACTGCCATTTGTTGCATCTTCATACCCTGTTGATCATTATACTATAAACTGAGTTTCAAACGAAAAAAATAAATCATGACTAGTTTCTTAGCCTGTGTCTTGTTGTCACTCTGAGCTTACATGTCTCTACATCCTGTGATGGTTTATCTTACAATTGGCGATGAAGAACTTAAAGATCTGCTTGAATTGGCCACGTGTTTCTGTGTTATGTTGCAAACGATTTCTATTGGTGGTTGTACTTGTTATTTTATTTTGTTGTCTCTGTCGTCAAATATTTTAATTTAAACTTACTTCCGTGTGTTTAGTTTTTTTTACCCATTCTACCGGAAGATACGATCTTCTAGGTGACAGCTTCTGAAAATGCTTAGTTCACTGTAATCCTGTAGAGACTTACTTCTTGCATTAATTAGCAGCCTTCTCTCTTCGCTAAGCTTGTTTTCTGTGTAAGCACATTGAGTTGATGCACACCCTGAAGGAAGTGGCGCAACGTTCACAGAGAAAAGGCTAACAGCTCTTTCTCTCTCCCCCACCTCTCTCTCTCTCTGGCACTAATCCCATCTCATTATTCCTGCTCCCACTGTTCCTTCCTTTCACTCTTTCTCTGCCTCTCTATCTTTCTCTCTCCCACACTTTCCCTTTCAATATCTTTCAAAATATTTCTTTGCGTGTGCGTGTGTGTGCGTGCGTGCACGTGTCCGCCTGTGTGTGTGTGTGTGTGTGTTTGTGATTGCATGGCTGTGTGTATGTGTGCGTGCGTGCGTGCGTGCAAGTGTGGGCGGGAGCACTTTACTACATTACTAAGACTGAACAAATTTTAAAATTATATTCACAAACTGGATTACTTCAAGTAAATCAAGAAGAATGTCGTTAACAATTTCTAACAGCTGCTTGCGTTGCTGGCGCAGAATGCAAGAACGCTTGTAGAGGAAAATAACTTCAAAGAAACGCGGAGTCTATTCACAGTAACAATAGACTCTGATGGTTTTTCAGTATGAAAAAAGGACTTCAATGTCTTAACTTAAGTGGTAATTACACGTGAAGAAAACATTAGGCGCCTGCCCTATTTATATGAAGTTTTCCTTTAAAAGACGATAAATTATAAAATGAAGGCCTACCATTTACTGTAGAAAACTAATACGAATACTACGGATACTGTAAAAAAAAAGTATTCTAAAATGCATGATCCAAATTAGAGGCAAACCTATGAACACTAGCTAACGCTAGCTGAACACCCTGCTTAATTCCTAACCAACGATTCTGAAGAGTGTATCAAGTGTCAGATGGACCGAAAGACTCGTCTTCCAGTCAGCTTTTCACTGTATCCACTGCCTGCTGACCTATGGTCCCGTCAGAGAATGAGGTTACAGCAAAGCATGAGTCAGCGCCAAAACGACTTAGGACCAGCAAGTGCTGTCAGTGCTTAGTTTCCACAGTTCATACTCTCATCAACCTATATCAAAACCTGCTTTGTATTTCTAGAGAGGAAAAAACATGGTTTCTGCTTCTCTGACTCTTTATTATTTTACAGGAACTACAGTACCATTAGATTAAAAAGGGCAGTGCTCTTTTCTTTCTTTCTTTCTTTCTTTCTTTCTTTCTTTCTTTCTTTCTTTCTTTCTTTCTTTCTTTTTGTCCAAGGTTATTGTTCGAAGGACCTGAATATTGCTACAATATTAGTATAGTGACATAAACGTTTGCTGAACAGTCGGTAGGAATTCTTTAAGCGCGTGAAAGTGCTGCGGACTGACCTTCTTGCACATTATTAAAGTGGCGCCAAGTTGTACCAACACGAGCTTGCTAGTGGTAACGTGGAGGCCTGCCGGAGACAAACAGCGCGTGCTATGAAAGCACGGCGCCAAGGCGGCTGAACGCTGAGTGCGCAGGACACTTGCTGCTGGCTCCGTTAGCGTGGGTCCTGCTGCAATGTAGAGCTTTGCTGCAAGCCGCCGCAAAGCACTTGGCGTTTGGAGGAAAGACTATCTGGGATCAGGCAGACAAAAGCTTTTAAGTCTTCTCGAAGGAATCGGTCAAGCTCCGTGCGACCGTTAATCACAGGAAAGAATTGTAAAAGTGGTTCTACAGTTTGGGCGGAGAGAGAGAAAAAAGAGAAAGGAGGGAAATCAGACGTGTGATGATAAGAGAGTGGGCATAGATTTGTTGCCATTCGCCACATTTTCCTTGTAATATCTTTGAGATAGAGATGACCTCACGCCATGAGTATAAGGGAAACTGACAATGAAACCAGCAACAAAAAGGATGACAATATATATTTTTATATTTTACTAACGGATATACATGTGTGTGTGTGTGTGTGTGTGTGTGTGTGTGTGTTTGAACATAGGGCTCTTAAAATAAAAAAGATAAAGAAAAGGCACGTCTACATGAGCGAACGCAGGATGCCACGAAATAAATCTAAATTAATGATTAATTTCAGAAATACTGCCAACAGAGATAATTACACAATACACATACTCCACACAAGACAACCTGCATGGAGAGGAGAGCACTAAAAAGAAAGGCTGGTTTAGTGTTTTTTCGCACACCCTACTTTCAGGCAATCCCATCTCGCTATAATTATACGGAAAGTGATTTGCATGTAACGAAGTGTTTGTGCATGAAACTTTTTAACTTGAAAAAGTGAAAAAATACATTTCACTGTTCCTCAGTCTAATGGCTGTCAGACAGGCATCACAACTTTATTTCATCTCTTCATATCTTCTTTTTGTACCCTTCTCACCTCTTTTCCCTTTCTTTTGTATCATTTCTAGATCTTTTTTTAAATTCCCTACTTTTCAATTAAGGTACACAAATCCTTCCAACTAGAAGTGTCCTCGGTTCTAACAGTTTAGCAAAGGACGTGCAACTTTTACAAAAGTTGAGAGCTGAAGAAGTTTTTTTCCTTTATCATTGCTCCCTTCCTGTATTTGTATCCGCTGTCCCTTTCTTTTCTTTTTTATTTTATTCTCAACTTCTTCCTGAATGTCATCTTCAGGTAGTCCTCATGTTAGTTACTTTTACTATTATTTATTATCTGATTTTGTTTCGTGTTTTAGCTTGATTATTTATTTCAATTTAAGTGAACACACTTTTTTATTTCCTCCCCTATTTGACAGCTATGCAATCATTTAGTAAATAGTAAATTATTCATGTGATTGCGCCGTGAGCATAAAATATCCGAAACAAAAGAAAACCAGTAAAACAATTGACACCGACATGAAAACTTTACGATGACAATGATATATTATTCTACTTGTTTTCCTTTCTAATTTGATCAGAGAAAATTGCCGATGAAATGTATGAAAGAAATATGAAAACCGGAGAAGTATTGGCACTTAATTTATATATATATACAACATAACACAAGAAGTGGGCGAGAAAGGGGGAACGAAGAAAAAAATAAAGGAGAAAAAATTAATTATTTTGTGCTTGTTCTGGTAGATGTATACAGATTGGGAAGTCATATTGTTTATGATGTAAGAAGATTTTGTTAGAGTTATATTGATACAATATGAGTGGGCAAGGCAGCACAGTTTTCCAGATGCTTGTGAACGGACATAGTGTTAAACTGGTTATTACGAGATCACCTATTGACTCAATTCACTTTTGAGAAGCAACTTCATTATTTTAATTTCCCCCTTTCTCTCTTTGTGATTTATCCCCAGTTTTAATGAAGATTATCACAGCATTGGAATAATATTTATTTTAATATTTCTTGTTTTTAGTGAAAGTGGCCCTCCGTGACAGCCTCTGAACAAACCAGTCAATTATATAAACGAAGTAAGCTCAAAGAAAACAAAATAAAATAGAAAATAAAAAAGAGATTGGAAGATGGCAGTCGTATAGTCTAATATCACATGAGATGATTTGAAGAATTACTTTGTAAACTCGTTTGGAAAGTAAAGAAGGAACTAATGCAAGAAAAAAAGGCGTGTACATACTTTTCTTTTTCCGGAAAGAAAGAAGAAAAATATAGAACTATTCCAATCATTTTCTCTTATTTTGTCTGCTCAGCAAAAAGTAAAGCAGGTGTATCTGACCCTTCTGTGACCTAATAAACTGCTTGGAAAAGAAGCCAAAATGAGATTCCACCTAATATATTTACAGTCGAATCACTACTAGCCACTGAGAAGACCGCTTCATCTGTTGTGTACACACATTGAATACTCATACCTTGTCTGCTTCCGACAAATCTTCTACCCTGTGACTGCTGTTTTCTTTATAAACAGTCTCGAGATGTGGGTCGTATTATTATAATATTACTAAGCTGGAGGAAGGTAAATATTGTATTTCTGACGACACTTCCAGATCGATGACTTGGTAGATGCTGGCGGAAGTGATGATTATAATTGTGTTTCTCTCTCTTTCCCTTTGCTTAGAGTTTCGGTAAATGTAGAATAAGCTTTCTTTCTCATCCGCTTTATTAGAGTGGGCTCACAGTTCAGCCGAAACAGTCTCTCTGCACTCTCCTTTCTCTCTCTTTCTCCCCCACTCTCTCACACTCTCGCTCTCTCTTACTCTCACTCTCTCACTATCTCATTCTCTCTCAATGTCATTCGATCTCACTTTCTCACTCTCATTCCCTCTCTCGCTCTCATTCTCTCGCTCACTGTCACACTGACGTAAGGATAAACACGCACGCTCGCGCGCGCGAACGTGCGTGCAGCCAAATAAATCCAAAAATGTGCATCTACTCGGTGTCTCTCCTTCCTATGCTTGCTTAGACGAATAATTAAACCAGTTCCGATTAATGTTGATTTCAAGGCTATTGGAACCTGTGGACCAGCTTCAGGTGTGCTGTGGATACTAATTACGCGTCTACCTGTGCTTTGTGTTGTATGCGTAGTTTGGAAACATTACCCACGACGTGTGGTTGTAGTTTTCAAGCGGACACTCCTTTCCAACCATCATTGACATTCATTATTGACGACATTCGTTTGAAGTGCACGAGGTGTGCAGTCCTCACTACCTGGTAGGAAATGAAGTTGACATTTTTTTTTACTTGCCACCTCGTACACATAGTGCCCCACCTGAAACTTACATGACTGCGGTCAAGAATAATGAGACGCAAGCAAGATCCACGAAAAAATATTAACACAATCTTTGTTGTGTTTAGTTCCATGCTTGTCTGTGATCCTCCACATCACGGCTAGAGCGACTTTTACAAAGAAGCTGCCTCTACTTTCTCGCGACTCCCCCTCCACCTTCTTCATACTCAATAATTAAACTAGTTCCAATTAACACCGAAGTATTTTAAGCGTATTCATGTCAGTCAAAGTCGGGTGTGTTATACGTGCTTGCGCTCGGAACACAATGACGTTGATAGAGCGAACATAGGTTCTTAAAACAGAGAAATAATACAAACTGCGATAGCGGTTCTGGTGTCTGTGTCAAACATAATGAGAATACATGCATACCGTAATCCAAGCTGCTCCTAACATGTAAGCATGCAAAGGAGGCGTTAAAGGGACCAACAGCAGCTCTCCCAGATCAATGCTTCAGAAGGGCAAGTCTCACTATTTGGCAGACAAACCCTTGCGCGTCAAACATTTAATAACAATGTAGTTCTTACTTCCATTTGGAATACTGTAACTAAACTGAAACTATGGCCAGAATGTCTATCGGTTCTCTGGGTTCTTGCAGTGGGTGAGTATCAGGGTGGGTGTAGTTTAACACGGGTATATTTATGTATTTCTTTTTGTATGGGTGTATGCACTCATTACTTAAGCATTATTTAAATTAATTATGTTTTAACGTTTAATGCATTATCTATGTAAGCGTTTGTGCTAGTAAATGGACAGATGGATAAAATAAAATAAATAGAATTATTCTGGAGAGTAAAGCTTGTAAAATCAAAATCGCAAAATGCCGTCATAGTGTTTCTCTGTTTACAGAATAGGTAAGCAATTTTAGATAACAAAGTTTTTTTATCGCATTTTTCTTGCCTCATTCAAACCTGAAGCAGTCATAGACAATAACTTTGTTTTCACCTTCTCTGCGGAAAAAAGAGAGTAAAATCGTTGTAGACAATAATTTTGTTTTCGCCTCAAAAACGGCAACATGTCTAGCTATAATTTACGAGGACACCCTTCAATGGTCTCCGGAGACCAGAAAATGATATTTTCGTTGGCGAGATAGAGGGTGCGTCCCTGATATCTGCTCAGCCTCCAGGGAACGCCCAGCTTCCTAGATTTTATCCATTATGTAGATCTGCACTGTCCTTTAAGCGAGCAGGCAGGCCACGAAGCCAGGCTGCCTTCTCACTCATCTCGAGCACGCTTTCGGGGGGGGGGGGGGGGGGGGAAGTAGTTGAGGAGGGGGCGAATATGTTCCAAATTGTGAGTGCGCTAATTTTGTTTGGCGTTGCCGTAGGCTTGTGTGTTACTTTGCACGTGCAGTTTTGAAATGATGTCTTTTCCTTATTCGGTGACGCTTCACCTTGCGAAGGTGGTTGTCATTCACCAAAGCTCAAGTATCGGTGTGTGTAAAAGTAGGACAAGTAGCTTCAAACTGATGTACCTCCCGGAACTGTATTAAATACAATTGCAATAGCTCACGTGATTTTTGTAGGTAACCGTAAAATAGTTGTTAACTTTGCGGGATTTCAGTATGTCTGATTTGATGGAGAGTCAAGAAAAGGAAGCGTTGCATGAATGGGCCGCAATTGACATACTGTATCAGATTCTGACGTGACAAGACTCGCCAGCATCACCCTCATAGAAAAAAAAAACATGGACGTCAGACAACAAATGTGCCCAGGGTGGTAGTAACCCTTGGCAACGAATCTCATTTCCCATCACGCATGTCGCATGTTCCGGCGTATGAAGAAAAATGTGCACAAGAAATCGTGTTCAGTGGTGCCAATGGTGGTGTTGGTGCGATGGTCCTATAGCTGACTACACTACCTTCACATCTATCAGAACTACTGGCGTTGGTTCTATGATAATATGAAATTTTCTTCTGACCATGCTAGAACTTGCACGGATTACTAGCTTCCATTGATATCCATGTGAAGAACTCATTTTACTCCTATGTCTTTTTCGACCTTAGAAAACAAAAAGAGTGAACCCATTTACAACCGGGGGTAAAAAAAAAAGTAACACCCTGCAAAAGATGTCACAGCCTGAGGAGTCCTGCTCTTCTCGTCAAGAATATTCAAGTTCTGTTTTCGGGAGAGGGATGGGGAAAATAATGGGAGTTAAAAAAAACTGAGTTGGGCACGAGAGATGAAGCGAGGAAAGGGTGATCACTAGCTGCGCGTCACATGGGTTGGGGAGAGCGTGCAGCTCGAGCCGCTGGCTCCAACCGGAAATCCCCTTGACACAAGCACGCGTCCAACACATGCATCTACAACTTTGCTAATTGGTGGTGCTCGTCACAGCTCTTTTTTTTAATTTTAGTGGGGAAACAAGGTTTCTTTTACAGATTTTTAAACTTCGCACACCTGGAGTATTCGCGAGATGCGACAGGAAATCGGTTTCGTTGAGGATAACTTAGGATACACGTAAATATCAGATGAGAATAAAAGTAAAACAGCAAATCATGATAAAAGTGGACGAAGAACTAGACAGGTCGCGGGGAAAATAAAATTGGGAAAACAAGCTCGAGGAAATAAAGTTCAAATTAAAACAAAAGCGTAATGACAAAAAAGATCTGCTTAAACAGGCAAATGGCCACAGTGGAGGAGTACAGGAGCACCGGTGGCGTAGTGATTCAGACACTCGTTTGTCACTGCTGCAGTGAAAGGGTTCTGGTTCAGATCTCCTCTTGGGACATTTCTGTATGTGACCCTCGTCCTCTGTTTCTTTATCCCCCTTCATCGTCCCTCTCCCCATAGTGCGAAATCGCCACAAGGTGGAAGCGCTTTCCTATTTAAACGATTGTGCTAGAAAAAGTGAGTAAGGGCAGAGAAAATAGAACTGCTGATCTCTGCTCACGCGCAGCTTCCTTTCCAGAATAAATGTTGTGTGCCTCAGTAGGTGTAAATAAGAATGTCGCTTTAAGGAGAACCATCCACTCAATCTCCATACAGTTCAGAGAACGCATTTGAATAATGTGTCAACGAAAAGTTATTTTAGACTCTGAGTTAAGTGCGATGGCATCAATATAAATCGTGAGGCAAAGTTAATATGCAAAATTCTAGTCTCGAGACAGACATGGTACAATTAAATCCTTGCCAATACTTTCTCTGTTCAACAAAAGAACTTTGGTGTGAAGCCCATATCCTGTGTGGTGACAAAGATAGATACAGGCGGAAGAAGAAGAAGACAGAGATAGCGAAACCAAAGAGGAAAAAAAAGAAACACCAGACAAAAAGACTGCTGGGACGGAAATTTAGCTAAATATCAAGATGGATTTATTTGAAAGACAGTAAGGAGACAAGATACCAGACTGGAAGGCTGCAGAGAGACAAGCATTGCTGACATGACCGACACATGAGCACCGATCTATGAAGCGTGTGGCTACAGTCGGGACGCTTCTGGAACCTGCTGCAATGCTCCGCTAGCTTGCAGCACAGCTCAGTCGGCTGCTGCGGCGGGGTGTGCACGGTCCGCGGCCGCTTGCGTGTGCCATCGATCGCGCGCGCGCGCCTGGTTGGACTGGCGGGATGCTTGTTCTGTCACAGTTTGTTAACTGTCAAATGTTTTGGAAAACACTCCTTGCTCGCTTGACGCTAGCGTAGACTCGTGTCTGAAGGTCACTCGCGGCCGGCTCGCGGCGCCCCCAATCGATACGTTTAACGACTTTTCTCACGTGACAACAAATCAATCACACATACAGGCACGCGCACGCACGACCGTCCGTCCGTCCGTCCGAGAGCATACGCCGCTGAGTTGGTTCGTTGATTCGTTTGTTGGCTGAAATAGCTGCTTGACTGCACGGCTAGCTGGCTGGTCGCTCGGTTGAATGAATGGCTGAATGTTAAAACAGGCAGCAACTAGAAGAGTGTGAACTTCGTCACGGATCAATTCTGAGAGACTAGTTTGTACAAAATAAAAAAGATTTAATTATGCCAGAGTCATTTTTTGCTCGCGCGCACGCACACACACACACACACACACACACACATAAGTAAGCACCTATAACTTTACAATACCGAATAGCTCATTTTTAGTCTCTAACATGAATGTACGTGCTCGGCTGAAACATTTCTGGAACCTGTCTTCGACACTTGGACACGCACAGTAACATAAACATTGTGCGCTTTAAGTTGGCTGACAGCTTGACTTCGTATATACTTCTGGTCTACCCTGTATATTTGTATAAGTCTTTCTCTCTCTCTCCTGCAATATATATAGATATATATACACTAATGCATAAACATACTAAACTCTCACCGTCTCTCGCTCTTTCAAAACCTTTGACTGCTTGCAGAGACCTTCCATTCAACGTGAACACCCATTACCAACAATAATTACATGTAAATTAACCATATGTTACTTATTTATTAGTCAAAAATCCCTGTAAATTTAGAGAACAAACCCGATTTTTGTAATATTTTTATTTTCCCTTTTTAATGCCTTTCTTTTATAGTTGGTAGTATTTCAGTTTCCTTTCCTTACATCGGGAGCTAAACGTTACGTAGTAAAGCATAGTTTTGCTTATTCTTTTACACTCGTAAATAAAGATTTGTCATTTGTCATTTCACTTGATTTCTCTTCACCTTCTCTCTCCCTCCCTCTGTCCACTAGTCTCGTAGATTACATCAATGGTTCGTTTTTTTCTATCCTCTCCATCATCGTCATTGCATTACATCCTTTCCCGGTGATTTGTCCTGTGGAAGAGACTTGATCTCGATATGCACAGCACCACAAGCTAACATTAGCTCCGATTACAGCCATCAGTTGCTGCAGACAAACCCTCGCCAGCAAAACTGCGACGTCAACAAGAAGTGATGCTGTCAACTTGCCAAGAGGCCATCTTATAGGACACCGTTGACATGAACATCCCAGATCACGTGAGCATCATGTTGTTTCTTGAGCAATCTTCGGCGTGCAAAATAGGATTCTTCCCCACCCGAACCCCGAATCTCGTTCTTTCGCTCCCTCCCTTGTAGTCCTGGTAAGTCTAGGTCCCTGCTGACTCTAATGTACAAATCGCTGACTTTGCAGTGAAGCAGCAGAGAGCCAACGTCTGAGTTTTATCGCATTCTTTTTATTCATTTTTGAGCTTAGTTGACTACAATCTGTAACAAAAATAAACGCAAAAAGACAGAAAGAAAGAAAAGGAAGGAAGCAAGGAAAGACTGAAGAAGAAAACAAAACAGATTTATCCTTTGCTACCGACTCGTCAATCTAAACTGACGATTAAACTCGATTACACATGAGTCAGACATTACTAGTATGTTTGGTCATCATCTGCAGGAAGTTGTGTTTGATGTTGGTAAGAATGTTTTGAACAGCGAATAAAAGTTCAGGGTTAACTTGTTGACTTGACATCCTCCTATAACTTGCGGCTCATTTTATTATACATTTCTGAACCGCAGCCGCAGGTAGAATAGCGCACTGCACAGACACAGCACGTGGACTGTCAGGGTAACCCTTCTCACCTCCGATGTCAGAGCCTGCTTGCTGCTGTACACATTCATGGACCGAGAAGCTAAGTTGGCTGCTGTGCCCAACACTCTTACATTATTTTACAAACCAAAATCTGACTTCACACCAAATCGCAAGATTGAAGAATGTGCTGAGGCAAATTGCAGATATGCACATTTCTTATTCACGCCTGGACATTTTTTGTTTCACACCCTTATTTTTGTACTCATTCAGGGGCATGTGGACGCCGTATCAGACTCGCAAAACCAGACACACAAAGGCAGGTTATAGCAAAGGAACAAAGAGGGAGAAACCATCTAATGAATGTATTTACGAATTTCAGGTGACATGTGTACTTTTGGAATTGAATCATTAGTAACACGTGGTGCTCGCAGCAGCGGGCGGAAGTAAATACCGATAAATACACTTTGTTCAGATCGGTGTAATTTGCTTCGCCACATCGAAGAAAAATGAGTTTTATGAGTTCCATTACTTCCTGCTAAATATCTCTCAGAAAATGTTTCCTATCTTCCTCCCATTCAGTCACACTAGGGAATAGAAGGTGCAGAACGGGTATAACGAGCCTAGTCAGCTTCAAACATCGAAATACCACCCGTGCATCCATCTACCCACCTTCTGATAACAACAACAACAAAATCAGAGTGCAAACGATTTGAGATAGAGTGTCTGATGGTGGTCCCGCCGCTGATAAAATATTAAATTTTAAAGCTGATATTTTGCGCAACAGGAAGAGATAGATTATCTGCCCCTCATCTGATTAAACAGCACGACCGACTCCTCATTTATTGGTCATTGAATTTTTCAGGATGGCGCCTCCCAGCATGTAGAACTCCACAAACGTTTTAGCTCATGCTGTTCAAATGTCTTGTAAAATGGCAACTTTTTAAAACTCCCTGTAGTTTTTTGAGTTTTCTTCTCATGGATGTCCTCTACTCAAGCAACATAATTTTCCACTCATGTTTAAGAGTATAAAACATCTAGAGTGACTTAGGAACAGTTGCTGGAATGCTTTTCCTGTGCATCCTGAAGTGTTTAAAAATAAATTCTGGCATCAAACTTTCAACCTAGTCGAAAAGACCAGATAGTAATAAATTGAAAACAAAACCACCAACAAAAATTTCATCGAAGAGAGGTTGCGAAAAATGTGTTCGCATCAAAGATTAGCAAGGATACAGCCTGAAAATGTTCGCTGCATGTCATGCTAGTTCTGATTCCTTTAATCGTATTTAACAGTGTGCTGTTGACCTAAAGCTGAGCAAATCAGAAACTTTAAGATAACACTTTAATTATCCCAAAGGGCAGTTCGGGGCAGCTCGATATAAAAGCACAAAACAATACCATAATCTATTCATATCCACCAAACAGACTCATGCATCATGGTTCAGACAGCTGCATCTATTCGCACTCAGTAACATTCAGAATTCGCACTTAGTAACTTTCAGAAGTCGCACGGCCAAAACAACGAAGGACAGCCTCAGTCTCCTTGTCCTGTATGCAGGTTCATAGAATCGACGGCCCGATGGGAGTTCGAATATTCTCTCGACAGCACGTGCATAGACCATTTCCATATTCAGAAGCGACTTCAATGAGCAAAACAAAAGATTTTAATAATAATAAACGCAAAATTTGTATAGTGCATACTCACACTCGTAAGGAGCATGCTCTTACCGCTTCAGAACAAGAATGAGACATGGGCATCATACGAGGGACAGAAGAACAAGCAAACAACATATGAACTACGGAAGAATAAACAAGAGCACCGATGATGAATAAAAACCAAATACAAAACACGCAAAGAGAAACTAAGTAACAAGGGCTGAGAGTATAGTGATTTTGCAAAAGAAAGACGAGCAGGAAAGAAGTAATAAGCGGGAGGAGAGTGTGAAAAAGGACTAGCATTGTGAAAACAGATGTTAGGAGTAATGCTTAAGGAAGAGGTGGGAGAAAGATTAAATGATCGTGTTGTAACAGTTAAACTGCATGTTGTTTAAGGCTGTATTTAAACCTTCCCGGGATTGAGCTTGGCTTTATCATAGCCGATTCCAGTTCGTTATTAACTAGAAAAAAATATTTTCAAACACAGCCTAAAGTGTGGGTGGGATAAAAGCTTCTATGCTGTAGAACCCTCTCGTGTCATCAAGTCAAAAGAGAGAAATTAAGTTTAATAAATATTAGTGTTATTTCGGAACGTATAGTGTACATTGTAAGGGTGCAAAAAAGATGAAAACATGGTTGGTTCATGTGTAAATATTAAATGTTAATATGTAAGCGTGCGAAATTCTATATCAATTACACACGTGTTATTTATAGATAAAATGACTGTGATAAATGATAATTATAAAAGATTAATTACAAACCACAGTGCAAGGCCCCGAACGAATGCTCGTGTCTACGGAGGACATGGTTACTTTCAAATCACAGATGTTTCCGTGTCACTAACTCAACATATGGGGCTATCTGTGGGCTTCAAAACTTAAGCCCTAAAGTGCAGCGACTGAATGGAATACACCAAGAGGAGGGGGAAGAAATCACCGTGCTCGCAGTGACCGCAAGTTGTCTAGTCGACACTTGCAAGTGCCCTTCCTTGAATCCCGGGGAGAGGTGAGACAGTACACGAAGATGCAATGACAGGTCCCTTCGACGTATTCAAAGACTTGTCCGCAGTGAACCAGGCTCAGATTGTGTGGCGAACAGACATTGGCTTGTTCTCGTCAGTCTGAATCGTTAGAAGAATACCTTCATCAATGCTCCCTAACCCACTCCTTTTGAAAGGAATTTATTCTGGTGCTTCTTTTACGGCTATTTTATATTCTTATATATGACAGTAAATTTGGACAAAATGATGCACAAAAAAACATCAAGCATTGAAAGAAAGGAAGACAGGAATATAAAACTGAGTATAACAGAAGAGAAGAAAATAATACCGAATGTAACAGAATACAGAAAAAGGACAAGGTGTAAAAGAAGCTCCGCTGAAACTATTTGTGTATGTTTTATTAGTATTTTGTTACCACTTTTCGTGTGCTTTTCAGGCACAAGTAACATTCGACATAAGTGGAACTCAGGAAGGAAACAAATGATAGAGGAGCGCAAAGGTGTACGTGAAACTAAAAAGACTGGCTCTGTACATAGAAATCAGAACATTGAGCCTAACAGTCTGTACGTTGCTTACTACCAAAAGCAACATTGATGAGCTTACATGTTTAAAATGATTGTCTTAAAAGGGTGCAATAAAGTTTGTTTCCAACAAAAGACAGCTGGCTGTAAAAGTGTGAACAATAACAGAGTCTCCGACGACAGCAAATGGTCTGAAGAAACAGGAAACAAATAAGCAAGAAACTCAGAAAGAGGACAGTCACACTGAATCTCACGACATCCGTGCACATTTTGCACAGCGATTTCAGAATACATTCTTCTAAAAATATAATAGGGGGCGAGATTTTTTTTAATGGAAAGGATCCATTTCTTTCATTTCTTAGTAATAAAGCGATCATTGCAACAAAAATTTTGCCAAAATCCGTGCTTGTGACGCTAGTTTCTGGATGACTGTCCTCTTTATGAGTTGCATAATAGTATTTCCCAAAGTCTTGGCGAACAGCCTCCTTCTTGCCACAAGATGCACGCTTACAGACATTACAGTGCAAAGAAATAGGTCAAAGACGTGAATTAACGTTGGTACATCAGTCTAATTCCCCCCAGCCACCACTTCGCCTGCTGGCTGAGGCCTTCACACCATCAACGAAATCATGATGTTGACCTCTTTCTTGTGCACTGTGTTGCTTGTACACTTGTGTCTCGAGAGCGGAAGAGGGTATTCACCCAGATATGGGGCAAACAGTATCTCGTCATTAGAAAATTAAACTGCCTCGCACTCAAGGCTTCAGGTGAGTTGGTGAGAGACTGATGGACTGACTAGAGACAAAGGTCGTTAATATTTCTTTAATTGGAGATCACTTTACTGCAACTGACGTTCATAACAGTTGCAATTCGAATGTTTTAACCAACAAAAATTAAGGGAGAGTTTGATCATATGATTGTTTTATGTAAGTCGAAGGACCAGAGAAAATGTTGTTCTGATAGATGGTTACATTCCCCCTGCTGAATTACCATAATACAAAAAAAATTGAAATTTATAATGGTATCTCTATGTTGCATCCTGGAATTGGTTAGATAGGCAAACACCCTTTTGTTATTACTGGTGATCTCAATGCTCGAACTGCTGCTGAAAATGTCACATTCTGATGACTTATTTGAAAACATAGCAATTAATACTGAACAATGCACAACTGATTCAGCCAGTCAATATAACAGAATCTCAGCTGATACTGTGATAAACTTATTTGGAAATACTTATTACAAATCTGTAATTAATTTTAAAAATGGTTGCTAATGGTCTCATTTTGGAGACTTTTTCTATGATTTTGCAAATTTATCTAGCACATGATTCAGCGTGATAGATTATATTGTGGTGACAAAATCTTTGTTTTAAAAAATGCAAAGCTTTTAATTAATGTCATCCAAAGGACTGAGCCCAAACATATGCCTATAAGCTCCTCGTTTCGCTTGAATTGATAATGCCAACCTCAAAGTGAAATCAAAAAGTCACGGCTGTGAAAAATTTGTGTGGAAAAACGCTAAATTTTCAAGGGAAAAAAAGGTGAGAGAGTGGTTGAAGAGTGGGTGGGTTTGTATAGATGGATGGGTAAATTGGTGAGTTGGTAGATGGGTGGGTGGGTGCGTAAGTGCGTGGGCGAAAATGTGCATGCAAGAGTAGCTTTGGGTGATTTATGAGTGACGCTTGGAGGAGCGTATTAAAAAGTGAGACGAATTCTTTGTTTTGTGTTTTCTTTGTCCTTGTTAGCAATACATGGCAATGCAAATGCTACCAAACAACACGCCATTGATTGTCAAATTGAGCGACAAAAGCGAACACGAAACGCCAGATTGGTCACCATACACAACGGGATCGGACATCTTTATTACGCCTCACCACTAAAGCTTGGGTTCCTCCATACATGCAGCTTGCTGCTAGAGAAAGTGAATTTCACCCAGTCATCCTCGCCGGAAATGACAGTGCCACTGCTGTTACTAATGACCACCCGACTGCCGCGCCCCCCTGATGCACCCGAGCATGCGCAAGTCCCGCTGATTGCGAAAGGATAAGCATGTGGCGGCACGCGTGACGATCGCGGCAAGAGGTGGACCCGAACCCTTTGTCCTTCAATCAAACCGCCGCGAGCTCTCACGAGGGATCGCCAGTTGCGCGTAGTACCATTAAGCCTAATCCCAGGTGGAAGATCAACCGGTGATACGACTGTTAGAGCAAGGAGGAAGGGTTGGGGAGTGGGCAAAGCAGACGTTTTCACTGAGCAGGCAGAATTTGGGGGATATTTGTTCAAACGGCGTGTAATATGTGCACTGCATTTTGCGCCCCCACACGCACATTAGACTAGAGAGGCAGACAAAAACATCTTAACAAATAAATTCACAAGCGCCTGTCATGGAGATTACATACTTTCATGCACACGCTCTCTCTTTTTCTTTCTCTCTCACGCATACATTCTCTCTCTCTCTCTTACTCTTTACTCATTGAGCACAATAGCGTATTTATTTGGCACTCTGAAGCTATTCTAATTTAAAAGGGACAAAAATGCGTAGACAATGTAAGGAAAAACGCGAAGGAAAGCCAGACAAAATAACATATCTTTGAAAAAAAAAGTCATGCTGTGGTGGTTTGTGACGGATTATGGTTGGTGGCTGTTGCACCTCACGCCTTCCCTACTTCTGTGAGCAACCAACAGATTCGCTTAGTTGAAAGCTGTCAGCGTGGCGTGATTGATAATGATCAATACCTTCATCCTAGAATAACTTGGCTAATTTTTAATACAGCTTCTTTTGAGGGGGGAGGGTTGCTTCTTGCCACAAACTGCCTGGAATTTTTCTTCGCTGAAAATATTGAACAAAGAAGCTCACAGTGCGACACACTTTGCACCTGCTGGCTAAAAAATAATCAGCATGAGTAATGTTGTGTTGATGCCATGGTGACGACGAAACTTAACATCCCGCATTTGAATAAAAACCATGTTCATTGGAGTGCAATGAAAATGGGGTTTGTCTGGAAGTGTTATTTTTCTGAACTTCTCTTCCTTTATGCCCCATCTAGACAACACACGGTCATAGGATTGTTAGTTACTGTGCACCAAAACAATGGAACTCTCTCCCTTTCCATATCCGCCACCTCCCCACTATTGAATCCTTTAAATGCGCACTGAAAACGCACGTCTTCCTTACTTGTAAGAGTACTCACAATGCCTGTCCTTTTTCACACCCTTCCCCACATTCCGCTTATTGCTACTTCCCTGCTCGTCTTCTTTTGCAAAATCATTATACTCTCAGTCCTTGTTACTTGGATCCTCTCTACGTTTTTTAAATTTGTCTTTATTCATCATCGGTACTGTTGTTTATCCTTTCGTCGTTCATATGTGGTCTGTTTGTTCTTCTGTCTTTCGTATGTCGCCCATGTCTCGTTCGTGCTCTTAAGCGCTTAGGAGTGTGAGTATGCACTATAAAAATTTGGCATATATTTTTGTATTGTGTACATACACACGCTTGCAAGAGTGCGTGCATGTGTGTGTGTGTGTGTGTTCATAAATGCACTACTTTATGTGATAATGGTGACAGCAGCTAAAAGGTTTGTCCCAAACAATCAACTCTAACGCAAATGCCTCATACCGAAATGGCTGGGGGATCGCGGTCTCGTTTCGTTTTTGTGATGTTTTGGAGAGAAGAGAGTCACATAGTGTCAGTCACTAGAAATTAGTGAGATGTGCTGTCTAGAACACGGTCATGTAGGCATGTAGGAGCAAATTCATTGCTTACGCTAGGCTGAGAGACCGTTACAACCATAGCTGGTAGCATGAATTTACCTCTTTTTAAAAAATTTTATAAAATTAACGAAAAGAGGTAGACGAACAATTAAAATTGATAATAATAGATCAAAATGTGTAGAAAAGAATCAGCTTACCTTGCGTTTGCATAAAATCACACTTTTATAGTATTCCCAACATAAAATGCCATGGTAATGAGTATAAAGAAATTTTTTTTACAGAGGTTGCACGAGCCTAAAAAATAATAATAATAAAATAACATAAGGGAGGAAACTACTAAAACCGTTGGGAAATCGTCTACCATGATTCCCTCCCTTGAAGTGGCAGGAAGTCAAAAGATTTTCTTGTAAACAAAGAAAACCGCCACATTAGAATCGAAGCACGTTGTTGTGTCTCACTTTGACATGGATTTTTACTTCAACAACCGCAAAGGAGAAGAAAATAGCAAGTAATATTCACATTCTAATGTATATTCTAATAAAAAAATATGTTTTTGGGGCTTTATGTCTGTATATATTGTGTAAATCATTTTTTTTGTTAATATCCGACCAGCGAATTTCAAAAGTTCTAAAACGTGTACGGTCGTCATCTTTCATTTGATTTTAGCACTCGAAGACAAAACCTATGTATCTTAAAATTTACACCAAGTGAATGTTTTAAAAATGCTCTTTAAAACAGTGTATTACAAATGGTTGTCTTTACTGTAGGTTAATAACTATAAATTTTCAAAGCTGCCTGTCGAAATTTCAATACCGGGTATTTGCTAGCCATTTTCCAAACAGAAAGACAGGTACCGTGGGAAAACGCAGAAAATTACTGTCAAACGTAAAAACTACGACATAAAAAGAAGATCAATCGATAGAAAAATGAATCAACTATCGAATTCATTAATTTTTTATCCGAAACAACGCATTTTAAAACGTAAAAAAATTAGAAAAAAAGCCCAGGGCGAGTTCGCCCTGGTCGGGGCGAAGCGTCGTCCGCGCTCCAGAGCGAATTCGTTTAAATGTTAGGAGTAAGGTATGAGCAGCCTTGTAACATCTCGGTCGTCGGGACATAGCCGTAGTAGTTGTATGTGAAGACAATAGAGGTGTTTAGAAGACGGCTGTGGTAAAGACAAGGTTGACTTTAGAAAGACAGTGTAAAAGTATGGAAGTCAACGGCGAAGTACACACTCGAGAAGAACGCTGTCATGTCTGGAAGACAGTTGTAATATCGGGAAAATGGCGATGTGTGAACGGCACGAAATAAGAACAGTCCGAATGCACAGTGTGAGTGTAATAGGTTAGGGGTAGGCCTTGTATTGTTTCGTCTGTGAATGGTGTCTTGTGTTTGACGTCTTGTGTGCGTCATTTGTTCGTCGTAATTTTGGGAAAAAGAATGACGTAAAAAGAATAAGGAAGAAGACGGTTCCATGTTCAGATAGAAAAGAGAGAGCAGCAAGTTCTTCATCTTCCATAAATCAACTAGAAATCTCTTCACCTTCATTCCCACCTACTGGGGGCTCGTCGAGCGTTGTGTATGTGTGTAATATGCGTCGTATGCAAGGTAAGTGTATGTACGTCCTATTACAGTGAGGTTTGTAAAATACTCGTGTATGGTGATATTTAGAAAGCAGGCAGAGATTCTGAAATATATTGATCGCAGTGATTGTTTAATCATTTTCAAATCTTGTTTTTAAACTTCATAAAGATGTGTTTGTTACTTAGTCCTATTGTGTTTTGCTTGATCTCTCCATCTAGTTTGCAAGAACTTCCTGATGAATGCAAACACGCAAGTCAAATGCAGTCTTGCTTTAGAAGCTGTTGCAGGTGAATGGCTAATGAAATGTTCTTTTATTCACTGTGTCCTTAAAAACAAACAGTGTTTAATAGAGAATTTCTTCTGCAGTTAGTTACTTGAGACGCAGTGTTTACATAAGGAGTTTAAATTATTGATTATTATTGATTCTCGAGGAAATGAATGGCGATAAGTAGCAATGTATACCGCGTTTTCTTTGCTCAGATTCTTTGAGTACACTTCGCTGAGATGAATGCCTTAATACTCTTGTGTTCGAATCTTTAAAATATTGATCATTCAGGAGTTTCATTTTCGCTTGTTTGACTGGTCAGTGAATTTCTCCCTTCCCATTTTTTAAAATCCAACCTGGCTGGCCTTCCAGGCATTATTCATCGATCAATACAGACATTAGTCACCAGTTGTTTGAGATCCATCTACTAGGTATGTTTGTCGGTAACTACCCACTCCTCCTGCTGTTCGCTTGCCCGCTAGCTTATGTCTGAAATGTCCGAACGAAACGCTTACACATCACACATGTAATGCATAATTAACTCTTATTTATAATGAAGCTAGAAAATGGCTTTTGCACGTTCCGAAATGCAATTTTCTGTCATGTTTACACGTATTTGCAAGAGGGCGCGTGTGTGTGTTTGTGTGTGTGTTTATTCGTCAAAACTACGTAAATGGCCAATGTAGTATTGGTTATAGTAAACTACTAAATGCCTCTCCCTACTGTTCGGGAATGCCAAACGAGACGTCTATACAATATTTTATCCTATTATTCCACAACTTAACCATTTAACTTAATTACCTGGTACTGGTTCTTCTAAGTCATCATCGAGTTACACTTATTGCATTGTGTGCCCGATGCTTGTCTTCGGTATGTCTTTTTCTAGTTTTACAATCATAGTTAAAACGACAAGATAATCAAATGAAGCAAGTTTACCTACATTAAACAATACTCTTCAGCAAGAATATTAGTATCTATCTCACTAATAACACAGAACACGTAGTCTTTTAAAGCAGACATCATGCTGTTATTAGTTCTGTAATCTCTGATTAATGCATAGCTTAGTGTTTAAGTATGCCGTCAGCACCTAATGTCAAACTATACTTTCAGCATCTGTCAGTATCTTCCGTTAAACTGTACTCAGTAGCTGTTGTCTAGCTACATCACTGAGAACAGACGTCTGTTCAACTATATTATTATCACCATACAAGCTCCAATCGATTTCCGTTCGCGCGAAAAAAAAAACACCATCGTGACCAAAAGGGACACGAATCTGAGGGATTACTTTAGCAGCGACGACCATGTCATGTTTATCCTCTCAATAGCTTCGTACTCAAGGAAAAAGCTGGAGTGTGAGTATGTCTCACTCGCGCCCAGCCAGGCTCCGTGAGCGCGCATGGAGGGTTTTGCTTCGGGACTGTTGTCCCTAGTGATGAACATATTTGATCTCCTAAAACGCTATTGACGACATGTGCGACATGTTGTTTGAAGGCTGTAATGTGGGTACCCTTTAGAAATGTCTACGCTGGAGGATCAAAGGGTAATGGCATTTTCCGACCCTAACCGTCTGATCGCATAAATTCTGGGGATGAGTTGAGAGGGTGGAAAGGCACGACACCCTGGACAGGACTTATAAGCAGCTTAAAATGACGATGAAGTAATGTTCTTTGGACGTCTGCACCAGACACTCCGTATCCTCCGAGTATCATAAATGGGTTTACCTGCTTCACATTGTTTTCGATTTCTCCTTTTCAGTTATAAGGCTTAAAGAAAGACTTCGGATAACATGCCATTAGAATGTCCATAATCCTTCTTCTTCCTCCCCCCCCTCTCTCTCTCTAACCCCTGACATTGCACATTTCTCTCAGAGGAGGAAAGGCTCATATCAGAAGGCTGTGTGTGTGTGTGTGTGTGCGTGCGTGTGTGCGTGTGTGCGTGTGTAAGGCTATGGCTGTGTGCGAATTTTTCTTTTCCAAACACTTTGATTATTGTTATTTCAGCGACAAATGGAGTAGGATATGTAGATTTTTTATCACGGTAAAGTAATAAAATTTGCAAAACACAAATTTGCCATGAATGTCTCTTTTTGTTCTCTTTCGCTGGAAGTGAAATCCCAAAAGCTCCTTAGACCCTTGTTTAGGCAAGCGAAAACTTTTCAATCCCCTGCTATGCATACAGACCACCTCACCCCACCTACGCACGCACGCGCGCGCGCGCACACACACACATTATAGAAATATAGAGAAAAAATATTTTTTCTCTGTGAAATGTTATTTCACTTGTCATAGCCAAGTAGGAAACTCATACTGTTAAAGGTTTCGCAACCCTTTTGTTATTTTTATTTTTATCTCTTTTGTCTGGCACCAGCTTGACGACATGGGAAAATTCTTTCTTTCTGATTATAAACGAGGCAATTTCGTGCCTGTTACTGGATACAGTAAAATACTTGCAATGCGAAATAGAAATGTCCCGGGTCAGTAGAATAACCCTGAACTAAATAAATGATAGCGACTCTATGTGTTGGTTTTATTTTACGCTGTCGAACGCATTTGTGAATGGCCTGCCTCCGTCTCTCCGCACAGCGGAGTCAGCACATGCCTTCCGATCTGGAATTACAGCATACCTCTTTTGGAAACACCTACTATAACTCGTCCATCCTGTTGTCCTTTCTTCCCCACATTATCATATCTTTGCGTTCCTTCATGTTATTGTATTACTAACTGGTGTATGTTTGTGTATGTCTGTATGTTTGTTTGTACTCAGTTGTGACGACTACATCACACGGACTCTGTCCCCACTGCCCCTGGTCTCCTGTGAAGCACGCATTGAGCTCGCCTCCGTGTGGGGAAATGCGCTTTACAAATTCTATTATTATTATTACTATTAAGAAAGGTTTCTATATCTCTTTTCTGTTTTCTTCCTATCATTCTCTTTCTACTTCTTCCTCCCTTCCTCTCTCTTGCTTTTTTATTATTATTTTTCTCTCTGTCCATGCGGTGGTCCGGTGGCTCAAAGGTTAGCGTCTGTCACTAATACAGTGAGGTTTGGTTGTACTGTGTTGATATCGTGTCTTATAGGCAAGCTGTTTTTTTCACTACATGTGGCACTTTTACAAGGCTGGTGGCTTCGTCGTGTTATAACTTTAGTTGGTGGTTCGTCGTAAAACACTCTCGACACCCCTCTGTCAATGAAAAGGATTCACGTTCCTACAAAAGTTCACTTCACCGGAAGGCATGCTACAGATCCACACAAAGAGAGAGGGAGAGGCTGGATGAATGAAACGAATGTTTATAGGAGGACGAGAGCATCCAAAGAGACAAGCAAAACAATACGAAGACAGACTTTTAAACAGAAATACGGACAAAGAGACAGCCATGTCCACCTTTACTTATGTTACTTAGACCTTGACTACACCGATAAACCTGACAGAAGGACTATGATATCTAAGTCCTGACGATGAAGGATGCTAGTGGAACACGAAGCATGCCTATCAGTCTAGCTCAAAGCGTGCGCGGATTCGGTCTGCTTATAAACCATCGTCTCGCTTAACTGTCTATTGTAACAGCAAGCCGATTCATTTTTATCGGTTAAAATGCTCCTACTCTGCTGCTTCTGCTTCCTTCACCAATTTTGTTATTCTTACTGCACATTGTGTTTCTCCCTTTTTGAAGGCTGGACCAGAGGCAACAATGGTGTAGGGATCGACATATTTATACACACACATACATTACGTTATTTTTCAAGACTGCATTTTTTTACATTACATTTCAAAAACTACGATTGAAGACCAATAATAAGACGGAGTAGACAGCACAAGGCTGAACTCAACAAGTAACTTTTTTACTCCTCATTTAAGTGTTCATTTATAGAGAAATTCCCAAACGATTAAATACAGGAACAGATAAATATCTAAGGTGTTTGCGAGGTTTGTTTTAAATTGTTTAGGGTCTTCGATCGCATTCTTGCAAGGAAAGTATCTCTTTTTTAGGATGATGAAAAATGGCAGAACCTTCCACAAGTCCTTCGATGTGTCCTCCTCATGCTTATGTAACACGGTCTTGCAGGCGACACACTTCCGTACTAGAAGCCAGTGGAGTGACAGCAGGTGTGATGTATTCAGAGAAATTCGTACGAGTAATGATCCTATGTTTTCATTTTTCTGACGTCTGTCAAAAATGTCTAGCACAGTGGATTATATACTTTCATGGATATGACTGGAGCCAGAGCCTCGGTGGGCGAAAGCTGCCATGGAACGAAGTTTCCAACATGATTGTATTGACGGCAATAAGCGTCCTGGATGAATGTAATGACATGCACATACATGGCCAGTTCAGCATGGTTTGACAGTCCAAGATTATGTATAGAGTCGATAAACGGGATAGAGGCAAACTTGCACTTTGTTGACACCATTCAGCTCATGTTTACATTTAGGGGCCACACAAGAAAACTGTTATTGTGCACACTTTTAGAGTCGTCACTCACGACAACAGCTACGGCACACTTTTTTTGTTTAAATTAGTTTTTTCGGTTCTTCTGGTTCTGAAAAAATTGACGAGGAGGTTGGAGTCATCACCAAAGGAAGATTGTCCAACCAGATTTTCAATACCTGGGCCAGCCTGATAGGTGTAATATGAAAACTGTACTGATTCTGATGAAGCCTTTGTAAGAAATTCTTCATCATTGTCCCGTTGACGTCTTTGCAGTGTCATTGTGATTAAAACTGGAAAGAAACGATTTGTGGGTTCTGTAGATTAATTATTCAGGTGTGCTACAGAAGGCTTCTTGCACGCATAATTCACGGTTTGCAGGTAAAGCTTAATGCTAGTTTAAAAGTCAGTCAGAGACGTATAGACAGATTCTTTGTTTACAGCGCCTTCCAGTATGACATGTACGTAGAGATCATGATAGCCCTGAACATAAGGTAATATTCCCAAATCGCTCAGGTTGAAAGAAAGAAATAAAGAAAACAAGAAAAATGAAAAAAAACTAAATACTGACCGGAAGAGACGCAACCGACAATCGCCACTAAAGTACAGTGCAGCATAATAAGGATTTAACTATTTGATACAAAGTCTTTC
Organism: Marisa cornuarietis; assembly: GCA_004794655.1. Lineage (NCBI taxonomy): Eukaryota > Metazoa > Mollusca > Gastropoda > Architaenioglossa > Ampullariidae > Marisa > Marisa cornuarietis. Next base: position 15,661,722 of record SMMW01000001.1, read on the forward strand.
TCTCTATCTCTCTCTCTATCTCTTTTTCAACCCCCAGCCCCCTAGCCCCCAGCCCCCAGCCTCGGTTTTCTGACTGCTCGCTTACATTCGTACAGTGCCACATGATATTTGCATTGCTTCACTTATTCATCTAGGAAATCGAAGTGCTCCTTTTGCGGTGGTGAGCAGAGGAAATCCGGTTCTATTATATAACGAAACTGAACACTGCCCATTCTTTAAATAATTTAACCGATTCGCTATCACTGGAGCGTTGATTCTTTTCATCCCCTAACATTGCATCATTTTTAATTCTATTCTTTTCTGTTTAAATCCTGAGATACCATTCCCTTTTGTTCATTGGGTGTGGAGGAACCAAGTTCAAAGGAATTAAAGAGTGAAGGAGAAAGAGAGGAAGAAGAGAGGTAAACAGATAAAAATTGGTACGAGAGGGTATGTATGTATGTATGAGTGAAATCATGTGTGTATTAACGTATAAAAGAATGCATGTATAGACGAATATATAGACGAACGTGCGTGTGTTCGTGCGTGCGCGGTCGCAAGTGCAGGTACTGGTACGGGTGTGGATACGCGCGTGCGGAGATGTGATTGCAAGCACCCTGCTAGATAAAGGCTCAGGGCAATCCTTTTGTTTGCGTACAACTTGACCTCATAAAGTGGAAAGCGCCATCGATCATCCCTTCAAGACACAACTCCAGTCCGCCGCAGTGTATCGCATTGTATCAGCTGAGTACCAGAGTAAGTGAGTGAGTGAGTATTTGTGTGTGTGTGTGTGTGTGAGAGAGAGAGAGAGGAAAAAAGAAAGAGAGAGATATTTAGTGCCTACTTACCTCACCTGTCGCTGGTTTCTGCGATGACGATGAGAGAGCTGGAGACTTATATAATAGTAAATAAATAAATACAGTTACTAGAGGGAATATTGTGTATGTTTGAGGGTTTGGTTGATCGTGGCCATGTATCTTGGATCCGATTTTAGATGTTATTTTACACTTGTCCACCAAAACTGTTACTTAGATGGCAGGAATTCGACTGATTGCGCGATAAGAGAGAGCTATAGAGAGTAGAATTACATGAACTTTCTTTCCTTTACATTCATAATACTGTCATCTTCTACGCTTCCTACATATTTGAGCTGCTGAATCAAGTTTTTAACCTCTGCCCGACTTGGCGAGTTTTGTGATCAAAGGGAAGCTACTGATTTATTTACAGACTGCAGCCTCCCTTGTGTTAATGATTCTTTCCCCTTTGGTCGAAGCGCAGGAAGAAATGCCAAGTATAGAAGATAATATTGGACTTTTCTGGCAGTCTTTTGTTCAAAATAACCTAAAGCAAATGCAGCCCTTGTTGTAAGAAATATAAATGTAAATCTTAAATAAATAATAAATAGACATACAAACATTGTTCAGAGTACATGATTCCACCATGTAACCTATATTCTTCAAAAGCTTATTGCTCCGTTTCATGGACACCGCTCTCATTTTGTTTCTTCTGTGAAACTACATCAACTATTGTTGTTCAGTTTATATGTGACCTTGCGCCGTTTATTTCTGTTCTGGGTTGTTCTGCTATGCCTGGACCAAGATGTTACTACAGACCCCTTCGTCCACTACGGTCTCTGCAGCCTATCTCTCATCTTAGCCATCTAGTCTCAAATTGTTCGGTTTACGGGACTAGCTGTTTCCATCCATTTTACTGCACGTTGAATATTTTCTCACATACGGGGCCGTGCAGTCTTCACCTACATGATCTACATTTTCTGCTGATTAAATTTTTGTGTGTAAACCACCTTAATTGAAGTCACCATACTAAGTGTGTTATACTCCATCCTGCTTCATGAACTTTCTAGACTACTATCGCGTTCACTTATCTTTCTCAGTGCTAGGATTTGACAATCATGTGCCCCTGTTTAATCAAAACACATTTTAAACAAACTGTTCAAACTAACATTTCCCCACCTTTTTCCTCCTCCTTGTCCAACTTGCTACGAGATCTTGATGCTTATTTACCTTTAAACTATGATGTTTGTCTCTGTATATGTGCTATGTTGTGATCCATGCATGTATGCAATGTTCGTTTTGAGTCGATATTTCTATATTTGTGTACGTTTTGCTTTTGAAGAGAACACTGAGCCTTCTTAAAAGTGAGGAAATGCATAATAAAATAATGATTGGTCTTATCATTTTTGTTGTTGTTGTTATTATTATTATTATTCAAAAAACTGAGGTCTTGAACACCTCCACCCCATCCCCCCACGACTTGAAAAAGGTTAGTGGATGACCTTTACCTTATTATTATTATTATTATTATTATTATTATTTAGCACCAGCATACACGTTTTCAAGACCACTGGGAAAGAACAACGGATACTTTTCAGAGTGCATAATGCAATGGCTAGAGGCTCAGAAATACAAATTATCTTAGTCTTGTGTGTTTAATTCATACCTGTACTTAATCCTATCCTCTTTGAAAACTTATCCTTCCGGTCACGAAGAAAAATAAACAAAACAAACAATTTCAACTTCGACACGTTCAGCACGTTCAGCATCGTACGCTATGGGTGCAAATCCCATGCACATTTGTGTTGTTTGTTTGACCGTGTAAAATCTAGCTTGTATGTATGAAACGCATTTGCTTGCTCATTTATAGCATTAAATGATGACTTACCTTTTGTAGACTGAATCTGTGAAACTGCGATTATGATCAATCTCCGAGAAAAGTCTCTTGAAGTGTTCGACTATTCTAACGTGTTGAAAATAGTCAGCTGACCAGTGTTGGTAGTATCAAAAGAGACAATCATAAACTGTAGAAAGTAGCTGCCCAGTTTACTCTCTTTCTGTGGCTGATAAAAAGAATGGATCTTGTCGAAGTATTCACAAGTGACTTAGTGTATAATTTAGTCACTAGGCGCCATTGACTAGGAGCGATTCATGGTTCTTGAAAGAGAAACAGGCTGCAGGAAGCACTTGTCTGAAGTCATATGGTAAAGCGATGGAAAGCATAAAGACAAAGACGAAAACACCTGAGACATCCACCAGATTGCACACACATGGCGGATGACATAGAAATCTTGCAGAAAATGACTGGCACATTTAGAGAAAAAAAGTTTTTAAAAGTCTTGTTCCATTTTAGCTTCATCGGTTTTTTTTAGTACAGACTATGTCATTCGGTGAAGTCCGAGTAACTTCAACAGTTTTGTTTTTAACTTCTACCTCCGCTGAAAACAAACTGCTCATACCTCTGCATTATGCCTGAAACTGCCTGTCACTTAGTGCGGAACGTTAATCTCGAAAACTCCTTCATTTGCTTCCAAATTTTACTGGCGAGTCAAACACAAAGGTCGCAAATCCTAGACACTCGCCATGACAGCAACACGCAGACGACTGCTGTCAGAGAAATTGACACCCGGTGCGCAAATAAAAAGTGATAATAAACCAATCCAAAAGTTTCTTCGAGGTTTTATTTAAATTTACTTCTGTGCAATCAAAACTTTTGTCTAAGATCTTGAAAACGAAAATCTCGTGATCAAAATAAAGTTCTTGCAGACGACCAGTCTAACCCACCGTTTCATAGTCGCAATCTGTTTTTAATTTTAAAATAATAATAATAATAATAATAATAAAAGAATTTATATGCATTCGATGTATCAGGATACATTATAGTAAACTGCTTCAAATTATACAAGAGGGGGTATTGCTGGACTAGAAATGACTACCTCTGTAAGGGACGTAATCCTTGCAGCTACCAAATTAGTTGTTTTTAGCTTTGTCTCCCGTAATCCTAATGACAGAGTGGTCCTAACGTTGTCTTCTTTCAATGTCTCCCTTTCTTCGTGTCTATCGCTTGCTTACAGAACAGATTAGACGCCCGTGATTGTAATATTACATTATTTCTGAAAGCAAAGTGTAAAGTTTATTAACAGCCATCATCAGAAATATTTGTGTGCAACTAGTATACATTTAGTAGTTATTCATGGGGGAGTGGGATCTGAATAGTGCTTCTTAATAACACTGAGTTTGATGACAACACGTCACTCTAGTCTCTCTTCCTTCATGCATCCAACTTCCAGCCTCCACCACCCCTTTCCCTCGTGCGAGTAAGCTGTGCGCTGAGCACAAGTAGGTCAAAGTGCAGTTATCACAAACAGGTCGCACTGTTCTAACCCGATGGCCTTCACTTCATTTTGGTTGCACAACAGCTGTTGTGCAGCCGTTGTCAGACAAGAGGTTTTTCTCCCTGCTCGCAGCTTTCGCCACACTTCTCTCTACCTCGCTGAGCTGCTCCGAACTTTGAAAACGCGGTCGTTCACAGTAAGGCTTGGTGAAGATTCTAGTAGCTGGACCGTTGTCGAGAAGGCCGAGAGTGCTCAGCGTGGTGTCACGAAAATTACACAAAATGGCGGAGCCAAAGCGGCATCCTGGTCAGCAAGAGAAGGTGTATCCAGATATTTTCGATCTCAGGGCGATGCCAAAACAGCTTGAGGAGAAGAAGCCTGGACAGTTACCAGATTCAATGATAAGACAATTCTTTGAAGAGGTGAGCCTTAATAGTTTTCCCTACTTCTCGGATATTTGGCCCCTCTGATTCCTACATATTATGCTTAGATAATTCAAGAAGTTTATTTTGTAATAGAAGTTGATAAAGGTGTTTATCTCTGAGCACCTTATAGAGATGATTAATTTTATCTTATCTAGTCCTTCCACTACTACTAAGCCATTAAAACAAAATTTATAAAAATAATTACATTTGTACATATTTTCATCATCATGTTCTCTTTTATATCATACCTTCTTTTATCACAGTGGTCTCACTCTTTAGCCTACTTTTTCTTCTTTATTGTGATGGTATATGTATAAAAAGAGGCATTTCAGCTTTATTCTCCTCGCATTGTAATTAAAATACCATCGTACAGTATTTGTCGCAGTTAATGTGAAATCTCGGCATACTTTTCTGTTGTTTAATTCTTGGCAGCACAAGGTTCTGGTTTGTTCTCAAGCTCCCAAATCGACAAAGCAGCTCTTCTGTAATTTTTGTGTTCATTTAGGGTTACGTGGTTGTTGACTCCTTCTTCCAAAAGGAAGAGCTGGACTCCTGTAGATTGGCAATCGAGACTTTAGTGGACGACCTGGCCCAGATGCTTTACCGGGGTGGCAAGATCAAAAGTACCCAGATTACCCCTTTGTGTACCACTTTGATGTGTCCTGCACCTTTTTTGTCTTTCATTGTTTGTTTGTTTCTTTTAATACTTTATGTTTTGAAAGTGTATCATTTACCAGTGGCGTTTAATAAGAAACTATTGTGAGGTAAAGCAGGTGTTCATTATGGTCATTATCGCAACCTTAAAAGGAACATGAATTACAGTACGATAGGAGAAGAATGTTAAATAATTTTGTGAAGTAGTTGCTCGGTGAACATGCAAAGTGTTTCTCGTTCCTTAACATTTTAGATTTTTTTCCATTAGCTACACTAATGTTTTTTTAATGGCGTGTTCAGATCTGTATAAGGAATACGGACTCTTTGAAAGGCTGACCCACATCGAGAAGGAATTCCCTGGGGCAAATATTGTTCTTCATAAACAGGGACAATTACCACAGGTATAAAGTAACATCGAAATCTCTTCGTACTCTTAGTCTGCATTATCCTGGCAGTAGGCTTAAGGCAGTAGGGAAATGAAGGCAAAAAAACCTGAGTCAGTACATATAATTTTAGCAAATTTTGAGAACCTTTGCCTTTGTAAACGAAGCTCTGTATTGAAGTCTTTGCTAGCTCTGTATTGACATACTGACTAGCTCTGTGTTGACATACTGACTAGCTCTGTGTTGACATACTGACAAGCTCTGTGTAGACATACTGACTAGCTCTGTGTTGACATACTGACTAGCTCTGTGTAGACATACTGACTAGCTCTGTGTAGGCATACTGACTAGCTCTGTGTAGGCATACTGACTAGCTCTGTGTTGACATACTGACTAGCTCTGTTTGACATACTGACTAGCTCTGTGTAGGCATACTGACTAGCTCTGTGTAGACATACTGACTAGCTCTGTGTTGACATACTGACAAGCTCTGTATTATATAGTGATTAGCTCTCTAACACGTAAATCACTTATTTTGAACTTTATTTTTTATTCTTCATTTGTGAAACATAATTTTTTTTTAAATGACAAAAATTAATGGTCTTAACAAATTATGGCTGGTGCGCTTTTACTGTTCTCTGTTAGTACAAAGTTTTTGTTATAGTGCATTTTAAATTTCACGGCTGCTAAAATATGACATTTGATTAGCACTCGAACTTGGAATCGCTCCTATTAAGGAAATATTGTACAACCATGACGCAGGCTTTCAGAGATGTGTGGTCCAACCCTCGTCTTCTGAATGTGGTGGAGCAGATGATTGGACCTGACATTATGGGGCATCCAGTCTGGAACTTACGTACCAAAACCCCACAGAACGAGGCAACTACTGTCCCTTGGCACCAAGGTTAAAGCTTGATACTGGATACTCTGATCAATAAGCCAGGTTTTTTGGCATAAACTGTATGTTTAGAAAGAACTTTTCTCGCTGTTAAAACACTTGAATAACAATTGAAATCAGTCGAGTTAACGTTTGAAGCTCTGCATGAAAACACACACACACACACACACACGAGCACGCGCGCTCAGAAAACCTAGGAAGAGGAGTGAGATATTGGTGAGCAGAAGAAGAATGGTACGAACAGATAGAAAAGTGTGCACCTATTGTCACGTGGTCGCAGATTCCGCCTACCTCGACAACCGCTCCTACGAGGTACTTCAGGTGACCGCTTGGATCCCGCTGCTCGACGCCAAGCGTGAGAACGGATGCATGGAAGTGGCCGCACGGGGTCACCTTAAGGGCAAGGTGGCCACGCATCAGTGCTGTTGGGGCGGCACCTGGTATGTCATGCTTGACGAGCACGAGATGGAGGACACGCTAGGTAAGAGATCGGACTAGCCTTAATCTACGGGCTAACGAAGTATAAACATATGTCAGTATCCCGAAAATTCTGAGTAAGAAATTACTTCATTTATGCTTACATTAACCCTGCTGGGGTAGTCTAGCTGAGCGCATAGTCGAGGAGAAGTACTTTTCTTAGGTTTGACTGCCCTCGCTAAACATGTTGTCTTTGGATAAAACGCTTGGATTGAGTAATAGAAGTGGTGGTTCCAGTGTCAGGTAGGCTATATTGTCAGGTAGGCTGTACCGAATGCTTGTTGCAACATCAGAACCCACGCAGTCACTTCTATCTGGAATAGAATATGTTCATCATGAACAGTAGCATGAAGTAACATTGTTGCAGATGTCGATATAAAGAGAGACGTAGTTCTGTGTGAGGTTCCTTACGGTGGGATGCTGCTCTTGAACAATATGGTGCCACACAGAAGGTCAGTCGCTTTTGCAGAGTTGGTATCAGTCATATAAATCTGTTGTCAGCATTGTCTTCTTATTCATAGCAGTTTGGCAGCTAAATCTGATCAATAGAACGACCGACTTCTTTATTGTCATACATACATTTTACAAAGAGGCTCTGCTAAGCCATAACAATACTCTAAAGCAAAGACGCATTTAAGGGAGCAATGGTCGTCCGACATTTTTGTCTAATTAAAGTTTAAATTACAAGCACGTTAATTGCCTCCCAAGAATATGAAGTTTTTCTGAAGGTGCTTTGTAAGTAAATAATCTTTGTCTCTTCTGTCGTGTTAAAGTAAATCTGGCAGAATTGATAATTTCTCTCGATTTTTTTAAAGGCAACAGAGGAGACACATATCCTCGTTTGATTATTTGTGAGTAAGCTGTATTAACAAATGTCACGTTTTCTAGTACTCCCTGGCTTTTTAGTTGGATGACTACTGAACAATAAAACGAATAATAAATTAACTAAATTACACAAAATAAAACTTGGTAATGACTACGACGGATAGAAAGTTATTTAGAGTCAGAAAGTGATTGTGGATGGTTGAGTTGAGCCGTATCCCGTTAAGTATTTACTCAAGCATTCATCGATAATCAATCTGACAGTCTTGATAACCTTACTAATGACATCCGCTGGAGCCTGGACTTGAGATGGCAGTCTCCGGAGAAATCCGTGGGCTTCTACGACCTGAAGCAAGGCATTCTGATGAGGACTAAGGACAACCCGAACATGACAGTCAACTGGGAAGATTTCGACAAAATAGACCGCCACGCCGAGGCCAAAGAGAAAGTCAGCAAAGCATTCCCTGTAAGTGGCAACATTGGGTCATAGGGCTATAGTCGGTAATAGTTTGTTCTTTATTGTTAATTCTTTTGTACAAAATTTAATTGGTTAGTTTCTCTTTCCTGCTTAATATTTATTTTATTTCAGGGCATATTTTTGTTTACGTTCAATGAAACTCAGAACAGGCGTTTCTTTAACCGTACCAGTATTTGCAGCAGTTTGTGCTTTGTACTATCACAATACATCAAGTATTTAAGTATTAAAGGTACTTATAATAATAGTAATAATCATCATCATCATCATCATCATGATCATCATCATCATCATTATTTATATTGCGCTTTTCCAATGATTTTGTCAGAGCGCTTTACAGAAGTGATAGACAGACCTATCCACATAAACTGAATCGCTAACACCATGCACCCATATGCGAATGTAACACACACACACACACACACACCAGACACTACCCATACACGAGGTAAATACAGACACACGTTATTCACGGTTATGGTCAGGACAGGGTCGCAGTGAAGTCTCTGTTCGGATAGAAGGTATCTTAAGTTTGGACAAAGGTGGTAAGAGAATCAGAGTGACGAAGGCTGACAGGTAATCTGCTCTAAGTATTAAAGTGTTACAATTACTTGTTAAAGTCTTAAATTGGCTGATCGTAAGCAATGAAAGAAAGGTATGTTGACGCATAAACGCAAGTATTTTGTATATAATTGTTTGTGTGCTGTCTTCTAACATCATTTACTTTACAGCAAGATGACGTCGACGAGGAGTTTGACACCACCATCCAGGGTCCATGGATGTTTAAATGGGAGATGGTCCATATGAACAGACACACCGACAAGCTCAAAAATGAAGAAACCACCTGGCATAAAAACTGAAGTCCTGACGACAAGATTATTTTGTTGAAGACATATTATGCCTCGTCCAGTAACATGAGATCGCATTTTGCCTCAATTTTGTGACGATGAGTTAAGTTTCGGCTCTATAAACATATAATACTTTTTGCTCTTTGCGAAACATAATTTAAAACATTTAGCTGGAGCCTTGTCAGCCTAGGCTGTGCTTGATAATCTTGTCAGTTAACACACACACACACACACACACACACACACACGCCCTGGTTGGCCTCATATACACATTACACATACACAAATACATGCACATATACTCGCATATACATACACACACGTAATATACACAAGCACTATAAGATTGCATTTTTTCTAAATATTTTACTCTTTTTTAGTGCCTGTGAAACTTAAAAGATTTAAAATGTAAAATAAACACATTGAAATATAACAATGCAGTGCATCTCAGTGTGTTTTGTCGGCTACAAGTTCCCATTCAGGCATGGTCGCTGCTACATTTTTTTTTCATGGACAGAAGTACTAGTCCCATGGAATGCAACCGACTTGTATCTGAGCTGTTGCAAAAATTACGGTGGCTGTCCAAGGTTTGTGTCTTACACTGGAGATATTTAACGAGAAGAGGAAATAAATCTTCTGGTTAAACGAGTTTCAATGTAAAAAGCTTCAGCGCCTCATACCAGTGACCAGAAATGGAGATAAACATTTACATTGATTATAGGTCATCAGAGCTCGGGTACGAGTTCAGGGTAACTGCGATGAAGATGTGCCGACAGTAAACGCCCGTGACACTCACAATACGTAACACTTTGTAACACAGCAAACGCACGCCCGCACACGCGCACACACACACACACACACACAAACACACATTCAAACAAAGAATAACGCACGCATGCATGCGCACACACACACACACACAAGTACCATATACACCTACAGACAATTTGTCTGAGTCACTTTATTAAATTCACCATACGTATCATTATCCAAGTGGGATGGGTAGGTGAGGACGTGCTTGCATGTGCTTGTGACTCAGGGCAGTCCCGGACTAAACAAGAAGAAAATACTTTCTTTAAAAGTGGATCGCTGCCTCTTGACATTCTTTACCACCCATCCATTGTACTGATCCGTCTATGCGTGGAAGATGGCTGGTCCCCAGAGTCGATAGTTTGTCTACAAGAGTCCTGACCTACTTTTGTTATCGCGATCCGAGGCCTTTCAAAAAGATTGCAAAGCGGGAGATCGTTCACAAGAAGAGACACACTGACAAGCTCAACAATGATGCAGCCACTTGGCGCAGGGACAAAAATCCACTTCTATCAGTATCCCGTCACCCCGGGACGTAGCTTTTAGTTATACAAGACACTCGCCACGTTGTGAAGATTCACGTTTTGATCTCAGAATGGTTGTTACGAGAGACGTGACAATGAATCTACATTGTGATGAACAATTCTTTCTTATCTGAGTTAATGCTGTGAAGAAAGAACTAACCGTTAAACGGTCCTCCCGATGTAGTGACGTCTCACTTTGGAGAAATGTTACTTGAAAATGTGACTTGAAAAGGTAGAGTTACTTGACCTGTTCTGAGACAAGCACCGTGTCTAGTACTGGTATGTTCATTGATTTCAGAGAAACAATCTTGGTAAAAAGATGCGCTTGGGGTTTCTGCATACCGATTCTAGGTACCCTGAAAAACTATGAAAACGGACAAGTGAAGCTCATACCATTTTCAAGACCATATCGTGACAGCGAGAAATGTCTCAGATGAATAAAACTTTGCAATCGACCCCATGGGCAGCTTAGCACTTACACCTTTTACATTTGCACCAAAATAAGTTGAATAATTTAACACCAATGTGTAAAAAATGTGATCAAAAAGTATCAAATCAAAAAAGCAGTACTCGAGATGTATTTTTTTTTTTTTGGTGAATGACAAATATTGCCCTGAAGGCAAGTGTTCGCTGTTTGTCTGCACTATACTATGTATACATGGTTAGGTACACGTGTTACATTGATATAGATTTAAGATCCATGCCATTGTACGAACACAATTTTTGATTGCAAAGTTTTGCTGATGGTTCACTTAGAGACAAGTAGAACGACATTAATGTGACTAAATATGAACACATCAGGCATGTAAGATCAACAACTATTTTTGTCGAGAACAATTGAGGCTATGAATAACTATTTAGTGTATTGCGTCGTAGTTCAGGGCAGCATCAATGAGAGCATTGAATGCGGTGTTTAGTAAATAATGTAAAGCTGGGATTCTTTTTTTGATAATAAGGCATGATTCATTATTAATAATGAATTATTTTCTGTTCTAACGTTACTAGTAAAAATTGCTCATTTATCCTGCCTTGCAGTCAGGGAGGGCGCAAGGCGAAAGACAAATACTGCGACCCCCATTCTACCCCCAAAAATGTACTGCTCATCAACAAGAATATTGGAATAGTTATACATTTAGGCTTAACTATATTTTTCTTAACTCAAAATTTATAAATAAACCAAGGCTTACATATTACCATTCATGATTGTCGTGTTCTGTCTCAAGGCTCATCAGATTTGCATTCACGAACACACATGCGGCCAGAACATTTAGCAGTCATTCGACAAGTCAAGCGACAATGCCAATCGATCCGTAAAAAAACGAGTTTTGGTGACAACATGTATAATCTAGCTGAATGGACATCACGTGTAACAGTCCTTCCTTCCACACAAATGCTGTGGCAAGCTTATCCACTCAGCTTTTTTTCGTTGCCCTCCCGTCTACAGACCACACCAAGCGTGATTGTGAGATGATAAAGACGGTTAGATAGGACTGTAACGGATCCGTTTGCCATGGAATGTTTTGTTAAGCTTTACCACACCACTTACTCAACCACTTGCATCTATACAAACAAGAAAGGTGCTTTAAGAAGTAAGGAAATATAATTAAGGTAAAGAGACGAATCATGTTAATAAAATATATACAGCTATATGACAATGTATAAGAACCATGCAAACTTATCCTTACAAACTCTCATGATGTCGTGGCTGTAGTAGTATAAAAGTGGTTTTGTACAAGGATTCTTTACGACCAGAAGTGTTAGAACCCAGAAATGTCAAAGAATGGATCATTAAAATCAAACCTTTTTCGAGTATTTGCAAATTAATATATATATATATATATATGGGATATTTTAACTAAAATAAAGCCAGTAACACAAATGCAATAATTTCATGAAGAAAGCAAGACAAAGCTAAATTTAAAATGAGAGTAGAACGCTGGAAGAACCCAAAGTAGAAACAAGAAGAAAGTACACAATTGTTAATTTTTCGACCTTTGTAGATTTATTTCTTCATCTACTCATAGGAATACTAAAGGGGTAGGGCTTGTTGAAGAGGACCCCGAGGTAGGGAAACTTTGACCGGACGCTGATTCCAACGATGCCCCTAAAGGTGAATCGTGTGTTGAAAAAGAGAGAGAGAAAGACTTTAGTATTTTTACACATTTCTTCACACGTACTGCTAAGTAAGTATTATTGTTTTCAGTTTGCGCCGAACTCTGGTACCTGCTTTGCAATTAATGTTTTTTTTCTTTCGTGCAGTTCATGCTCCACCAGCTGTTTAAGTTGTTTTACCTTTTTCCACCACAGGTGCAATGATGTATGTCCTCAGGTTCACTTTATCACCTCATCTTCTTAATATTTCAAAGTCTCTTGAAGGGCGTTAGGAAACCACTACTGACTGGACAGGGTTAGAGCTATCAGTCTTAGGCCGATATTTCGAACGATGGTTCAAAAACGTTCCAAAAACTAACCTTGTAAATAGCGGCCACTGTGATAACTTTAAAAAAAAGTTGAACCCCTCGTTGACCCCTTTCTTTAGCCCACAGGTCAAGCTTACAACAACTCACTAGGTCTGAGCTGGATAGTTCAAGTCGAGCAGTCAGCTAAACTTATGATAAACAGTTTGCTGATTGCTTGCCTGAAATCATCAGCTAGCGCTGAGAAGCGATTTCTACACCTGAACCTAATTAACAATCTGTCATTTTTTTAGTCAAAGGGAGAAAATCGAGATCAGGAACTTTTCTATTCCTAAGTATTCTCCCTTGTTCTTGTTTCCGATGAATGTACGACTTAAGTAAGAGATAAGGCTCTGCTGCATTAGCAATAGCAAGAAATTTAACTTGACAGGAAATAAAGTAGTAAAAAAAGTAGTAAAAAGTAGTAGCACAAAATAACACGAGTATATGTAAATTCTTGTCCCACCCACTCCACTGTTTATTACCTATTAGGTTTGTATGAGTGTGAATATGCGCTATACAAATCTTCATTATTATTATTATTATTATTATTATTGTTGTTGTTGTTGTTGTTGTATTTAAACCCTGTCAGAGAACCAAGAAATTATTTTTCAAACAAGTGCATTTGCCTAATGTCACGTACGATTATTTCTTTCAACGACTCAACAATTTTATTATTGTATATGTTCCTGATGCTGTGTGCCAATAATTTTAATTATATATAAACCTAAACCATAATTGTATTATAGTCTGTTTGGGTAGAGCGGATATGAATGTGCTGTGGTATTGTTGTTTTGTCCTGGTTCCATACAGAGATGCAATTAAATGGCCTCTGGGATAAATAAAGTCCTAACTTTTCTTGTCTTTTTTTTATCTTCTTGTACATGCTGTCTAGGAGTGTTCAAGGTCTAAAAATGTTATAAAAAAGGTGTGTCTGGCCTTGATGTCTCTCTGCTGTATCTTTGCTTTTTGAATAAAAACTTTTCAGTGGTATTGAAACCTCATTTTTTTCACTTATCATAATGCCGAATTTGAAAAGCTTCCACTTTCTTATAGTCTCCTCTGGCATTGAACTTGTCATTGTTGAAAGCTAGTAGCACTAACATTTATTATTAAGAAACATTCATTTAATACGCGCATTTCTTTCCAAATTGTTTGAGAGAGTTTGATTTTTTCTTGCTTCAAAAGCATAGCTCAAGCAAGGGTGTGAGAACCTGTCAAAGTAACTACACACCATCTTGAGATCTACAGCATCAATTTATTCATTTCCACACTAAATTCCGCTCTTTATTCTCATCTCACCTTCTAATGTATAGTCCTTACTCTTTCGTATGCCTATCAAGATTTTGATGATTTTGTTCTCTGAAAGTCTAACTTTCTATTGTGTCAGGAAACCACACTAAATACCACGTATAATAAACACTCACCCTATTTGAAAAAAGCACTCCAAGTACTGTTTATACTAAATGTAATACAATGTTCAATAATTTTTTATTCAAAAAATGAAAAACAAACAATAAAAATACCACCAGTAGAATCAGGATGCCGACATAACATTTTGTTTTTTTATCGCTCACATTCTGTCCTCACTCAACATTTATGGTTTTATTTGTTATAGGCCCAACAACATCTAAAGCAACAATGAGTGGTAAGTGTTTATATCACGGAGTTACTATATAATTCCGTGATTTATGTCGTCCAATGTGACGTAGAATGTTGTGTGTTGATATCACCCAATGTGACGTAGAATGTTGTTTTAATCACCCAATGTGACGTAGAATGCTGTTTTTATCACCCATTGTGAGGTAGAATGTTTACAGCACCTAATGTGTCGTAGAATGTTATACGTTTTTCAACACTAAAAATGACACAGAATTATATTTTCCTATAACCCTTAAAGCATGCAGGACAGAATGTTATTTGATTTTCTTTAAAAATAAACAACCGTTAAATTTACACGAATAGGAAACAAGGCAAAACCCTTTTAAAATAAATAAAGATACCATGTAAGTCAACCGTGTACAGTTCAGCCTTCAATGTATTAAGACCTGCCTATAGGGCCCCCACCTCTATTTACAGTTTCCCAGTAACCTTTGAGCTGAGCCGACTGTCTCGCTCAAAACCTTTTTTATTATCACATTCGTGCGATTCGTCGCACACAGTAACTCTCATCGACGCCTTTCTCCAGCGAAAAGAAATGTTGCCTTACCCCTCACCAGATCAAAGTCGATATGTCACATTTCCCGGCGCTTGGAAAAATAAAAACGGTAATCTACGTTACGGTATAAAACAATAAAGTGGTGTAACATTCCAAAACAACAGTAGCGCATCACGTATAAACATAAACAAAAGCGTCAATAAAGTGCTATTTATAAAAGAACTGGCAAATCAATTTAGATGCATTTTGTACAGAAGGACATTTTGTGCATTTTGTAAATTTTCAAAATTAAATTATAATTTTTATAAAATTACTTCTAATCAAAGTGTTGAAGGAACACATAAACTTTCCAAGTAGACTGTACATCTGCAAGGAAAAAACTTTGATTTAAATTGGGACATCAAATGGACAAAATAATTTTGTATAGTCTTCCCTTGAACACTACGTGCACGCACTCACCCTCTCACGAACACTTAAATGAGCAGCGTTCCATAGAATTCACGAAAAAAAAGCATAGCAGACTCCTGTACTGACAGTCCTCTGAAGTTCTCGCCACCGGAAAAAAATTATCTACCTTCAATGAAAGCTTACTCTAGTCAATACTTCCCTTGTCAATATGAGACCAAGCAGAGTGTCACCCTTTGTTACCAAAACAAGCTCGCATTATAGACGACTCAAAGGGAAACAACGGGCTGTCTGTCCATCGAATCTCTAGAAGTGAAAAAAGAAATCGTCGCTTATGTCGGTGTTGGTGACGATGTAGTTCGCCGGCAGATGTCGCCTGAAAGAGCTGACAGTACTGCAGCGGCCGTTTCCTAAGTAGTAGTCTCCCCCACTGCCACTGCCTCGGCTGCTGACATCACCTGCATCGGGTACGACCAGCTCGCGCGCGCCGTCGTCGCAGGAATTCGTGTCGATGACGCCATCAACGCTCTCGCCGCCAAACTCTCCAGCGACGCCGGCGTCTCCGCTGAGCCCCCCGATGGTGACGACAAGGCCATCCTCCTCGAAGCTTGAGGTAGATGGGGCGTTGAAGTAGCAGGTGGAGGCCACGGCCGATGATTGGCTTGGCACGGAGAAGCGAGGGCCACCCCACGCGCTGTAGCCTGGCAAGAAGCTGCGTCCGCATTTCTTCGTCTCTCTGCGCCTGCGCATTGCCACGGCCAGGAATACGCAGAGAGTGGACGCCATCAGGCAGCCGACGATGTAGGTCGACATCAGCGTAGGGAAGGAGACAGGCGCCGGGTCGTGAAACATCTGTGGAAGTAAGCGCTCATGCTGATACATCAACAGTACTTGTATTATTCTGTTTTGTCCTCTTACATATTGTGAAATGTGAAACATTAAAGTTTCTTAGAGATAGATATTGCTTTTCAGTACCCTCCATTTTTATTATCTCACCACCTCAATGATGCTGTCCACATTAAAAATTGGTAATCGTCCGAATTTTACTTTACTGAAAAAAGAAATCAGAGTAGGGGGTAGGGGAATAACGAACCTTCATGATTGTTGTTCCGTTGACCGTCTTGAATTCTGAACAGTCCCTGCCTACTGGAACCTCATGTCCGTCGAGTGCCGTTACACAGGCTTCGTACAGGACGCCCTCGGACAGCCCAATGACCAGATGCTTCGTCACTTCCCGTGCGAACGTCACATCCGTCTCCTCTACCGAGTCGTTGCTTCTCCGCACCACCAGTCTGCAGCCGGAGAGCTTGCTGGTGCTGTTGACGCTCCACATGACCAACATGGCGGACTTGCTTTTGGGTTCCACGTGCACGTGTACTCTTGCGCCCAGATGATCCAGAGGCATCATCGGAGTAGGCAGGACGTTGACATAGGCCGGGTTTGCATCGATGGAATAATACGGTTCTGCTGTTGTCCAGTTGCAGGCTACAGTAAGTGCGTTTTCAGTCAGGTTCTTGCACTGCAAGTCACTCAGCGAAAGCGAGCCAAACGATCTCTGGTCTAGGTGAGCAGGTCCTGCACATGTCCATTCCAGCTGGTGACGTTGATGTTCTTGGAAAGTCATCTGCACCCAGTTGTGCAGCCAGGTGAAGCGACAGTCGCAGATCAACGGGTTTTCTTTCAGCCTAAGGTCCCCAAGGCGTTGCAGTCCTTCCATGGCGCAGACCGATACTGTCTCTAGATAGTTTCCATGGAGATCCAGCGACTCCAAGGAGTATTCAAGCCCTCGAAACGCTCCGTCAGAAAGTTTGACGATTGCGTTGCGCGAAAGATCCAGTTTTTTCAAATGTTTTAATCGTGCAAAAGCGTTCTCCAGAATATCGTTAATGGCGTTTTCTGACAAATCAAGCTCCTCCAAACTTCTCATGTCTGACAAAGAAATCAAATCAGCAGATGTCAAATTTGAGTTTCGCAGGCTAAGCTTCTGTAGGGTCTGGGAAGCGCCCGCGAATGTCTTCATCGTCAGAACGCCTCCCAGCTCACTTCCTGCAAAGCTCAGATGGAGGAGACGATTGTGGTTCTCAAAGACGCTGTCCTCCATTACCTTTAGAGGATTGTTTCGAAGGTTCAGGATCCTCAGATACTTCTCTGTCCCTTTCAGAGACTGCTTCCTAAGTTCAGAGATCCCGTTCTCACTCAGGTCGAGATGCGAGAGGAACTCATGCGCGGAAAGTGAGCCAGCTGAAAGCTGTGTGATGTTGTTGCCGCTGAGAACCAGATGCCTCAAATTCTGAAGGACCTGCAGCGACTCCACAACGGCATTAGACAGCAGGTTGTCGTTTAGCTTCAACACTTCCAGAGAATAGCATACAGGCCGAAGGGCGTTGTCTGCAATATCAGCCAAGTTGTTGTGAGACAGATCCAGATACCTGGCGCACAAAACCCAGAAGCAGTAAAGTAAAAATATTTTTTCTCAAAATTGACACACATAAAGGGATTGCAAAGGATAATGGGGAAAAGGTATATTGGTGACAGTAAACAAAAATTCAATAATTCTTGTAAATAACCAAATGCCTGTTTAATCGAAATCTCGAGACATGCAAAATGTACTGCTTCACAAAGTGTATTAATTAGCAGCCTCCGCGAACACAATTTAATGACAATTTATTGATAAATATTTTGCAGCTGTGTGTCCGAAAAATCACACTACTTGTTTTATTTCCTCTCTATAGTAAAACCCGTTTTTAACTGAACCATGTGTACAATCTCTTAAAACATACTGACTAAAGAACATGAATGGAAGTATTGTCACTAAATGAGACCCGCTATGCAGGTCAGGTATAGTGTGCGAGACAATATTAATTATTAAGTTTTACTGATTACGTCCAACCTTAAGTGCAGCAGATCATCGAAGTCATGGCTGCCCACACTGTTGATTTGGTTGTGAGATAGCTGCAGCTTCTGAAGGTGGTAAAGATTCCCCACTTCCTGTAGGTGTTGCGGCTGCAGACTGTTGGACTCCAGGTTGAGAACTTCCAGGTGTTTGAGAACTGACAGACCACCCGGTAGAATATTCTTGATGCGACAGCCCTGTTCGTATTTACAACGAAAATGGGTTCTATTTTTTTTTTCTTTTATTTGGGTGATGTGGGAATAATACTGAAGCCAGAGAAGAACGAGTACAGTAACATAAAAGTAAACACCATGAACAAAACAACTACCAGCATCCCCACTACCTCCACGAATATTCTAATGAAAATTAAGTATTACTAACTTCAAAACCATAAGAGCTAATCTATTTGCTTTTGAAATCATACTTAGAAATCTCAGACTTATAAACATGTTTGTTTCACTATTGTAAAAACTGATAATGCTACCCTGCTATTTTAGGAATCTCAGAATCTCCAGTTCTTTCTGTAAGTTTATAAGTTTGGAGCCAACGAGATTTCAAATAGTAATTTTTCTTCTTTTTCAGGCTGGGAATAAATAAAAAAAATAGAAGTGGCAAAACCCGATAGCTTGCCTGCAGATAGAGTTCTTTCAGCATGTGGAGTCCTTCAAACACAGAACTGGTCAGGGTGTCCACTTTGCACCCAATCACCCTTAAGACTGTCAGCTTGCTTAGCCGGTTAATGGCTGCAGTTGGTAGCCCCTCCATGGCGTAAACCTTTTAAGAGTACACGATCCTCATTAATTCATAAACAGAGTTACTCCAGACAAATCTTTCTTCAAATTTCTTATTACATCCGAGAAAATTTTCTTGACATTTCCTGTTACCTCAGACAAATCTTTCGTCGAATTTTTGCTATTTAATGCATTAATAAAGAGTTAATTAATAATAATAATAATAATATATTATTATTATTATTAAATGTATTTATAATTACGTCTTTTTTTCTTTACGCATTTCAGCCTCATATAGTTTCTCTCTCTCCCAGTCGGTCTCTGAGAGAGAGTGCGTGTGTGTGTGTGTGTGTGTGTGTGTGTGTGTGTGTGTGTGTGTGTGTGTGTGTGTGCAAATTATAAATAACTAAACAAATGGTGCATATGTCACTTTCATGATCGAGGGAGACAAAAATCTCATTCTGTGAAGTATTAGTCGAAGGTTGGGTATCCTCAAATATCCACACCCATCGCAATCTATACAACACACAACAACCTAGCATCTAGCATCTTGAGGAAATAATATTCTTTGGTCTCCTTTACTGTTGATTAAGCCTGCCCTCAATATAATCCTCAGGCACTTACGCTCCTTCTGATTATACCAAGACGAAAACTAACCACACTACACCTGCAAGTGAAGTTCTTCCAGAGATGTCTCCAGCCCTTCAAACGCGGACACGTGCACTTGACTGATGACGTTGTCTGTCAGATCGAGGTTCTCCACGTGAAGACCACGGAAAGCTCTCGCCGGAAGCTGGCGGATGCTGTTTTGGCGAAGTGAGAGGGTTCGAATTCTTCCGTCGAACGCTAGGAACTTGGGCAGCTGGGTCAGGTACAGATACTGACAGTTGACCACCAGCGCACCATTGTCCGATTCGCAAAGGCAAGGGTATGCCGGACAATACACGAAACCTTTTTCCAGCAGGAAGCCTGTTGCTGGAATGTAGACTAAGAGAGGCAGCAAGAGGAATTTCTTTGACATTGCGCTGTGAGAAGAAAATAAAAGTGAATGTATAACATGAAATACACATTTGAGGCCGTTGTTAAGAAGCGAGAGTAAGACGCTGCCTTAGGTGCAGTTTTACCCCTAGAGTAGTAGTTATTAAAGGGTGGCAAAGGTGTCCTAGGGTAAAGAAACATGAGCTAGTGTCCACCGGGTCTGGACACATCATGTATACAACTCTTTTCATTCAATGTTTTGCATGTATCACTTCTTGATCCACACAAAATAACACTTACATAGATACCATCAAAGAAGTGTCCAATGTTTTAGTGCAATAAACATATGTCAAATCTCATCCGCTTCGTTTATGAACGAACTATAAGGTATCAAGGTATGTTTTCAGGTTGACAAAAAGTAATTGTAAAACTATTCTCTACAATCCCTTCTGATTTATTAGTAATATATATTCTAAGTTACAAGCTGTTTTCTGGCATAAGAAAAGCTTGAAAGAAAAGCAGGTCCAAAGTCTCCTCTTGCAAATTAAAAAATCTCTCTCGACTTTCCTGCTTAAGTCTAAACAGTGCGTGTCTGTGATATTAGCAAATCAGCATTTTTGTGTTTGTTTCTCACACGTGTGTTTTTCGTGACTTTATCTTCTTTTCACCTTGCAGGCTTTCCGTCTTTGCTCAACCAACATTCACTTCGCTTTTTTGTTGCTTTATTTTTAGACCCGACTTCCGTGCAGACGCTCTTCCAGTCTCTGCGTCTCTAGCTTCCGGTGGCGTTGTTTGCGTGACGTGCAGGTCCCAGGCCCCTACCTGAGGCGTCCCTACAACACTAGAGAGCTCTGTGTGCCTCCTTCTCCACCGTCACTTCCTTCCTTCCCATTAGGCCCGCCTCGTGGTCCGTTGTAAAATTAAAAAAAAAATTCTCTTCCTTTCCTTTTTTTCTGACTAAAACTTATCGGAATCACTTTTGCAGTCTTTAAACAAACGAAAGATTCCCTCGTTTCCTTGTAGTTATCACTCTTTGTGCTCCATGCAGTCGTAATATTCATTGCAGTTCATCTTCTCGCTGCTTTGCAGTTACAAATTGTAGTCTTCTCTACTGTTTGCGCTTCTTTATTGACACTTTCCTTATCTCTGTGTTTTTCTGTGTATTTCATTCTTTTCTACAAGGGTGTGTTCACATTTACCAAACGCTGACAAACAGACTTTTCGTATCATGTTAAAGTAGGGACACAGTTACGATCAAAAAAAATGGCAAACCGTTTTTTGTGCCAATTAGGAATATGAAACGGTTCTCACGCTGCCCCCATTCAAACATATTTAAGATAAAATAATAATTAACAACTTACCTGTGGTCCTTCATGTCTTCCAAATGACGTGGCTTATTTTCAGTTTTTCAGAGACTACACACAGCTTGAAATATTGTAGCAGCTATATTGTGTTTTCCTTTGTCTATTTATGTCACGTTTGTCAAGTCTCATTTGGAAACAAAGTTGGACATCTCAACTACACAACTCGCGGTCACAAGGAAACGTGGTAAAAAAAAAAATGTTCCACAGTAATTTTGTTTAAACAATACAGTCTATTAATAAGGTAATTTCGATACGTTATATTAAAAAGATCAGTTACTATTGTTGTAGTTTTTATCGTGCTATAGCCTTACAGATGAATGAGAAGACGAATGAAAAAAAAAGGCTTTCAGCGAGGGTGTCACAGGTTAAGTTCCAAAACGAGCACTGCAATGTCAGGAATTAGATATTCTCGAAAATTTTGAGCGTCCCGATCCTCAGCACAGCCACAATCCTGTCGTCTGGTGGACAAATGCTGGGACGCTTTGTGTCGTCTGCCTGTGTCTGCGAGCGATAATCGCTTGTCGATTGCTTGCACACACACCAGGAAACAAACAAAATCCTCCCCTCGTTTCTATCGGCCAGCCCACGAATCCAGCTTGGCAAGCTACCTGTCGGCTCTGTAAAAAAAGAAATGTTGTCTTGGTATTTGCTTTAATCAAGTTTGGACTCTCTCTTCTCTTTTCCTTTTCCTTCCCCTGCCTCTCTCTCTTTCTCTCTTACGCACGCACATCCTCTCTGTCTCTCTCTCACTCACACACACACACACACACACACACACACACACACACACACACACACACCATGCAAAAACAATATTACCGCTATTGATCACCATACTTTTCTCTGCTGATCGAAAACAAAGGAAGAAGTTATTCGTGTTTTATTTCAAGTGTTCTTTGAACTTGTTATATCTTCTTTCTATAATATATATATATATATATGTCCTTTCGTCTGTGTGCATCATAAGCTGCTTATTCCTAATCTATGTGCACCTTGTGCAAATGTAAAATTTTTTTGTAAGTATTTCGTGTTTTCAATCTTTTTTTATCGCTTGATATTTGATTTTCCCCTCCCATCTAAAGGACCAACCAAAAAAATAAAAAGGATACAGGAAGTGAGGAGGGTAGGTAACTATGAACACTTTCTATAGAACGGAGGAGTTGTCTTCCCAAAGGTAGAGAGGAGGTTTGAAAAGCGACTGTTGATCAGAGAACAGATTCGTAGAATCTGATGGGAGGATCCCAGAACATATTTGGCGAGACCAGACAAACACACGGCGCTCATGGGCGCCGCAGACAAATCCGTCATTGTTTTTGCACCGGAATGAGGGGGAAATGACCCCCCTGAGCCCAGGCTCGTGGACCGTACGCGCCCAGTACTCCCGTCGATGTCGTCTGTTTTCTGGACAGCTTAGCTTTTCTTGTGAAACAAATAAATAAATAAATAAATCTTGCTAGTGCTTGTGCTTAGTCAGCAACCGAGACTATATCACGCAGCTTCATCTGGTGCCGCTAAACATGTATAGCCTAAACCAGAGAGAAATTCGGTATGACGGAGACGAGATTATTATTATTATTAATTAGATGAAAGGAAAGGGCTGGACATTGGGTCGCCTGGAGCGGGTTTCAGCCCATCGACATCATGGCGGGCTCTGGTTGAGGCCTTATGTGCAACTAGCATGAAGAGGATTGATTGATTGATTATTATTTATCAACAGCAGTTCAGTGAGTCAGATTATTTTGTTATGCTGCATTGGACAAGTGCTCTTCATAATCGTTATTTTATTCATTTTTTTCTGTCCATGTCTTAGGCGTGGATCCTGTGACCTTTGCCACCAAGCACCCTGCCTCCTTCTGAATGATCAAAATTAAAGATGTTGATGGGAGTCAGAAAACGAAAAATTGCTTCCTTGCGTTCAGACAGGTGCAGAGCCCGGTCCACAGCCACAGGGTTGTGAATTCTTTAGACAATTTCCTGTGAAGTCCATGCAAGTTTAAAATCTATTTGACCTGTCTTGCTCCGGTCCTATTTGTCATCTACTGTTTAAGAGGTTAATTATATCTATCGGCGTTCATTGATATTTACATGACGATGACATTAAAGACAGTCTCTAAAAGACCCTTTTGTTGTCCTTAAAGTTTGCTTATGAACCTCAGGTTTAAGCGATTTTGTACAAGTACAAAGGTATCGCTCTTATTGATGGCCAGTGACATCAGGTACTGTATCCATGAGGTCTCATAAGGTTTATCTATAAATAAACATTGATTCAATAACTGCTACATTCATATTAATTTCAGTCTCAAAAGTCTTGCTCACAATGAAGGTTCATAAATAAGCATGAGTATACAGATAACCTGCATGTAAACGCACACATAAGACACTTACATACGACACTCCCATCTACTGTAGACTAACACATACAATCATATTTACAGAAAGACTGACACGTAGGTAACCAAATAATGAGAAACAGTTTTCGCTCATTCTTATTACCAATCTCCAAGCTTTGAAAGCCACTGGCTGTGAAAGGAAGCAGTGAGAAGTATGCAACAGGAGCTGTTGCGTGTATGTAAAGAAGGAAATGTCACAGATCAGCGTTGCTAGCGGAAGTCTGCTTTCCTTTTTTAACCTTTAAAACGTTTGTGAGAACCTCAAGTTCATCCCTCATGGCTCAGCCACACTATTGAACTTCTTGACCGCAGCACCGCAGTGTCCTAGTTTTTAGCAAAAGAGATTTTACAGTCAGTCCCTGTCATCAGCGTGAAGTACGATAAGAAAGTACACTCCTGGACATGTCGCCTGTGAAATCTTATCAATCCCCTTTTTTCCTCCTCGCAGTCGTGGCCGGCGGCAACCTATGAAGAATTAGAGCAATGTCCGTAGGTGGGCAGGAGGTGGCTGGCTGATTCCCTACCGAGGACCGAACTCACGCAAAGTACATGGACAGGCCTGGTTTGACACCCAGCGTTGGGGCCTACATGAAAGACAAGATTAAGAAGTCGCCTCAAATATGTCTAACTTTTCCTCAGTGAGTGTGAAGAAGGAATGGTGTGTGTTGGGGGGAGGGGGGGTGGAGGGTGAGAGGTGAGGGCGTGTAGAGGGATTAAGGAGGAAAACCGCGAATGTAGTGAACACGTTGGGCTGTAGTAGATAATGTGAGGTGTTTTAATGAAATGTTCCCAGTAGAACTAGAATACCCTGTCTTTTCCACGCTTGAGCGAGCGCAAAGGGTTTTGTGTGCAGACTCTTGGAGGTGCGTGAGTGCGTGATTATGTGCCCATATATGTGTAAATGTGCGTGGGTGGGGGGGCACAAGCAGGAAGCTTTGAGTCTTAATGACATTATAACATTATCTGTTATTTTTCTATGAAGGGTCTGTAAGAAATCAGTAAGTTTATATTTTACGCTATCTAAGATATATATATATATATAGGTACATCCGCACCCTCACATCCACATGCACGCGCACGCACACACTTACACACACATAGCCAAACGTGCTCATGTAACCCGTTCATTAACAGAGACGCATTACATGGACACAGAGACACGTGGACGCAGAGACACATTGACACAGGTACATTACATGGACACGGAGACACATTACATGGACACAGACACATGGACACCGGTACATTACATTGATACAGAGACATTGCTTGGACACAGTTACATTACACTGACACGTGGACACAGGTAGATTACACTGACACAGAGACACATTATCCAGTGAAGTCTCTAGTTTTGTCCTATGCTACTGTGTCAAGTGTCTCCACAATATAACAAGAAAGACGACGTGTCACATGTTGCACAAATCAACTGTTTACCTTAATAACTAAAAACAGTCAAATCTTTGCTACGAATTATGCTAAAGTCATCTTTAATAAGAAAGAACGAAAGAGAGAGAGAGATAGAGACAGGTTATTAACAGGCTTTTTATTTTTAAGTTGTAAACACCTAGTTTTGAACTGTACCCTCTTGTTTGCGAGTTCCTTATTTTGTGTATGCACTTTACCTCCCGGTCTTGCTTTTTGTGACGTCACGTGACTTCCTGATATTAAAAAACCCAGACATGGCGAAGAAACATACAGAACTCAAAGGCAAGAGCACTGGAGGACCTGTTGTTGAACTGGTCTGTACCTGGTCGAGACGTTACGGCCCGGCGAGGCTGAGGTCAGACCTTGCCTATGTCTTCTGTTTGTTTGTTCTGCTTCCTTAGAACTATCTTTGTTGTACACTTGTGTGAGTACCAGCGGTTTTCAACATAGCCAGGAGCATTAATCTTGTTTGGGTGAGACGACAAGTCACATTGTGGATTGATGCCGAAACATCTTTGAGAAGAAGAACCGTGTTTCGAGTGGATGGATATGATACGGACTAACTTTTAGCTTTTATTAGTGACGATGGTGTTAACAAGCTATGATCTGCCTGTGGTCATAAGGCAAAGCTTGGAATGATATTAAGCTATCTGTCCAAAGTGGATTGCTAGAACGCCTTGAGGTGTGATCCTACAAGTTTTACAGGTAACCATACTTCACCCTGTCAGAGCAGAATACAATACAATCGTTGAAGTGAATTGCAATATGCCTCTTTCTTTGTACACTTGATTCTATTTCGTTTTTAATTCTCCACATTTAGGCCGCTTAAACTGAGTAGTGTAGTCATGCAGTCTAAATGCGTTTCTACACTGTAATTTACACTAAATGGTCTACATTTAAGCTTGCTAACAACTAACAAGAACTAATTTCATAGGCTTCAAATGGTCGCAGAATCAAAACTTTTTCAATGAAAATATTTCAAGAAATACGACACGGAATTACAGGTCAGAGTTTTGACTGTTAATAATCGACAGAACAGAAAAGAGTTAAGATGACAATATTCTATCAAGTAACTGGTCCTAACATT
Source organism: Marisa cornuarietis (assembly GCA_004794655.1). NCBI lineage: Eukaryota > Metazoa > Mollusca > Gastropoda > Architaenioglossa > Ampullariidae > Marisa > Marisa cornuarietis. The sequence goes on from SMMW01000001.1 coordinate 15,688,036, forward strand.
TTGTTGCAACAGTGTTGTTAACAAATTTGTAAGGAAGAAGACAACTAAACTGCTTCGAGATGAAATCAAATCCAGCAGCCCTGGTGATCACTGTGGTCATAGCGGCGCTGGCCCTTGGCGCCGGACTCATCATTGGCTACCTACTTCGCAAACCCGATGGGCAGGAGGCTAGACAGGGCATCCATGGAGAGCTCACCCCCGTCAAGCTCTTACGGAGTACAAGCGAAAACGAGACAGGGACGTTTAAAGAGTGTAGTGACCTTATGGACAACCCGGACATAAAGAAGTAAGTTAATGGATGTCATGTAAAGATCCATATAGCCACCCGTCTACAAGCCACCCGTCTACAAGTCAATTTCTTCACTTCTTTTTGTCCATATGCATTTACCTTCCTCTATTTGTTTTATATCATCCGTGCCTTCATGTGTGTGTGTGTGTGTGTGTGTGTGTGTGTGTGTGTGTGTGTGTGTGTGTGTGTGTGTTTGTGTGTGTGTGTGTGTGAATTGAGATTATTCCTACTTCTAACAACCTCATAGCTGGCCGATAGGAAATGTCACTAACGCTTTATTTCGTGCAACAGCTATTTGACCAAAGCGCGGATGAATGCATGCCGGGCCGCAACGTGCAACGTGGAGCTGCCGAGGAACTACGTCGTCTACCATCTTGACTCAGACAAAGTCATTATCGACGGAAACCTCAACGAGAAAGCCTGGCAGGAGGTTGGGTGGACAGAGTCTTTCGTTGGTATGTTGCTTCTCATTGTTTCTCTCTCGTTGCTATATCTTCTCTCTTTTCCGCCTTTCATAGGTAATTCATGTCTCTTATTTGTTGTTGTTGTTGTTGTTGTTGTTGTTGTTCGTGTCATTCTCCTTCTTCTCCCCTTACTGTCTCTTTGATGCTGTCCCTAAAACCTTGGTAGGTGGCAATGTTAAAGGCAGAGTGGACATACAAGCCAGTTTACTTACTTTATTTCGTCATAGAGATCAACTTTAAAGGTTATACATTGAATATTTGATTATGATATCAAGAACACTGTCCAGTCAGAGTTGGAGGTGGGGGGAGTGCTTTTGGTCATTGCTAACTGTTGTACTACGCCGTGTGTAAACATTCAACAATCTCAAAAGTACTCACAAGAAACGTCCAATTTAATATCGTCTGCACAACGATGAACTATAGGAATGAAGGCATTGTGTGTGTGTGTGTGTGTGTGTGTGTGTGTGTGTGTGTGTGTGTGTGTGTGTGTGTGTGTGTGTGTGTACGCGCGCTGTCACGTAGGTCTTTGTCCTCGACTCTCTTTAAGTTTTCGCCTTCTCGTTTCCTTTAGCTTTGTTATTCAGCATAATTAACCAGTTAGCAAAACGTTGTGGTAGAAGTGGTGGTGGTTGTAGCGTTAGTTGTGCCAGTGACAGACAATGGTTTCTGGATCGTTCCAGACGTTCGAGGCGAGAACTTTCCGGCGCCGCGTTTCGAAACTCGAGTGAAGATGAGATGGGACGACAGCAACCTCTACGTAGGTGCCTACATCCAGGAGTTCGCCGTCTGGGCCAACCGCACGCTGCACGACACCACCAGTAAGCCGGCCTGACGCACGCGCTCGCACACGTACACATAAATATATTGTATATATATATATATGCAAATACATATTATACAAAAAGATACACACTTGCACTCAGACGCATTTGCATATGTACCCGGTAGTATATAATATATAGTTTATTCAAATATAAATTACAACACACATAAATACACAGGTAGAAAATATATAAACACCTACATGCATCTTCACACATAACCATGCTACACATTCATTACATACAAGTAGCACATATATTGTGCATTTATCATACTCGTTAAACAAACATGTACACGTGTATATATATATATATACACGCGTAATCTGTATGACATAGTCATCAAGTGACTGAGCAATGATGCATAGTCTTCCAGCGACCTGGTGACTTGGGACACCGTTGTCTGCTAAGAGAGTGTGTGATTAAAAGAAAACATCTCGGGTGAAGGGTAGTGGTGGTGACTGCACAATATCAACAAGTAACAAGCGACTAAACTAATTCTTTTCCGAGGTTTTCTGAGGCCAGAAACTATAGTGCCGGATTTTCATGTCGTCTTCGTAACTTCGAAGTCGATGCCTATTCGCTCACAGATTACCACCCACTCTGTGCTTCTGCTTAATCATTTACCTCTGAGGTAGCCTTATTTCTACTCTGTGACCACGGTCCCTGTCGAGAACAGGTGTAGTTCACATGTTGGGACTAAGCGTACGCCGGAGGATGGTGGCTGTCATCAAGGCCTCGTCCTCAAGGCTCTTTGTACATTTCTCTCCTCACTCGTGTTTGTTCTGGCTTAGTTCAAGCATTGCCAGCATTTCGCTGGCTGTTTTCCCGTCTGCTTCAGGAATGTATCAGCAGTTGTCATTTCTCTGTCTATTGCCTATTTTAAGGCTTAACGCTCTATGTGAGAATTAAGTTTCATATCACATTTTTAATAGAATTAGCAAAGAAAAGAGAAAACAAATTGCAAGCATCATGCATTTCGAGAACCGTCACTGTACAAAGCTGAATGTTTCAAGTATTAACATTTTATTATTCCTTCAACGGGACCTTACACACCCCAAGCCTTAGAAAATTAAACCTCCTTCCTCTTTTTCTTTAACTTTATTCATGTTCAAACTGAAAACTTTGTTATGGCGATGGCTATTTTGCAGTTTATCAAGATAACTCATTTCAAGTTCTGTTCGACACTGAACAAAGTAACCACAAGTAAGTAGAGAATTTCAGATTACTAACATTCTGAAGATGAGCTTCTTCACCAAAAAATACGTTACCACATATTTATGAAAGTCACACGGAACACATCATTTGTGAAACAAACGAAAGAAATGACAGCATTTTTACAGTGCTGTAGACATTGCTACTAAACTGTCACACAGTTATATGATAATATCATATTTTCTTCTAACAACTCATTGATACATTTGGTCGACTAGTTTATCCTGATGAGGGATCTAACAGCGCTCATGAATCAGTCAAAAACTTTTATTTTCTTATTTTTTTTAAATTACAAACCAAGAGATCAGTATTCTCATCGTCTGTTGTTGCTCTACATTGCTTCCTCTTGGCACATTTCAGATACAAGGAGATTTCTATTAATGCCCTCGGAACTGTGGCAGACATTATGCTAACAAGAGTGAGTCTCTTTCTTTCTCTCCCCCCCCCCCACACACACACCTTCTCTCTTCTCTGCCTGTGTAATTCAGTGTGTGTGTGTGTGTGTGTGTGTGTGTGTGTGTGTGTGTGTGTGTGTGAGAGAGAGAGAGAGAGTGAGAGAGAGAACTATTCACTGACAATAATGTTTGTCACATGTAGCCTTTTTCTAATTCTGATTATCTTGTCTTGGTGTTTATGTCATATTTCTAAACCTAAATGCATGCCTGCATTAAAGTACACACGAGCTGTTTGACAAGAAAAGTGTCTTTTTAACAGCCTTACATGGACGATGGAGAGCCTCTCAGCTTTTGGGAAAGTGACATCATAAGAGCAATACAGATTGATGGGCCAGTCAATGATCCCCGGCGTCGCAGTATGTCTCATCTACAAATCTTTGAACAACACTCTTTTGGGCATAATATCACATCACATTTAGTAGAATAATTAAGAGCTTATTGCTGTTTAGTAAGAATATATTTTACGTCAATAAAACTGATAATAGTTGATTGCTCTCTTATCATATCTAATTATTGATTATTACACGTAATACTAAAAGTTTAAAAAATTTTTAAAATGTGTTTATCAGTGTTGATCGTGGCGCCATCACTGACGTTTTGGGAAACCGTTTGATGTTAATAATTTGTCAGTCTTAACGCAGTAGTGTTCGTTAGAATATTTTGAGTGTTATTTTGTTCTATTTGCTACTTTCCAGATCAGCACTGGACAGTAGAAATGTCTTTGCCCTTTAAGCAATTATTTGCCGGTGTTACCAGAGAGAATGAAAAGCCCAAGGACAAGGAAATATGGCGGACAAACTTTGTCAGGTCTGTCTTTGCAGAATTGTGTTTTTATCTCAAAACGCATTAAACGGATCAAATCTTTCTCTCTAACAATTCACGCACGTTCATCCGCTTAACTTTTAAATAGAATTATACTTATCTACCTATGATCTGCGGTCAAACGATTTGTTGTATTCGTCAAGTTAAGCACAACCAAATGGGAAAATCAAAAAGTTCTGTGCTGCACCTTACCTTTTTAAATATCGGTTATTTTTTCCTACTTTGTTTCTTGTTTTATATCATATAGTGCTCTAACCTGAGTAGTAGTGTTAAAAAATAGTTAATTTGTCAAATAAAGATGATGAGAAATTTATATCATGATCTCGGGAAAAAACAAGGGAAGTAACAAATTTATGTATAGCCTTAACAGTGTTTATTCCCCTTTATTAAATTTCTTTATAGTGTAGATTAAGAAAATTAGATTTTATTTAGTTATTATTGAGTGAATTCATTATGAATTTACGTTAATAATTGTCAGTGGGATTACATTCTTAATATTTGTTTGTTATTTTATTTGTTCTAAATGGCTCTTGTTGACTTGAATTATCTTTTTTACTCTTATCAGTTTATCTGCTAGCAATTTGCAACACCTTGCAACTCCCTTTCACTTTGTGTTTACCTTTACAGATCTGAATGGCAGACTGAAATAGTTGGGGGGGAATATCACAAGGTACGCTCCGCTTAGCGCAACAGGAGAACAACCTATATGAGGTTATGAGGTTGATATACAAGTAAATGGATCGCTAAAGAAAAAACTTCTTTATACTTCATCTTCCAGTCTAAAATTTAAGTCATAATATTTTTACACTTTGCCTCTATATGTCATAAGGCTAAGAGATACTTTACACCTTTTTTCCAGCGGCTGGACCTGGATGCGGACTGGTGGGTGTGGCAGTCACCTGGAGTTGCCAACATTCATTTACCTGATAGGTGGGACACTTTTGTGCATATGCATGTGTGCATGTGCATTTGTGTGTCTGTGCACGCGTGTTCATGCATGTTTTAGATTCGTTTTATCCATTTTAATAACTCTTTGTTAATTTTAAATTGTCTTTTCTTCCCTTTTTTCTTTCAACTCACAATCTTCCTATTCCTTCCATATATATGGTTTAACTGTTATTTTTTGTGACTTTGCATTACCTTGCAGGCCTGCCTATCCCTGACAGATAAAAATAGTGTTACTTTGCTAATGACAATGAAAAACTTTATTAATCCTAATGGGCAGTTTAAACATGGGAAATGCTCTGTTACTATATAAAAATGTTCTAGCTACAAGGTAAAAAATATGAGCAAGTGACACTCTAAAAAGAGAAAGAAAATAAACAAACAAAATAATCTTACATCTACAGAAGACTTAAAAAACAAAAGCCTTAATTTTTTTTTCTCAGGTGGGGTCTGATACAGTTCCGCAATGCCTCGGTGAACAGTACATCGTTTCAGCCAGATAACAAGTGGGTCGTTACTAACGCTCTTCTGGAGGTCTACAGAGCTGAAAAGGTGCGTACGGTAAACATGGAGAGTGGGTGCGTTCTTTCACCACGGACCCTTATTGTTAATTATTTTTATTATAATTATTTTTAATTTCTCATGTTTGGTTCAGCCCCGCCAATTGATAACTCGAGATCAGAATCCCTATCCCAGATGTGTATAGACTGAGGCTTTGTGAAGACCAAAGAGACAAGATGTGGCCAGCTTTGAATGAAGGTTTTTCCAGGATAAATTTTTCTGTATCAGTTTTCACTGGCTGTTGTCTATGCTCAGACAAAAACGCCCATACCTCACTGAGAAAGAGAGAAGATTTTCAAACAAAATTAAATTTTCGATTCGTTTGGGCTTTTCATCAAGGTCTGCTGTCCATCTTTTACAGCCATACAAAATCACCTAAGGGTCATATCCAGGCAGAATTATAAAAAAAATATTGTTAATTTTTACTTAAATCCGTCTGCTTGCACAATCCTTAAATTTCTTATGTATCACTTTGCTTACAGGCTTACAAAGCTGTCAATGGTCGCTACACTGACAACAAAGCACTGCTTCAACTGCCGCCTTATATTTTTTCTCAACGTTGTATCCGCGATCTTGACATTGAACTGGACTGGGGTGGCTTCCGAATCACAGCAAAGTCGGCGGAGAAATCTCTCCAAGACGGTCACACTCGGACTGACCGTTATGTCTGGTTTGGAGATCAGAAGGAGCAGTTTTATCGCAAATAACTTTAAAGTGATGTGACTGAAACATTTCGCTTTGACTTCTTCATTTTAAAACGTTAGATGAAGGAAGATTTTCGTCTGTCTCTGCAATGCTTGAATGAATAAATCGTTTACTTTGTGTATGCTACGTTCAGGTTTTAATACTCTATATATTTTTCGTAATTTCTAGCAAAAAGAATATATTTTTAAATTACGAAGTGTTGTGTTCTTTTATTTAGAAGTTGAGGAGCCTGGCACTGTTACTGGTCTCCCCTTTGTTCACCTTCTCGCTCATCATTTCCTTTTGTTGCCATCAAAACAACTGCCACAATTTCCGAAAGACGCAGTCAACGTATAAATCGTATAAATCGTATAGAACGTATAGAACACAGCTGTTGCACACATCCTTATCTGTCTGGCCAGTTTCTTTCTTTCTTTCTTTATCATTTGCGTAATCATCACTGCTACTTTCTCATGGATGGATGGATGGATGGATGGATTAGGAGTTAATTATTTGTCAATTTATGACTATTAATATGATTTATAACTCTTACTGATGAATGGGTTCTGAACGCATCCCACTTGTCAAAGCCTGTGAGTATCTATGTAGTATAAAAAATATCTTAAGAAAAAAGAGAGCAAAACGTGAGCTGTGTTCTCGCTTTTTTCTTGCTCCACTTTTCTTCTCTCCACTTTCACCTCTTCCTCGTCTACAAAAGCTGAAACATTTCCAAAGCATTATACAGAGTGTGTGCCACACCAGCTTCTGACCTGGCCTTTTAACAGCCTCACAAAACAAAACACACTACACAAAATTCCAACCCTCAATTTTCCTTTTTAAGCGATGTGGAAAAGCTCTGCATGTGGCATCTGTTTACAGGGCCGGGTGCTGCTTTACCGTGATATAGTCTTAGTTGTTAACTCGGCATAAAACAAAACTCCACCCTCCCACCCGCCTTGGAAACCATTTAATTATGAAATCAGATGCTGATACACGTTGGCCCTAATATCTAGGGTGGGAGAAGTATTGGCGCAATGTGAATACTAGCGTGAAGGCTGCTATCACCTGTACAGTTCGTGGACTTTAACGGATTCACTTTGTTAGAGGAACAAGATGAGAGTGAGGACTGAATAACTGGAAAAGGTGATCGCGGACACAAACTCAACGAGGTGACATTTTATATCATTTGATATTACAGGGTCCTATCGCAATGTACATTTCTTTATATATGTATATATGTCAGCCTAGAGAAGCCCACGAAAGCGATGTGACTGACTGACTGACTGACTGATTTTTCATTCGTTATGTGATTATTATTTTTATTAATTTCTCAAACATCATTAATGAGCAACAGGGCAGCGGCACTCGTATACATGTAAGCGACAGTTAATTAAATTAATAGATTTTAAATTACAGTTAAGTACATTTTGTACAATTAAGAGACACTGAACCACATATAAGTAAAATGAAGAGTCATTAACTGCATAAGAAGACGTCGAAATACAGTCACGTACATTTAAGAGATATTGAACTACAGTTAAGCCATCTTTTTCTTTACTTGTATTTGTGTTGGATATTATCTTCTAGTGTTTAAAATAATTATTTTACTGAAATCCCCTTTCCTACAAGCACTCACACTATCCGACTTTTATTAAAGAGTGGTGTCAGGATGCAATTTCGGTTACCTGTCGTGCGACGAGAGGCTGGAGAGTCCGCCGAAGCTTGTTGTCCTGTAACCTGAATGATTGTACTCTGTTAGCCTGATATGTTGCAAAATAAAATGATAGCAACATAAAATGTGTTAATAAATGTTCTTGCTCTCAAATGAGTATATTTTTCATTTTTAAGGATTTGACTTGGGGACATCACTTAGGGACATCCCACTAAGAGACATCACACTAAATGCCCAATCTCTATGAACGAACTTACTCATGGGCGATGGTCTGTCTGGCCATAGGAATGTCAAAAAAAGCCAGAAACCCGCCTAGCCTCCAACCTGTGTGTAAACACTGATAACAACTACAGATATATGGGGGAAAGGAAACCTAGATGTGTACTGTGAAGGAGGGGAGATTGGGCAGAGTAAACTAACCCTTTAACGATACCCGGATCCGCGTCCGTCTGTGGGTGTATGGGATACCCACGACTACCATCTGTGGTGCATCGTGAACATTTTTTCTAACAGGCTGATCGTGGAGCTGGCATGTCAGTAAACATGGAGCACCCTCTTTCTTTGGCTGTTCCTCTCTCAACATCAAATTGTCCTTCTTGCAAAGTAAGAGTCGTTTGTCGGTGTAGCAGACTCTGTCATTTTAACCCCAATTTAACCTTATCTTAGCTACCAGCATACAGAGCTCAAAAACAAGAGACTATGTTATCGGGTTGGGAGATAAAACAACTCCTTTACACACCCATGTGCCACAAAAAACCTAGAAGGCCATATTTTGAGATTCTCGATTGTGGCATTGTAATAGGCCACATAATTTAATCCTATTGCTGTTAACAATCTTTGAATCTTCGTCGAAGATTTTTTTATGACATACCGCAAACTTTGCTTATAGGACATTCAACAATTGATACTCTAGGGCTGAAGTCATGGCGAGCACTTTATGGATGTTGATTTCTTTCGTCGTCTGCTTCTCCGTAGCTACAAGCGAACTAATTCACAATGGCAACTTTCATTCGAGGTCTGGTTGGAACTGCCGGAGTTTGTGGTGCCAGCTCATTGCATCTGGCGATTCGCGCTTTGTCAGTCAATCGCTCGGCACTACTGAAAGGTAGAAAATTTTATGTTATTTATGTTGACATATTACATAAGAATTTATTGTTGACAATCCAGACATTATGTAAAACAAGTATATGTTGACTGATCGTTTATGCTTTAATAATAATAATAGATTTGATTGCTTTTATTCTTCATCCAGTCAGTAGCGTCTTGAGGACGGACTACATATTCTGGCCCTAACGGTACATAATACATACTTTAACCGTAAATGACTTATTTTTGGGTAGGCTGCATGCTGGGAAGCTTATCTGCGGTGGACTATGGAATAGTAGTTTGTTGGTTCAAGATTAAAAAAATGAAAAGAAAAGAAAAGAAAATCCTACCCTTTCCCTTCCGCCAGTTGTCCAGCAGACAAGCTGACCTGACTTATCGGAGAAGGTAAAGGTCGCAGCAGAAGGAGTAGGTTGTGTTCGCACATGTCACATGGTGTGTCTTAGACACGCTGAGCCACTTGCGCTCAATGCCCGTACAACTACTAGGCTGTTCTTTTAAAATATACTGTTTGTAGCTTTTCGTGGAACTGGGACCTGAAGACTACCCTCGTACCCCTCCCATCCAGCAGCTGATCTTCAGCAATGGGCATCTGATTTTATCAGGGGAGATAAAGGCAGCGGAGGAAGAGGGTTGTCTCCACCCCACCCCACCTTAAATTTTAAAAAAATCAAGTCAAGGATGGTTTTGCCCACTGGTGTTAAAAATGCGAAAAAATGTCTTTTTGTTGGAACAAAAAAAACATCATGCTTTACTACTTCTTTTGTGGTCTTAAAGAAAACTAGTAGCTTAATGAGCTTCAGAAGAACGTTAGAGATGAAGCTTAAAATTAAAATTATGCCAACTTTCCAGACTCTTTTCATAAACATTTGAAAGGTATTAAAGACATCTCTATGACCTTTTTTCTCCAATAAAATTATTTGTGTTTTCCTTTGAGTAACTTTCCTATGTCATCTTTTACTCGTTAACTTGAAGATGGACATTTTGATGGTACTTATGAATATTTCAGAAATTTCGTACGTCTCCTATGAGGAGGGAAGCAACATAACTCCCTTATATTTTTTCCCTCAGTAAACAAACCTTGCGGGCTTAATGTGGGGACCGCTCAATAGAAGAGCAGCAGTAAAAATTCGATCCATGTTTGAGATTTACATGGACCGCATTGTGTCGAGGTTTCAGTCGAGTGTTTGACGAAAATATGACGCCATCACCTGTAACGCTTTGCGCCTCAAGTTACTGTTGACAAAAAAAATATGCCGAGGTTTAGGGTGGGTGAGATAAATTGTAGCATACGATACTTAGTTATATAGTTTGCTATAAACCGAGAACAAATTCCGTATCACATTTCTTCGGGTTTCGATAATTACAGAAGTTGACGATGGTAATGACAATACTTTATTCCTTCTTGCAGAAATTAAGTTCCACCAGTGCACTTCATTACAATACAGAATCACACACACACACACACACACACACACACACACACACACACACACACACACACACAGAATTCGCGTTCTCGTAAAAACATTTCTTAAGATACCTTTTAGAATCAGTGATAGATTAAATTTTTCTATCTGCGGCATTTTAATTTGCACAAACGCAATCGGATATTATCATCAACAGGGGACATAACACTCCCGCTCATGAACATGGTATGCACGCACGCACGCACGCACACACACACACACACACACACATACACACACACTTGGAAACACACTTTTGGAAATCAATAGCACACTCACACCTCTTCATGCAGGTGCAGATGCTATACAGCATTACCTGCCCTACTTTTATCCAAACGACGTCCGAGAAATCTGCCCCCAGCTTGAACTGAATGTGTGCAAGGTCACAGCCGGAAACAGATAGCAAACGACCAGCGGTCCCGAGTTTAGTTAGCACATACTCACAGGTGAAAGTGTTCTCCTTAGAATGGAGGGGATGGGGAGGGAGTCGCAGCAACACAGCAACCGCCTGTTGACTCGGTACACCCTTCGTCTGCTGACCGCAGCGTTCAGCCACACAGCCGCCCGCCCAACCACAGCAACGACAGACGTGGCCTCGAGGGCCGCACGAGAAACTTTCATCCGGCTTTTCTGTGAGTAGAAGAGACAAATAAAGTGATCTGAGATGACGTACTCTGGTCGCTGTGTCGTCGTGGCGGTTTTCATCGTACTTCTCATCGGAGTCGGCATCGGCATCGCTATCGGCTATTTCGCCATCCCCGATAAAAAGGACAAAGGAAGCAGGTAAGGATGCGAACCCCTCGTTTGGTGAAGATTCGGATAAATGAGAGTATATACAGTCACGCGCCATGTTTTTTCTGCATTTTATTCTCGATCCTGTATTCTTCTTCTGTAACGCTCAACGCCTAGGTTATGTCGGACCTTTCCAGTGCAATTGTGCAATAATTGCTTGTACACTTGTAGGTAACTGACTTTACAGACTAGAAACGTTTGCTTGAATATTCAATGAAGTAACTTCATGTGATAAAAGTATCATGGAAACGAATTAGCTCAACAGAATAAGGTGTTAGCAGTGACTCGATCAGTCTAACCGTAGGAGACATACTTTATTGTGCGAGTTGCTTTGTATTTCTAATCTCACTGGCGTGTACTTGACAAGGCGGTGCATCGGGTTCAGATGTGATTTTAATGTTTGTTGCAGCGCAAGTACACCTGCTACGATCGTCAACAAGTGGGTAATGCGTGACATTGCTGTTGAGTTAGGGAATGATTCAGGAAGTCAGTGGGATCTGTGTGTGACTATGTATGTGTCCATGTAAGCGTGAACGCGCGTGTGTGTGTGCGCGCGCGCAAGCGAAGGAGGGAGAGAAAGAGTGTGTGTGTGTGTGTGTGTGTGTGTGTGTGTGTGTGTGTGTGTGTGTGACAGAATGTGTGGAGCGTGTGCGAGTGTATGACTGCCGTGTAAATGTGTGTGAGTGTTCGAGAGTGTGTGTACTGTGAGAGAGAACTAGTGTTTGTGTGTGGGATGGGGATGAGAGAGAGAGTGATAGTGTATGCGTACGAGTGTGTATTTGTGTGTGTGTGTGTGTGTGTGTGTGTGTGTGTGGAGGGGGGAGGCTAGCGCGCGCGTGAGCGTGTATCTGTTTGTCAGTATTTTGAGAATCAGCAGGAGAAGGTAAGGCGTTGCTGTCGTACTTGTAAATTTATTGTTTGCAATTAAATGGCAGCACTTTAACTCTTTCAGTTACAGTTGTGCCTTATTTATGCTTCTGCCTCTTTCTCATTTACTGTCCGTCCTCTCTCTCTCTCTCTCAATTTTGATCTTATGGTTTTGTTTACACGAATCTATCAGTCTTGTCTTCATAAGTTTATCTTTGCATGTACATTTTATATTTTTACACTCGGTTCCGTTTAACATGCATGCATAGAGAACATATACCCACTAACACAGACGCATATTACAAAAAAACTCATTTATCGAAAACGTTTTGATATTAAAAAAACAACCTATAACATGTTTTCATTTGCCTTAATTTGTTGTCCTTGATGACTCCGTTTTCATTACAGCACAGCTTCGTGTATCCCTTCTAAACAGTGTAGGTTTCCCTGTTGCAGTATTAATCACAATATTATTGATATACATTAAAATATTTAGATGTTTTGAACTTATAATACAGCGAATATAAATATATTATTACAAATATAATAAAGAAAACCGCCTACCTAAGCATTTACTGCATGACACACTATGAATGTTTTGTGTGTGAGCGAGAGAGTGACTGCAGCCTTGGCTGAAGCTGATTTTTATCTGCTTTTAGTGTTAGTTTGTAAAACTTCTCTTTTCATCTGTGTCACTTTACAATTCAACATTTACAGCAAATATAACTATAATATTTTATATAAATTACATATAAAGATGTAATTTAAATTGTTGGAAACATGTCAGTGCGAAGAAAAGCCCAAGCACTCACACACACACACACACACACACACACACACACACACACACATCTATATACTTCGCCTCACCCAACATAAGTTGTTTTAAGGCTCTCGGGTTGTGTTTGTGGATTGAGAATAATACCAAATTAAAACATTACTTTAATAAAAAGCTCACTACTCACTGGTTATACAATAAAAAAAAACACTACTCACTGGTTATACAATAAAAAAAACACTACTCACTGGTTAGACTGTACAATGTTCGCTTAGTTTCTCTTCTAGTTGTCATCTGTCTACATCTTAAGACATATACGTGTCAATCAGGGAAAAACACGCTTATCTTCTCTTGCCCTATTTTTTTTTTTAAATACGCTACATATTACGATCACCAGAACAGTATACCTATATATAGATAGATATATTAGGAGACGATAACGAGGAAGTTTTCCGTCTTCTTGCACTGTCGTAAACAGCAATGAATAAATTGAGACGCATGCTGCTAATAGTTATGTCTTGTTCTTTTCAGTGCCAGATCCGGGAACCTTCAAAGGTAAGAAAACATGCCGGTGTGTTGCACCTGTATAATTAGTGAGATAATGAAGAAACAAGAAGACACATAGCATAGAAAGGTCAAAGATTAGTATAGTATAGCAGACTAACTCTTTTAAGCAATAGAATATGCTTATTAATGGAAGTCATTTGTCGGTGTGTGGGATGAAATGCATGCACTGATGACTATCACGTACTGTTTCTATATTTAGCTGAGGTGTACACAGCCTACATCCATTCAAGGACTTTTTTTAAGTATCATATTTGCGTGAAAGCCTTTTTATAAAGAAGCAGACAACCGATGTAACACGTTTGCTAAATCTTTCTTCACATAACACACAGGCATATTTTTTAAAATTTTGTTACAAAAATGGACAAAAATGGGAACTCCACAGCCTTAGATGTGTTAACTGCTGAGGTTTGCACCACTAAATGCGAGCTTGTCTGTCGTCTGTGTATCTGCGAGTATTAATACTCTGATGGCCGTTTAGTCGTTTTCTTTTCTCTCTCTCTCTCTCTTGCGTGTGTTGCGTTGTTGAGCTAAATTAAGAAAAAAGCTCATTTTGTATGTGAGGTTTGCAGGCATAGGTGTTTTCGTGTGATCGTGTCGAAAATATGAAGGATTGTGTACTTATTTGTGCGTGTGTTTGTTTGTGTGTCATACTACAAATTCATGGTAATAGCTAATAAGGTAAGCTTCATTATAAAACAGACGATAACATTATTGTCTATTTCTCAAAGCTATATTTTTTTCATTTATTGTCTTCATCCTTTTAGCCACCGATATCATCATCGCCTGCAGCATCAATCGCTTACATAAATATCGGCCTCCACCCTATAACCACACATTAATCCTAATAATAATAACAATAATAATAATAATAATAATAATAATAATAATTAATAATAATAGTGAAGATTTTTATAGCGCATATTCACACTCATAGAGAGCATGCTCTTAGCGCTTAAAACGGGGAAGAGACGTGGGGACGAAAGAAAACGACAGTACTGACGACGAAACAGAAAACAAAAGGCATCAAGTAACAGGAACAGAGAAATATAGTGATTCTGCCGAGAAAGATGGGTAAAGTAGCAAGAGGGAAGACCCTTTTCTTCCCACAGTTCATTTTTTGTTTTATTTAAAGAGGTTCATAAGTTCGTAATGCCTCTTTGTCAAAGCCTTTTAAAGCCAGAGGTTTTCAAGCTGGTGTATCTGTCCACAGCTACAAAGACCAATGCGATGCAAACGTGAGGCTAGCCGAAACCTGCAGCCCTGCCCTGCCTCGATATTACGTCACGCACCGGAAGTCAGGGAACATCACTATCGATGGTCGTCTGGATGATCCCGCCTGGCAAAGCGTCCCTTGGACCGAGAATTTTGTTGGTGGGTGTATCTTGACCCTGGCGTGCACGTAATCAACGTGTTTTAGCGTCTGTTTCTGGTCTGTTATAAGACAAAACGACACTCCAGTCATTTTCACCCTCAGAATAAGCCAAGTGCAATATCTGAGTACAGGAATGCAAGCAGATGTAGGTGCAACATCATGCAACACTAATAATAATAATGCGAACTTATAATGCGCAGAATTACGAATAAGATAGATCGCACTCTCCGCGCAGTACAATTTGATAGAAAGAAACGTAACAACCAATAGACAGTGAGGTACACATAGGGACACTGAACAACATAAAGATGAGGTACAAGTCAGGAATAGTACTTTGTAAAAAGATATGTTTTAAGAGAGCGTTTGAATGCAGCCTTGGAGGCTGAGTGGCGAATGTGATGTGGTACCTTTAGAAGGAAATCAAGTGGAGCAGAGCCTATGGAAGGTACCTTATAAAAGTTTATAACAGATGAAATGTAAAAAGTAACGCTAGATCCGTGACCCTAAGGTTGTAGGGGAGTGAGGTGCTAGCGCCCTCGGGGCCAGCTTTTTGTGAGAAAGACACCCATCTCCTTTCCTCGCAACCTTACCCTCTCCAATCCTTTAAGGAGTCAGGTACACTTTCCTCTTGTAGTTCTCCTTATATAACGAAACGGATATGCTTTCGGTACCTGCGTAGCAGTAAATATTACTAGAAATCTGACCATACATCAATCTATTTGTAAACACCCTACATTTAATTGGTTGTGTTTATTGTGCACTGAATGTTCAAGATGCAAATGTTGAAAGTGTTCTTTTTAAACAAAAGTCCCAGCATATGTTCCAGACGTAGACGAAAGTATGTCTAGCCAATCAGAAAAGGTCATAATTCAAGAAAAAGAATGATGAAAACATAATGAAGCATCGCAACATAGTAAACTTGTATCAGACCTGTCAGTACCTGGTCTGGCTCGTTGAAGTAATTAATTGGTTATCCTGATCTCGTCAGGGCATGCTGTTCTGTCTCTTCATGTGCCAGCTCTTTACAGGGCCAGCTGCTTTGCTTGCTTTGCCTTAGTTGTTGGCTGCACTTAAAACATCCATTCAGCTACCTCCCCCCCCCCAACTCCCACAACCTCTTGTCGTTGATCGCTTCAAAGTCCGTACAGTCGGTAAGCAAACATATTTTTTATTATTAAAATTGAAACAACAGAAAAAGGGAAAATCATCAATATGATTTTGACGTCTGCCACAGACATCCGCGGAGTTAACTTTCCTGCCCCTCGTGAGGCGACTCGCGTGAAGGTGATCTGGGACGACACCACCATCTATGTGGGCGCGCGCATGGAGGAGGAGCACGTGTGGGCTACTTACAAACAGAAAGACACACGCAGTAAGCGTTTTTATACGTATGTCACTCTTCTCTCCTTTTTCTCTCCTTCCTTTCATCCTCCCCTCCTTACTTCCTTTAATCCTTCCCTCCATCACTCTTTTCTTCCATTCTTCAGTCCTCATTTCCTCCTCTCCTCTTTATGCTCCTCCTTTCATCTGACAGCTGCCCGGAGTATATGTAAGCAGACATTTTTGAGCCCAACACCTTTCTCTTTGTTTTTTTTAAGGGGAGGGGGTAGGGGAAGAGGAAAGCGGGTATAGTTGACTAGTTAACACGAAGACCTTGCACGTGTACGCACGCTCACCCGTGTAATGCCTTGTTTGCATCCGTGTGCCTGTTTGCTAGATGAACTTGCTAGACCTAAGTTCTCTCAATCGTCGTCAGTGAAGCGAGAAAATGTCTGCCTGTCTTTATATTTATGCGAGATATTTTGTTACGAACTTTTAAGAAATTAACATACTAAGCTCCACTCTTTTGTGGATTTTTAAATATTTAAATATTTCCACACAATTGTTTTTTTTAAATGAAAGTCGTGTTTCTTTTCAGTTTATCAAGAGAATGCATTTGAGGTGAGATCTGCACATTTATTTTTCATTGAAAACAAATCATCTGGCAGCTGGTCGTTTCATAGATTAAAAGTACAGAAGTACATAATTATTTCTGAGTTGTTTTGTTTCTTCTTGTTTTTATAATGTGTTACTTTATAGTATATTTTTATACCATGTGTAACTAGTCGTGTAAAAGCTGATATCTTAAATGCATGTCGTTAAGACTTTTTACTTTTTTACGGGAAAAGATCGTTTTTCTAAAACAAAATGTTTATCTAATGAATATTTGGACCCTTGGCTTTTTGAGTGCGTTTCTTTATCGTGTTGCTTCCCCTTCACAGGTTTTCTTTGATGTTGACAACAGCATGTCGTGGTAAGTCCAGTGAATAAGAAAAATACACGGTTTTAACATTTTCGATAACATTTGCTTTATTAATCTGACATCTAATTTTAAAAACATCGCTTTGTAAAAGTCCCTATTACTTACCCTCAATTCTGCGCTGCATAGTTTGATCATATGGTACAAATTTTATCTAAGTTGAAGAAGTGTTTATTTTCAAGGTGAAGGGGCGGCAGTAACAACAGGCATGGATTCGATAACTGTTGCTCAAACCCTTTGCTTAACGTAAAAAAATAATGCATATATACATAATTATACGT
The DNA here is from genome assembly GCA_004794655.1 of Marisa cornuarietis. Lineage (NCBI taxonomy): Eukaryota > Metazoa > Mollusca > Gastropoda > Architaenioglossa > Ampullariidae > Marisa > Marisa cornuarietis. The sequence goes on from SMMW01000001.1 coordinate 15,705,493, forward strand.
CTATATTGATGAATATATATGACTATAATATACATTATACTTTGATGTAGTGGTTGTTGTTTGAAAAATGTTCCGTTTCGTTCTTTACTGTTCAACCTAAACAAGATTTTACTCATTCAGTCACATTTATAATTTTTTAATTCGTGATTATTTCTATCTCTAAGGCAATTTATTTTGGTAAGCAAGCAGACATTTCTCCGAGCTGTTTACAAATCTCTAACTATACTTCTGGTCCTATTCAAGGTACAAAGAAATTGAAATCAACGCTTTGAAAACAACTTGGGATCTGCAGCTGTCCAGGGTTAGTCCTCTTCAACTCTTGACATCCTCTTGAAAGCAACATAGAGTGTTATTAAATGCTTCCTTTGTTATGCTCAAAATATTTAAACGACGTCCAGGTAATGTTGGAATGAAGAAGTAGCGGAGCTAGCGACTGTGGGAGTAATTGGGAGGTCACGTGGTGGGGTTGACTGGGTGGGAGAGGCGGACAGTTATTTGTCAATAACTAGTAACACGTACAACTTTACTTTGTGATGCAATATAAATGTTTTAAGTTTAAAGGCAGGCTTGTTTATCGATATGTTCAAGGTTATGAGTGTCTTGTAAACAGGCATACATCGACGGGGGAGACTGGATGGACTGGGAGGGCATAGCAGAGAAAGGGGTGTACACAGACGGGGGAGTGAACAACATCAGCGCGCCATGTATGACTTTTTTCAGTTTGCCTGGAAAAGAGAAACGCTTAATATTTAAATAATAATAATAATAATAATAATAATAATAATTCGCTATAAATGTTTTTAAAATGTTTCCTAATGGATAACGTACGTGAAGTGTGTATTTAGGGCTGTAACGTTTGATTTTTTTTTAACAGCTGGCATTTCTTCATTTTTCTGACCAGTTAAAGAACTTAAAAATCGGGAATGTCGATTAAAGTCTGAGTAACTCACACGTTAGAGACTTGTGTCTTTATTCAAAATAAATGCCTCACGGGGATTCCTGTGCAACTGGGGGATGTGTAACCTGGATATTTACAGCACCAAAAATTGCTGAGAGAGAATTAGGGAAATGTAAACGTTTGTTTGCATCTAGTACAACTTTAATATCTTCATTTCTCACAGCTACATACTGGTCAATAGAAATGGCATTTCCTATCAAGAATCTTGTAGAAAATACTACCAGAAGTAACACACCACCGAGAGATGGAGAATACTGGTTCACCATTTTCGCAAGGTAAAGGACGTGTCTCGTTTTAGTCTGTTTTGTCTGCCTATTTGTGTATGCCAATATTCATTATAACAGTATGATAAGCTTACAACATTTCACTAAATGCTCTTAACAGAAGATGTTGTAAAAGCCTTTTGGTGAATTCGGTAGAACTGTGTCTTGCATTACCATCTATAATAATCCTGCAAAAACAGATTTTAATGAAGTGCCTTTTATTTTCTCAGGCCAGAATATCAGACAAGGGAGAATACAACTACGGGGCAGTATGAAGTGGTTGGTCAGATTCATATCCTTTGTTATTTCAGAAACAAACTTTCTCTTTTTCTCATAGTTAATCATATGCTTTTAATGGAGTCAACTTTATCTCACTTTCAAAATTTCTTTCACGAAAATACAGAGAGCTAGAGTTATATATTGTCTTTTTATGCTTTACATGTCTAGTTAGATGTAGTAAGGTCTCTCACTAACTCATTTTTACTTAGAAATATTCAGAAGTATTGATAGTAGCTCCAGGTTATGCATAACTGTCTGTAAACCTCTGCATGTGCAGGTGCCAGGCTCAGAAACATCTTGGTGGTCTTGGAATCCTACGGGCGCGGTCAATCTTCACCTACCTAACAGGTATAGAGACAGTGAGAGAAAGAAAAACGATAGAAGACTTATAGATTTCAAAGATCAAAAAGGAATTTGCTTCTCTGTTCCAGCCCATTGTTGGCTGGTCAGCTCCAAAAAGCAGTACAAAAATCATTTTTATTTAATTAGAGTTTTAAATTAACTGGTTTCAACAATCATTTTTTGACGATTGAAAAAGCTGTATAAATTCTCACCTTTATCTATATGCTTTTCATGCAGGTGGGGCCTTCTGTATTTTTCCTCTAAACCCGCCGGAAGCGCTGAATACTCAGATCGCGATGTAACTTTCAGAAATTGGTCCATGTACCAGGGCCTCTTCCAACTGTTCGAAGATGTGTGGGTATGTAGCCTCATCCTGCGGCGCAGTGCTTCCATCTGTTAATGTGATTCCACTAGTGTGGTACACTGACGAAAGCAAGTGATCGTGCTGATTAAACTACAGGATCTCATTTTCTCACCTGCCGAATTTATTTCAAGATCGGTCAATCTCTCCCCACTCCTATCCCCATCTCATTCCCAGTACTTTATTTCCTTTTATAAGGTAATCAGATTAGCCCTTCTGTAAACAATATTTCACGTCTTTCTTACTGAAGTTTTTTGTTATACACTGTCATATTTGTCGTTATGCTCGGTTCTCAGAAGAGTAGAATGTATATTAGGGTTAAAAATGTACAGTGCCAACTCGTTATCTCGCTACCATCTGTCCAAAGCAAGTTGGGCAAAAGGAGACGGTGGTGACATAACCAGGGTATGTGATCCATAATTAGGGCTAACTCTGGGTGGCAATCCGTAAGTTCTACCACAAAGTGTGGCATGGGACGAGGCAGGCTAAGTAAGGGTTGACACAATAATGATTAGAAACTGTATATTATAGATGAAAACACTTTGTAAACGTTGGGATTTTTTTTACTGGCGATAATTTGATGGAAGGGGGGTTGCTGCTGGGGAATTTTATTGATTTTTGTACCGATACTTTTATACTGGTTTTTTCTTTTTACAGACTTTCAAGACACTGAACGGCATGTTCCCAGATGACCAACACCTGTACAAAGTACCGCCTTTCATTTCAGACTGTTTTGCCTCCTTCACTGTGAACGTCACAGAAGATGGAAAAGGTTTCACGGCAAGTCTAACAGCTCTGAATAATCCGCTCCTTAAAGGATCCATTGACCAAAACCGTAAAGTCAGCTTAACAGGTGCTTAGGCCGTGTCTTAGGTTACATGTAGTATTGCCAGATTCTGACTCTTTAAACGCTGATTATTTCAGAGTATAGAATATGGAATTCACCTGATCTTAACATTTTCTTAAGTGCCTAATTGCTGCGAACACTCCTACAAACACGCATACTTTACACACTTTCCCTGTTATAAGACAAAGAGGCGTCTGGTCCATGCACAAACTCACACCTAACATTCTCTACAGACAATATAGTCTGTTACTTTGTCATTTGGAATTTCTTATGAAGAACCTAGAAAATTACTTCAAAATTAATTTGCTTTTAATCAGACTATTAATCAAAGTACACGTTTAATGTGGATTGTTTTCCTGGCCTCTTTGTTTTGATGGTCGGATTTTAATCGTTTCATCTCAATTCAATATTTTTAATTTTTTTAAACGTTGTTCTTCTCATCCATTGGCTTCACCAGTATCATCGTTGTATGTTACACTTTGATTTTTAAATCAAATTTTTGTTATCGCCCATCTCGTTGGTTTGTTCCATGTCTTTCCGAGTGCGTGCGTGTGTTTGCGCATGGGTCTGTGTGTGTAGTTCTTAACGTTTGATAATAAAATTTACTTGAAATATTCAGTTATAGGAACCCAGCGCATTTATGCATTTGACAAACGTGAGTACTACTATGCCGCCATCAGTCATTATCAATCTTACCAAACCAAAGCCTTCTACGAACCTGCCTTTGCAGCATAGTCTGACACAACTGGATAGAAAATTAATAGTAAATAACACATTCGTCACTATGATCTGTATCTGCATGACAAAGTACGGAAAGCTGTGACATCCAAGGGTGGTGATGATGGTCATGATGATGAGAAGGAGGAGTTAGGGAGGAAAAAACTCGGCGAAACTGCTTTTTAATTTCTCTCAAAACTGTCTACGACAACATTAACATTATCATGAGCATCTGGATAAGATGAAAAAAGCTTACAAGTCAGTCATTCTTAAGAATAAGGAAAAGCTAATTGTAACCAATTTATGCAATGAATTACTGAAGAATCCGTCCACAAAGTTTCCTCGGGAATACGTATCTCATTCTCTTGCGTTGACAAAACCATACTGGCACTTTATAAACTAATATTTCCACATATATTGTGACTCCTCAGGCATGTAATCGTCGTCTTACATCACTTTTATGATCATCCGCCAACATTATATTTTCCTTCTGTCCTTGTCTTGCTGTGGAGCATAACGAAAGCCAATCAGCGTATGTTACTTAACGAACAACAGAATCTACATTTACATATTTACATGCTATCAGCTGAAATGCTACCTCGGAGTGGATTTTTTTCAGAAGCACAAATGTAACACTCAACACAGCTGCAAAGACACTATTTAAAAAAAACAAATCACCGAGACGACAGGGGTGTGCTGGATTCCAAACCTCCTTAGGATGAACTGAAGCACACGTAAAGATTCCTCTTTGTGTCTTCTACGTTTTATTTCTATTACTTGTCTGTATAGTTATTTCTCCTTCCGTCTTTCATATTCTATCCATGTCTCCTACTTGTCTTAAGCGCTGACAGCATGCGCCTTCGTGAGCGTGATTACGTGCTATAGAAATCACGTTTTATTGTTATTAAGCATGACTAGCAGTGTGACTTGGTACGTACTGATATAAATGTTCGTTTCGACAATATGATTGATGTTTTATTATCTTATTTTTGCGATTTTATGGTATACCCTAAAATATTGTTTTGGAGCGATGGAAAGAGATTTGCATCCGCATCCAAAAGCTGACAGTTTTTCCGAAGCAAAAATGCAAGTCGATCGCTCACACCTAATATATATCCTGGTTATGCTTTTGATGTCAGAGAACCACATACCGAGTTATAATTTCCTTTCACACGTCATCCGCACAGCACACTTCCACAGCCCTCCACCCAGTCCATCACCAGGTGCACCTACGGTAATACCTCTATGGCATCGTTCTTCACAACGACTATTCCTCGTCAACAGCGCGAACTTTTATCTCTGTGGCATCATGGCTCACTATGCCTATTCCATATCAACATTTACAGGGTTCACTGTGTAAACAGGCCTTAACCCACTGAACACTACACCGCTTGTCGCGACGCACACCACCTTTCATTTATCTCATCGACAGATAACCGAAATGTGTGTTAGCTTCAATCTCTTACTGGGCCAGGGTGACCTGCGTATATGCCCACCACTGAAAAGGAGGAAGGGAGAGGGAGGGAAGAGATATCAAAGGGTACCCTCACCCCTACCCGATATACGAGGAGCCGCGTGCCTTGTTACATATGACACGGAGGGAATAGATAAAGGTCACAGAATAAAGATGGATGACTTGTCACTTAGAAATATTGACAAGCCTCTTTTTTCAAAATTATTCTACGTTATTTTGTAATGATGTGTCTTCTACTGTATAATTCAATTGGCATGTACGTTTATGTGATATACATGCAATATATATATATATATTAATTTCTGCATTGATCTAATACATGTTACAATAAATCTAAAAAAAAAATGACAAGTACCCGGTGGCAATAACCCACAACCAATTCTTCCTTACAATATTTTAATTTATTAATTCTACTACAAATTACTAACAATTAAGCACAAACATCCAGACTATAACCTTACCCTAAATATCTACTACTACAATCTACAAATATCTTACGTCAAGATTAGAAGCTGACTCCTCCCTCGATCCTGCTATCGGTTCTCCTCGAAGTTTTTCTTTTTCGAAAATTCTACAGCATAGTGAGTAAAGCTAGTGGCTTTCAGAGAGAACAACGCTGGTTCAATTTTCTTGTTTCAGTGGCGTAGGAACCAGGGGGGGGGGGCAAGTGGGGCAGCCGCCCCCCCCAAAAAAAAAAAAAGATGTCGGGAAGGAAAGAATGTGAACGTCATCCATTGTCAGCATGGAGCTGGCCCCCCCACCCCCAAAGCTGAGCATCTTCCTACGCCACTGTATTTATGGATCTTTCCATTTTCTTTGGTATACGCGCTTTGTTTTTGTTATTTTTTAATTTTCGATCTAGATAACTTGTGTTTTAAAGTGTTAGGTTAACATCCATGATTAACAAATTTAGGGTCTGAGGTAGGTTTATGGCTAAGGTTTGTTAGGAGTTGGGTTTGAAGGATTAGGGATAAGGTTTTGGTGCTGGCTTTTATTTCGCACAAAATGATTGAGCAGACACGATGACTGATCACGACGTTATGGTATTAACCACGTCCGGCCGCTCGTGCATGCGTACAACAGGTCAGTCATCCAAGTCAATAAAGAAAACAGATGTGTCCAGGTCACAGACTTCTATGGTCTAACAACAAACCATCGGCCATTTAAAAAGAACACCAGGATGTTGGCTCATCCATTTTGGTCGAGATCCTATTTTCTCCTTATTATCAATCAAGTCCGCTTTATTAGAACTGCCGTGCCTTACTTGAGGCAAAGATTACATTACAGAATATTTCAAAACTTCTGACCTTACTGTTGACCCTGAGGTCATTGCTTCAATGCGTCCTTATCTGATAATGCTGATTGGAATGACATATTGCTTATAGGTCGATCGTGCAGAAAGATGTCATGCTGTTCTAAATGCGTGCCCACGTACTTCGCGCAGCACTGACAAAAAGTGCCCTCTCTGCACGAAATCTTTCACCAAGCTCTGTATGTACAGTTGGCGCTGGCTTTATATTATAATAATAATAAATGAAGGTATATAATGCGCATACTCACACTCAGAATTTGCTCTTAGCGTTTAAAACAGGGATGAGACATGGACAACATGAGCAGCATACGAGAGGCAGAAAAAATAAACAACAGTACAGATGATGAATAGAAGACAAATATTGAAAACGCAAAGAGGCACCAAGTAACAAGGTTCTGCAAAGAAAGATGAGTAGAAAAGCAGCAAAAAGCGGAAAAGGGTGAAAAAGGACTATCATTGTGTGGACTGTGTTAGGAGTAATGCTCAAGGAAGAGGTGCGTTTTCAGTGCAGATTTGAAGGATTCAGTTGTAGGAAGGTGGCGGATATGGAGAGTCAGAGAGTTCCTTTGTTTTGCTGCACAGTAACTAAAAGCCCTGTGAATATATGTTGTTCTTGTGATTGGAACAGTTAGGATACAGTCATCAGACGAAGAGCATAGTTGTCTGGCTGGGACGTAAAGAAAGAGAAGTTTGGAGAAATAGGGAAGAAGCCTGCAAAGAAATTAAAACACAGCACAGTTAATTTGTACTGGATGGGAAATCGGATGGGTAGTCAGTGCAGAAAACGAAGAAGCGGAGTGTGCCTCATATCCTGAGAACACAATCTTTGACGCCTATAGCCGTCCAAAGGAAATGAATGATATCGGAAATGAAAACAGTATCTTTCCACTCAAACTGCTTTATTATGAATAATAATATCACAATAATAATAGTAATATCACAATAATTTTCAGAATAAGATAAACTTTATAATCCTATTAATCACATTCAAGGTTTGCAAGCCAGTGTGCCAAACAAAACAAAACAAAAACACCCTGTCTTCTTTGTCTGTTTTGTAGTAGTGTTTATTTTTCGTTTCCATAGATCAAGGAATATATATAAAAGAGCATAACTTTTGTTTATTCTGTTACCCTCATAAATAAAGATCTGTCATTTGTCTCCATCTCTGTTTGTCAACCTTTTTTGCACTTTGTGAAGAATCGCATCTCAAGCATTGGGCCAGAGGGGGCCAAAAAAATATTCTTGTTCCCTCAGAATCTTTTTTGAGGGGGTGGCATTTTGACAGGTTTTGATGAAGAGTTATAGGTATAAGCAGCACAAATCAATAAAGAGCATAAATATTATTAAAGAGAATAAATGTAGCTAAGGAAGACTGTACGTTATTCTTCTGTTAAAATGTATGCATCAAAGAGTTTGTGGCTGCCATGAGCATAAGCACTGTATCTTAAAAAATAGCAAGACAGTTATTTTTATCTCTGTGCTTAATTTGTTGCCACACGACAGCCACCATTTTCATTTTGTTCTTAGAATTTGATTTTTAAGATGCGGGCTGTTTCTGCTCAATATATGGCAGTAATAAGCATGATGGCAGGTACAATCTACTCAAAATGATATATTTTATATTTTTTTCTTCTTATTTTTTATTTATTTTGCGCAATGAGCATTCTTCAGAATGGATACCTGCCATTACAAATGGACATCATCATCATCATCATCATTTTTGGAATACATGTTTTTCAAAAACTTGGTTTCTCCTCTTTGTCTAAAATCGGAATTCATGATCATGTGTATAAATGCATATTCTGATTGGTTTACAAATTTCAATCCTAAAACAACTAAGAAAAATTTTTCAAAGGTATTTTGAAAATAACTCCCTCCAAGTACATTATATATTCAACCACATTTTATAATATATTTCTTACAATTTGCCCATTCTTCTCTGTAAAAAGCAAATAAGAATTATATACAATTTATCAAACTTACTAAATTGCAAAGAAGTAAGTAAAATGGTGTCGAAACCTCATGCTTTATGGTTACAATATTAACATACAATGTCAACATGAAGCCAGATATTAAGAGTTCTTAGATCTTAACCCAGATTATCCAGGAAAAGGTTTTCCAAACATTTCTTTACTAACACAATTTTCTCAACAGCTGGTCTGGATAACCAAAATTTATGTTTGCAGCCTCTATAAAAATGCTGGTGGTGTTCTTAAGGAAGTCTGAAGGTCATAAAGTCGTTATAATTTCACAAACCATTCACGGACAGTTCCATTCCCAGGAAGGTTTTCAAACTGCAAGAGACCAAAAGTGATAAGTGAAAATATTTATTGCAATATTTAAAGCTAAGCTTTTACCTCTTCAAATCTCTGTTTCATTCGCATGAACACCCGCATAAACACATGCTCACACACGTGTGTATGTATGGCCATTTAAGTGCTTCCTCTCTCTCTCACACACACACAAACAATGTATCTGCCTCGTTTGTAATCAAACTACCAACTTGCCTCTTTAGTAAACTGATCTTGGCAGGCCATGCGAATGATGTCTGGGGTAGCTGGGGTGTCCAGGATAGTGAAAGGTTCTAGACCAGCATCCTGTCTTGCTGAAGCTACTGCGTCTTGAACCGCTTGGAGCACAGATGTGGCCAAAAATAATGGAGGCTCCCCAATGCCCTGTCAACATCCAAATCAAGATATTAAACCAACCAATCCTTATTATCAAGATCACTTGGAATTTGTGTAACCTTTCTAAACCAGAAGTGCCTTATCATACACATTTTTCATGGGTTTAGTGTTATACCACTGACATGGTGCTAGTTGCTCGGCTCAAGGATAAGGACTCACTGGCAAGCTATTTTCTTCAAATTAAGAAACTACATTCATAATTTAAAGAAAGCTTTCTTATGCTCAATGTCTCCAAAACTAAAGAACTGGTACTTGATAGGGGGAAACACCAGCTTTCCATGCATCCTTGGTTATTGACAATGAGACGTGCAAAGTTTTAAGTACCTTGGCACAGTCCTGGACAACAATGACTTTTTTTTTAATTGGTGTTTTACACCGAGCCAGCAACTAAGGCTATATCACGGCAAGGCAGCCAGCCCTGTAAACAGATGCCATATGCAGAGAAAGAACAGCGTGCCCAAGACGAGAACTGAACCCAGGACAGCCAACCTTCACTGTATTGGTGACAGGCGCTAACCGTTGCGCCACCGGACCGCCCTCCTGGACAACAAACTTTCCTTCCAGAAAGCATTTCCAGGAAAGCACATCAGCGCCTGTTCTTTCTTAGATGATTAAGGAATTTCGGTGTCAGGAGGCCTGTACTTGAGCAGTATATTACTGCCTGATCGAAAGCACTCTCAGATTTAACCTGTCTGGTTCAGCATTCTATCAATCGAAGATAAGGCTTACCTGATGATGGCGGTCAAGATTGCTAGCAAGATCAGTGGCCTTTCACAAAGACCGCTACAGGACCTATACACTAGGGCTGTGAGGTTAATAGCTGTCAGTATTATCACAGACCCCTCTCACCCACTGCATCACAATTTCCAAATGCTACCCTCTGGCTGTAGATGGAAACTACCAAGAAGACTGCTTTGGCCAAGTCCTTTATATCAGCTGCAGTATCACTCTTGAACAGGACTTCTAAATATACCTAGTATGTGTGTGGATGTGTGTATGTGTGTGAACGTGCCTCTGGTAATAACTGCTAGGAGGCGGGGGTGTTATGAGTGTAAAAACTGTATGGGTGTGGGATTGCACGTTGTTTGGTTCATTGCTTATGTAAGCTCCCAACAATGAAAAGTTTATATCTCTGTTGCATAGAAATAGACAATAAAGATGTACTGTATGGTATACCAACTCTAAAATAATGTAATTTTGATGCACATCAATTCCACCTGAATTCAGTGTCAGCAGTAAATTGAGCAACAGATGCTTAAAACCACACAATTACTGCCTGATAACTTGCTTTCCCCCATTTTCACACCAAGCATGCAGTTTATCTCATGGGATTCCTCTTCAATGTTTACACATTCTTTGATGATCATACTGCCTATTTCTATTGTCAAGTATTGAACAGCATCTGATTCTAGATACGTTCTGGTTTAAAAACCACGTGGTGCAATGAGGTACTCCCAGATGGCCCAGCTGTTGAATGAGTACCTGACTCAGAAGAGGGTTGGGGAAGGTGAGGGAGGGGAAATGGGCACTATCCTCACACAAAGCTGGCCCTGACAAGTGAAGTCTCTAACACCTCACTCCCTAACAGCTACAGGTTTAGGGGAAACTTTAACATTTGTAACCAGCATGTACAGCCTGACTTGCCTTAGATGAGAACACAGCTCTGGGGTTTCTGCTGTTCTGGAGAAGACAAACATTGAACACTTTTGGAATGTTGCCCAGGCTGGGGATCTTGTAGGTTCCTGGGCCTCGTGTCAGCAGAGTGCCATCTGGCTGCACTTTGTACTGCTCCAACATCACTAGTCCATAACCCTGTAACAAAACAGTCCACAGCTCAAACACCAAGTATCACTGAGGAAACAATGAACTATAAAACTGTAAGAACTTTTTACAGCTTGCTTGAATATGTAATTTTGAAAAACCACTTCTACTCTGTTGATAAACTAGAAACTGAAGAGTAAATAATTAAGATTTTCAACATTGATGACAGAGGTTTTTTTTTAACTTTAAGAACTAAGATGTACATAATAAAGATATTTAAATGATACCTGTAAGTTTTTAAGGTTGTACAAAAATTAAGGCATCACAAGTCTCTTTAAAAAATATACTTTTAACCTGAACAAAAGCCCCTTCAATCTGCCCAATGTCAATCGCTGGGTTTAAACTTTTCCCAACATCCATCACAATATCTGTCTGCAAAACCTGCAATGAAATGATTAAAAGTTCATTAAAATACTTATGTTAATCATGATGAATGTTAGTTTTAAAACAACAGTACAAATGGGAGGAAAATATTTTAAAATAAGATCTTTCAAAAAATTTATAAAATTTCTAAAACACTCCATAAAAGTTAAAGGGCAACAAGGCACACTGCTTATTATTACTTGTAGGAAAACATTCAATTCTACATGTAAATTAATCAGACATTAAAAGAGAAAATGTCTCTGATCATTAGGGTTCCTTTAACTCAATATTATGGTCTTACTTACCACATGGTCTCCAGTCAGACAATCAATCTCCACTTCAGAACAAGCAACACCATAAGCAAAGTAAGAAAATGGCTTGCCCTTGCCAGTATTGAAGTCATAGCCAATGTCTGGAATACTGCAGAAGAGATCAGCAAGGGATTGGAGAATAATTAACTTGACATATTTACTTTCTTTCTCTCTTGATCATAGTGGTAAAGTATTCGGTATATCTCTCTGGGTTTATCAGGAAATACACGCAGACTTGAAATTTTTGTAGAACAGTCTGTCCAAATCTAAAGACACACTCTCTCCCCACTTTCTCTTTAAGATGGACTCACAATTCATACAGTAGTGAAAAACTAAACAAAACTTAGAAATGAAAAAAGTATTCAAGTATAAAATAATCTTTCTAATTACAGAAACTTCAAGGCGTTTTATTAAGCTTTGCCATAGTATCTAGGGTCCCTGTGTTTATAGAGCACCATCATTGGTTGAAATGTCATCATGCTCTCTTACTAAAGGAGAAAATTCCTATGGTTGAGAGCAGCGTGGGAAGTGTCAACTTGTAAGGTAAAAGACAAAAGACAATTTCATCCTTAAATCTTCATTCATCCATTTAGATTAAGTAAAAATACAATTAAGCAAATTTTAGGATGTTAACAAGCTGTCAGATGATTTTATGGACAGGAGACTGGACTGGAACAATATAAATTTTTCAAAGATAAATACATGTTTGAGAATACACTTTGTAGCCATGGCTGCATACAAGCATGTCTACAATCACCCATCCATAGATTTAAAGGGATTAATGCTTACATGCAAAATCCAGAAGCAGATAGGTTGATTCGACTCTCATAGACAGCTCGAATAAGCTGCTCCCAGCTCATCCCTGTACTGCCAGTGGAGTGGATAAAACTGTCCAGTCGGTCTCGAAGAGTCTGACAAGCTTCCTGACAGAATTTTTTTATGTACAATTATTTAGAGTAGACCATTGCTGTCTACAATACCATATCCTGTCTTTAAATGCTACAGTTTAACCATTCCCTGTCTATAACAGATAACTCTTTTATTTCCTATAGTGATCCCTATTACAGTTCTATTATAGTTTACCCCATGTCACAAACCACTCCATGCCCTACTTTATTTTTACCCTGAACGAATGTGATGTGTGTGATAGAAGCTGGTCATTTTAAGTTGTTCCATATGAATAGTCTTTCTGTAGTGCTGCATGTTGTCTGAATGGGTATGAATGACACAAACAGATCTTTGGTGCAAGGGAAAAAGAATCGTTAAGCAGAGTAATTGAGAAGAGGCTGGAATGAGAATGTTGGATTGAAGAGTGGAAGACATTTTGTTTTTAACCTGGATGCTAAATGCCAAGATGCTTACATTGTAATCTTTTTGTGAATTCAAGAGCCAATGCCGAGTCACTATGTTAGTATTTGTAGAAGAACGCTTTGCTGAGGATATTGTCAGTAGTAGTGTTAATTTGAGAGTGACGTGTCAACCCCTAAATGTTACATCTTTGACTACTGTAATACTGTGAGGAACATTTCAGCTGAGGATACTGTCAGTAGTAGTGTTAATTTGAGAGCGACATATCAACGATAAGACATAATGTCTGTGACTATTATAATACCGTGAGGAACATATTTTTCAGTGGAGGATATTCTAAATCCCAGTTTTGCATTGGATTATCTATGCAGAGAGCAAATGGATAATTACTTGTGTGTGGACATTATGGAAGAAGGGTGAAGGGTATCGAGTTCTGACTGAACGGAGGATTGTGTACACTGGAATATCTGTAATCAAGAATTACGATAAGTGTTAAATTGCTTAACTCATAGGAGTCGCTCTGTACAGTGTTTTATGGAGGCTCGCATGAGTGGCTGAAGTCGCTCCGTAAGACGTGTTACGGAGGGTGTTAAATATTTTTTTCTTTGATTTCTATAGGTAAAAAAGGGAGCTAGCTGCGGAAATAGCTTAAGGAATCATTTATCTAGAGTTACCTTCCTTGGCATTATTTACTCGATTGTTTCTTCGACGAAATTTAGAATTTTCTAGACCTAGTCACTGCCTTTCGAAAATGGCAATTCAAATAACGCTTTTCAGTGCAAAAGGCACTTGAACTTTATTTCAAGATGCTGTATGACGACTAAACCGACGTGCTTGTTGCACAGGATCATTCCACGCGTGTTTCTGACATATAAACTGGGTTGGGGGCCATATTTGTGGTCATAGGACCTAGTTTCTTGTGGTAGTCTACTCCAAAACAACTTTTTATGGGATACCGTTTACTTATCCTCCTGGATATCTAACTGTACAAATAGTCGAGCTTCATGCGAATTCAGGTAAAAACATGTGAATTCTACTAATATTTATCTAACAAATCAAAATCCATAGTTGTATCCTACATGGTTATATTTTTACAATTTTTGAAAATGACAAAAATTCATGCGTCCAGAGAGAACGGCCTGTGCCGTAGGGGCACGACTCCAGTGAGTTAACTTTATCTCAGCACATCAACAATTACAGAGAAATTAATCCATGATTAGATCGTTTGTTTTTCATCTGAGTAAAAGAACTCATAATTTGTTTTGTACCTGAGTGGAGAGGTTGTGACACCCCTTCTATAGTGCACTCACTCTTTGCTTTAAACTATCATTTTTATTACTATGTAGATTATTTCTTCAATGTTTTGTATAGCTTATCCATTTATAATGATTTGATTAATGAATGATTTTATTTCTTGGATCCTAGAGTGAAGTATATGTATACTGATATATACTGAAGTATATGATCCTGATATGTATATTTTCTATCCAACATTTCAAATCTATTTTTAAAAGTCTCTCACAATTTTCAAATTGAACTGAGCCTAAAACAGAACTCCTGAGTCAGGCAAAAAATGAATAAATTTATCAAAAGGTTAACAGAATCCAGTGCTGTCAGTTTTTTGTCACAAAAAATGTGTCTAAGAAGATAGGGAAACTCACCCGGACAGCTTCCCCATAAATGTCAGATGACATACTAGCTGCAGTGGCTGTGGTGTTTGGCACTGTATTAGTTGCAGTTTCCAGGATGGTGATTTTTGATGCTGGAATCTGAAGAACTCTGCTTGCAACCTACATCATAAGTTTTACATGTTTTTAATGGCAGAATTTAAAATTAAACAATTTATCTTAAGTTCACTCTTTCATTATCACACAGAGGGGAATAAAAACATCATATTTAAAAAATATATTTAAAAAATACCACATCAAAATGCACACAACACTCAAAGAAGTACCCTTCTCTGCAAGAATACTTTAAAAATAATTTACACATAAGAAAAAGCTAAAATACCTGTATCATCTTTGTATGCAGCCCCTGTCCCATTTCAACACCACCATGTGCTACAAGAACTGATCCATCCACATAGATGTGGACCAATGCCCCACCCTGAGGAAACAAAAATTACAATCAGCAAAAATAATCTTTCCCCTTTTTCACAACAGTTAAGACTGTTAAAACATGTATGTATAGTAGTATGGGGTAGGACACGCATTGCACACACATACATAGGCACACACACACACACACAGGGATAAAGAGGTAGGTGACATACACTGGGCCGGTTATGTAAGGAAGACCACTGTGTGTTGTCTAGGGGGTAGACCGTTAATTGGAAGACCATTTGTTTTTATTGCTACAGACTGGTCGTTGGTACTGAGCGACGAAGCCAGATGAGCGTCGCGACAGGGTCACGCTATGGGTGGTCAGTTTAGTCAGGATTGATAGGTTATGCATATAGGCCAGGGAGTGTGTAGTGACACCACGTGGATCACCTGTAAACCGATGTACAATTGGCTAGGTAAAGAAATAGAAGTATTGTGAGAAAATGCGAGAGCGAAAGTACCAATGGGAAGACTTCCACACCTGACCACATGCCCAAAGAAAGGAGACAAGAAAAGACGGTTTTCACTCCTAACCCTCGAAGGAAGGAGACGTATGTACCGCCAGTGGCATGCGGGTGCAAGGGGAGTTGGAAGGAGAGTGCAGAGGTGGCAGCATCGCCCCACCAAGCAGTTGGGAGAACGTGTATCTGATGTACATGCTTTCGCCTTAGTCAGACCTATCCTCTGGCGTACAAGTAAAGCCTGAACCCACGACAGTGTTGTGTTGATTGTTGTGGTGAGACTAGGCAAGCTACCCTCGTCCCACCCTGTTAAATATGATTTGCTAAACAAGCTGTTATCTTTAAAGGTAAAAGCAAACCTGGTTCAAGTCAAGTTTGGTGAAGGAAAGTCCAAATTTGGTGGGTATGATGGCTAGTCCTCGTTTCCTCCAACGATTTTCACTGCAACAAAATTTTGATGCCATCTTTTGGGGTTCTTCATTAAAAAAAATATTGCTTTAATGAAAGTTATTTCTGATTGTATAGGGTTAGTAGATTGATAATTAATGGCTTCTCTCCATATTGTGGTTTCTTTACCTGTTGGAAGAACAGGTGAAGTTTCATCTTATGCATAACTTATTAACTGGCATGATGCAGGTAAGCAGCCAACATTTTCTACACAACAAACATATCATCATATACATGGCATAAGAACATGTTTTGCTCATTTAAACTGTTTATCCATCTTCTGTTACAAGGGAAACAGACTGCCTAGTTGTTAGAGCAATCCCATCCAAGCCCCAAGGAACACACTAGCCAGTTCAATACCCATGGGATAATGTGTACTTTTCCCTCGCTGACCCAGCTGCAGAATGGGTACCTGACTTCTTAGAGAACTGGGGAAAGTAAGGCAGTGAGTTAGAGATGGGCACCACCCTCACAAAAAAGGGTTCTCTAACTACTCACTCCCTGGTGACCACAAGATCATGAGATCTTTTGTTAAACTGTTGTAAGAGTTTACCCTTATCCCAATACTGTATCTCAAATGACAAACTTCATAAAGAAAGACACTAACATTATGCTATTTAAAATGAGCCGTTGCTTTGAATGTGAAAATAATGGTTCTAGCACACTGATGCTCACCTATTATAGAGGGTGACCTGCTTACGCCGTTCAGAAAACTGACTTGTGTTCAAACAATCTTCCCAGCACCGCTGCAGTGTCACTTGCTCCAAAACCTGATTAAAGTGAGTAAAGCTGCCCTCTTGGTAGAAATTCACCTCTCTCACCTTAAGAGAAAAAAGTAATTGCAAAAAGTAGTACTATTAAATATTAAAATGTTTTTTGAAAATTGTATGATTATTAGACAGGAGACAATATGCACTTATCAAAATGTGAATAGATGTCTCATAATCTCTAACTTACAGACCTTGCAGAAAAAATATTAATTGCTGTCTACTGGAGTGACTTATATTCTAAATAACTGTATTTGCTTTATTCTAAGATTGGAAAAGATAAAGGCACATAAAGATCCCATTGCTTCGTGGCCCAAGTAGAACTGACTTATAGGTGGCCCACTGTACCTAGACATGTAGAAAGCAGAGCTCCATCCTCCCCTTCCATTATTTTTTTAATTTTTCCATTGCTGTTGTGTGGACAGGGAGAAATTTTCTACAGTTAGTCAGTCAGTTGTCCCTTGACTGGTACCTGTCGTTTGGGGGAGCACATGGATAGATGCGACACCTGACAGGCCCTGCCAATCTTGCCTATTTTGGGCGATAGTGAACAGGTCCTGCACAGGATGACCAGTCCAGTCTTTGATGTTCGTAAGCCAGTTCTTCCTCTGGCCACAGCAGTGACAACTACCCTCCACAGTGCCTTGAAGGATAGTCTTCGACAAGGTGTCGTGCCGGGTCACATGGCCAAAGAAGACCAATTTACGTCACTTGACTGTTGATAGTAGAGGTTCCTGGTGTCCTACAAGTGTGGCAATCTTGTTTCTTACAAAGTCGTTGGTTTTATGCTCTTTGTATGAGATCCTCCTTAGGCACTTGTTCTTGAAAGCCTAGATTCTCCTTTCCATTTCAGCGAGCAGAGTTCACATGTTCCATCCATAGAGCACAATCAGCACTACCAGGGTTTTGTACAACTTGTACTTGGTAGTGAACCTTATCTTATGGCTATGCTAGATCCTATCTAGTCTAGCAATTGCCGCTGTTGCTGTCGCGATCCTGATGTGAATGTCTGGTGTGGAGCGGCCGTCCTTGGGGAAGGTGACTTCCAAGTATTTGATGCTGCTCACCTCTTTCAGCTGTACCCGGTTAATATAGATCTCTGCTTTGCAGCTGCCATTGATCATAACTTTGCTCTTTTCAGTGCTGGTCTCCATTCCATATGCATTTGAGCTGTCTGTCAGTCTGTTGGTAAGGTCTTACAGTTCTTTGTTAGTATCTGCTAACAGATCTATGTCATCTGGAAAGCGTAGGTTGCAGATTGGTCTTTCATCAATTGAAATGGAACTATGATGGTCGTGAAGAGCTTCGAACATGATGTTTTCCAAGAAGATATTAAACAGCATGGGTGATAGGAGACATCCTGGATGTACCACTACTGTGGTGCAAAAGTAAACTCCTACTCGGTTGTTCACCAGTACTGTACTAATTTAGCTATTATAATAGCTGACTTAAACGAGGCCTTCTTCGATGTTGACTTTTCGCAACACATGCCACAGCCCATCGTGCCAGACTCTGTCAAATCCCTTTTTAAAGTCAATGAAGGGGTAGAGGTTCTGCTGATGCTGAAGATGCTTTTCTATAAGGCGACGAAAGTTGAAGATTTGCTCAACTGTGCTTCTACGTAGTCTCGAATCCAGCCTGTTCTTCTGCTAGCAGCTCTTCTGATGTGGTTCTGTATGACCTTCAGCAAAAATTTGCTTGAGTGGCTGATAAGGCTTATGGTTCTGTAGTTCTAGCACTGCTTGGTGTTTCCTTTCTTTGGGAGGGGGTATGATTAGTGACTGTGTCCATTCTTTGAGCCATTCCTTGCACTCCCAGACTCCTTGGCACAGGACAGTCAGGGCCTTTGTAGTTTCTTTCCCATCCTGCTAAAGAAGCTCAGCTGGCACATTACTGCCTAGCGACTTTCCTCTCTTCAGACTATATACAGCTCTTTCAACCTCTTCCTGTAGGACTGGTAGGTCTGCAGGTTCGCTGTTTCTAGCCTGGTTGTTTTGGAGAATGTTGGCGTAGGTCTTCAGCTGACAGTTGTACAGGTCCTTGCAGTACTCAGTCCATTGGTTGAGTACAGCATTGCTTTCTGTGAGAAGGTGACCATTGTTGTCTTCGATGACTGAGGTCTTCTGCTGACCTGTCTTAGTGAGGGTCTTTAGAAGGTAGGACTTTTTAGTGTCACCTCATGCCTTCCATCCTCTATGTCTTGGCATTGGTTTTCGAGCCACTCACGGGCCCTAAAGAACATCAAACTGGTGGCATTCTGCCCTAAAGCTGAGTACATTCTCCATGCTGTGTATAATATTACAATTTCCAAATTATGAGTGGGCTCTTTCAGTTCAAGAGAAGAAAAATTTCAAGCAAAGATGTAAATTTGTACAAGTGCAAAAAAGGACGTACAGTCAATGACATCATGTTAAAACAGATATGGTAATTAACTATGCTCCTATAATAGCTCAATGAGTGCAGTACCTCTGGATAACCAAATAGGAGCTTACTTTCACACCACAGTAGGCGTAAGTCAAGGATGACCCTATCACTGGTGCTGTTAAAATCTTCTTGGAGAACATCATGCATGAAACTCTCCATGATCATCACACTTCCATGTCAAGTAGTTGAAGAGCGGTCTGCAGCCTTTGCTTTGCAGACAACATAGATCTGTTAGCAGGCACTAACAAAGAACTGCAAGACCTTACCAAAATACTGACAGACAATTCAAATGCATTGAAAAGGTAAGCAGTTTCAGGTACTTCAGAGCCACCTTTTCCAAAGACAGCAGTTTCATGTCATATCCGCATCAGGATCGTAACAGCAACAATGGCTAAGCTGGATAGGATCTAGCATAGGCATAACATCAGGTTTACTACAAAGTACAATCTTTACCAATCCCTTGTAGTACCAATCCTGCTCAAGAACAAGTGCCTTTGAAGGGTACTCAAGATCCCATACAAAGAATAAAGAACCAACAACTTTGTATGAAACAAGGCTGCCACACTTGTAGCATACCAGAAACCTCTCCTCACAACAGTCAAGTGACATAAGCTGATCTTCTTTGGTCATGTGACCCAGATCAACAACTTGTTGAAGACTATCCCTCAAGGTATCTTGGCAGGGTAGTTAACACCACGGTGGCCAGAGGAAGAACTGGCTTACGAACATCAAAGACTGGACTGGTCATCCTGTACAGAACCTGCTCACTATCACCCAAAACAGGCATTAGTGGCGGGCCCTGTCAGTTGCCACATCTATCAATGTGCTCCCCCAAAATGACAAGTACCAGTCAAGGTGCGACTGACTGACTGAATGATAATGTAAACATGCCATAATCTAAAATGACATCCTAAATTGGACCTCTTTATGTGCACATTGAGGTACCAAGGCTTAACTCTTGTAAATGGATGAGGATTATTTTTCAGACTTTTGAAAATAGAAGTCTGTAGCACTTAAAAAATTTCATCAGAAACGAAATTACTGGTAGATATTTAAAAAGAAAAGGTAAAAGTATCTTCAAATTGAGGTGTTTACACTCACTGCCCAAAGCCTAAACATAAATAAATATAAAGCTGCTGCTTGCTTACCTCCTCTGGTGGTTTTTTGAGGAAATAAGCGATGTGACTTATCCAGGTTTCTGCAATTATCATGGCCTGAGGGCCACCAAAGCCCCTGAATGCTGTATTGGAAGGAAGATTAGTTCTGCACATGTGACCTGTGGTCCGAATGTTGGCGATGTTGTAACAGTTGTCAGAATGGAATAATGCACGGTCCATCACCTGTATCAGTGACCAGGGCATAACATGTATAGATAGTAAATGTGTATGTCCGTGCATCCATATGAGCATGTGTGTAACTTTTTTCTCACTTGCCATGTACAATGTACAAGCAAACAACTGTACCCTTCTTTATAAAGTCTGACAAACTTTGGTGTTTATTAGATGAATGTGACAAGCTAGATAATGAAGTGTACTTACTCCAATTGTTATTTCTGTAGATATACCAGCATTAAGGTACACATCCACCTCCAGTGCAAGAATTTTTCCATTTGTGGTAAAGCCAACCTGCAGCCACAAGACAGCATATGACTTCATTCCCACCAGGAAGACTACTGCTCACTGATTTCAGTAGCCAGATTGACCACTAGTTGCATAGCATGTGTTCATTGTTTACATGTTCATCTGAGTGCAACATGCCAATTTCTCTGCAATACTTCTTAAATTTTTATGTATTAAATTTAAAGCATAAACAGTATTGCAGTATAAATTTTCCCTCAATTGAAGTTTATTCCCATTTTGAAGGTCAAAAGAAATTTAGTGACATGTATCTATGTCACTTGTTTAATATTTGTATTTGTAGCACACTGATTAGCTATATATGCTTTAACTTATCAAAACTAACTTTGTCTACTTGATGTTTCTACAAATCAGTTTCATTAAATATGATGGAAACAGGTCTACATAACTGTGGCTCTAATTAGCAAGAAGTTAGAGTACCTTGTAGCAACCAAGAACTGGATGACGTGTCCCTGTCATCATCATGTCCTCATCCCGGTCCAAAGTACAACGCACAAAACGTTTAAATCTGTAACATTTTCAAGAAACACTATCAGAAAAAAAAACTTATGCTAGCTTTTTTATCAAGTAGTAACAATGTATCTGTTATTATAACTACAAAACCAAAACAATCGTGACTATTTATCAACAAAATAATGATCTGGTTTGATGGTTCTCAAGAGTACACCTTTGACTATTCTTAAAGTTTTTGAAAAGTGCGGCTTAACCCTCTTGGTTCGACAAGCCACGATCGTGGCTTTGCCGGGTAGCACGGGCAAGGCCATTTTCATTACTTTTTATTGCAAAGTTCAAGTTTTCTCTTTTCCAAAAATGTATAGGTTTCTTGGTCTAATGTTTATCTCAGAGCAGCAATAATAAAAAACAAACTTCGCCTACCGTCGTCTTCGCAATCTTCAGTTATAAGCCAGTCATTGTAATGTTATATTTTTATCTTGAACCAAGAGGATTAAAATCAAATTCTAGATTTTTCTAGACATTTACCAGGCTGTAGATGATGATTATAACATTTTTTCTGAACCCACAATTGAAACTGCTTTAATGATTAGCATTTTATATATTATTTTTTAACTATGTGTAATTGCCCATTAGTGATTCCAATTCTTTTCCCTTGACAGTAATGGCTCATCATTATATTACATAATACAATTACTGTTGATAATAAGCTTCTTATTAGCAAGGAATATGTGAGTTGTTCATTCCAAAAATGCAAAATGATAAGCTTTCCATAGTGCTGTTAATTCTACGTATGAGCTTTGCAGGAACTTGTGGTGCTAGATGACAGACCTCAAGAAAGAACAAAAGCAACTGACTCCTAGATGAAGAGTCAAAAGAACATGTCTAGCAATTTACTTTTTGGCAGCAACAGCAACTGGCAGTGCTACAGGTATGTTTCTGGTCTCTTTCCCTCCAAACCCTCCACCTGTGAAAAACCAAGAAATAATGTGGCAAATAGCATGACATTAAAGCAATAATACAGCTTAGTACATAAAAAACCCCACAAATATATACAGCATGATCACAAAATACTGCATTACTGATGATGACATAATCATAATAGTTGTTGTTATTGTTGTTCTATGAAGGAAAGTAAGACGTGTACCTACTTAACCTTCAATTTTAATCCTATTCTCTTAATAGTCTTAATCAAGATTCACATCAATGAATGCAATAAGTATACACATCAAGAAATAAAATCTTAGTCTAGTCATTTATTTATTTATTTATTGAAAAGTGACATACCAAGTCTTTTTGTTCGAACCACAATTTTATGCTGAAGAACACCCAAAGCAAGTGCTAGGCATTCCTTGAAAATAAATGTTAAATTAAATATATATATATACATAGCATTAATCAGAATAATATACACAAGATTTGTATAGTGCAAAATTCACACTCACAAGGAGCATGCTCCTAGCACTTAAGAACAAGACATGGACAGCATACGAGGGACAGAAGAGCAAACAAATAACATAAGAACAACGGAAAAATAAACAAGAGTAATGATGATGAATAAAAGACAAATACAGAAAATGCAAAGAGGAACCAAGTAACAAGGACTGAGAATATCATGAGTAGGGAAGTATATAGCGATAAGATGGAAAAGAGGGGAAGGATGTGACAAAGGACTAGCATTGTGTGAACTGTTAGGAGTAATGCTTAAGGAAGAGGTATGTTTTCAGGGCACATTTAAAGGATTCCATTATGGGTAAGTGGTGGATATGGAAAGGGAGAGAGTTTCATTGTTTTGCTGCATGGTGACATCTGTGAACATATGTTTTTGTTCTGGTGACAGGAATAGTTAGAAGACAGTTATCAGGCGAAGGGCATAGTTGTCTGGCTGAGACGTAAGTGAATAGAATTTCATAGAAATAATCAGGGAAGGAGCTAGCAAAGAAATTAAAATATAGCATGGACAGATTGCATTGGATGCGAGAGCAGATGGGTAGCCAATGCAGAACACAAAGATGAGTGACATGGTCCTGCTTCCTAGCTCTAAGCACCAAACATGCAGCAGAGTTCTGTACTTTCTGGAGTTTATGAAGATGGTATGCAGGGCAGCATATACACACATATAAAAACATAAAAAATAAAAGTTTCTTTCATACCAAACGCAAAAACAACTTCCAATTTTTTAATTACTACTAAATTATGAAGCAAGAACAAAAATATTTAAGCATATCAAATGTAGGTTGTAGCATTAGAGCAATGAAGCAAAGTCCTATCAAAACTGAAAAAACAAACATATATTAAAAAAACAGAGGTGCTTAAAAATAGTATGAAATAAGTAGACATGTTCTAAATGTTTAAAAAATGTATTTTACTTTGCCACTACATGGATATGCTGTGACTTTGTTATGAAAATTGGGGGGACAATTACTGTGAACTACCTGGACACCTGTAGGCCCTTGCGTTGTTGCAATCACCTCCATCTCATCATCTTCACCTGGCTTTACCAGCACGGAATTGCATTCCAAGTAGAAATGTTCCTGAGCTTCTATGTGAACCTCCCCTTCCAAAACATGATCAGATTCTGCAAAACCTGCTGTAAGATCCCCACGTTTGATCTCATGCTTGGGAGGAAAGAAAGAATCCTTTCTGATGGCTTCCTGGAGGGGAAAATACACATTTAAACTTGATGTTAAATGTTTGTGCATTTGTTGTTTTCATTTGTTAACTTTAAAAACAAAGAGGTGGAGAAGTTGGAGAAAAAATAAGGAGAAATTCAGCGTGAAATTATCCCAGAGTTGCTGGCAGTTTAACAGAACATAGAGCTGCCATTAGAGCTTCACAAAAATTTGCTATGATTTTCCTTTAACTTTTGGGTAAAACCCACATGGATTGATCTAAATTCTAGGTTTTGGTACACTAAATTAGGAAGCTTCAAGATCATGCTAATGAGGTACTGCTATAAAAAAGCCTACTTTTGTGATATTGCCAGAAATGGTTTGATCTCTCTTCAAAATGCAGTTGAAAATTGTGATTTTTTTTAACCAAAGGTATGTGTCTAATTAACAGAATAATTAAAAATGAACTGAAAACATTAAACTTGCTGAAAATAATTTTCTACTCAGGCATTAATCTTTAAAAACAATTTAAGAAAGGTTGCAAATTAAGTTGTGAGAAAATCATAAAATGACAGAAGGAAGCATGCAGTCTGTACATGCTTGATATATAGGTAGATATGATACTTCTACTACCATGACCACACTGCATTTATTAAAAACTGCAAGCCCAAGTGTGTACGACCATACACATTAATGCGCCCGCACACACACACACACACACATTTTTACACACACTCCTACTTGCACACATTCTGATACCATACCTTGATTGTGATGATGCTGTCTAATTCTTCATACTCAACTCTCACAACAGCCGCAGCACGCTGTGCTATGACTTGTGTCTCTGCCACCACCACCCCAATCACCTGACCCTGGTGCACCACCTGTAGGTAGCAACAGTACCAGCTGTTTAGACTATGATCACTGCACGTCAAGCATCATCTCCCTTTCTAAGTCTCAGGAATCAAAGAAATTTTCTTCACACTGGAATATCATCAGCCTTCCTTATCTCTTTTTGGAATGTTGGTAACTACAATTTGCCAAGAGCCAAAGCTATTAAACATTTAAGTGTATTAACACTTCACATGTATAGTTGAGAAAAATCAAGGGGTGAATAAATAATGTCAATGTTAGGAGTACCTTACCTTTACAGATGATTAAGAAACTTTGATCTCTTATCCTCCTTGGCATTAATACCAAGCAGTACTTGGGTTTTAATGGTGCCCTGGAGTAAATTCAGGTTATCTCAAGTGATTGACTGGGCTTATTTCTGCATAAAATTCCAAGGCCATGTAACATTTGGGAATTAGCTCTAAGGAGCTTAACTAAAGAGTTAGGTGTAACTCACTTCCGAGGAAGCAAAGATTTCCTCTCCAGCTCCCCACAGGTTGCTACCTGGCACATCTTTATGTGAGACAAAGCCCACCACACCTGGTATACCAAGTGCAGGTGTGGCATCAACACTGACAAGGCGAGCGTGAGCTTTCTTGCTGAGTACAAACGCAGCAAAGAGTTCACCTGTTAAAAACATGTAAAAACTACTAGCCACCTCTAATTATGCAGACATTCTGTTAAAATCTCACAATGATGCATAAACTCGATTTTCACTTAAATCAAATTTTTTAAAACGCCTTATCATCATTATCCTTTAGTTTTGAGGTTCTTATGAGATGTATATATACACACGCTTGGTTAATATGAAATGTGTTACTCTTTGTAATACGCCTCTAACTTACAACCACATAAGTAACTATTCAGAATGAAGGAATCCTGCAACTTAACAATTTTTATTACTACCAGCATGTTGTAAATTATAATAAACAGTAAAAGAATGATCTTAAAATACAGTGTCGTATTGTAAATTATAAAATGTTACGAAAAAAATGAGCTAGCTCACAAAACTAATGGAACTGACATGATAATTATAAAATGCAATGAAAACATGAACATATACACACCCTCTGAGACAGGTATGTCATCTAAGTACACAGCTTCACCAGAGGCCTGTTTGTAGGCAGACTGATGAACAAGAGGCCGGTGCAGGGCATCATCAGGAGACTGTCCTTCTTGTACAGCTTCATACACCTGACTACCACAAGGCAGTGATCGCTCCAAAGGCTTGAGGGCGCTCAGGTAATTTTGTTTTACAGGTACTTCTAAAGCCAAATTCTGTCCACATAAAGATTTTAACTGTGTTTATCACATTTTCTAAATTTTCAGTTTATCAATATAATTAATTATCAATCAAGAAAAGACCTGAGGGATGAATGAGAAATGTCGGTCTGTATTTGTGTATAGAAAAAGGAATAAAGAATATGTGAAGGTAGAAAAAAGGTTATATCAATCTATGTGGCATATAATCTCTTTTTTTATGCCCATCTTTTTTTTGAGCTTGGAGGCCAGTTCATGCCTGAAACTCAGTGGTCTCTCAGTTTCCACAGGCCTGTGCAGATCGAGGGACTGTTCTCACCATATCTCCTTCCACAACACTTGGAAGCTTTTGTCATGCAGGTGGGGATTTAAATCACTGTGTCCAAATATTGTTCTTGTCTAGACAGCTGATGGTAACTCCTGTGGCAGTGGTGATCTGTAGATGGATTTGATTATAGTCTTGATTTCTATTAGACAGACACTGATGTCTTCTTGCGATTCTTCTGCTCCCTGATTTGCTAGCCTGTCTGCTTCCTTCTTGCCAGCCATTCCACAGTGTAAGGGAATCCACTGAGGTGGAATTTGCAGTGCTTTTTCATCACTGAGCAGAGTTTGGTTTTCCGCTGTTTGTATCACACAAACAACACCAGTTAGGAAGATTACTTTGGTGTCTTAATGTACTTGGTCTGGGAGATGTTTGCTGCAATTTGGAGAACAGTGAAGGTCTGTTGGCAGAACTGTTGTTTGCCTCCAACTTGGCTGATCCATGTAGGCTTGTATTCAAGCTTCTCTCGGGTATTTGTCTTCGAGCATGGCTTTTGAGAATGTTTTCTTCTATGTTACTGAATTCATCTTTTTTATTTGGTGGGAGGAATGCAATGCATATAGAAATAGTTTTTACTCTCTCTTTCCATAAAGGAAGATTAGGGAGGGCATTTTGGGTCCAGACTTTTTCAGGATGCTTCACTAGATGTTGTTCCTTTTTAAAAACTGAATCTTTAGAGCCTTCCCATGGAAATTTGTTTCAGTATGGTGCTCATAAAATTATTTTTGATGGTCTCCTTTTTATATACTTACATAAGTGCTATGCACGTAACATTATCTAAGAGGGGATGTTAATCTCTTAACAGTTTTGGGTAAAAGGAACTCATAACAGAAGCTAAATCTTCATGCTAATTACTTTAAACCCTTATGGCTTAACTGAGAATCAGTAGCTTTTCATTTCTTCTTACTTGTTTGTGAAGAGACTTCAGGACTGATAAATAAAACTTGAAGAAGAAGCTGAGAGCGAGACTGCGACGGAATGCAACCATGCCACCAGGGGCACTAGGGTCCAGAGGAAGATCATCCATCAACAGTTGACAAGCCATGGACAGCAATTCTTCATTCCACCTCCTATTCCATGAAAATATTTTCATTATATCAAATATGTAGTCTCTCTCACCCCCTCTACCTCACACACACACACACACACAAAATCATGCATCTAAATGCAGACTCCCCCACTCACACTTTTGCAGTCAAAACAATGATTGCATATTTCTTCAGGATGATCCTTTAGTGTGGCATTTCACTGAACCATTTCAGTTGGAAAGCTTGCGAACAAGCACATATACAGTAAACCTTCCACAGCTGGTTTTGCCTCTCTACCTGAAAGGAAAGGTCAAAATCAAGCTTGGTAACAGAGCTCTGCCTCAGAGTCTGAGACTACAGCCTTTCTTGATGTCAAGTCAGACACCAGATTCTTGTGGAGGCCACAGACTGAAACCAACAAAGAGAAACGAATTTCTTTTTTTAAAAAAAAAGGTGGCCATCATGATAAAGCTTTTTTGGAACATGCTGAGAAGCAATGTCAACAAAGTTTTGGACTATAGAGCCAGTGCTTTGGCAACAGTAGGCAAGAGAGAAAGCTAGAGAGACTTCAGAACATGGGTATGAGGCCAAACATGAAAAACACGCCCATTGCAGTAAGGGAGGCACCAGCACAGAGTCACTTGAGAGAAGAAGATGGTCAAAACTACTCGTCCCTGCTGAACAGATCAAATATCTGCCAGACCACTCACTGCATGGCAAACTCAAGACATTCCAAAGAACAGGCTCAAACAGAAAATTCCAAATCATTTGATTAAAGAGATCAAGCATGACACAGACATTTAAGCAGCTGATCCAACACCTAAATCTAACTCAAAACCCTAAACTTAAAGCCCCCCTCAAATCGTGGATGTGGCATTTACAGTCTTCTCTGGTGGGAGATTGTGCTACAGTTCCTGGCAGAAGTCCTGGCACTCCTTATTGCTACAGAGACTTTTCTACAGCAGGCCAACCTCAAGAAAGCATCATTCTTCTCAGACTCACTCTCAGCGCTAAAAGTACATGCCTTTCGCCAGAGTGTCTGAACACAGCAGTCCCCAAGGAACATCAATAAGCTGCCCCAAACAACCAAGATTGTTCTGCAGTGGATACCAGCACATACAGGGATTGCAGGAAATGAGAGAGCAGACCAGCTGGCAAAGGAAAGCAGCAGTAAAGAGAAGCCAGCATCAAGTTTGTCATACAAGTTAGCAAGCACACTAACTGTAAATGAAAGAAAAAAATCAGTTTTAACAAAAATGGCAGAAGCAGTCTACACGCAAATGCCCTATAGCAAGTACCTTGTCATGGACACTGATCTTCTGCCTGAGCACTGAACACTACAACCTGAAGAAGACTGGCATAAATGCCTCTGCCATATGTGTACGTGGAGAAGGGGGCCAAACACCCTAACACTTTGTGCAGTCTTGTCTACTGCTAACAAGAACCACAACATATCTGACCCCAAAAGACCTCTCTAGCTGTCAAGCTCTGAGAATCAGCTGCCAGACTACACCAGAGAAGTTCACAGTCATCACAAAACAGAGAACAACGACACAATCAGTTGGACATGAAAGAAGACTTGCTGGTTTCATCCTGAGATCATTTTCCATCTTATTTCTTTACCATTGAATTCTTAATTTATCTTTATATTAATTCTAGACCTCTTAACATTTTAAACACTAATATTTCCATTATTTGGATGGATGCTGACTGATCCCCTAAATGGCCCTTACCGTCCAATAATGCCTTCTCTGGTTTTGGTTGCCATAACAGTGACTGGGGCCATGCCACCAAAGGCAAATGATGCATTACTAACCAACGTGTCCTTGTCCAGCAAGACTCGCAAACCTGCATTGACGATAGAAATGTCATCTTCTTTTCGGTTGGCTTGCTTAAATCCAAGGAAGTATTCATTCTGGAACAATATCAAAATAATGATGTGAAAACATTGAATAAGAAATATATGTATATGTTGCGCGCGCGCACACACACACACACACACACACACTCTCTCTCATATAAACTCATTCTTTCACTTGCAAGAACCTACATGCAGGCATATGTACTCTCTCTCTCTCATTTGCTCTCTCTCTTACAATCTATTGCTCTCTCACACACATCTCGCCGTGATATAGCCTTAGTTGCTGGCACGCGTTAAACACAAACAACCAACCATCTCACACACATATTATCTCACATACACTCTCTCATTTGCTCTCTCTCTCTCACAATCTCTCTCTCTCTCTCTCACACACAGGCACAATCTCTCTCAGTGTGTGCACCCTGCCACATACACATTCTCTCTCACTCACTCACTCACTCACACACACACACACACACACAGACACTCCCAACCCCAATCCACTAAGGAAATATTCAGACAGAAATGCTGATACATAAAACTACCTCTTGCGAAAATGGAATCATGACAGAAATGAGGATTTCTGATTTCTGCACAACAGTTTGTCTGTATCCAACAAAAAACTTCGAATCCATTATGATCTCCCTGATTGTGCCATCTGAAAAATGCAGAAACCACAATGCAATTTTTTATTTAAAGATCTCATTACTGAAACTTCTAATTTTGAAATCATTTTCTCAAAACATGCAAGGTTCACAATTTTATCTCTTGATTGTGAACAGTGAATTATCTGTGCAACATTCCTATCATTTCATCGTGTAACGGGTACCTCCAGAGGTACCAGTTGTAATGGAGCTCAGCAGGTGACCTCAAGCTGGTCAGGCACCGATGTGAGGTCCCCCAGTCCACTTCTTCACATTAGTCAGCCAGCTTTTCTTTTGATTGCCACAGTGTCGGCCTTGTAGCACTGTCTTCAGCAAGGTGTCATGTCGAACGACATGACCAAACTACATCAGCTTCTGCTGCTCAACAGTGGTAAGCAGAGACTCCTGTGGACCTACCAAACAGGTGACTAGGCTGCATACGAAGTTATTTGTCTTCTGCTCCCTGTAGAAGATTTAGAGGAGTCTTCTAAAGCATTTCATTTCGAACGCTTGAATCTGTCACTTCGATTCTGTGAGCAAGGTCCTTGTCTCGTAGCATTACAGCATGACTGCCACAATGAGAAATTTGTTAAACCTGAATTTGGTGTGGAAGCTGATGCTTATGCTGTCCCAAATTTTGTTGAGCCTGACCATCGCTGCCGTTATCCTGAGATGAACATCTGCCATGCAACCACTGTCCTTGGAAAGGGTCGTGCCTAGGACTGCACCTCCTCCAGCTGTATCCCATTCAACCAGATCTCTTGTCCATGTTGACTCCCATTCCAAATGCACTTGCAGTGGCAGTGAGCTTGTCTGTGAGGATCTGTAACTAACTGTTGCTGCCCACCATCAGATTGATGTCATTAGTAAAGTGGAGGTTACTGAGCAGCCTCCCGCCAATCAAGATGGAGGTGTGATGGTCCTAGAGTGTATTGCATATGATTTTCTCGGGGGACAGAGGGCATCCCTGGAACACACCCACTGTTGTGGGAAAGAGCTTACTTAGTTATTGAAGAGCTCCTGAAGCCATCATACAGAGGCTTGATGGTGTGTACCAGGGCTTCCTCCACATTATGCAGTACGTTCCATAGTCCCTCATGCCTGTCCAATGCCTTCTTAAATTCAATAAAGTTGTGGTAAAGATCTTTACCGTACTGAAGGTGCTTCTCAATGAGAACTTGACTGTTGAAGATCTGCTAAGTAGCACTCCTGCCAGCTCAGAACCCAGCCTGTTCCTCTGCTACCAGCATGAGGCAGTTTTGGATCACTTTCACCGTAACCTTACTTCGGTGACTGATCAGACTGATTGTTTGATAGTTTTGACACTGCCTCATGTTTCCTTTCTTAGGCAAAGATACAAGTAACTGCATCCACTCTTGTGGCCACTGCTTGGTTGCCCAGATATTCTGACAGAGGGAGGTAAGCGCCTTCACTATCTAATCTCCGCCCCTTTGATCAACTCCACTGGGACATTATCTACTCTGGGGAACTTTCCTCCCTTCAGGCTCCAAATGGCCTGCTTGACCTCTTCGCATAAGACTTGCAGGTCCTCTGGGTTGGTGCTCGTTTACTGATTGTCTTGGTGGATCTTCGGGTCTGTCGTCAGCGGGAAGTTGTAAGGTTCAGTGCAGTACTCCATCCAGCGGTCTAGCACAGCATTGCCATTTGCAAGCATGCAACTATTTTGATCACACATATTTTCTGCTGCCCCTCGTGGGTGAGGGTCTTGAGCAGGTGGAAAGCCTTATGGTTGTTGCTCCAGGTTACACTGGCATCAATCTTTTTTGTTTCTCTCCTTGATCCAGGACGCCCTGACTGCCTTCCTGCCTTTCCATGTCTCATGGTTTACCTCCCTGTAAGCAGTGGCTGCCTCAGTTTTTCACTCTTCAGGGCCTGGCAGTGGTCACATCTGTGCAACACAATGTTATTAATGTCAAGTGTAAGTTTTAAAAAGTTTTGGTGATTTTATTTTACCTGTGCCAACAACTTGAAGTATAGCACCACATGCCAAAAGGAGAGGGTTTAGATCTGATATTGGACTTGCAGTCATGATGTTACCACCCAGTGCCTGCATAGAAACGACGAGCATAAAATCAGTTATACTATTTTATATATATAGTACCAGAATAATAATCTTCATTTTAAAAATGTCTGTAAAACATGAAATTTTCATTATAAGTTATCTTTCTTCGATACTTACCAGACAAGCTGACTATTAAGAGCTTAGAGTCTCATCGACCCCCATCCCAAGCAAATGCAGAAAGGCTAAAAGGGCATTTGTGTTGGTTCATATAGTAAGAATCAAAGAAAGACATGTAAAGAATTTCATTTCTTCATTCTTCAATTAGCAATTAACAGGAGAATTTTCAAGAGGTGGGGTTTGCCCATCTACAGTCACTGACCAAGCAACACAGCCACAGTAATGTTAGGCTGAGTGCTGTGTGACCAACCAGATGCACAGCAGCAGAATGGGTGTACAGATTAGGGAGGTAAAATGCACTGATGAAGCAGGTAACTAGAATCCACTAACAAGGCATGTAACTCTGACACCTTCGCTGCCAAGGGTAAAACCAGCAAGATGATGGATTTCTCTGTCTCCCACTTAAAGTAAGCCTGGGCGAAAGGTTCAAAGGTCTTCAAGTTCAGACAGGTAGAACACAGACCAGACTCCAGGTGTGGAAAAGGGAATGAGTCACAGGCTGGAACCTGGAAAGGCTGGCCAAGAGTTCTGAGAGATCCTTGTTTGAACCCACATACACAAGCTGGAGGTGATGGAAGGGGGATGGGCCCCAGGCACTTCTCGTGGAAAAGCCAAAGTTACAAGTCAGCAATCTTAGGGGAAGTGACATCTAACAAGAGATGTTGCTGCAGGCGCCAGCGGGTAAAGACCAACTACTTGGACCTTGGCTGAGAGGTCTTGAGCTTGGCCAGGATCTGTGGTAAAAGTATCATTGGAGGATAGGCATAGACTAACATCCTGTCCCATGAGATGGACATTGTGCCACCTGCCCAATCCAGAGAGTTTTGAACTGGGGACACAAAGGTAGGGAATTTCATGTTCTAACGGGTGGCTGGATGATCCATGTGCAGCTGGAAGTGCACCTGGAATGAGCCTGAAACGTGATGGGTGGAAAATCCATTCTGTGGGAAAGCCCCTAGAGCTGTGGCTGCGGGAGTCTGCCAACATATTTAGACGGCCATGCAAACCTTGTGATCCTTGTTCCACATACAAATTTTCCACACCCACCAGTATAGGAAAGAAACTGATCGAAGGTGCTATAGGTGGTTGCATAAGAACAGAAGGCACAACTGAAGGTTGGGGTGATCGTTTTTACTAACAGCTATTTTTACTTACCGCACGTCCTCCTCACCCCACCCCAAAGGGAAAATATAACCCCACTGGGAAGGTTCAACAGAAAAGGGAAGGCAAACTGAAAGTGACATCTGGCTGACTCGAAATGGAACACCAAGGAATGGGTGGGAGGTGACTCTCAGACTACAGTGGAGGGCCAGGAACGTGCAGGAGTAATGAAAAAAAAAATAGTCTTACCTATTAATGCTGACCTACACCTGCTCATCCCTCCATCTGAGCTCACTGTGCAAATGTCCTACAATGAATAACAACAGCACAGCATGCAGAGCGGGTGAGAATTAGCAGAAACTTTTATGCTTCATTGTAGCTTGAGCAATTCTCTATCTCTTCTTTTCTGGTTGTCGTTAGGTTGGTTGGTTTAGTTGAAAAGTACTCCCTTGAAGCGATTTTGTATTATGGGGGAGAACGGGGATAGAGTGGGAGAAACTGAAGAAATCTCCCAAAAGCAAACAGGTGTTACATATGTAATGTGTCCTGGTACGACATCTGAACTAGGACCTTTTCACTGCAGTGGCAACAAACAAGTATATTAAGCAGAGTTCACCACTATACTACCAGGCATCCCCAGCTGCTGAACTCTCTCTAGCAGAGCATATCAAGCTAGGATGGAAGAACTCTCTCTAGCAGAGCATATTACATCAGGCTAGGATGGAAGAACTCTCTCTAGCAGAGCATATTACATCAGGCTCAGATGGAAGAACCTGAAAGGGTTCAGTGAGGTATCTGGCTACCACAGGGACAATAATTTACTGGGTTAGTGAGCAGCTTCAGCCCCTGTGCTCCTAATAGTCAGGTTGTCTGATAAGTTAATGAATAAATATGAGTAGGAACATGCACACCTGTGTAATTTATATGTAGAATCATTTTGATTTACCAACAAAAGATATAATTCTTACTGCAACATTTCGTATTTGATGCCCAGCAAACCACTGCAACATCTCAAGGAATGCTGAGAATATTCTAGTCTTGGACTCTGATGGGGAATTGTAAAAAAAATACATATATATATTTATTTGGAGAAAAACAGTTCTGTGCATATGGAAAATTTAATCATAAATAGACAAAAAAATAAGGAAAAATATGGTTACCTGCAGTTGAACCAATGGTTAGTCATGGCTCATTTACTAAACCTAACAGCACAGATTGCTGAAAATTCATGGTACCCATAAGTTTTGAGCATTCTGTGCTGCTAGGGAATGTTTAAATCCATTTCCCCAATCCTAAAATGAACAAAATATTTATTCCATCAATATATATAACACCAATAGTTAATATTGTGAGACTGAATCCTTGATAGATTCAAATATTTAACATCAACAGCTTAGAGCTAGAGGGTACCTGGCAGATTTCTCACAGCCTCTTTTAATGTGCTCTCCAGCGTACTCAGAGTGACAGATGAGCCAAATCTGATCCCTTCCTCGGTGTACTCCACAACCAACAACTCCGCAACATTGGTCACAGCAACAAGGACTGGATAGTACTGCCTCTTAAACTTTGTCTCAATTCCTGAAAATGCATGCAGAGAACTCTACCATGCCATTCTGTCTTCAAAAATTGTGTGCTCTGACAAAACTCTGACTTCTTAAAAATTATTTACAATCTTTTCCTAATAGAAAAATTATAACTAAGCATGGGCAGGCTAGGTAATGTTTCCTGGTGACCATTTCCTCCATATTGTTGTTGCTTTTATTTTAACATGCAA
The DNA here is from genome assembly GCA_004794655.1 of Marisa cornuarietis. Lineage (NCBI taxonomy): Eukaryota > Metazoa > Mollusca > Gastropoda > Architaenioglossa > Ampullariidae > Marisa > Marisa cornuarietis. Next base: position 15,740,523 of record SMMW01000001.1, read on the forward strand.
ATCGATCTGCACATTGCTTCCCTTCCACTGAATATATATCTCTTAAAAAATATAAACAAAGCTAAAACATATCAAAAAGATTCCAGAGATTACTAGGCTGGCTAATTAGGAAAACATACAAGGAGGAAAAACATTTTCTTACAAATTGCTGTATACCAAACTTGACTATCTTGATACATTGGACCAAGATTGGGGCTAGCTAGGGTGAATCTTGCGTGTTTGCTGGGTAGTGAATGCTATTGCCATTACAGTACAAATACATTATGTTTAGTCTGCATACCTGCAATCCAAAGGCAAAAGGTTTAAATTTGCAAGGATTTTTTTCATTCAATTAAAGAATACCTTCTAAATCCCATCAAAAAAGCCAGTTAAGTACAGTCCGTTCATTTCCTGTTTTGCTCACCTATTTCCGTGTTGCCAATAACCATTCGGCAGTCAGGATGCTCCTGTTTTAATCTCAAAAGCTCTTTCAGTGATGTTGGTCGATACCAAGTGATACGATCACTTATGAATTTCAAATTCTGGCTTTGAAGATGCCTCTGCTTAATCTGAACAAAAATTAATTAAATAAAAAGATTTATGTCACATTATCATTTATAAACATTTGTTGAATGACTTTTCTGTGAAGGAGACTTCAAATTAGGGGATCAGCTGCCCTGAGATCACTAACCATTGCATCATGATCATCTATAGCTTAATATTTTAGCAAGTTTGAAAGCAAAAAGTACTAAAGCTCTTCTGGATAAAGTCTTCTGATGTAATATTCATGTACTGTCCTAATACATGTACTGCATTTCACTGAAATGAATATGCCCATTCTTACTTTGAGATATGGGGGGAAAATAGGTTCTTGTGTAGGATCATATAAAGCTGCTTTCTCTTGAGAATTTTTTGTCTCCTGAAAACAAAATTGATAAAATCTAATAGAAATAATTACCTTTTTTAACTACAAACACTACCTTTATCTGTTATACAGCTCAGACTGTTAACACTATTGATGATACTGACAAACAAAACTAAATTCTCAAGACTACCATCAAATCTGTGAATATGAAATCTTTAAATAAAAAGAAATAGATAAAACAGAGTTATTATATTAATATTGTGATAGAATGAATAAACTATCATTTATTAATTTATTGTTTTTTAAACTGTATAAGCAGTAATACTTCCCTGCTTACCAGCTGACAAAGCAAAGTTTGTAAATGACTTAAGCGGAAAATGGATTAATTCTAACTAGATGGTAGAGAATTAAGAATAGTCAATCTAAGGTTACGTGAAGTAATGAAGAAATGAGGAAAAAAGTTATTACTTTCCCTATATATTGTAGCTTAAATCAAGCAGTCAAATTAAATCACCTCAGCAGATCCATCGACAGAAGTCAGGCTAGCACTTTTTCCTCCAAGCATGCAGCAGTTATCCTTCCCACATCCACTCTGATACATGAAATAATGTATTAATATGTAATAATATGTATACAAAAATGAATATCTGTGATGCATATAATCCCTGTAAATTCATGGCATTTACAAAGTGTCCTTCCGCTTGCTTGTGGTAATAAAAATATTTAGAATAATAAGAGTAATCACATACCACTGGTCATGACATTTAAATCTATGCACACTTAAAAAATTGCAAATGCAAAGGTCTAACAATGGTCACCATACCTGTGCAGATTTTCCCATGCAGCAATTCTTGTTCTCACAACCCCCCTGCGGTGCCATATATTAAAGAAAACATAGATGCAGCAATACAGTTCGCAAAACAATAATTATATTGTTCAGTTAAGCAGTATAGGTAGTATTACTATTAAAAATCATGTGATTATTTTACATACCACATATTCTAAGTTAGTATAATTATCTTGAGACATAACTTCGAGCACAAAACAAAACTTATTAAAAGTATTACATCCATTTATCTGCTTTAACATTCAAACATGATTGCTGTTTTTGAATGGCCTTTAAACATGTGCAAGTTTTACAGTTCTACAGATTCTGTATGTTTCAAATAATTTTCTGATCCAAATGGGTCTATTTAAAAGAAGCCAAAATTCATTACCTTAATAAATGATCTGTAACCATCAATAATAGGACGATAACCAGTGCAACGACAAAGATTCCCTTTAGAGACATACATCAGCAAATATCAGTATAGATTCTGATATTTTAGGATATGTATAAGTGTATTTCAGTTAATATTAAGAAATTCAAATTCACAAAAGTGGGATTATTTTTAATAATGCAAACTTTAAAAACTCTCATCTTTTAATTTCTTCTTTCTGCCTATCTAAATAAAGATGAAGATGTTTCATGTGACAATAAAACATTTTTAAAAAACATAAATGTATAAACCCATACCAAGCAACCTTGAAAAAGTTAATTTCAAGAACGACAGATCCTTCCCTGCCAAAAGCGACAACCATTGCCTCTTCAATAATACTGTCAGGACTGAATCTTACACCTTACCATCAAATGCTGATTCCAGCTGCAGTGCAGAAGGTGTTGGATGGTTCCGGAGAAGTGTGTACATAGACATGACAAACCCAGGAGTGCAAAAGCCACACTGAGACCCATGAGCAGAAGCTAGCCTTTCCTAATTAGTAATAATAAAGTTGATTATATAGTGCTTTACCTCATCCTCTAAGGCAGACTCAAAGCATTTTACAATAGTAATGGACACTGCTTTCAAAAACAAAAAAAATATTGTGCCCTGGTAGTGTATAGCTACCTATGTTAAGATCCAATTATATGCTACATAGACAGTGTTACTGATGAAATGTAAGAACATTAAAAATGAACACTGTGTAACTACCCTCTCTCGCACCCATGCATTTTTTTTTTACCCTAATATAAATATTTTCCACTTGTTTTTTCACTTTCAACCACACATACATAGGCAAGCATGCATGCACACATACACATACTGCTGATGAGCATTTTGGGGTATGTGCACGCTTCTAAAAAGTGTTCTGGTGGCAATGTGAATTATTTACAAGATGAGCTAGGTTCTTTAGCTAGTTCACCATCTTTGCCATTTAGGCCATAGCAGTTGTAGTGAATAGCTTCTAGAACACATTTTTTCTGACAATCTTCTAAAGGTGGCCTTTGCAGTACGTGGGGCCCTGCTTGACCCCAGGCAACTGTCATATGTGGGGCCAAGAGCCGTAAGTGTAGGCTATATACCGTACCACACGAATCTGCTATCGCAAGTCCCCCACTCAGGTGCGGGGCCTGGGGCAGTTGCCCCAGCTGCCACCTCCAAAGGCTACCTCTGCATTCTTTGGTTGTGTACCTTTCATCCTTTATAATTATCAGTGCACTTGTACTATCACATTATGTATATTGTTCCAATTTGTTATCTTTATCAGTAGAAGCTGACAAACTACCCTTGATGACCTGGTCTATCAGTTTAGTTACCTTTTCGTTATAGCAGTTAGATTTATTTTCAGTCATTCATTTTTTTTCAAGGTCAAATCATTCACCACTAAATTATTCTATAATTAACCACTGAAACTGTTTGGCAACTTCACACAATTTTCTCATCACATCCACAAGGGAAAAAGTGCCACATGCAGTGATACTGAAAAGATATGAAATGCATGTTCAAGTCACTGTAACCAATATCCACAGAACTCAGAATACAAACCCAAGTGTGCAAAAGCTGCACTGAGACCCTGTCTGATTAAGGTAGATAAAATATATGTTGGACTATCGTCTTAAAACACAACTCATATCATTCTTTGTATATGTATGCGTTATTTACACCTAGTCCACTGCTCTCAAACCAGTCTGCTCTCTAATTCTTTTGTCACACTTGTTTATAGCAACAATGCATCCCAAACAATGCTATAGGTTACTATCCTCAGACTCTGTCGAGTCACTAGACTACAATTTTAATAGGGTCAAATACCTAATCCCAAAACACTGTCTTTTTAAGTAGGTCTCTGTTGGATAGACATACCTATCCTGCAACCAATAACCATTAAATCTCCTAAAATCCCTTTAAAGACTTTTAATTTCTAATACATGTTTTATGTGTCAATTAAGTCATCACCAAACCAGTTTTAATATTCTGTCATTTTTATTTTGTAAGTTAGTCTATGTTGTGACCATCAACTTCTTTACAAAAGATTCACAAGAATACAGTTGTCCAGTCAGTGCTAACCTTAAAACATCTTTATGTGATGGTAGTTCTAAAGTGATCAAAGACATATAGTTCACTGGCAGCAAAAGGAGTCACACCATAGACATGTTAACACATCTCTCTGATTTGTACCAGTCTGATGCAGCCAATGTTCAATATACACAGCACAGTTTCAAGTGCCAAAATATTGAACAGCTGATCAAGTCTGGGATTTTTTTGCATTTATTACTTGTTTAATACACCAAACAATCAATTATACCCTGGTTGTTTTATATTGATAACATTTTTATGATCATTATGCTTCTACTTTATGATAATGCAGACAACCTGTGCTGGGTGAAGGCCAGCTTGCATGTTTCCAATGCCTTCCACAGTGGTGACAGCTAGACCATGCACAGAGCACAATGGAGCCAAACATGCATTGACGCTGTAGTGTCTGACAACTATATAAGGCTCATATTTATGCTGTATAATTTTGCTTTATAAAAGAATTTATCTTCATGATGTCTTAGCTCTTTAATGTGAGTTTTACTTTACATAATCTATTAACTGATCCAAATGTATGAAGTAAAAAAAAAAAATTATGTACCAGTGTGGGTTACTTAAAAACAAAGTCAAAGTGTAATTCTACAAAAGAATTTCACAAGACATAAAATTCCCCAAACCTTAATTTACAAGTCTTTATCTTACATAAATGCATATGCACAGTATACACATTTGGTGCACGCACACACACACACAAACTGTTGAGGATACTGAATTTTGTCATTACTTGGTAAATATCTTGAGACCATGACAGTACATGCACCACAACCGCCTTCACCACACCCTAGTTTGGTTCCTGTAAGTTTTACTGACTCTCAGTCAAGGATGCCAACATTGGTTTTTGCAAAGAAAATAAAGAGAAACTATTTGAATGCAAAATTTATTCTAAATCAGCGATACTGACACTGAATTTTTCTTTTAGAGTTTTCAGAATTACTGTGAGTGAGAAAAAAAGAAGATAAAAAAGAGGGAAACTTTCAGATAGAATAAAGGAGAGGAAAAGTGCTTGGTTCTTGGTAACAGCAGCAAAAAAAATAAAATAAAAAAAGGCAGCACCTGTGGCTGTCTTACAGCAAACTAGTCCAACCTTGTAATCAGGCTAAAAGGTAAACCAAGTAGATCTAATTATTAAAATAATGGAAGCTTCAAAGGACATAAAATATTGTTTGTCAAACTGTAAAAGATGAAAAAAATTAGAGAGTTTTATATAGTCTTGATTTTCCCCTTTTCTCTCCACCCCTCGAAAGATAGCCCAATAAGGATAGCCATTATAATTTTAAAATAATGGAAATTTGTTTTTGCAGTTTTAAAGTCTCTTTGATAAAAATTTCAGAATCTAGAAGGATCTGCCATTATCAAAGGATACAGTTAAACCGCAAATATTGCAGTAAAGTAGCTTCTGGGTCTGGATTCTCAACTTTAATCTGTATACAATGGGAAAAAAAAGCAGCTCAAACATAGTGACAATATAAAATATACGAACAATAAGCAGGCATATATCTTCCCTACAATACCTTTGACTACCATCTGCTGCAGTTAGTTTGTCAAAAAAGTATTTAACTGGTCTTTGTCTGATTTTCTGGTATTGTGAATTATGGGATCTGATATGCCAACTCTATTTTCATTCTCCAGAACATCAACAATGGTGTTGTTTTTGGAAGTTTTTTGACGTTCTTCAAAACAACTCATGTCATGCAGTGTATGTATGTTTATGTGTCTGTGTGTGTGTGCACACATCTCTATGTCTGTGCACACATGGCTGTGTATATGCATGTAAGTAATCATGTCAGTAAAAATCATAAAAACATGTAAAAAAAAAAAACCAGAAGGCATAATAACATACCTTCTCTCCATTGACAAAGAAGATAAGTCTACTGATGTAAGACATTGTTGTCAAAAACAATTTACAGTTGTCTTCAGAAGAACTTTGTCATGGGATGCCAGGACATGCTGCCAACTGTGCCTGTAGCATAATAGGCTGTCACAAATCAGACACCTCACTCATACAAGTCATGTGTCTTGTTTTTCTGCTTTGCCTTAATTGTGGCTACCATAAACTGGGCTCGCAAAAAAAAAAAAAAAAAAAATGGAGTACAGAAATTGTTTGTCCATGTCTGATTTTATTTGGGTCACAAATGATACAACCGCGATATACATTTGACATCAAGTAAGATTTTAATTATTATTGTTCATTGGGGGTTTTTTGTTGCTTTTTTATATATTCTACTCTCTGAGTTTCTACTTTACATATAAAAAGACAGTTACACATATTTCAGCCTTGTTTACATATTACATTAGATTCTGAATACTCTGAACTTTTTCAGTACATCATGCTTATGCTCATCCACAAAGGCACACACATGAAAATTCCCACTTTGTTAATAGGTCACCAAAGTTTCATAAGCACAGTCTGTCACAGTGTACATGTAATTTATCATCCTGTGGCACCATCCCTCTTCCAAACTGAAAGCTAACCTAAAAGTTTTGCGCATGCATTAACACACAATAACAGAGATGGAAAAAAAAAGAAAACGAGAAGGACAACAAGAAGTGGGAGTTTCTGTGTCAAGAAAGCGTGTATGAGAAAGAGGGTGCCATGTGACTTAATTGTTGATAAGTTCTACAACAATTAGGTGCTATATGTTTTACATGAGTTAATTTGTTTTCCACACCATATGTGACCTTAAAGTGTGAAAGTGTGCTGCCCATATGTGTGCACGCCACAGTTATTTTCTTGCTGTGTATTTGAATGACCTTAGTTCTAAAACTCAAAATATCCATTTAGAGTCTACACTATTATATGTGCATTTTTCCAATAACTATGCTACTAGAATGTGTTTTAGAAGCGGTTTATGATACAGTTATGCATTAGTTTAAAAGATTAGTTATGTTCACATCATGGCAAATGAAGTTCTGGTTGACAGATGAAAGGGAAAAGGTCTTATTAGTCATATCACGGACCTTCATCTAGATGAAGGTCCGTGAGTCATATATCCTGCCTTTGCGGACTGACAATCCTGAGTTATTGTCATATGACTATAAAACCAGCCCAACTTTCTACCGAACAACTATATACAAATTCCTCTCTCGTACACTTGCGCACACACACACACACACACTATCAACAGAGAGAGTTTTATAGCGAGGTGGTGGGTGGGGCGAGGCAAAGCAAGAAACAGGTTAATGACTATACATGATTTTGGCCATAGCAAAATAATAATTACGATACAAATCGACAAACAACGTGAATGACTAGTAAGAAAGCTTTGTGCACTACTCGTAAGGCACACCTCGATCGTTCGCAGTTATAGCTGCCACCGTCTGGCAAGAGTAAGCCATCGCAAACACCAACAAAACAGAAAGCGATACCAAAATCCTATTTATAGAGACATGTTACTATACTGCGTGGTGTCTTACAGTTAGTGCGCCCACTTACCCTGATGTAGAGACCTTCAAGCAGTCCGACAGAAGTTGACCCCGCGTTCTTATATTCACTACCATGTATAAGTTCGACAGCGTTGTGCAACTGAAAGCACAAAAACGTACAGTGCACAGCTGCCACAGGGCGCCCCCTGCATGGCTCCGGTTTGAGTGTGTTTGGCTGGGGTTTTTTTTTTTGGGGGGGGGGTTGTTTTGGTGGTGAGGAGAATTATTTTATGTTTCCTTTTGATAAACGTGCTCTCATTAGAGTTCGATTTATGCAGGTTGACTTATTTAAACAAAGCATTGGTAATGCCACAATCGATGTCTAGATTGCAACCACGTAGTTGATAACTTGTTTAGGACGACTGATAAAAATCTGAGAACTTGACATATATATATATATGTGACATATGGCAGGATTTTAAAGTTGTGACTGTGATTGTTCATTATACTCTGTTTAGGTGTCAAACTATATTGAAAGATTTATTAATTGTTGAGTGGAGGGGTGGACAAAGTTTTCTTTTTGCGGGCCGGTCATGTCAGCCGTGTTGTTATATATCTGTGATAGAACATTACGGACTGCCGATTTCTAACGCGTTGTACTTGATAAACTGAATTTAAAAAAGAAAAACAAGTGCACTTTACATTTTGGCAGACGGGGCGGACCTATAAAGACGTCCGGCATCACCCCGCGGGCCGTACTTTGACCAGTCTGATGTAAATGCATCTGTTGAGACATTTTATATAGGTTTTATTGTTAGCGCGCGAACACACATGTACGTGTATTACACACGCGACAGAAATGCAAACGGTCACAATTAATGACATTCTGCAGCAATTGCGATCGATGACCTTGGAAGCTCTAAAGCATAGCTTTTGCCTTTCTGCCGTTAAGGCACGCACCGAAGGCTGTCATCCCTTATCTTTATTATCTGTGCACTTCGATCGTGCTGAACTTTAGGCTAATGTTCAAGTGTTGTCTTACATGTGGTCCAGCCTCTACCCTATATCTCTAGCTCGGAGGGACCTCTGGCACAGAGCCAACAGTATAAACAAGCGGAAGGAAGTTAACACGATGACACATTCACTTTAGCTCTCTCATGTTTTGCATATTCTTTCCCTATCGTAAATAAATTAATAATTATCTCTTTCAAACAAATGCAACAAAAAGATACAAAAAGTACACAAAATACATTGCGCACAAGAAATTTTTTTTTCGACTAACTGGGTTGCTTTTTTTTTCCCCCTCCAGACAGCTTATAGTTGTACGCATATTGATGCCAAGCCGTGAAGTCGGGCTATGGGGCGCCAAGAGGGTATAATTTTCTCAAATTTGCTATTTCTAGCTATACATTAATTGCAATGCATAGCTATACATTGCATTTTATACTTATAACAATTCATTTTATAATTATACATTGCATTCTATAAGTATAAAACGCAATGTATAGCTAGAAATAGCAAATTTGAGAAAATTACCCTCTTGGCGCCATACCGTACTTTGCAGCTATAGAGACTGTGGCTTGATCACTCTGCTTATCATCCTTATTTATCTGTTGCGCGGTGTGTATTATCGTGGTTTATCTGTAGCTCAGTGTGTATGTTAGGAGGCCGGTCATATTGCTCCAGTCATATCGCCCCACAGTCGGTCAGTTCGTCCCAGAAACGTTATTTTCGTCGGAAGACTGAAAAGTCAAATCGTCCCAGGCCCAATCAGTGACGTCTCTGCATAAATTATAATAAAAGGCAAATGAAGTCAAAATACAAGTTCAGAATTAAATAATAACAAAATCTTTCATTTAAAATATGAAAAAGAAAAATCACGTTTATTCGCAATTGTAAGATACCTTCTCTGCATTCGTATTGCCACGTTTGCCAAAATTGCGGCTAAACTTATTTGTATGGCTCTGTCTAAAATAATAATAAAGAAGATTTTTATAGCGCATGTAGGCATTAGGCCGCTGAGATTGCGCATCTATTGTTCGAACAACCGCGAATGGCTCTTTTGGTATTATTTGACGTTAATAGCTACTTGTATTATCGGTGATCGATTCGTCTTTTCGGTCTTGGGACAAAATGGACCTGGCTAGGACGAACTGACTTTTGCTGTGGGGCGAAATGGCCGGCCCCTAGTGGACATAGTTGGAAGTCTGTGGTTGGGACGCATTGACTTAGGCTGTGGGGCGATATGACTGGGGACCGTTAATTATCCTGTAGATTTCTGCTTTGTTGTTGACGGGGGATGCTACTGTTAATTATGACTTTAGAAGATGGAAAGTGATGTCCCTTCGCCTAACCAGCTAGACTCTGCTAGAGCACAGACTTCTATGATTTCTGTTTGTGGGCTAGAGGGTGACAGCTCGGTCATTTCGTCACAAGACTATTTCGTCACTTTCGTCCCGCACCAAAAGTCAATTCGTCACACGCACGGACCTTCATCTAGAAACGCGGTGCGGCTAAGCGCTTGAGATCGAGTGATGACAATTAACGGGAAGCACACCCGGGTCTATCATGAGGCTAACTAGGACAAAAACATTTAATGGGGTGCAGGGATGGTCTGCTGTAATTTTTTTTAAAGCGGCGTTAGGGGAAAATACCATTTTCACAGTTTTACAGGACAGCTTTCCATGGCTGTACGGTGACCTCACCCTGCGAGTTCACCAGTGGGTGATGTTTGTGACTTTAGGATTATGTGACACGAGTGGGTGATGTTTGTGACTTTAGGATTATGTGACAAGAGTGGGTGATGTTTGTGACTTTAGGATTATGTGACAAGAGTGGGTGATGTTTGTGACTTTAGGATTATGTGACACGAGTGGGTGATGTTTGTGACTTTAGGATTATGTGACACGAGTGGGTGATGTTTGTGACTTTAGGATTATGTGGCACCAGTGTGTGATGTGTGTGACACCAGCGCGTGTATACTCAATAATGTCAGAATACCTGTGTGTGTGTGTGTGTATGTGTGTGTGTGTGTGTGCATGTGCGTGCGTGCATGTGTTTGTGATTTAACTAACTCGTATACCCGACATCGCCCGGGTTTGAATCACGTGTACCCACGTGGGGTGTCGGTCTCTAAGACTTGTACTCGGTATATCACAAAGGACAGACAACTCGTGTGTGGCAATGAAAACTCGATGTGTCGCGTGAAAGGGGAGATAAACATATTGTGATGCTTTCAGTGACTCTCGTCTCTCTCTCTCTCTCTTTCAATCTAACGGGATGATCGCTCCGTCTCTCACTCTCTCTCTCTCTCTCACACTGTGTCTTTCAATCTAACGGAATGCTCGCTCCGACGCTCTCTCTAATTATTACCTTGTCCCCGTTCCTCATGAGAAAAGATGTCATTTCTTGTTGTGTTTGGAGCCAGCGGTGAGACATTAGAACGCAGAAAATAAACATCAAATAAACAACGTCCTCCCACACTAGACCTTATGCTCATAGTCTACGCCCCTACAGCATTAGGGGCAGATAGGAGGAGAGGGATGAAATGAGGCCACCATGTTCCAGGACACGAAGAAAGGGAGGTAAAAACTGAAGGATATGCTACAGGACAAAGAGGACTGGAGGAATGGGGGAAGTAAAAGTGTAGGAAACAAAACGGTGAGAGGTGGGAGGAGGTACATGTTAAGAGGTACATGCTGAGGCCGAAGAAAAATGCCAGGAGAAGGAGGTGAGTAAATGGGAGGGGAAAGGAGAAGAAAGTGTGAAGGAGAAAAGGGGAGAGAATGCTACAGTCAGAAATCTTGAATACCTTTCTACAATCACAGTACAAATACCTTTTAGAATCTCAGTAAATCTCCTCATCACCTAGCAACCAGACAGCCATTGAAGATCAGTCCCATCAGTGGCAAGCCTACACCTCGTATCCTGTGGCTGAAGGATGGTGAGCCACTGTCTGTAGAGAGAGACCTCAACATCAGGGTGCTTGCAGATGGCAGAAGTTTGGAGATCAGTGCTGCCCGGGTAACAGACTGTAGCGGTTACACTTGCATTGGGCAGAGCGTTGCTGGTGAACTGGCTAAACACCATGACATCACAATCTCTACTAAGGGGCGTGCAGTCACATCACTTCATGCACACACGTTCTATGTTTCTTGGACAAGGAGGCATCATTATCCTAGCGTGTATGTGATTGGGAGGCATCAACACTCGCTGTCCTTTTCACAACAATAAACTGATTCTAATCTGAAGGTAGCTGTGCTTTAGACGCGATTGTTAGTAAAAGATTGTCATCAAACCCAACATTTTGTGCGAAAGCTGAATCAGAAAGTCTGTATCTATCATTGACACACAACCTGCCATTTCACACACCACGACGTATTTACTAATAAAGTTTTCAGGTCTTCTACTGGTCGAGGCTGTTAGAACTGTTTTATTCACACATAAGCATCTCCTGGTTGCGATCCGACCCCATCCGCCCGGTCTTGATAGACAGCCATTTCCCGGCACTGGACAGACGGCTGAAGAGGGTATTTCAGAAACTGGACATATGCGTGCAGACAACTGGCTTGGACAATGTGCTAGTCGATGAAGGCCTTTGATACAATCTTGCTGAATTTAGACTTCATGACTGGCGCAGTGGTGTGGGATTCATGTCCGCTTGACTTTTGTTCATCAGTGAACTTGAGCGTGTGCTGGCGTTCCAGTGAAACTTGTGCCTTCTGTTGGATGTTGCATTTTCTGTGGAGTGTATGACATGTTTGATATTTGTTGTATGGAGTGTATTCCGGCTTGTATGACATGTTGGATATTTGTTGTATGGAGTGTATTCCGGATTGTATGACATGTTGGATATTTGTGCTGAGGACTGTGTTCTTGCTGTGTGTGGACGCTGCCCTGTGACGTGGAGGAGACGGCCCACTACACACCCACATTTTGTCGTCATCTTATTTTGACGTCAACGCCTTGAGCTCTCCACAGGCCACGATTTGGCGCTATACAAGCCAACATCATTATTTCATTATTATTTGCAGCCTCGCTTACAGATTTTCAATTGGGTTGAGCAAACTGTTACCGACTACTGGCTTCATGTGTTTCTTCGTCCCATTCGTCCTTCTATAGACATTACATTTGCATGTTACTTTTCGTGCGTCCGTGTTCGTGTTTTTATTATTGTCCAGTGGTTTTTCTTTTGTGTGTGTGTGTGTGTGTGTGTGTGTGTGTGTGTGTGTGTGTGTATTAATTTTGTTGATATATCTCTGTACCACTGTTTGTGTGTGTGTGTGTGTGTGTGGGGGGGTATTAATTTTGTTGATATATCTCTGTACCATTGTTTGTGGACATGTTTTAGTATGTTTCACTTTGTCGGTTGAGTGAATTTGTGTCTTTGAATTTCTTTGTAAAGCGCATTGAGCCTTCTGTAAAGCAGGGAAATGCGCTATATAAATTTCCGTTATTATTATTATTATTATTATTATTATTATTATTATTATTATTATTATTATTATTCCTGGAGCGTCTGCAAGAAAGCTGTGAATCCATGGTTACCATCGTCATGACGGAGCCCACGAAGGACAGGATGAATTTCTTTATGAGGAAGTTTAAGAATGTGCAGCACGGCTACCTGGAAGAATCATGTAAACTGTGCAGGTCGACGAGAGGATAATTTTAACGAACTCTTTAAGATGTTCTCATTCTTTCCATTTCATCTTGATCGTCCCTTGGTATTCTATCATATATATATATATATATTTATTTATTTACACACATACAGGTATGTTTATGGTCTGTGTCCAGGTACATAGACACCTGTACCTATCGTACGATAGTGTGTGTCTGTGTGTGAGAGAGAGAGAGAAAGAGAGAGAGAAAACAGAATGCAGACTAACTTCTCAGTACGGGTTTTACGCTTTTAAAGCGGCTCTTAGATCAGCGAATGTTCCATCTTCCATGAGATTACACCAACGTGCGTGCTTGTGTGTTATTGTCACCTTTGCCATCATTTTAATTAGTACTTCAGTGTGTGTGTGTGTGTGTGTGTGCGCGCGCTCGCGCATCTGTACATATACATTGTACGTTAATAAACATGTGAGAACCATATTTGAGTAATTTTATTTCTTAGTTTCTGGTTCGAGTGCCGATGTATTCTGCACTTTCGGGGTCAATAGAGTGGCGTCTGCGACCTGAAACACAGATAACTCGTGTACACTCTGTGAATAAAAGCGTTTCGCAGCTGCTTCCCTTAGAACACATCGTACCATGTTTTCTCAATCCTAAAGAGCTAGTTGTGCTTTGTGCACTGATGTATAAATCCAGTACCTTAATACATATCCTGCATGTTTACCTGGACACGTAAAACAAAGTTCATTTAACACACACACACACACACACACACACACACACACACACACACACACACTTGCCAAAGGTGAAAAGGGAGAATTTGAGGATTCCGAACAGAAAGGGGTCCTTAGTTCTAAGATAACAAGCAAGATAAAGACTAAAATATAAATTCTAAATAATAACACATCGTCAAACACAGACCGAATATACAGGTATTGATCGACTAACGACCATGATTGGTTCTGACGGACCGGTCGTAACACGATTTGTTCGTAAATCGAGTAGGCTATATGTACAGTACTGTGAAATGATGTTATAAAAATCTTCGTCATATTTTATCATAATTTTCTTTGTTCATTTTATGCCATTTGTATCATATCACCATTTTGTTTCTTAGTTTTACATTCCTCAGGTTTGAGGAAAAAGCTGCATTACCAATACAACTGGTTTAATATTCACAAAACATACAAAATTACAAAATAGAGGTGCAAAAATACAAAATACAGGTGTAAAAAAATCATAGGAAACCAACATGATCGTCTGAGAACAGGGGTCTGTCAAATTTCCCGCCCATGACAACAAAACACTCGCTTCCACGTTGGGCTTTTCAACGCCCAGTCGGTATCGTCTGCACAACAGTCACTGAAGCGAGTTGCCATCGTAGAATTTGTAACAGACCACCACCTTGATCTTTTCATCATCACTGAGACGTGGCTTAAACAGCGAGGTGACGAGAGTGTGTGTGTCGATCTCACTCCAGTGGGCTACTGTCTGAAATCTTTCCCCCGCCCTACACGTGGTGATGGTATTGCTATAATCTACAGATCATCACTTGCCAAGTACCTGTCTTTTACTACTGCTGTATCGTTTCCTCACACGTCTTTTGAATTTGTACAAGTCTCCTCTTCGGCTCCTCATTGCTCGATTCACCTGCTCTGCATCTACAGACCCCCCTCCCCTAGCGCCAGGAACCTCAAAGCCTCTACCTTTTTCTCAGAATTCCATGATCTCTTGGATTACAGCAATGCGCTCAACGGACCCGCAATACCCCTTGGAGATGTTAATGTACACTTCGACAACAGTTCTCACCCTGACACTGTCAAACTGTCCGAAATGTTGCACACCTTTCGTTTTGTCCAGTCCGTGTCGCAACCAACTCACAAAAGAGATCACATCCTTTACTGGGTCATACATCGACCTGATGACCACTTAGTGCAGTCAGTTGATGTTTCCCACGATCTCTCATCTGACCACTATTGTGTACTGATCCAACTTGATCGCAAATGCCCATCATCGGCGCCAGTTTTCAGACCCACTCGGTCATTACAAAATGTGGATAGACTTGCATTTAAAGCACAGCTGCAGATGGAGCTCCTCCAACCACCCTCTGTTGAGCAACTTGACTGTGTTTTGTGTAGAGTGGTTGATGACCACGTGACCCAGTGTCTCAACGTCTGATGCACCAGTCCAGATGTGCTCCTTGGTATTCACACATCCGTGTTGAACTTCGTGACCTGAAGCGCACGCGCCGGCGAGGTGAACGTGTTTGGCGGAAGACTGGACTCGTCATCCACAAAGAAATTTATAATGCCGCAAAGCGAAGCGTAGAAAAATGCATTTATGAGGCTAAAACATCATATATTCAGGGCCAAATAATTAACTGCACCTCCTCCAAGAAGCTAATTGCCATTTGCAATCAAATGACTGGATCTCGTACAGCAACACCACTGCCCACCGCCTACCCTGCTTCACTGCTGCCGCAAGTTTTTAGTGATTATTTCACCAGCAAGATATCAGACATTCGTTCATCTTTAGACTCGGCATCGGCGCTTGACAGCATCTCCAGTGATGTCCTCCCAGGATGCTCCATGACCAAGTTCCTACCAGTCTCTGAGACTGATGTAAAAGCGGTTATTCTAAAAGCTAAACCAACATCTTGCGAGTTAGATCCAATGCCCACAAGCCTTCTGCTCGAGTGTCTAGATATTTTACTTCCTGCCATCACACATATTGTAAATGTCAGCCTGTCGTCAGGTGTTTTCCCATCTTTGTTAAAAAATGCGGTGGTGAGGCCACTTCTAAAGAAATCCACGCTTGATGTCAATGTGCTGAAAAACTACCGCCCAGTTTCCAACTTGTCTTTTCTCTCTAAGATCATAGAGAAAATAGTTTTGATACAGCTCTGGGCCTACTTACAAGAGCACCATCTTATCCCACAAGCTCAGTCGGCGTACCCTTTAACAGCACTGAGACTACTCTTATTAAGGTAACGACAGACATATTATCTGCCCTTGACAGTGGTGATGTCTCTCCATTAACCCTACTGGACCTGTCTGCTGCATTTGACACTATAGACCACTCTCTGCTTCTTCACAGACTCCACATCCTCTACGGGATTTCTGGACCTGCGCTCTCATGGTTCAACTCCTATCTCACTGATAGGACCCAGACTGTGTTACTTGATGGTCAGATATCTCCCCCTGCTTCACTTTTCTGTGGTGTTCCCCAAGGCTCAGTACTTGGCCCAGTTCTGTTCATCCTGTATACTAAGCCACTTTCATCGTGCATCCAGTCTCACCAGGTTTCTCATCAATTCTATGCTGACGACACGCAGCTTTACTGTTCTACTCCACTGGCTGAGTCTCACTCTGCTATTAGCTCTCTAGAAGCTTGTATCAGTGATGTCAAGGGCTGGATGGTAAAAAACAAGCTTAAACTAAATGATGATAAAACAGAAGCCCTCTTGTGCCATAGAAGAAGACATCAACCTTCACTCGTCAGTCTGCCCATTGCCCAATCACATCAAGGTGGGCGACAGCAACATCACCTTCACGTCATCCGTTAGGAATCTGGGATTTATTGTCACTGATCACATGACACTCGATAGACATGTAGCAACTGTCTGTCGGTCTGCCTATTATGAGCTCCGTAAGATCAGTGCCATCCGTCACTTTCTCTCTACACTCGCTACCAACACTCTTGTATGTGCGTTTGTTCTTTCTCGACTTGACTACTGCAACTCCTTGCTGGCAGGCTGCCCTGACTACCTCATTCAGAGACTCCAGAGAGTACAGAACTCCGCTGCGCGTCTGGTGCTTAGAGCCACGAAAAGGGACCATGTCACTCCTCTCCTTCGTTTGCTACACTGGCTACCCATCCGTTCTCGCATTCAGTACAAACTGTCTGTGCTGTGTTTTAATTTCTTTGCTGGCTCCTGTCCTGACTATTTCTCTGAACTTCTCATCCCATACTCTCCGTCCAGACAACTACGCTCTTCGTCTAACGACCGTATCCTAACTGTTCCTGTCACCAGAATAACAACATATGGTCACAAGACTTTTGGCTACTGTGCTGCAAAACAATGGAACTCTCTTCCTTTCCATATCCGCCACCTTCCTACAACTGAATCTTTCAAATCTGCACTGAAAACGCACCTCTTCTTTGAGCATTACTCCTAACACAGTCCACAATGCTAGTCCTTCTTACCCCCCCCTTCCCTCTTGCTACTTTACCCATCTTTCTCGCAGAATCACTATATTTTTCTGTTCCTGTTACTTGATGCCTTTTGTTTTCTGTTTCGTCGTCAGTACTGTCGTTTTCTTTCGTCCCTTTGTTCTGTATCTACTTAGTCCACGTCTCTTCTCCGTTTTAAGCGCTAAGAGCATGCTCTCTATGAGTGTGAATATGCGCTATAAAAATCTTCATTATTATTATTATTATTATTATTATTATTATTATTATTATTATTAAATCTGTGCAGTGCCTTTCTGAGACGTCTGAATCAGATTCAGACAATGACAGAGAATCAGAATTTATGTCAGATTCAAACGTAGTACTGTCAAACTGTTGTATTCCATGTAGAAATATAAATTGACCTGGACAGTCGTGTACAGTTACAGTGTAGTCGACATTGCAGTTGCTATTATCAATGGCTTCACGAGTCTCATCATCATTGATAACAACCGCAGAACCTTTTGGTGAAAATGAATCTCCACCAATAGCAATAGTAGAAAATGAATTGAGCTGGTGGTGTGTAGAGTTTTGCGGATTCGTTGCATCTGCTATTATTTCTTTTGCACAGGCTACAACTTTCCTCCGTTTTGTCCAGTAGGAAGACATTCTGACCCGATTCTCACTATCTAACTAATATATGGACACTAATCTGCTTGTGACATGTATGAAAGTACTATATTATTTGAAATCTTTAACTTTTCGGTATCTGTTGTCTGCACCCACACGAATTCACAGTCTTTTAAAACTGGCGCCAAAAGCACTTGGTCGTTTTAAACGTAAAACGTCATCGCTGACCGCAAGTGTCGGACCATTAAATAGCATTGTTTTTTTTTTATTCTTTATACGCTTCGGAAGTTTTCGGGTATCCCACAATCTAACTGTGCATCTCTTTCGGATCGGATCGGATCGGATGTGTGTCGGGCCATATAGTTCGATGCTGACCAAATTTATCCGTTGTATTAACGTTGCAGGATAACCGCTAACCATTCATAACCAAAAAAACCAACAATAGCCCGTTATTTAAACGTTCACATGTTATCTGGGAAAGTCATGTTGAAGGTCATACAGAACCGCATCAGAACCACTGCAGAATAGCTGCTAGCAGAAGAACAGGCTGGCTTCAGACCACGTAGAAGCACAGTTGAGCAGATCTTCAACTGTCGTCTTCTTATAGAAAAGCATCTTCAGCATCAGCGGGACTCACTGACTTTAAAAAGGCATTTGACAGAGTCTGGCATGTGATGCGAAAATTCAACATCGAAGAAGGCCTCGTTTAAGTCGTTGAATTGCTGTATAAATGCTCAACGAGGATAGTACCGCTAAACAACCAGGAGCTTTCTTTCGCACCACAGTAGGGGTACGTCAAGGTACGTCCCCTATCACCGGTGCTGCTTAATAAATTCTTGGAGAACATTATGCTCGAAGCTCTTCACGACCATCACACTTACATTTCAATTGGTGGAAGACCAATCTGCAACGTATGCTTTGAAGATGACATAGATCTGTTAGCAGATACAAAACAATTAAAGAACTGCAAGACCTCACCAACAGACTGACAGGCACCTCAAATGCATATGGAATGGACACCCGCACTGAAAAGAGAAAAGTTATAATCAATGGCAACGGCAAAGCAGAGATCTATATGAACAGGGTACAGCTTGAAGAGGTAAGAAGCTTCAAATACTTGGGATCCACCCTCTTCAAGGACGGCAGCTCCACGCCAGACATCCGTATGACCGTATCAGGATAGCAACAGCAACAGCAACAATGGCTAGGCTCACTACAAGCTGTACAATTAAATCCTCAGTAGTACCGATCCTGCTCTACAGATGCAACACGTGGACTGTGCTCGCCAAAACAGAAAGGAGAATCCAATCATTTGAAAACAAGTGCTTGAGGAGGCTGCCCCGGATCTCATACAAAGAACACAAAACCAACGACTTTGTAAGAAACAAGATTGCTACACTCGTAGGACATCAGGAACCTCTCCTATCCACAGCCAAGCGACGTAAGCTGGTCTTCTTTGGCCATGCGACCCGGCACAACACCTTGTCGAAGACTGTCCTTCGAGCACATTCACACTCATAGAGAGCATGTTCTTAGCGCTTAATAATAATAATAATTCCTTTTATTCGCCAAGTGACATAGCACGAGGAACTTGACTTGATAATGGCCACATTTTACCAACAATTACTCTCTCATACACACAGATATACGCACAGTAGACCCACAAACAAGTAAGAGACATAGACTAAATGGATAGAAAACGAGGACGTAAGAATAAGCGACGAATTGGACCTACGTGGTGCGAATTGACTTTCGGTGTGGGGCAAATTGGTAGGGACCATTTTCGGACGAATTGGTCTTGGGGGGGGGGGGCGAATCTACTTGGTCGACAGGCTACTAACGGCAGTAACTCTCAACGATAAAGGGAGAAAACTTGTTTGTTATGAAGCATGTGATGTACAAGGATCTGAGTGGCAGTCAAATGGCGAATGATGGTACAGTTGCAGTTTTGGAACCCAATTATACATGTTTACAATGTCGACATTAAATTTAGACAGAAGGCAGACTTAGATAGAGTTGAGAAAATTTCATCTTCCCAACATGGAATGCTTTCTTTGCAAAAACAAGATGGGCATACGTCGATTCTGCATATGAAACACGTACAGAAGGATTGAATCACTTTGAAAATGGGAAAGGTTAGTTTGAAGAGTCTTTTTGGTACACATGCGTTACTCGGGTGGTGCTCCATCATTAAGGTGATTGAACAGAAGTATTGGGTACGATCCCATTAAACAGAGGGGGAGTGGAGCTGAGCATGCAGACTGAACAGAGAGGACTGATCGTGCATCGAGTCGATCTGTGCCGTTTATGAATTGTGAGGGCGGGGATATTTTATTATTTATTTATTTTATTTTTTGCATCAGTTAAAATTTCGCTCTGTAGTTAAAGCTCTTGGATTCGCGTAATATCCAAGTAACTAAATTGTTCCAGTCTTATTTGTCAAAATACTGATTTTCATCAGTTATTGCATCTGAAAAATAAATAACTGACAAAGTTGTGGTTTCGCTGACGTTAAATTTGTTGTGAGGATCCGTTAATGGAATATGAGATGACTAGATATACTGTGAGAAAGTATAGAGAATTTCATTAACTATTATAGTTTTAATTAAACAAAGCATAATCACTAAGCATGAAGTGGTGTCCCTTCGCTTAACAGGCTTGAGGGGACCAGCTCTCCATATTTTCGTTTTCTTCTGGGATTTTATGTGCTTATAGTGCTATTATACCGATCTACACTTTTTTTCTGATGTCAACGGCATATTGTGTTTGACTGTTTACTTGCCTGTGGATTTTAATCATTCCTCTGCTAATATCAACTCTCTCATCGCCGTTAATCCTCTGGCTGACGCCATCACAGTTTCTTCATACTTACAAGTCGTCCCTGGGATAGACTTTACATCAGTGCCAAACATTGCGTTTCAACACTGTACTGCAATTTCTACTTGCGATAATCTTTATCTTCTCCTGACGATTTGATCGATGTGTTTGGATATAGCTGATTAAATCTTAATGTCTGTTCCAACACTTGTGTCCAAAAGTTTACAAATATAACTGCAGATAATTTCCTTTATGTTATCCTTGTGATAAAATCTTCAGGAAAACTGTATGTGAACTTTGTTTATTTAAAGTAATGTCTTTTCAAATTATTTGTTCTGTTAAATAATTTGAATTATAATTTTGCTCCAAGCTCTTGCCCATACTTTGTGTGCTGTGTCTAACAGGATTTGACAAAGAAAGGATTCAGTGACATTGCTATGCCATTAGCACAGGCTTATCTTGGCAGTTTGTCTGAGGACTGCTGTGAGCAGTGGCCTGAACTTGTGAAAACTGGACTTCAAGTAGCATGGAGACACCTGCATCAGAGAAACATAAGTGCTGCCCAATTTGTTCTTAGCAACATGGTGAGAAAGATGTCGCCTTTAGTCAGAGAATTGTTTTGAGGAAGAACACTTAGATGCTTGTATCACTGTAATAGTAGTTCATTACACTGCATTTGATCATTGATGACGTATAATGACCTTACTTGTGTTTACCATGTTCACTCTCTTGTTTTATTCATTGCAGGGTCTGAATGTGGCCACATCCTTATGGAAGATGAGCCAGTTCACAACAGACAGGCAGTTGCAGCAGTATATCATTCATGAGCTGCAGACAGCTTCAGCCCTGCCCTCGAAGAACCTTTATCTTCTGGAGTTTTTACAGAATCTTTACAAAGCCTACCCCTCTGCTAGAAGTAAAAACAAGACATGCTTGAGTACAGATTTGTCTCACTTCATTTAGAATATTTGCTGAAAGAAGAATGTCAGGCTTTGGTGAACAAAGGTTTTAAAGGATTAGTGGGGCGCGAAGGTTTTTTTTTCTGATAATTGGGTAAACCTCAGTGCAAGATACTATTTCTTTCCCCAAATATAAATGAATACCTCATTTCAGTTCTCAAGATATAAGCCTAAAACATCACCATGTGTGAAATATTAAAGAAATCAAAATGCTGAAATCATGCTAGGCTTAATTATTAAAGGTTTCCAGCTTTCCTATAGGTTAAGGCCTTCACAACATAAAACTATCTGTGCATTATCCTGATATCTGTGTCTTTGTCCATCAACCCATTGTGGTCAGCAGCAAATCCTATAGCAGCCTTTCTGCGTCCAGTCAGCAGTCAAGTGGTAACCAAAGTGAGAGACTTGATCAGTAACACAGAGGGTCAGAAGTCTGAAAGTCTTGTGGGCCCATACTGTGTTGTAGCCTTGTTGTGGCTACAGCAGTGGGATGAAGAAACCAAAGATAAAGTACTGCTGGATGCAAACATACTGCATGGAGGTATGTTTGAAAATGTCCTTTTGTCCACTTGCCAACATTCTTAAAAGTTTATGACACACTTAAAGCTTTATTCTCGTAGAAATGCTTTCATAGTTTGAAAAAGTGTTCTATTTATAATTTATGTATTTTTGGTATAGTTTGTATAAAATGTGCTTCTCTTTATTTCAGTTGTTTAGATGTTTGGAGGCCATTTCTGCATGACTTCACAATGTATATTTTCTAGGTGTTAGGCAGTAAGAGAATATATCAAGAATGAGATGAGTGCTTTTAAACTGTATTATCTGAATTTTTAGAGACAAGGTTAGCAACGAGAAGCTCACTTCGAAATCTCTGGAGGTTTTGGTTGGGACGGAATAATGCTCATGAAGCTGTCAAAGTGCTGGATGCAGCTGTGAGCGAGGAGAAAGGTGCAACTTTTCTTGAGGAGTACTTTCAAGATCTCATCTCCAGTGCCGACTTTGTCCAGCGTCATATCAAAAGCCATATACTGAGGTTAGAAGTCTCAATTGTGTTGTAAATGTTCTGGATCCTTGTTGCGGAATTGTATTGAATGAGTGGTAGTTCATCTCCTCCCACCCTTCTCTTCCAGTTTTGAAGTAAAGGTGCCATATACACTCTCTCTCTCTCATACATTTATCCCAGTGCATGCACACACACACATACACACACATAAATGCATACAAAGTATTTTACATGTTTTCAGAGAGAAACTTTTAAACCCACTGTGTCAGGTATTTTTGCTTTAATTGTTTTGTTTTATTTTTTGCTTTTCTCCAACTCCAAATACATTCTTTATGCAATCCAAAAAAACTATACAGGCAGAGAAGGAGCCAGTTTGTGCATGTTTTGCACACCCTACAGTTGGATATTGAGGACCAGGTTAGCCTCTTGGAAGGTCTGTTTCACATGCCACACCCACTGCATGGCTGCTTGCCTGAGGTCATGCAAACATTCCATCGGCAGTTTGCGGAGTACTGCACCAGTCATGGCTTTGTTGTGCCCTTGTGGCAGTACTGTTCCATTCATGAGTGAGTTCTTTCTTTCTGTACAGATTGCTTGGTAGTGATTGAAAAAAATATGGTCTATTGATAATAAAGTTCTGTTGATAGAAGCACTGTTTTCACAGTTCATCTGCATATGATGTTGTTCTGTTTTCCTTCTTTTCACCATGTTTCATAGTATAGTGTTGCTAGGGATAATAGGTTTGGCATAAATCTCCATGATTTATTTCTAATACAAGACATTAGACCTTGTGGGATTGATAGATGCCTCTTTCTGGATTGACAGGCTGGACGTGGAAAGCTTGTTGGCAGAAGATGGTAGTAATGCTGCTTCATGGTTTTTGCCTTTTGTTTGTCTTCATTCCTTCATCAGACAGCCATATGGTATGTTAGGAATGTGCATATAGTGTAGATATTAAAGTGCATGTGTATGTGCACTCATGTATGTCCTTATGTGTACACTCATATATGAGTATATGCCCATGTGTGCATCTCTAATGTGTATGTGTGGAGATGTGGGGTGAGGGTGCATACAGCAACATGTAAGTTACGTTGTGACTGTGTGCATGAATTGTCATACATTTGGCACTGTGTGCACACAGGCAGGTGAAGTGAAAAATTTTGAATTTCTATATGATTTTTTTCCTTGATTAATTTTGTTTCTATATTCCTTGGATCAGATCCTAGCAAAATGTTTGCTGCTAGCCTTAGTGTAGCACGCGTTCACTGGAAATCTGATGACTGGACAGTAGCTCAGCTTCTAAAAGAGGGTCACTCTACAGCTGCAATTGCAAGCATGGCATATCTACCTGAGGTGAGCATTGCTCAGGTAAACAAACCTGCAGAACTGTTTTGGCTTTATGGTTGCCTGGATCAGTGCCATGCGCATACATTTGCAGATGTGTGTATGTGTGTGTAATATATATATATATATAAAACCAAGCAAATGCAGCTTAGTATTATAAAATGTTTTAACTTTTGCTGTATATCAAGATTATCATACCACTAGCTTTGCCTGTTTTGTAGCATGGTGAGCTGTAAAAGCTATAGCGAATTTGAACTAAAAGGTAGCAGCACTAGGTCATCTTGTCCTTCAGTTATCTGATGTTATTTAAGAATCTTTAAATGTGTGGTCCAAAACATATAGAAGGAAAGGACAGTAACAAAGCTCATTCAGTGTGAGTCTAAAGAAGCAACATCTCTTTTCTTACAACCCACCTGGAACCAAAGTTATGAAACAAGGGTAAGTTGTTGCACTGGGGCAACATGGGGACCTCAAGGAAAAGTGTCATTTCCAAAGTTATAAAATGGTATCCTGACCCTGCAAATGATGTTTCGGAGCCCTGGATAAATGATAATAATAATAATAATGAGGATTTGTATAACCCCTTTCCAAAAATTTGCTCAGAGCGCTTAAATTATATAGAGACTAAATCATCAACAACCATGCATCCATATTTGCATATAACAGACACACTTACTTCTACAACATACACTCACTTATACATAAGTAAATTACACACACGTTATGCACGCTGGTGGTCAGGACAGGGTCACAGTGAAATCACTGTTCTGAAAAGATGCATCTTAAGTTTGAACTTGAGGGTGGAGTAAGAATCAGAGTGTCAAAGGCTGATGGGTAATCTGTTCCAAGTTGATGGGGCTTGGAAGGATAAAAACCTCTTTCCATAGCTAGTGGGGCTCGAAGAAGCTTGGTGTCAGAAGATGAGCAAAGAAGTTGTGCAGGCGTATAGATGGGAGTGAGTTCGGAGAGGTACCTAGGACCAGTGACAGAAATGGCAGAGTAATTGATTTGCAAATTTGTCCTGAGGTAAAGAAACATGAAGTAGTTTCCATGGGGTCTTGACATTGATTTGTTACTACCAAAATAAAACAGTGAGTTACCCATTTTCCCCCAGGGAAATGACTTACTCTTGCTTCATGGCTATGCCCCCAGGTAATGCAAAACTCTGCTTTGAGGGTGAGCTCTTCTAACCTGCAACTTTACTTCCACCTTTTAGCAGTCATTCCACTTAGAGTGCCTCATACCTTGCAGCAATAGAAATACCATTCATCTTATGTTCAGGGACAAGAGGGAGAAGCATTTTGCGGGGTCATGCCAGACCTTCTCAAGTCATCTCTGCAGAGATTCCCGAAGCTGCTGGCAGCCCTTTTGCCCCCAAGTGCAGACAACTCCCATTTTGACATCAGCCTGTACCAGCTGCTTGAGGTAAATTGCAGCTAATGGGCATGATTCTGGATTTGTGTGTGTGTGTTAAACTGCGTTCTTATCCTTTCTTCCCAGTATATCTCTTACAGCTACTTCTTGCATGCTTTTCGAAAATAGATGACATCTTCTTTTAGTAATTTATGTTGTGCAGATACTGTATGTAGATAAACACATAAGTACTGTGGATATTTTTAGCATGCAATCCCTTGCAATCACCACTCCTTCACACACACATATAATCAAAGATAACCTATATAGTGCCATATCCCATCATTATGAGCAAACTAATGGCGCTTTACAAAGAGTGGCATGTACAAAGAACATGCAGATATGTTGTCTATAGAATGCTATATGTGATGATGAAAGATATATAGCCTGCAGTTGCTCCCAGCTTGCTCTGTTCATTTGAAAAAATGTAATTCGGGCTACAGATGCTCCTATCTACACCACAGTTCCAGTCAGAAAAGATCAAATATGTACAAGTCTTTTTGTTGTGTTTTTGCTACTCATTTATATATAAATATAGAGAGAGCACTGCCTGTAGTAAAAGGTATTTGTGGTAGAAATGAGACTCTCAGAATACTTCTTTGATGAACCATACCACATAAATTATTAGGGCTTGCAATTTATATACATATTACCGCAGCATGGTGAGATAAAAAGCATGCAAATTTCTTTGGAGATTTAAGCTTCAGAACAGAAATGTTATGTTGCCTGCTTTAAATCTACTGATATCTTTTTCATAGTCCTATACTTTGGTCATGTGTCAGTTTTCATACATCATGCCCCTGCTTTTGGTGCTGTCTTATTGGAGGCTCATACAGAACCGCATCAGAACCACCGCAGAAGAGCTGCTAGCAGAAGAACAGGCTGGCTTCAGACCACGTAGAAACACAGTTGAGCAGATCTTCAACTGTCGTCTTCTTATAGAAAAGCATCTGCAGCATCAGCGGGACCTTTACCACAACTTCATTGACTTTAAGAAGGCATTTGACAGAGTCTGGCACGAGGGGCTATGGCATGTGATGCGGAAATTCAACATTGAAGAAGGGCTTGTCCAAGTCGTTGAAGCGTTGTACAACAGCTCAACGAGTACAGTTTTGCTTAACAACCAAATAGGAGCTTACTTTCGTACCACAGTAGGGGTACGTCAAGGATGTCCCCTATCACCCGTGTTGTTTAATATATTCTTGGAGAACATCATGCTTGAAGCTCTTCATGACCACCATACCTCCATTTCAATCGGTGGAAGACCAATCTGCAACCTACGCTTTGCAGATGATATAGATCTGTTAGCAGGTACAAACAAGGAACTGCAAGACCTCACCAACAGACTGACAGACAGCTCAAACGCATATGGAATGGAGACAAGCACAGAAAAGAGCAAAGTTATGATCAATGGCAACGGCAAAGCAGAGATCTATATGAACGGGGTACAGCTCGAAGAGGTAAGCAGCTTCAAGTACTTGGGAGCCACTCTCTCCAAGGACGGCAGCTCCACGCAAGATATCCGCATCAGGATCGCAACAGCAACAGCAGCAATGGCTAGGCTAGATAGGATCTGGCATAGCCACAAGATAAGGTTCACTACCAAGTACAGGCTATACAAATCCCTGGTAGTGCCAATCCTGCTCTACGGATGCGACACGTGGACTCTACTCGCCGAAACAGAAAGGAGAATCCAGGCATTCGAGCACAAGTGTCTGAGGAGGCTGCTCCGGATCTCATACAAAGAACACAAAACCAACGACTTTGTAAGAAACAAGATTGCCACACTGGTAGGACACCAGGAACCTCTACTATCAACAGTCAAGCGACGTAAGCTGGTCTTCTTTGGCCATGTAACCCGGCACGACACCTTGTCGAAGACTATCCTTCAAGGCACCTTGGAGGGTAGCCGACGCCGCGGTGGTCAGAGAAAGAACTGGCTTACGAACGTCAAAGACTGGACTGGTCGTCCTGTACAGGACCTGCTGACTATTGCCCAAAACAGGCAAGAGTGGCGGGCCCGATCAGCTGCCGCGTCTATCCATGTGCTCCCCCCAACGCCAGGTGCCAGGCAAGGGACGACTGACTGACTGACTGACTATTGGAGGCAATTTAAAAGGATGTTGATGAGGGAAGAATTTAAAAATTTGGCATTGTACTACATCAGGTGGAAAGATACATCACCCAACGAAATTTTGTTTTTGTTTTTAAAGCATACTTTTCTTTTTACTATTGTCATAGGGGAATACACCTTTTGATTCACGAAGATTGTTTGGATGGCAGTCAACACACACCAAAGCTGCAGAAGGTAGATACATATTACCTGCAATGACTGATATGGCTTACACAACTGCAGCTTATGTTTGGATTAGAATATAGTAGAAACCAAACCAAGGTTTACATTTTGAGAGGGAAGTAACTTTTGGGTGATATCTGGTTATGGTAACATTATCTTTCAGAAAATAGTACAGCAGAATTATTGTCTGAGTCAGTCAAATTATTCCTTAGTTTGAATTTGAGCTCACACTGAAGTTAAAAGAAAACAGAAGTATACAGCTGAATAGGAGATGTTTCTTTGACATCTTCTCAATTATTTTTAGCACTACTCTCCATGTGAATTGTCCGAAATGACCTTGTCGGTCGAAAGAGATAGTGGTTCATAATGTTGCATTTGTGGTAGATGCACCATAGGTTGCCATGAATCATATACCACCATCAACATATTTCATGTGTATTTTGATGTTGAGGTTCTGTTTGCGTTGAAAAGTTTGTGCATATCTTGTGATAATACCAGACTTGGTATAATGGTTGGCATCTGGTGATTAGATTAATATTCTACCTGTATTCTTATAAAATGTATTTTTTTTAAATTCCAGAGTGTGTGCGTTTTCTCCCATACTTTTCCAATGGAGAACTTGTCAAGCGCTTTGCTGTCAATGAGAAATTAAACTTCTCTTACTATTTGAAACGTGGCCGCCCCACTTATGCTTTTTTAGCCTTTCTGGCTGATGAAATTGATCAAGGAACAACAGCTCTGTCGCAGAAAAGGTAAGAAATTAAGTCATAGACACAAGTTTGTTTATCGCAATTTTAAATGAAAGAATAGCTGTGTATTAAAGTCTTACAAAGTGATGATAAGAGATAACCTATAGCTATATAGGCACTTCATTTCAAGTTTTAATATGTGGTGTGTAGGTTTTCGTATATTTCATGTATCACTACTGTTGCAGACTTCACATGGCCTGTGGAGTGGCACTGTGGCTGGCTGTGAAACATTTTCACAATGCACAGATCTCCAGTGCTTGTGTTGCCTTTGTGGAGATGATGGGTCGGGACAGCATTGTTCTTCGCACATATATCAGTGCAGGAGAAATGTTACTAGCCCAAAGCCTTCACAGCATCTCTGGTCCAGTAGAGAAGAGGAAGGAGCAACTCCTTGCTTGCGAGCAAGGTGTTGGTGAGGTGCAGCAGTATTTGGAATGTATTGTGCATCTTGTAAACTAGACCAACCTCAGCAGATTTTCCTCTGTAACTATTAGCTAACTATGCTGCATCTGGTAATTTTCTGTCATTCTCCTGATGATAATTCTTTCTTTATTAATTGTGGTTTTTACACTGCACAGCTTCAGTTGACTTTAGCCGTGTTTCTTTACAGTGCATCTTGCATGTGTTCTCGGTAACTTGTATGCCATGCTTGTCTAACACAGTTGTCTGTTTCTCTTGGAAATTCTTAAGAATTAAAAAAGGACCATTTTTCATGTACAATATTAGGAACATCAGATTAAGTTATATAAATAAAGTGCTGGAGTCCTTTAAGGGGATGTGAGGCACCTGAATATGTTGAAATGAGTTCACTCTGCCAATGTTTAGACTTTCACGTATTTACACTGTGCAACATATCTAATTTAATGTCCCATAGTTTAATTTTGATAAAATAATATATTTATGCAAAAAAAAATGCTTTTAGTACACCCACCCAACTGAATATGTTCAAAAAAAAAACCCGTAATATCATCAACCTTTAGACCCTAGCAACAGCCACTTTTACTACACGAAGTCCGACACACTGAATATGAACGGAAAGAGGGAGATCTCTGCTCAGTCAATCAGAAAAGATCTTTCCGGGAAATCTCGTAGTATTCTTAGAATGACTTGATTTAGGACATTACGGTATTCCATAAACGCAGTGCGACTGAAAACCCCGCCACGCGATTAGCCAATGCAGGTCACGTGACACGCCAAACGCCAATATGGCGGATTGTTTACAACTTTCTGCTTGACGATCACGTACTAAAAAATGGTTTGTACGAAGAAATCTTCTGAGCTATTATGACATCGCTGAGTGCCTGAAGTAGAGTCTGATGGTTTAAAACAAGACTTTGAGTAAAATGTATATGTCTGAACATGTCTGAAATGTTTAAAGATGTTTTGCTCCGTTTTGCTTTTTTGTCCTGGATGCCACTTAGGAATCAAAATTTCTCAAAAACCGTCTATCCATCTTTAAGGAAACTTGGCACAAATATGCATTAGTGTGTTGCTTACATTCTAATAGAGAGTTTTGTGCGATATAGGAGATAGTTTTCATTTTTCAAGGTTAATTGCAAAATAAGTGCATATCATTCATGGGCAAACTGAAAAAAATTGTTAAAAAAAAAACTATGACCAATGATAGAAAAAGGCTTCTATTAGTATGTAATAACAATCATAGTGTACATTTGTGCCAAAAATGATCAGTCTGTGATGTCTATCATAGCTGTAAAATCATTTCCAAAAATTTCAAGATGGCTGCTGTTTATGCCAGTTTCCATGGAAACGGCAGCCAATTACCTTGAACAGAAAGCATTTTTACATTTAGGGTACATAGTATAATCAATTACTATCAATAAAACAGAAATAATTCATCCATTCTAAAATTTAGAATTTACTGCCTCACATCCCCTTAAGAGTGTGTTCAAAGAGATATTATACCTCCTCCTGAAAAATAGTAAAATATGCAGGTATAGTTTAAATAATATTGAAGTATAGGATAAAGGAATCATGGAGTATTAGGTGCAGAAGTTTTGGTAGAGAGGGATTTTATGACTTAAGTTAAATATGATCTGCTTATTCATGAAAATTTTCTTTCCTCCTACTCTTTATCGTCTGTCTTCAGTTGCTTTACTTCAGTCCTGCTTAAAGAGCAAACATCGCCATGGACGTCAGCTGGTTGCAAGTTTAGAAGAAGCAATGTCTGATGACATTCGGCGAGATGGATTGAATAGGTATGCTGCAGTAGTGAGTGTCATACATAATAATAATTGAATTTGTAGAGTGCTGTTCCATGTGTGGAGGTGAGCTTAATGTGGTGTGCACAAGACTACCAACAAACCGACAGCTTTCCACACCACAAAGAAATACAAGCAACAACACACAGATGATTCCACGTTTAAATGTGAACATAGTTCATGAATGGACAAAGATAAGGAATTGAGAAGTGAGCAGAGGAGCTTGGGGGATTATGAAAACTATTTCTTAAAGAGGTGTGGTTTGAGGCTGGACTTGAAAGGTTCAAATTTGGAAAGAGACAGAGAATTCCAAATGGCAGGTCCTTAAAAGAAGAAAAAGGGTTTGCCGAATTTCTCTCGTCTGATTAAAGTCATGCATTTTTGCTGAAATATTTTTTTATCAGAGAATATTAGTCTGAAGAGACAGGAAGAACTTATCACAAATTAATCACATTGTCACATTGGATTATCTTACCAGTGCAGTAACTAAGTGCCATGGCAGCCATTTTGTTTCTACAAAAGTTTTTGAAGTTAATTTTATTCTTATTCAAGAAATATGCTGTACATCCACACACAAACACAGATGCAAGTTAAATCTCTGCTTTTTCCAGCACTGGAGTAGAAGCAGCACTGAAGTGGACACTTGTCATATTGATTTGTCGTCATCTCCGTCTGCCGATGTCTACACGTTTCCTTTAAAGGCTGTGCCCAAGAAGACTGCTGGTTACCATTTGTGTGGTTTGCCCAACTTCACCAGTTTCCCAAGACACAGGTGAGAAGTGGTTTAAAGAAAAGAAACACTGAAAAGGTTTTTATATATTCACATTTTTTATGTACCTATGTGTACGTTTTATGTACGTTTCATAAAATTATGATTTTTTTAGTTTTTTTTTTGGCGACGGGGGGGGGTTCAGTCTCTCAGTAGCAGCTTGTAAGACTGCACCCAAAACATTAAAAAATAGTGGTATACCACCCATTGTAATGAAAGTATAATGCTTTATTATATGTGAGTAATAAAGGGATATAATTCAAAATAAGCATTGATGCAAATATGCTGCATTGTATTATTAATGTTTTATTTATATCATAATTATTATGCATGCAATGAAGGCATATGTGGCTATCACTGTTTACACAATTGACATACTTAAAATTTCTGTCTGCAGCTGCAAAACATTTTGCATCAGTTCCCAAGTCGCCATTTGCGAGACCATCTTTATTATGTCATTGCTAATGCCAATACCAGCACTGTCACTGTGTCTATGCCAGACATGAAAGCTGTTTTAGCAGGAGGCTTAGCATCAGGCAGCCATAACCTAAGAAGTTCCCTCTATGCCAGAATTGGTGTGCATGCAGAGAGAGGTAAACACTTTCACAGTTGTTGTAATACATATAGGTTCTTATGTAATATTTAATTTGTCTTACCTTTTGGCAGCCATCATTGAAATAATCTTTATAACTTGGACTTGGCTGTTTTAGAATAGTTTCCCCACTAACATGCAATGTGCTGGGCATAAACTAAACTTGTTTACTTTCGGAAGCAGGTACAAAGAAGTTGAATTAAATGTGCAAGATGTGATCTTTTTAGTTTTTAAGTTTAACATGTGTTATGACACAAACAGAAAGTATCCCACCTTTTTTATTTTTTTGGAATGACCTTTTAGTTGCAGTCTTGTCACGCTTCGGGTTCTAAAAAATTTAAGGGAGATTACTAATGCTATGAGGACGTGGAGGTTATGTATCCTGTCATTTTACTAGCCATCCATGCTAAAGTTAAACTTCTTTTTTTATTCTGGCAGAGTTAACATACATTTTTAATACTTTGTGTATATTTATAAATGCATGGATAAGAGAAATACTGCTTCTCAAAATAACAGTACTACTTAAAACAGACATGAAGAAATTGGCTCTAAGACATGAAGAGGACTTTATGAATGAATACTTTCAGAATATTCCAGCAGTGATGAAGATGATGAATCAGGAGCAGACGGCACTGATGAACCATTTCGTAGCACCTCTCATATGCCAGCAGATGATGGTTAGAGTTTGTGTTTTTTAACTTATTCAATGTGGATGAAAAGGGATGCCATTGAACATTTAGAACACTAGTGTTGGCATCAAGTATGATGTGTTCCAATATTTATCCCTACTACCCTACAATAAAGACAACCGTCATTGACACACCAATTTAAAAATCATTCTTTTAAACATTTAAGTGATAAGATTTGTAAAAAGTGTAGTTTTTGTTTTCTTACAACACAACGTTATTTATCCACAAGGACAACTCCAGATAGTGCTCGTACTACCAGTAATAGACATGATGTATAAGAGATAATACATATACATGTTGAAAAAATTTCTCTCTTACGCACATGCACACACAGGCACACATTTCCAGCAACAGTAGATACATTTGATAACCTTTGGTCACCTCAGGCTAGTATAAGATCATGGCCAGTAGAGCTGATCAGGTAAATGGCACGAGGAATGAATGAATTATGGTGACGATTGGTTTTGAATACAGATGTTGCATTCTTGTACTAAATTCAAATGAAAATACAAATCCTTGTCAAATTGAGTAGCCAGCAACTTCTCAAACATGGTTCTTTACCAACTGACTCATTGTGTACTTTTAAATATAACAAAATACCTGCTTGGTCGACTATTTAAACTCAACGACGACAAGACAGAAGCGTTACTGTGTGGCCCCAGGGCCAGACAGGAGCAAGTCGGCATTAGTGCTGTGCAGGTCAGTGATGCCTCCATAGCCTTTGCTGACTGTGTACGGGACCTAGGGCTGTTTATTGATGCAGAGCTCTCCATGTGTAACCATATTAGTTCTGTTATGTCAAAATCATACTACTTTTTGAGGACTTTAGGTAGATTACGGCCCATGCTGACTCAGGCTGCTGCCAACTCACTTGCTGTGGCTACCATCATATCGAGATTAGACTACTGCAATAGTGCATTGTGGGGTATACCTGCTACGCAGTTAGATTGACTCCAAAGAGTTCAAAACACAGCCGCCAGGATTGTCACCCATGCAAAGTCGTCCACTGAGCACATCACCCCTATACTATGGAGCCTTCACTGGCTCCCAGTGAAAAAGCGCATTGATCACAAAGTGCTTTTGATTGCTCAGGAACGCACGGAAAGTGTGGACAGGTCACACACAACACACACTGACCTCACAGCGTTCTTCACGTGTCCTTTCACACAACAAAATACAAAGACCTGCACATGGGCTCGAACGTTTCTATTAATCGGGTGAACGTAAATATATACTTTACTAAATAACAACAGAAAACTTCAGCACAAATATTCTACACTGAGTTTGCACCGAAACAAATATATCTAAGCAGTTTATATTAAAGTCCTTCAAGTTCTCTCTTCTTCTGTTGTTGGGGGGGGGGAAAGGGTCGACACGGCAAACAGTTCCACTCTTTCAGTCTTGCTCTCTGGCGTTGATCATACGGACAGCCTACATTCACCAAATAACTCCGACAGTCTAACGGCAGACAAATGACCAAGTCAATAAAAATTCCACAGTAGGTAAATCCACACAGTTCTACGATCTTCTCAAGAGATCACACAGCAGTTGAGAAAATTAGTAAATCGAGGAACCACACAGATAATATTTCTCCACACAGTTCTACGATCTTCTCAAGAGATCACACAGCAGTTGAGAAAATTAATAAATCGAGGAACCACACAGTTAATATTTCTCCACACAGTTACTCTTTCTCCATACAGTTAATATTTCTTTACACCGTTAATATGTATCCACACAGTTACTATTTATCCACACAGTTGCTATTTCTTCACACAGTTAATATTAATCCACACAGTACTATTAATTCCAACCTCTGTACCAAATTCCTCTTTCTCCCAGACTCTCACGTCTGCTTCCTCTTCCAATTTCTAAACAACGCCCCCTATCCACATTCAAACCAGGGGTCATAATCGCTATTCAATCAAGGGCGACAACCTCGTTACTTCGACGTTCATGGGTGATAACACATGTTCATAACATTCCTCCCCTCCTACAAAAAAAAATGTTCACATTTTTGCCTAACTATAATAGAACTGTTACGTTCTAACGAAAAGATTATCTGACAGCCCTATGGAATTTCTTGATCCATTTCAGCCCTTGATAAGGCATCGGCTAATTTATTAGTGGTCCCCTTAATCGGCTGAATATCAAACTTAAACTCCTGGAGGGCTAAAGCCCACCGCATCACTCTGGCATTCTTATAAGGATTAGATGTGAGGAACGATAGGGGCTTGTGATCAGTATGTAGGGTAAACTGTCTCCCATACAAATATCTAGACAGCTTCAGAACAGACCATACTATGGCCAAACACTCTCTTTCTACTGTGCTGTATCTCCTCTCTATCCAGTAATTTTCTACTCACATATATGACGGGTAAGAAACTGTTCTCAATGTTGTAGGTGAAGAGGGCTGATGGAACTTCTGCACGTCGAGGGTATTGTTTTAGCATGTTTATGTAGTAGGTCATCTGGTTTAATCATTTCCTTGAATATATCGATTACTTGTTCACTTTTTTGCACTTCTTTATAGATTTAGACAACTCTTCTGCTGTGGTATCCAGTTCACGACGATAGGCGATCAAAGTGTGTTTAAAGTTTTTTTTTTTACAAGAGCAGATGGTGTTGCTGTTTTTCTTTTCTTGCGAACTCTCGTGATTTTCATCCTTTTGTTCTTGCCTACCAGTTCGAAGCTCAGCAGTAGGTATTGTAACTCCTTGAAGAGTGTTACATTGGAGTCCTCTACAAATACCGGTTCTTTCTTGGCTGTCCCCAGCCCTGTTATGGGTTCTGTGAAACTCTTCTGATGGATTTCACGATCTTTTGACAAGATGCCAATGAGTATCTTCTTCTCTGCTATGTCTTCTACTAACTGGCGTTTCAATCCCAGATATTCCTTTTGAGTTTCTCTCCTATCACCAAGTCTTTGTTCGAGTTCTCTCATTTGCTTTGTCAAACATTCCACGGCTCGGTTAGCCTCCACACTGTTTAATTTCTCGACTTCCAGAGATCCTTCCAGGTCTCTAACACGAAGCTTTAAGCTTTCTGAGTTGAATTTCGTTTCCAGATGAGCTGTTCTTTCTGCCTCGGTGTTTCCTTCCAGAGAATTCAATCTTGTGATAGTATTATCAAGATCTTTCCTGAGTCTTTCCTCTCGTTCCTTGAAGGTTCTGATATCTGCTGAGGCTTTCAGTAGGTCATCACACTGATGCTTACGTCTCAACTCCAATTCATGAATCTTTTCTTTCAACTCACCAATGGTCGACTTCTGTTGTTGGCACAGTACAGCCAATCGATCTCTTTTCTTTTGGTTAACATCCATCTCGGCCTTGAGTTGAGCAATTTCTTTGTCCCTGATCTCTAACGGCAGTCTACACTCACGACCTTCTGCATCTTCTTTTATGTTCTCTAGTGAGGAATCGCTTTGCTGTAATTCCATTCGGTTGTTCTTCTTTATATTCCATTGAACTGGTGGTAGAGTTAGGGGTTGAGGTCCCTGCATCTGGCGTTGGAATTGCGCGCGTGTGGTAACCGCTGCTGTTGGTTCTGACTCTTTCTCTTGTACATCAAATACCACCCGTTTTGTACCTCTCGTGTTTCCAATGATTAGATCGACAACTGGATTTTCGATGACACAACATTTCAGGTCTCCATTGAAGAAAGGTGTCTCTACTGGAACACGTGCTAGAGGGAAGGTTTCAACGTTTCCACCAAAGGTAATACAAGATTGTTTCCCGTTCAGTCGGTCTTGAGGTTGAACCAAGGAGGCTCGTATACCGGAGATGGTTGCACCTGAGTCGCGTAGCACCTTAACTTGCTGTCCCCTAATCCGTCCTGGATACAGATGTATCTTACCCAGCTCCTTCTCATCGGTGATTGAACACATAATAGCAACATTGGCTGGGGTTGGGTTGCTCTCATTTTTCCAATTTCCATTTGTGTTATCTTGGGGTCTATAGCTTGGACAAACCTTGGCTATATGTCCAAGTCCTCCACAGTTGAAGCAACGTCGTGGTGGTTTCCAACGATCAGGATGACAAGGGCTGTTTCGATCATATATGGTCGTTGGTGCTTCCTTCGGAACTGTTCTTATTGGTGGGGAGTGGGGTGGAGTCCTCCATGATTCATTCCTTCTGTAGGGAGGAGTATTTCGTTGTCTTGAAGATCGAGGAGAAGTAAATTGGTGTCTGTCCTGCTTTGGGCGAGCTGGCGGTGAAGAAGGAGGAGTGGCTTGTCCCACATTTGCGAACATGATAGTTTCTGTTCGTCTTGCCGGAGATTTCTGGGGGTGTGCTTGGCGATAACGTTCAGCACTGTCAATCATTTCATTAGCGTTCTGAAAATCTCTTTCTCTCAGAAATACGGCTAAATCTCTAGATACACTTTGCAGTATTTGTTCTCTGACTAGCAGATCATGCAATCCTTCATAAGTTTTTTGGACTTTGGATAAGTCGATCCACCTGTTGAACAATCCGATTAGTCTGGCTTGAAAAGAATGCATTGACTCTTGAGATTGGGGTTTCACCGATCTAAATTTTTCTCTGTAACCTTCGGCGGTGCACTGAAACTTGAGTAATAGTTCTCTTTTGAGCACATCATAATCCACGGGGCCCTGTACACATAGGTTATCATATAGCTGGAGGGCTTCTCCGTGAAAAGAAGTGGCGATTTGTAATGGCCAGATATCTCTGGTCCATTTAAGGGACTGCGCCTGAGCCTCAAATCGATTCAAAAATGCGTTGATATCGTCTTCGTCCTCTTTGAAGGCGGGGAGTTTATGTGTGAGTCCTTTTGGGGTTTGGTTCCCATTACTCCTCGTCGCGCTGGAATCGGTCTCTCTCTCTAAACGTAGTTTCTCTAATTCGAACTGACGCTCGGCCTCTCTTTCTCTTGCGGCCCTTTCAGCTTCTTTTTCTTTAGCTATCCTGTCAGCTTCTTTTTCTAATCTATCTGCTTCTCTCTCTTTGTCTAATCTTTCTGCTTCTTTCTCTCTGGCTAATCTTTCTGCTTCTTTCTCTCTGGCTAATCTTTCTGCTTCTTTCTCTCTGGCTAATCTTTCTGCTTCTTTCTCTCTGGCTAATCTTTCTGCTTCTTTCTCTCTGGCTAATCTTTCTGTATATCTGTCCTGCCTTTCAATGCACTGAAATACATACTTTGTAAGGGCTTCTTCTTTCAATCCCAACAGTTGTCCTTCTTTCATAAAGTCGGCTACCTCCCTAACGGATTCAGCCATGGTTAACACCTATCCAACACAATTACTCTAGTGTGTTTACAAAAAGGGAGCACCCTACTATCTAAGCTTCTAATAAGGCAGAAAATACAACCAGAATTGCAATAAGTCTAAGCTACTGGCATGTCAACATCAATCAGGCAAAAAAAATTATCTTCAAGGAATGCAACTGGGTTACAAAATAACATCAATAGCAGTCTTAACTTGTTCAAAACTAGTCACTCAGATTTCTAGATCTATTAACAATCCTAAAGTACCGTACGAGTACATCAAAATAATCCAAGGGCGACAACTTATTCAAACATCCAATGACTTCACATAAATTAATAAGTGAACACGCAAGGCCCAGAATTATTTTTTTTATAAAAATAAAACAAGACAGATAACTACAGGATAGAGAACATCCACTCTCACTTTCGGTTTCTGCATACACTTTCACACAGAATAGTGAGCTTGGAAAATAAAGACGAGAGGCAAAGTAGAAACAGAGGCTAATTCCTTACTACGGGTAGAACTTTACACACCCGTAGACCCGTGAAGCTGGAGACGGGGAAACTGCACCACGCCCAACATGTAACACTTAAACACTGAGCAAATATAAATAAGTACAACCGCTTTGCAAAATTCTCAAAGATAAATAATTAACTGCCAACCTTCTACCACTAAGTCCCAGGGGAATCACAAACACTGAATCGAAGACACACTTTCACCCGACTCTGTACCAAACGAAACAAACCCACGACAGATCACGTCGGGGTCACCAATGTCAGGAACGCACGGAAAGTGTGGACAGGTCACACACAACACACACTGACCTCACAGCGTTCTTCACGTGTCCTTTCACACAACAAAATACAAAGACCTGCACATGGGCTCGAACGTTTCTATTAATCGGGTGAACGTAAATATATACTTTACTAAATAACAACAGAAAACTTCAGCACAAATATTCTACACTGAGTTTGCACCGAAACAAATATATCTAAGCAGTTTATATTAAAGTCCTTCAAGTTCTCTCTTCTTCTGTTGTTGGGGGGGGGGGGAAAGGGTCGACACGGCAAACAGTTCCCCTCTTTCAGTCTTGCTCTCTGGCGTTGATCATACGGACAGCCTACATTCACCAAATAACTCCGACAGTCTAACGGCAGACAAATGACCAAGTCAATAAAAATTCCACAGTAGGTAAATCCACACAGTTCTACGATCTTCTCAAGAGATCACACAGCAGTTGAGAAAATTAGTAAATCGAGGAACCACACAGATAATATTTCTCCACACAGTTCTACGATCTTCTCAAGAGATCACACAGCAGTTGAGAAAATTAATAAATCGAGGAACCACACAGTTAATATTTCTCCACACAGTTACTCTTTCTCCATACAGTTACTCTTTCTCCATACAGTTAATATTTCTTTACACCGTTAATATGTATCCACACAGTTACTATTTATCCACACAGTTGCTATTTCTTCACACAGTTAATATTAATCCACACAGTACTATTAATTCCAACCTCTGTACCAAATTCCTCTTTCTCCCAGACTCTCACGTCTGCTTCTTCTTCCAATTTCTAAACAACGCCCCCTATACACATTCAAACCAGGGGTCATAATCGCTATTCAATCAAGGGCGACAACCTCGTTACTTCGACGTTCATGGGTGATAACACATGTTCATAACAGTCCTGCATGTTTAAAACTGCTCCTGACTATTTGCAAGAGGTAGTTCCTCCTTACCAGCCGTCACGTGGCCTGCGCTCTGGCTCACAGTCACGCTTCTGTCTCCGTGCATTGGAAGACACAAACAAGAAGCGCACTAAAGCCAGGGCCTTCAAAAACGCTGCACCTAAGCTGTGGAATGCTCTGCCATCGTCATTGTCCACCATCACCTCAGCAAACACGTTTCAAAAAAGACTGAAGACTCATTTGTTTACTTAAGACAGACTTAAACAACCTAGCAACACTTCTATCTTTATTTTTTTACTTTCCTTTTGTTTTATTTATTTATTTATTATATATATATTTTTTTGTTTTTGCTGCGCAATGAGCATTCTTCTGAATGGATACCTGCGTGTTACAAATGGACATCATCATCATCATATTTAACTTCCTTAAGGGAAGTAATTCATGATAAAACAATACCTGAAGAAGCCAACATTCCTTTCCTTATATATGCGTTTGTATATATATATATACACACACACAGCTTGTGTTTTGTTACACTGCCCAAGTGCAAAACACACTGTAGCTGTGAAAATGTTCGATGCTGTAGAAGTGAATCATATAGAATGAGTTACATTTTTTCTCCTGTTTTATTTGACAGGTTTTTTTAAAGAGCATGTACAGTAAAAGTCATATTTTCAAATCTTAGCTTATATCTCTTATTTTTCGTTTGCTTTACTGTGTGTAAGCTTGCTCATTGCAACTGTTACAGTTATGAGGGGAATAGTCCATGGATATAGTCTTAAAGAATGAGGGGGAAGAATCCTTCATATCACTCTTTGACAATTTTTGTTGTTGTTTTGTTACAGACATGTTACTCACTTCAGAAACAGTAATTTATTTTTGTCCTGAACATTAAACAGGAAAAATTTGAAATGAAATTTTGGCATGATTATTATCTCTTTGATTGTTATACCAGACACAGAAGTCACTGAAGATTCAGCTGCTTCCGATGTCTTCTGAGTTATCTTTGCTGCCTTGGCAACCTCAGATCCCTGGAATCTCTTCTAATGCATGCTGTCGTATTATGCAATCCACTGTTTGCTGAGCTGGCAGCATGTTGTGTGAGTAAAGTTAACTAGGTCACCAACCTCATGTTATGACTGTCATTATCAGAGGTCATGGAAATTAATGGAATGCTCATAAACTTTAAAGGCTTTAAAAAAATTTCATGCATAAGTGATGCATAAAGACTTGTAGACCCAACTATACACATAAAAACATTTGTTATGTTTGTAAAAGAAGCATAGTATGTTGGTAAACAAAATTTGTAGTCTTCAGTTTTCTTATAAAATATTCAGGATGGTCATTTTTAATTAAAACCAGCGAAATGTGGGATTGAGTAATTATAATTTTTTTTATAGGGTGCTTCATTGCTGCAGTCACTGTGTACCTGGCTGGTAGCTATGCTGGCGCCCCAGGAACATGCCTCTTTTGTGGAGGCTCATGGGAAGATGGCTGTGCAATGGAAATTGACCCAGCTAGATCAGCTGATTGAGGTGTATCAGCAGAGTCATGCAGAAAGCACTCTTGCCACAGCTTTCTTTATCTTTCAGCCTGTGAGTGAACAGCTTTTTGTGAAAGATGGCGTGCATTTAAGATGCTTAACAAATTTTAATAATGGAATTTCATTAATTTTTGTTCCTTTCAATTGTGACCTGCCACGACGAAATGAGTCTCAAACTGCGCAGAGGAGTTTTATAGTCGAGGCCCTGAAAGGTGATTGGGGTCAAGTTTGTGCAGTTTGACTTTTCTTTAAAAATGGATTCCTTGGTTATTAAACTAACAGGGAAAATACACTGCTATGTTAAAATAAAAGTTAGAAATTGTCTTAAAATATATTTTAATCCAGGTACATCACGGCGATCCATCCTGATTTCCACAGGAAAATGACAAAATTCAAACGCTGTGTTGATACCATT
Organism: Marisa cornuarietis; assembly: GCA_004794655.1. Lineage (NCBI taxonomy): Eukaryota > Metazoa > Mollusca > Gastropoda > Architaenioglossa > Ampullariidae > Marisa > Marisa cornuarietis. The sequence goes on from SMMW01000001.1 coordinate 15,782,225, forward strand.
TCCCTGTCAGAACCCCATTGTGTTATACCTTGGTAGAAAGCCCAGAGTCTATATTTTCAATCTCTTTAAAGACTGATTCGAATATTAATTAATCAGATTATTTTTCTGCAAAGTTTTGGGGTAATCAAATCTGGTTGTTGATCATGATGCTATCGAATGGGAGATTCGGATACTGAAATTTCCTTGGTAACAAAACGAAAGGTGCTGAGCGATTGGCTTGAGAGGCCAAACTCATTCCTTTTGCCAGGTTTTGTTGACACGTGCTGTGTAAAGCATGAACATGGGCAAAATGTATCTGAGTGACAAAGCATCATTAGCTTGTAATCCATGAAGGCACACAAAGTCATTGCTATGTACTTTTTGTTACTTGAAATAATGTAGTGTGCTGTATTTTATCATCATGCAAAATTTAGTACAGTTTGAACAGTTAGAAGTACCCGTTGCTAAGAAAAAAACCTAATGGAATTGCTGAAAATCTTTGAACCTGCTTTTCTCAAAAATGGCCGCCATCGTACTCACACACTTCAAACCTTTACAACTCACTCCATTTTAGGACTATAAGAAACACTTTTGTATCAAAAGAAAGGTCAGAACCTGTGCATTTTCAGGTAAATAAGGGGTGAAGGTCATCCAGTACTAAACTGTCATGAAGCAACTCCTTTGTCAGGCAAAACAGCATTGTCAGTCTGTGCACAGGTCCTCTTTCAGTATTTGTTGCCACTGCTTTGTATCGTGCTGCGTGCTATCAGCCGACCAACACAAGACACTGTGGATTTTGATGAATACTGTATTTAATTGTAACAAAAGCAATAAGCTAACTCGCCATCTTGGACATCACTCAAAAGTACATTAAGCCCCTGATGTCCCTACCGGGATAACTCTTATCATTACACCTTGTGTGCAGGATACGAAAGGGTTTTGTAAACAATGTCAATTCTGTGCCTCACCTGGCAGAGCTGCACGACTGTTGGTGTCAATTAAACGACTGAATACGAGCTCTGGTCATGATGAGCATCGCAGCCTGCGGACTGCACGTGATTTGTTGACATCTGAACTCGAGCACGGGCGTTCCTCTTTGTTGTCACATGTTAATATGATATCATGGAATCGCTGGTTGACTGATTTTTAAACATGATAATATATAGCGTACAGTCTGAAAACTTAATCTTTACAAGAACTTTCACAATATAAATTGGATTCGCTTCAAATTTGGTTTATTTGTAGGCCTGAAGGTGTACAAGTCAGCAACAGCCTATATAACTCATAGATGCTGCTTGATCTTGTTTTATTTGCACTTTTACAATATACATGATAATATATAGCGTACACCATAATCTTTTCAATAACTTTCACAATACCCATCGGATTTGTTTCGAATTTGGTTTATTAGTGGGACTAAAGGAGTAGAAGCCAACAATAGCCTGTGTAATTCATAGATACTGCTTGATCTTGTTTTATTTGCACTCTTACAATATACATGATAATAGAATGTACAGCCTGTAAGCCTTATCTTTTCAATAACTTTCACAATACCCATTGGATTTCCTTCAAATTTGGTTTATTAGTGGGACTTAAGTTTGGTTTATTAGAAGGACTGAAGGAGTACAAGTCGACAATAGCCTGTATAATTCATAGATGCTGCTTGATCTTGTTTTATTTGCACTCTTACAATATGCATGATAGTATATTGCGGTCAGTGTGAAAACCTAATCTTTACAATAACTTTCACAATACCCATTGGATATGCTTCAAATTTGGTTTATTAGTGGGACTGAACAAGTACAAGTCAACAATAACCTAAATGGTTCATAGATGCTGCTTGATCATCTTTTATTTGCACTTTTACAATATACATGATAATATATAGCGTACAGTCTGAAAACTTAATCTCTACAATACCAAGTTCGTAGTGGCGGAGTTAAGAGATCGTCGTCTGGAGGAGAGGGACAAAAAGAGAGAAAAAGACGAGAGACAACGGAAGCTTCAATTAGAAGAAAGAAAACTTCAGTTAGAAGAAGAGGAAAGACTGCTAGAATTGAAACTGAGAGAAAGGAAATTTGAATTAGAGCAGGAGAGAAAAAGAGAATCTCATCATCAACGGCATGAGAAGGGAGTGGACTCAACCCCATCAGACCCACGTATCAATACTTATCGAGTTAAACTTCCTGTTTTTGATGAAACTGTGGAAGATCTTGATACCTTCTTAGGACGTTTTGAGTGTGTAGCTCAACTGCAGTTTCATTTTATTTATTCTATGCTTCCTGTTTCCTGCTTTTGTTGATAGGTTTTACCCTACCTGCCTTCAGATTTAATTTAGTTTTTGTTTCCTCTCATACACACATTAGCTTGAAGTAGCTTGATATCTTCCTAACAAAAGCAAATAATCCTTTTGACAGATTAGATTGCAGTTCTCATAAGGTTAGAGCTTCCTGGGTTGTGGAAGATATTGATAAACTCTTTTCCAAAATGGCAAGTCCTGGTGAGAGTCGCAGACCCTGCCCACTCATCCCTGATTACTGATAACTAGAGGCTTCATACATTCCAGAAACAGAATCTACCCTATTCTGTTTACTCCAGTTATGGTCTGTACAGACTGCCAATTTTGTGTTCTTCTAAGCTTATATTGTAAGAGGTTATGGAGTCTGGGATAAAGAAGTTTTGAGAAGTCTTTTTGGTGTAGGGAATTATCCTGACCATAAGGGGTTTGTTGATCTGACAAGAGTGCTTTGTATTAATTCTGACCTGATGTTTACACTTGGTGGAGGCTTGTTGTAGAGGTAAAGTGAGACATACAATGCCCGCGCGATGAGACTACGGCCCTTGGGCTTTATTATTATTATTTTTTTTTTTTTTTTTGGGGGGGGGTGTATTCTAATTTCCTGTAAATACTAGTAGAAAGTAATAATACAGTTTGATTCCATGGTGTTTCAGTAAGAGAAAAATAGGTTTGCAAAAGATTTAAAACTCCCTATAAAACATTAAAACAAGTCGGACATTCTTAGCGTCAGCGTTGCACAAGCTATGTTGAAGAGAGAGACGCAATGGCGTTAAGTGGAGGCAGTGCTGGAGACTTTACGGTGGTGTGGAACGCATACAATCTACAGACTCAGCAGGTAATCGAATGACACAACTACAGCTTAATGCACTACGATATGATATCAATTGAATACAAAAACGACGTAAAATCGCCAAATTGTAAACAAACGCATTTATTTAATAATGAGCACATTAAATATGTAACACTGTAGGAATAAATATAAAACCATAATGAACAATTAAGCTCACACAATTTAATGAGAAAAATGTTTTTGACTACAATTTTGCTGAACAATTCTTTTAAAATTTTGCTCAAAATTACTGGTAGATACTCTCATAACTGACTGCAAGTTTGCATCTGAAAGCAATGACCTGTTCTTTGACTTGTTTGTATTCATGCAGGAAAAACTTTGCTCACAGATGTAACTTGAACCATATATTGAAAATAGCTGGGCAGCAAATACTCTTAAACAAGGAAATGATTTGTTGGAGAGGCACTTATAAAACTCAACCAGTGACAGGGAATAAAACCTGGGGTAAAATTACAACCATTTTAGTTGAATACTCTACAGCAGGTGTGTTATGAACGGGACCTCAAATAGCTCCAATATTAGCTGCATTTTGAAGAAGAAATGGCCATGATAAAAAAAAAACCACGTAACAAACGATTCTTGGCTGTTTCAACAGCTATCGTCAGAGCAGTCTGTGCGCGCATGCGTGGAATACGTCGAAAGGATCGAAGAGAGCTTAATTGCAACGATAATAATTGTAACTTAATTAACAAAACACAGCATAAATTCCTCGTCTTTTAAGAATCTATCTCAGTAAAATGAAAAGACTATAAAGATACAACCGGCGCCACAGCTACAGCCTGTGATAAAGATTCTATATATGACTTATCTTCTACTTTGATGCTAGTTACCCAATTTGGGGTTTGCTTTGAATTGTGCGTCTGACTTATACTTTCGATATATTCTCATGTTCATTATCTTCTTGCTACAGGACTGCAGAAAAATCGATTTGGACTGATCATTTACTATGGTAACGGCTCGCGCGAAGATCCTTTCGTTCACACAGTCCAGGGTCAAATTTTTGGTGATTCCAGCAACTTCCTAAAAGCCGCCGAAATTCTCAGGTATAACAGGCCTGTAACAGGTCTATAACAGGCCTTTTGCAACTGAGATCCTGTTGGTTCCAGTACGGTCACTGCTTGCATGTGTTTACATCATTTCCTTATTTCTGTGCGAGCTAATAGGCAGTCAGGTGGAACAACGGTAAGCGCCTGTCACCAATGCCCAGGGTTCAGATATCGTCTCGCTCTTTTCTCTGCATGTAGCATCTGTTGACAGGATTTGCTGCTTTGCCGTGATATTGCCTTAGTTACTGGCTCGGCTAATTATCCCACCCCTTCCCATGCATGCTAACATACTATAGCAATAGCACCTCGAAATTTTAGCATACATTCTTTGAAAAAAATCTAGAAAAAGCTTAAATTTAATTAGGCTGGAATACTATAAAATGTACTTTGAAAATACTTTAATACAAGCGGTATTAATGGTGTGGTAATATTATAATTGTTGCTTGCTTCACAACAAAGGCCAAATTAATTTCTTTTAAATTTCTTTTAAACACAATCTGCTGAGATGACTTGCATGCAACGAATCTTTTAAAAAAAAGTTGTATGTGTTTTGTCTGTTTTCACAACGAACCCTTCGTGTAGAACGTTTGCTATTTTTGTTGCATCGTTGTTTCGTCATCGTTGTCACCAAGGTGATGTGCCTGTGGTATTTCTCTTGTCCAGACTGGCCTCCTCTAGCAGCTCCAGGAACCCTGCAGGCGCCCTCCGGTCCGCCATGATGTACCCATCCCGTGTGGGTGTGGCCAAAGTACTCGTGCTGGTGCCGTGCGCTGCGTGCGACGGCGACCTGCGTGACCTGGCCAGCGTGCTGCAGTCGCACGGTTTTGTGCTGCACGTGCTGCAGAAGGAGGCGCTGATGGTGACGGAATCCAACAACCACAGCCCCGTCAAAGTCTACGGTGAGTGCGGGGCTATTTCTGAATCGATATCTCAAAGGAGTATCTTTTCAAATGGCTCGATTTGTTTTACTGCGGATCGCTCATTCCTATTTAGAGAGATATTATCCTTTTCCCCTTGGAATTCTGAACTGCGATGGAATGTCAAATAATCTCCGTTTCCTTTGATGTTACAAACAAATGGTTGGTGTTACAATATACCTGAGGGGTATTTGTTAAATGACATCACGTCGGCAGATAGGCCAGTTCACTTGTACTAACATTTCTCCTTCCTTCCGCTCACCACATACACCAAAACAATACAATCTTCTAAAACAGATACAACACATCTCTTTGACATCTGAACGCGAATGTTACATTCAGTTATTCTTTTATTATCTATTATTCTCAGCATCTTTAAGATCGATGTCATGTTTGACCCGTGCTATTCGTTAGGACTAATAAGATCGGGGGCGTCAAAGTGTTGAAAGGCTCTGATTCTGTGCAGGCGCAGACCGGTACGTGGTGCTGACACGTCGGGCCATGTCCCGCAGCCTCAGCAGCCTGGCGCAGCACGTGCAGCTGCCGCAGGACGAGTGCATCGTCATGGCGCTGGCCACCAACGGCTCTGTCTTCGACGTCACGCACGAGCGCGAGCGGATCCAGTGCGAGTTCTTGGAAGCCTTCGCAACTCGCGTCGCCCACAGTGCCGGGCCGCCCCCCCCCCCTGCCAGGTCTGCAGTTGCCATGACGATGGGGCCGGCGGCGGCCATGCGATTTGCCGTCTATGTGAGGACAAGACAGGGGACGAAAATGTAAGTCTGTGGATAACGTGTTCTTGTTGGCAGACCTTTGTGTTTGGTGAATAGGCGGGAAAAGAAACTTCTTGTTTTCTTTTATTTTCTTTCTTTCTTTCTTTCTTTCTTTCTTTCTTTCTTTCTTTCTTTCTTTCTTTCTTTCTTTCTTTCTTTCTTTCTTTCTTTCAGCCAAGAATCAAAAGAGACGGCAGGAATTCGTAGGCATGTGTCATAAATGGTTACCACGGCACCCACCTGTCAGTAGTGGGACAGACCGACAAAGCATAAGAGACGGCTTACTTGACGCCTCAAGACATGGACTAGCGGGGTCGAGAAACTCTTTTCGAAATACAACTTTACCTTCTAGCTATTAGCATATCCTACTCTATCCCGGTGAAGGCACTTACTTTGTTTTATGTTTACAGCACATTCCATTATGTCTCCTGTTTACATCATATTCCCTTCTGTTTTCTGTTTACAGCATATTCCACAGTTTCTTGCTTACAGCACATTCCATTACAACATAATCATTCTGTTTCCTGTTTACAGCATATTCCATTCTGTCTGCAGTCTTCCACAACCAGCGTCATGAGCGTGATCAATGACTTACACCACCTACTTATTAATATAAATTCTGTGCTTACAAATATAAATTTATCTCTATGTATGTATCTGTATGTGTAAAAGTGCGAGTCTGTATATTAGATAGAAAGATGGGTCATATAGATAAAGAGGTTATTGATGCTATCCTTCACACTCAGCATTTTCTATTTTCTAAGCTTGTTGTCTCCCTTATCTTACAGACCGCTCTCTTGGTTCCTCCACTTAACTCGACAACAGCTGCATGAAGCTACTGACACCATCCACCGCCATCTTCAAGAACAAGCGTCACACTTCTGAACACCAAACCCCGCCAGGCAATGCAAGACGTGGGATCACGTAGTGTCGTCAACGTGATCTTGCCATGATGCTGTATTTGTGCCAATTAGTGTACAGACGCCATTGTGATTGTAGGGAATATTTTGACATTGCTGTACTTTTTTGCCACCTTTCCTTGAGTATGCTGGATTCTCATATTTTTTAATGTTACTATATATATATATATATGTGTGTGTGTGTGTTTAGTTGCTGCTATGTCATTGTCGATGCTTGATAGACAAAGACTTTTATATTTTTGTTTAATTTCTGTATTTATAAAGAAAATATAGAGCGAATTTCAAAGAGCTTGCAATGTGGCTCGTTTTCTGCTAAGCTGGCATACAAAGGTAGCTTAGAAAATTCACGAGAAGTGTTCATATATTAAGTGTAAAGTATGTGTTTGTGTGTGCGTGTGAAGTTGTCGGCTTCAATCTTCTCTCTTCCCCGCAGGTTTTGGAAGAGATTGTTTATCAGTACAGAGAAAAATTGCTTCCACAGGTAGGCTAGCCACATAGCAGACTTCTTTGTCAGTAACCTTTCGAATACTAGAGTAGCTGAGTATTTAAAAATGGATGTTAGACATGCCTAATAAAGGCTTTCAAAAGTTGAAAAAGCTTTCACCAAGTAAGGAGCCGTCGTAGCCTGGTGGTTAATGCACTCATATTTCAGTCAGAACTTCGCCGGTTCGATGCTCGCCTGGAAAACTACCCTGATCACCTTTGCTACCTAATTAGAGGAACATGGAATACTAGATTTTTTCAGTTAGCTTTATTCTTCTTGTGACCATTCTTGAGAAGAAGTTTTTAAAAATATTGTCTAAAATACTATGACGTAGTAATGTGCCTTTTATCTGTAAGGAAATCAACTTTTATTTCAATCACCTTTTTGAAGCCAGAACGTTGAAGAGTGGGTTGGACATACAGATATGCAATGTTTGTTTTGTTTACTTTTTCTAAGCATTAAAGGAAAATAATACAATGTTCAACTAAAGCCTAAAAGACTTTTATTTATATGCATTTACGTGTGAATGGCGACCTATCTCAGGAGATGACAAACATCTGGACATGAAAACTGAAAACTCCACACTTTTGAATACGATCGTACGACATCAAAAACCGTGAACTCATTATTGCCACGAAACTGATGCTGACGAACAGCCTGACATGGAACTCAATCCACCAAAAATCCATGACCAGGATCATACATGATGATGATGATGTAAAAAGTTGCGTGTTTATAATTATTAATCATCATCATCATCATCATCATCAACACGCATCTTTTTACTGCCACATAACTGACTCTCGTAAGCACTGGACATGCGAAACTGAAAACTTCACATTTCCACATTTTTGATGAGGATCATACGAGGTTTATTATCCTGGTCAAAAACATGGAACTTCAAAAATAGTCTGAATCGCCAAGGGAGATAACCTTCAATCTGAACGCGCAGCTTTGTTTGCAAATTGTATTTCTTTGCTTGACAAGACAGTGCTACTGACGAAACACACGTGTATTCAAACTCAATTTACGAGTCCATTCATCGAGATGGATAAATGAAAAAAATCAATAGATGGATCAGTTTATGAATGGATGAATAATACTTGCATAGATAACTTCGGATTTACAGCTTATCATTGTAGATTCATTAAAAGTGAAAGGAGTGTTGATAATGACAACATATGTATGTCTTCAAATTCAGTGTTTACATCCATTTTGCATTGACAGCTTATTATTGTAGACAAGGATTAAAAATAATAATAATTAAAAGTGAAAGGAGTGTTGATAGGTGTGTGTGTGTGTATATATATATATCCCGCCATGTTGTTAAGCGCATGCACAGATTTCCCCCTGCAGCCCCTTCTCTTGTCCGGCAGAAGGCGCTCAACATGGCGGCGATGAGGTCACCGCGGGCCTTCAAAATCCCTTGTCCAGGAGAAAATCACCGAGTCTCTCCACCGCGTTGTAGCACGCACCCAGCTGCGCGCCCTCTTCATATGCAGCGACAATGACGCAGCGGCTGCAGCAGCAGATGACGTAGCCGTGCCGGAGGCCGCATCCCTGGTGACGATGATGCTGCCGCGGTTGCTGAGACGCGTCACGGTGTAGTGGCTGCCGCCCACTCGCAGTCCTCGCTGCCGCAACGCTGAGGCGTCCTGCAGATGAGACTTATAGATAACACATCTATGAACTTTCCTCACTTCTTCATCGTGAAAGAAATAAACATCACACGAAGCTCATGCTTAGGCGAAAAGCGAAAGAAGGTCGGAGGCTAAAAGGAAAGATAATGATCGACCTGATGTGTAATTACATCGCCGGTAATCGTCCGGTGGTCGTCCGATCGTCACTTTCTTTAGTTGTAGTAGTCGGAGACTCGGAGTCCCAGTGGCATTAACTTTCCTCCCTGCCTCCTACCTCACAATCCACCCACCACGCCGACACCTTCTCTAGCTCAGTTTCTCGTGCTAACCCTCCTCTTTTTCATCCTCCTCCAGCTCCAATCTTCCCGCGACACCACTGTCATAAATTTATAAGCCTAACTATTTGCAAAGACAGCAGTTTAAAAAAATGATTTTGCAATAATGTGTTCTATTTTGCTGGCTGCAATAGTAGTATAGGCTAATATAATGTCACGGATCTGCTCGATCTCGAGACTAATGTAGTTATTTGTTTGGTGATGGAGAAACGGGAAAAAAAGTTTCAGTAACTACGAAATAAAGCACTCTTGACATCTCTCGCTTACAGGCTGCAGAGGCAGGGGTGGGCCCCCATTATCTCAATTCACAGAGTGACCACACCTCAGTAACATACCTACCTCTTCACTGTCAGTTCTGACTTGCTTGCAGGCCCCCTCCTCCTCCTAGTGGCACATAAATCCAGCAATAGCTCAATGCACGAACGGTCATGTGCTATAAATCCTCGGTGTGCAGCAGCCTTCTGACTCCAAGCGCGTCCATCGAGAATGTGATACGGCTGACTACACTTCCATATGCGTAGTTACCATAATACATGTAATCAAAAGCGCGGGGCTCCTTTAATGCGCGGGGCCCTAGGCAGATGCCTCGTCCGCCTGCCCCTAAGCACGGCCCTGGTCCTTATCAAGAGTAAAAGTGTTGATAATAAAACAAATGTCTCGAGTGCTTTGTTAGGGTCATGTCAATTAGCCGATTCTCACGGGACTTAATCAGAGGTTACCGAAAGTGTGTCCAGTCCCTTGCAGGGAAGTGAGTGATTGTCGCGATACCAGCCACGTGTGATGAGGAAACCATGTCAAGGACTGAACTTTCAGTTGACCACAAAACCCCTCGATGACCTTAGCCACTTGCAGGGCATCCTTATAAGAATACATTTTGTTGAGTATTTGACTTTGTAGAGGGACGTTTTTGAAGAGAAATCCCCTATTGGAGACCCGTATGTTCAGACCCCACACCATTTTGGTAGACCCCTATAGGCAATACATCATGGAGAGACAAAACATAAATTAAGAGCTAAATATATTCCAACTTTTGTGTCTAGTACTTTTAAAGTAGCATTATGGATCAACACAAGGAAAAAAAAACTAAACAATCTAACGGTTATGCAAGTTCCACCGATAAAATATGACAATCTCGTTGATTACAGATTGGTGCAAAAAAAAAATGTGCGTCTTCTTCGCAAGATTTCGCTTTGTGCTGCTGCATGACATGAATGGTGCTGCATGAGTTGTTACGTGTGTGCTGTGCTGTCTGTTCAGCTATTCGTTTGTACTCCTGTACTCGTTCGGACACATGGTGAAGTGCGCTTATTAAGTTTAATTGTTAGAAATGTTATTATGTACATATTCAATCACATTTATCGGCGTGTTTTATATTTCGAAGAAACAGTAAAAATAAAATTTAAAATTCATCCGATAAGAATATTTCACTTACCGCTGATACAATGACGATGGTACAGACTTTGATGGTCAGCGGCTGAAATTAAAGTAATTCTTTTACGGCCGATTCGACGCAGCCATTCTCTCCTTCATCTTTAGGTTAATTATCAACTTGATTTATAATTACTTTTGATATTCGGAAAGCGGCACCTCTAAAGGAACAACCCATGAACTATCTTAATTCCCGTTTAACACCTTCTGCTACATATGAAAAAGACACAAGATAGAACAAAATAAATTTACCTCTGCCTTGAATTGTTTTGATTGAGCACCCAAACACATGGAGTCAATTCTGTAATCAACGAAAGAAAGAAAACCAGTTATTAGAAATGAATAAAAGGAAATCAATTGAAATAATTAAGTAAGAAAACACGTTTGCCATTATAATAATTATGTATCAACATAGAGTCCACTCCTAATAGTCGTCGGGTTAATAGAAACATAAATAAAATGTGCCAAGCAAAAGCCCTTAAAATTAGTTTTGTAAAACATGTTCGAGGTAACGTTTTTATAACGGTCACGTGAAATATGTAAAACATGTAAAACACTCAAATATTCGACGAGATGTGCGTGGCTCTGAAGATACGCTAGCCACAATGACTTACTAATGTAAAGTGTAACATAAGAAAGGATAAATGGGTTGGTATAATTTGAATCCCCCCCCTACACACACACACACACACACACACACACACACACACACACACACACACACACACACACACACACACACACACCTAACATTCTTCAGTCTCTTCTTCAAGAACTCAGGTTTAAGAGGTATAAAAATCAGATTTCGGTTTTTTAGGCGTGTGCACAAGATATAGATCCTGTAAACATCTTCAATTTTTATTGGTTATTAAAAATAAGTCAAAAAAGGAGAAACAAAGATAGAGACTTTATCATCGTAACGGAAACGTTCTTGCGGTATGGTGGGACTGAGCTTCACTAATGACCATAGAAGGGTTTGACATCCTTTTAGCCGCCACCACCACCACCACAGATAAGAGACAAGGAAGATCTTGCTCGTTATCTCTCACACATCTGACCTGTGCTGCACTACAAGATCGTGAGTGACAGTTGTTCAGTACAGCCCCACTGCTTTTGTTCTGTTCATATAATTACTGGAGTTAAAAGTTTCAGTCGTGGACGATTGATATGGATTAACACATGGCATGAAAACAAAACAAGCTTGTATACTACGTCTAGTTGCTGAGGAGCAAGTCTTTTGAGTACTCAAGAATTTGTAGAAATGTTCCTAAGCACTTTATGGAACACCAGTGTGTAGATTACTTAAGTATTTGTAGAATGTTCTGGAACACCCTAGTGTGGACTCTGTGGACAGCTGGAGCTTTACTTCTTCAGTTTGGTTCGGCCGTGGCTAGAGGTGATCTGGTGTAGACTTCGTGACACATTAATAGCGAAATAATTTCTTGGAAGATTAAACAAAAGAATTTGTCACTGATTGCCTACTTTTTATGAAATCATGCATGAACAGCTATATGAAAGTAATGTATGTATTGTGCGTTTGTATTATATGCATGGAGTGTATGTCTCCTATGTATGTAGAAAAGAATAATGGGTAAATGCGTGAGGGTGAGAGAGGAAAAGAAGGAGGAGAAAGGAGTGTAGGAGAGAGAAACAAACACTCGAGAAACATGGTCGAATACTAGCATTATTTATGTTTTATATTTAACAGAAGTAAAGATTGAGCAGTGTGTCAATGACGGCCTCGTGGAGGTAACGGCTGGTCAGAAAACGTTCCTCACCTGCACAGCTGTCGGTGACATACAATGGAGACTACACTGGTATCCTAACCAGTCTCACATTTTAGCAGCATGCACACAAAGCAAGTGTATCATGTCTGTCACGGCACCAATCAGCGATATATTCGAGGCAAGTGTAACAGAAGCTCACATTAAAAGGATCGTCATCAACACCGAGAACAACAGGAAGATACGCGATAATATTCAGCTTGTCAACGGCAGTCTCGAATGCTCTACACCACAGTGGTCATTTGTTGTTGTGTTGATTTAACGAATGCGCGTGTCTGCGGGTGACTCGTGGTGTGTATGCGGGTGATCCGTTACATACTAACAGGAGCTAATTTTAGACAAGTCACAAGTCTCCTTTATGGGTTTACTAGAGGATGTCATCATAAGAAAATGAAGTGCCTCTGCTTCAAACATTCAAACTTTCATATCACTGAATCTGGGACCGTTATCTCAAGCAAAGGTACCTTCATGCTGTTACAAAAATCACGCTCAACTTTACCCATTAACCTTAATCAGTTTGTCGTATTTTATTTCGCACACCTATTGAACAACAATGCTTTCCCTCCCCCTCCCACTTACCACCAACATGTTCTAAAGTAAAGCCAGACTAGACGAGTAACTGTTCACAGTAAAGAAGTACTGTGTCACACAACCTGATAAATAAAGACACCTTATCGTGTAAAAGTTTTATCATAATCAACAATATTCTCTCATCGTAGGCTATTATTATTTAGTAAACAAACTTTTTAAGATCTCTATAGTTTTTTTGTGTCGATGTCGAGCAGTTATTTCCGATTTTCATGCTTATATTTACAATAAACATTCACAGACGACCTAAAGATTTCTTCCTCACAAAAATAATTTTCACCCTTGAATCAACCGTCACGCAGAGATTTAATGATAAACACTGGTCATAACCCGACAACTATTAGGAGTGGACTCTATGTTGATACATAATTGTTATAATGGCAAACTGCTACGAGCGCCGATTGGTTGGTCTTTGACCTTCTTTTCCCATATGCAAATGAGCCAGCCTCGTTCCGTATACATTTCAAGTCAGAAGTTATAGAATGCAATCTATAAATATAGATTTCGAATGTATAGCTAGAATACATTCTATAGCTAAAGAATTGAAAGGTATATATAAAATGAATTGGACAGCAACTTCTGAGTATAATATAAATGAAACACTTCGGTTTTTACCGAGTTTTTCTCTCTCTAGCTATACATTGCAATGTATAGCTATAGAATGCAATCTATAAGTATAGAATGAATTGTATAAATATAAAATGCAATCTATAAGTATAAAATGCAATGTATAGCTAGAAATAGGAAATTTGAGAAAATTCCCCTCTTGGCGCCCTATACTTTCGCACCTTTCCCGAGGTCAGAAGAAACTAAAGGCTTTGGGCAGCAGCACTGAGGGGTACAAACACTGACTTGTTTTGTCATGCATGTTTCTAACTGCTTGTGTCAAGTGTGGCATACACAGTATTCCATCATCTACAAATATAAATTACTTAATACAAAAGTATTATGATAGACAACACTCAGTATGGGATTGTAGTATGATAATCAGAAAGTAATCGTAGTCAAAGAATAAGGAAACACCTGTACGAGACTTATTAGACTTTTTTTTTTTGGTAGCGGCCAGGGGAGCAGTAGCACTGGGTGAGTGGCGCTGAACGCAGCGGAGAGCGTGGGCTGGCGTGCGCATCAAACATTGAGCCCGAGTGTGACCTTAGCAGGGGTGGACACCAGGGAGTGATCTTAGCAGTGATCTTAGCAGGAGTGGACACCAGGGAGTGATCTTAGCAGCGGTGGACACCAGGGAGTGATCTTAGCAGGGGTGGACACCAGGGAGTGATCTTAGCAGTGATCGTAGCAGGGGTGGACACCAGGGCAGCTATTCATCACACTTCCTTGTCATTGCAGTTAATATCTGTGTGTATAAACTTTCACAAACTGAAGATAACCGTGTACGCCGTGTCCACTTCCTTGGTTTCGGAGGTGTTACAAAAACACATCCCGTAATGCGTAAATAAATAAACAAACAAACAAACAAAGTTAAACTCAACCATGTTAAAACGGAAGCCCTCCTATGCTCGAGAAGAAATCCGTCTTCACTCGTTTCTCCGCCAAATCACATCAAGGTGGGCGAAACCATCATCACCTTCACGTCATCCGTCAGGAATCTGGGAGTTATTGCCACTGGTGACATGACCCTTGATAAACATGTTACAGCTGTCTGTCAGTCTATTACGATAAACATGTTACAGCTGTCTGTCAGTCTGCCTATTATGATAGACAAGTTACAGCTGTCTGTCAGTCTGTCCACTATGATTGACAAGTTACAGCTGTCTGTCAGTCTGCCCACTATGATAGACAAGTTACAACTGTCAGTCTGCCCATTATGATAGACAAGTTGCAACTGTCTGTCAGTCTGCCCATTATGATAGACAAGTTGCAACTGTCTGTCAGTCTGTCTATTATGATAGACAAGTTGCAACTGTCTGTCAGTCTTCCCACTATGATAGACAAGTTGCACCTATACTCCAGACTCTACTGTTAGGACGTAGGTGAGATCCCGTACTCACGACTCTACTGTTATGACGTAAGTGAGAGCCCGTACTCCAGACTCTACTGCTGTTACTAAGCTAGACTACAACACACACAACATTATCTATGTGACGTATGTTTGACGATACAATCAGATGTGTTGCAAACACATATGTATGACAATTTATGTGACGATATGGGGTTGTGACACCTGTGTGTGATGTTGTGACGGTATAAGATAACGTGACACCAGTGTGTGACGTATGTGGGGTATAGGATTATTTGACACCAGTGTGTGATGTGACGGTATAGGATTATGTGACACCAGTGGGTGATGTATGTGACGGTATAGGATTAAGTGACATCAGTGTGTGATGTGTGTGACACCAGCGTGTAAACTCAATAATGTCAGAATACCTGTGTGTGCTGACTGCCTGCGTGCGTACGTATGTGTGTGTGTGTGTGTGCATGTGCGTGCGTGCGTGCATGTGTTTGTGATTTAACTAACTCGTATACCCGACATCGCCCGGGTTTGAATAAGTGTACCCACGTGGGGTGTCGGTCTCTAAGACTTGTGTTCGGTATATCACAAAGGACAGACAACTCGTGTTTGGCAATGAAAACTCGGTGTCGCGTGAAAGGGGAGATAAACATATTGTGATGCTTTCAGTGACTCTCGTCTCTCTCTCTCTCACTCTTTCAATCTAACGGGATGCTCGCTCCGTCTCTCACTCTCTCTCACACTGTGTCTTTCAATCTAACGGAATGCTCGCTCCGACGCTCTCTCTAATTATTACCTTGTCCCCGTTCCTCGTGAGAAAAAATGTTAATTGTCATTTCTTGTTGTGTCTGCAGCCAGTGGTGAGACATTAGAACGCAGAAAATAAACATCAAATAAACAACGTCCTCCCACACTAGACCTTATGCTCATAGTCTACGCCCCTACAGCATTAGGGGCAGGTAGGAGGAGAGGGATGAAATGAGGCCACCATGTTCCAGGACACGAGGAAAGGGAGTAAGAGATGTGCATGTGTGTGTGTGCGCGCGCGCGCATCTGTGCATATACATTGTACGTTAATAAACATTTGAGAACCATATTTGAGTAATTTTATTTCTTAGTTTCTGGTTCGAGTGCCGACGTATTCTGTACTCTCGTGGTCAATAGAGTGGCGTCTGCGACCTGAAACATAGATAACTCGTGTCCGCTCTGAGAATAAAAGCGTTTCGCAGTTGCTTCCCTTAAAACACATCGTACCATGTTTTCTCAATCCTAAAGAACTAATTGTGCTTTGTGCACTGATGTATAAATGCAGTACCTTATTACATATCCTGGATGTTTACCTGGACACGCAAAACAAAGTTCATTTAACACACACACACACGCACGCACGCACGCACGCACACACACACACACTTGCCAAAGGTGAAAAGGGAGAATTTGAGGATTCTGAACAGAAAGGGATTCTTAGTTCTAAGATAACAAGATGTAGACTAAAATATAAATTCTAAATAAATAACACATCGTCAAATATAGACCGAATATACAGGTATTGATCGACTAACGACCATGATTGGTTCTGACGGACCGGTCGTAACACGATTTGGTCGTAACTCCAGTAGGCTATATGTACAGTACTGTGAAATGATGTTATAAATAACAATCTTCAAGTCATATTTTATCATAATTTTCTTTGTTCATTTTATGCCATTTGTATCATCTCTACACCATTTTGTTTCTTAGTTTTACATTCCTCAGGTTTGAGGAAAAAGCTGCATTACCAGTACAACTGGTTTAATATTAACAGTTTAATGCTGCACACCTTTCGTCTCGTCCAGTCCGTGTCGCAATCAACTCACAAAAGAGATCACATCCTTTACTGGGTCATACATCGACCTGATGACCACTTAGTGCAGTCAGTTGATGTTTCTCACGATCTCTCATCTGACCACTATTGTGTACTGATCGATCGGTGCCAGTTTTTAGACCCACTCGTTCATTACGGAATGTTGATAGACTGGTATTCAAAGCACAGCTGCAGATGGAGCTCCTCCAACCACCCTACGCTGGTGAGGCCACTTCTAAAGAAATCCACGCTTGATGTCAATGTGCTGAACAACTACCGCCGAGTCTCCAACTTGTCTTTTCTCTCTAAGATCATAGAGAAGATACAGCTCTGGGCCTACTTAAAAGACCACCATCTTCTCCCACAAGCTCAGTCGGCATATAGACCCTTTCACAGCACCGAGACCACTCTTATTAAAGTAACAACAGACATATTATCTGCCCTTGACAGTGGTGATGTTTCTCCCTTACATATTATCTGCCCTTGACAGTGGTGATGTTTCTCCCTTAACTCTGCTGGACCTGTCTGCTACATTTGACACTATAGACCACTCTCTGCTTCTTCACAGACTCCACATCCTCTACGGGATTTCTGGACCTGCGCTCTCATAGTTCAACTCCTATCTCACTGATAGGACCCAGACTGTGGTAGTTGACGGTCAGACATCTCGCCCTGCTCCACTTCTCTGTGGTGTTCCCCAAGGCTCAGTACTTGGCCCAGTTCTGTTCATCCTGTACACTAAACCAATTTCATCGTGCATCCGGTCTCACCAGGTGTCTCATCAGTCCTATGCTGACGACACGCAGCTTTACTGTTCTACTCCACTGGCTGAGTCTCACTCTGCTATTAGCTCTCTAGAAGCTTGTATCAGTGATGTCAAGGGCTGGATGGTTAAAAAACAAGCTTAAACTAAACGATGATAAAACGGAAGCAATTATATTCTTCCAGACCTTGTCAATCTTTCTTGCTCTTCACTCTAGTCTGCTTATCACAACATGCATACACACAGAAGTAAATAAGCGTTTGTAAATTAAATTCTACAGTTTTTATAAATCATTTACTGTTTTCGTATCCTCCACACTTATCATTTTTCTTTAGAAAATCTTTACATTCCATTCGTACGCTTGGGATTCAGTGCACATGTGAATGAATAAAGATCGTTGTCATATACTTGACTGTTTCGTCAGTAACATATGTGGCTGAAGTCAACAGACTGAAGCTGCCAGCCATAGCTAGTCAGAAAAGAGACTTCAAGAGTAAAGAGAAAATCTCAGAAGAATACGTTGTATCCGGAGAATAGCTACGTTGAACCAATGATATAAACTTACCTTCTGGTAAGTACAAGTGAACACATCTTGACCTTGGTGAAACCAATGATATAGAGAACTCAGACTCCTAGAGTTTTCGCAGTCACCGACTCACCCAACATTTAATTGCGATGCACCCTCTCAGCAATGGTAGTAATTTCTCGTATTCTTATTTTACAGATCACAACATGCGACCACCATCATGATACCGACCACCAATTACGTGCCCGCCTACGTGGACGATGGAGTACAAAGGTCACGTGATGGCAGGATACGGGGGCCACAAGGCGTCCAGCGACTACGTGTGTATCGACGAAACCATGGAAACGCGTATAGGGGGAGATCAGAATCTTGACAGCATGGCCATCTATTACACCATATCCGTGTGTGACAGCCTCCCCTGTCCTCCGTATCAGCACGAGAAGATCCTCACGTGTGTCGTCTGCTCCAAGTGACAAGCCATCGCTACTGACATGATCAGCTTCGAACTGCGTGTATTCCACGCATTGCATGATGTTAATAAATAACAGGTTGGTAAATATTTATAACGCACCTCCTCGCCTATGAGAACGAGCTCGGTGCACGCGTTGCAGATAAATTGAGATAATCCAATAAAGAACTGGTCAAACACGAAGCGGATGAGACCTGATACAACAGCACGAAATGTTGACAATAACAATGACCAACTTTATTTGTCCCAGTGGGCAATTTGAATATGGGAATGTGCTCTAGTTCAAAAATGAAGAAGAAAAAAAGAAAGAAAAACAAATGGGCAAGTAGCATATATCATATACATATATATATATAGATAAAAAAAATTACAAGGAAATCAAGTATGCACCTAAAACATCACACACACACACACACACACACACACACACACACACACACACTTACACACACATCGTTGACAATTCATCTAAGATTGAGTAACTGGACTGCAGATGGCACAAATGATTTTAGGTGGATATCGATGCGAAGGAAAGAAATGTTAAAAAGAAAGTCATCAACATCCATGCAGCTTACCAAAGTATGATCATAGACAACAGATTTCTGATTGTTGTTGTATATGAATATATATTGTTCGTCACCGAAACGTCTGAAGCAGACACGTTGATGTAAAACTTAATCCCACGTTCATTACATCTTTAAAAAATGTTTTATAACAGTTACCATGATGCACAGCAGCTGTTAAAGTATACAAAACAAACAAATTACGGGCAAACAAATGAAGTGGCAGGCTTGTGCTCGTAGATGAAACCTCAATTCTCTGTCCACTCAAAACTGGAAAAAGGGGAAAGTCACAGAGAGTCCAGAAACATGAACCCGAACGAATTTGTAAATTCACAAGCTGAGGACGAAAGCAGAAGAGAACGTGGACAAAACACAAAAGGCTCTCACAGTTACACCAAAGAGAACTGTTGGCCAGGGTACATCCCTCAAGAAGAAGATACTGATTGTATTATGTTCTCAACCACTTTTTCCTGTTAAGCTTCCATTTCCAGAAGTTATGATTCAAAGAAATACTTTGCCATGTTATGACAGTAAGGTATTATATTTCTTCTCGTACTTAATGTGTAAAAATCTGAATAACTTTTATTTCCACGCTTAATCGTTTAGAGAAAATTCTTCCTTTTAATGTTGCGATTTACGGCAGTTAAAAATCAAAGGTAATAAACCCGTTCACTGGCATGTTCAAACTGGTCTGTCAGAAGTTTGCGCGTACAGTTTTGCAGGTCTGGGAGCAAAACAAAGCTGCGATGGACATCAAATATGAGTGGATGTAGTAGAAAAGCTGTAGAAAAACGTGAGGAAGGTAATTCCAACGATTATTGTTGGCTTCTCTGGAAAACTCTTACAAAAAAACTTGCATTTTGATGCAACCAGGTGCGCCATCTACGTAACAAAGCCGACACGATTCATACAAGGAATCTGCCGCCAGCAAACAAAGGAGTTCACCGACGAATTAATTTCAAGATCATTGCGATAAAGCCGCACAGTTCTTGGTCCTGCGAACCTGAATGACCTGTCGCTGTTGGATAAACACACCACCCCGCACCTACGACTCCGAATTCGAGCGAGCTGGTGGGAACTGAGTCAGTACCTGTCGGCTCACGACATCGTAGGCCTAAAGTATGCATATCATAGACGAAAAGCAAACAAACAAAAACACAAGCTAATCCATAAGTAGTCTCATATGTCTCGTAAGATGAGCGATCCGCCTGATTTTTCATTTCTTCTTTATTCTCTCTTCTTTATTGTTTGTCTTTCTTTTAGTCTGTCTGTCTGTCTGTCTGTCTGTCTGTCTGTCTGTCTGTCTGTCTGTCTGTCTGTCTGTCTGTCTGTCTGTCGTCAAGAACCAGAAGCAAGCCTTCCGATGACGTCCTTATGACCAACTCTAGATTTAATCTCGTTCTCTTAATCTGACCCCAACAATGTATTCCGTTTAACCTTGCGGTCTATCCCTCCGTTTGTCTTCCTTTGTCCTCGTCTGACGGTGGAACCTAGAGATTCCACGCGCCAGTAAATAGCAACAAGTACAGCGGCACAAGTCCAAGTCCCAGCGACACTGAGCAGGAACTTCTGTCTTCCATGACAGCCCTCAGTAACTGCACTGCAGCTGGCAGGTATGGAATAATTTCTCATTGATTTCTCATAGGTGTATCTATATTTATCGTAAACACGGAGAAAACAATTATCTTAAACGTTTGTTTTATAGCCGTGATTTATAGATTGATAGTTATGTATATTTTCAGCAATGGGAGAATTTTATGACTTCGATCTGTAAAACAGGTTAAACAATTTTTTTTCATGTCTCATCAGTCAGGAATTACATTCATCAACATTTCTGGTCAGTAAAAATAACCAAAATAAATGTTTATCCGACAACCATCCTTTTTTATTTATTACGGCATTCAGATGTTTACTTAATAACCTAGGCCACAAGGTACTTGAACTGCAAGTAAAGAGTAAAAATGCTGCAATTGGAATTTCTCATCTGACAAAACCACAACAATACTGTAGGGATAATGTATGTATGCTATGTTATAGATCTATACTGGTTTATATATGTCGTGTGACTGCTCAGGTATCACTATATAAGCAAGACACAGACGTACATACAGAGACAGGGGGCCCCGGGTAGTGTAGTGGTTAAAACACTCACATGTCACCACTGCAGTGGGCGGCTCTAGGTTCAGATCTCGTCTCGGGACACTCTCTGTATGTGACACCTGGACGCCGGGAGTTTTCTCCGGGTACTCCGGTTTCCTCCCCCTCTCCCCCCCCCCATAGTGCGAAATCACAGCAAGGTGGAAGCACTTTCCAACTAAATAAACCAACCACCCAACCACACTCAGGGACAGGCAAGCGTGTAGACAGCAGGCGGCCGGCCGACCAGACAGACACACTGGCAGATAAACTCAGATAAACCGCGTGCTAGTTAAACCAGTAAGCTAGTAAACCAAAAAGTCAGACTGTATTTTACCCCACCTAGTCAACCATTATGCCGTCAAAACCGGTTGTTACCAGCCAGGATGTCTTCATTTGATCATTGTTTCCTTGACATTAAAACCGACATTAACTAAGTACTTTACAACTGATGTAGATAATGGAATAATTATTGATAAAAACTAGATAATTTACTTCTGATCAGAAAAAAGAAAAATTACTGCTGATATTACTTATCGACTGTATACATTATTACTGATATCACTCATAATTAGTGATATATTTTATTACTGAAAATAAAAATCTACTACATACTTTAAGAATCTACTTTATTACTGATGTAGATACGTTATTACTTACATTAACTAGATACCTTATTACTGATGTTAAATAGACACAACGCTTGCCTCCGTTATTATTGTTTTTTTTTTTTAATAGCTACGAGATTGTTGAGGTTATCTCGATAATTAGAGGTATTAAGCACCTGCTTATCTCTGATTGATTGTTACTGATATTTAGTAAATTAACTACAGCGTTAAATACTACAGGACTAGTTGGCTTCCACAGTTACTCAGTCAAGCAGGAACTGAGGTCAGAACGCACGTGCAAACAGCGTCAGCGCCATTCAAATAAAAACTGACTTTTACCAGATCCGATTCACTGTTCGAAGCTGCTCAGGCGATCACATTCCTGATGAGGAAATGAACTGAGGCAGATACTGAACAAAACCCACATCCATTTAGACTTACTGGTAACCCACTGTCATGGCGGTGACGTGGCGACGCCCAGTGCAGCTGTACGGGCCGGACCGCACCCAGCGACTACAGGCCCGGCAGCTGCAGGCCAGACTACAGCAGAGCCACGTCCTGCGGGATGACGACTACAACTTGACGCATCACCATACGCAGGATGCCGCCTGGCACACCTCCTCCGCCATTGCCTTTCCTGTAAGCGGAGTGTGTGTGTGTGTGTGTGTGCCGGGATGTAACCGTATGTATGTTTCTTTAAGAAAGAAAAACATATAAAAGACAAGGATGTGAAAAAGGAATATTTAGAAATGATCAGTGTATTACCTAGATATGTAGAGTAAGTAAGGTCAAGGTAGCAGGCAGTCAAAGTAACTGACATCATGTAGAGAGTCGTGAATAGCTCAGCCCTCCTCCTGTCTTCCTGTTTGACAGGGCCAGAAACTGGACAGGAGTGTCTCTACTTCCAGCATGAGGCAGGTGAGTAGTCACCCGTTTCGCCACTGATAATAATTTTGGTCAGCTCGCTGCAAAGCATCTTGCAGCTGCAAAGCTCTTTCGAAAAGCTGTTATCTCCCTTTTTGCCCAAGACCAGTTATCTCCCTTTTCGCCCAAAGACCAGTTATCTCCCTTTTTTGTGCAAAACAACTGCTGTCTCCCTTTCAGTTCTTTTTCTTGTCACGTTTGTTATATACAGTTTGTGTCATGGTTGCTGCTCCCGTAACTGTACGACAGAACTTGAAGGTCGAAAATGACTACCATCGTATGCTTGTTTATTATTTATTTTCGAGAATTTGTTGGTATGCAGCACGATCATCACTTCAAGCTGGGGAACGATAGCGGCGACTTTGTTCCACCCAACACCTACAGAGAGAGCGTCACCAGAGGCGACTTCGATATGAAACCGACAACAAAGGTGTACACCATAACATTTGTGATATCTTATAGATACATCACAAACATCACAACGTCTCAGCCAGTAGAGCCAACTAACCAAAGTGCCACTGACACGTGCTGGTTTAGCTAACTCAACCGGACCCAACAAGACTGTCTTTCCTTTAAGACTGCAATAACACACGTATTACTCGTGCAGTACATTCGCTTAAGAATGCCTGTTATTTAACATTGTGACGAACCCTGGCTTTCTTCTTGCAGACGAAAGTAATCCATGCAGACAAGACCATCCGCTGGCCAGTAAGTCGTTGTCACTACTGAAAAACACTTATGTCTGAGGACCCCCTTCAGAGAACTAATAATAAGTTAATAATCACTTTCTCCCTTACTTTTACTTCCTGTTTTGAGTCAAAACGACTTCAGAAACTATAATTCATTACAAATTGTGGAGAAAAGTTAACATTTAATGCGTTAAAGCGTTAATTTATAACGGTATTGGTCACAGGTTGCCATACAAGATTTACTTATACGCATGATGTGCGTTTATATCAAATTCAGAACTATTAATTTCCATTTTGGTAAGGTCATAGCACCACAGGCCAACCCAGAAAGACATTCTAGAAGTTCAGAGTACACCAGTACCTTCTCCGTCTTACAGGTATGCTTCCAGTATACAGTTATAAATAGATTTCATCCCAGGAGTATGCCGGTAGAGTGAGTACATGTGTAAGCAGGATACCTGGCAGGTGAAAAAAGGGAGATGACGGACGCAAGGGATGTCTGACAAGAAGTGGGAATAACACGTGACCATAAACACATACACTCACTTGCTTCAACACGTGCAATCAACATGTGTGTTCTGTCGAACGTTTCTTCCTTTACCCACAAAATTGTCTGCTAACGGGAACTGTGAATATGAACACCCAAGCAAACCCTTTAAATCAATCATTAAAGCAATATAGAAAATGACACTATTAGCGCGCGCGCACACACACACACACACACACACACACACAATTCAATCTCAAAACGCACAGAGATCCCTACACACGGGTAAAGACTATTTCTTTCTGTTCCCAGAACCGTGAATGCAGTGCACCCACCTTTCCGAAAGTCAACACTTTCAAGATGGCGCTGCCTCTTGACCCCACCCGTTTTCACGTTCAGCGGGGCTCCCAGTTTCAACTCGGGTGCGAGCAGCAAAGGTGACTGATCTCATCGAATTCTCCTCCCTCGCACTTTTACTTGACTGGCATCTAATGTCCTACTGAATCTTTAATTTGGTCTAAAGTATGCTTCTAGCTGTTTTTCTCTAAAAAATAAATAAATAATAAATTCATGCACGCACCCATGGACGTATGCACGCAAGCAACTTTTTTTCCGTCTACAAAAGCACAGATGGAAGGAAATGTAAACAAAATTCAGATGTACAAACTATACAGAAAGTCAAAGTGTGTGAAGGTAGAAAATACCTCATTTTTTGTAAACAACAGCAGCAACGTGAGCGAAATACAGAGGGCGTATGGAAAAGCGACGTCTGCAGGGAATACAACACACACCTTGGCAGTTGGTGACGAGAGGCGGAAATTCAAACTACAGGAACTGGCCTCCTCGATCTTCCGACCTGGAGACAACAACAACACGGGCATGTAACCTGTGTCCTGAACATATTTTATACAAATATCTTCTAAATTATACAAAGATGGTGACTTTGTCTCAGGATTTTTATTCGAAACATCAGCATATTTACAGATACATAGCGTGTGTAGCATTTCCCAACTTGACAGCTTACAGATGTATTACAACTTGTCCAGGAACACAGGCAATGATGGTGATAATCATTATTAGTGACGTATCGGTGTTTTTCAGTTCTGGAAACAATGCTACTTTAGTTGAAGAGGATATAATGTTTAAAAAAGGAATGGGTGTATGCGTAACAGCTAATTAACTCGTTTCGTTTGTGTTTCGGATGTATAGCGGGTGACATGCACACAACGGCCATGATCGACTACGGGCCTATGACCAGACCCCAAGGTGAAATGCTGGGCACGGAAAGTGGACAGGCGCAGACACGTGCGCACTTTCAGGTAATCTGCTATTCAGTTCTCACTGAACTCTGCAATTATATACTGATATCATGTTGAAGATATTGGTCTCTCAAGTGCCTTTAATCCGTCTACACTTGCCAAAAGTGACCAGCGATGGGTCACATAAGTGTGCATATCTGTGTTCCAAACAAATACCAATATATGCACAGGGTGAAGTAACTCTGAGTACTTTATTGTATCAGAAATAAGAAAATGTCAGAAATAAGTAAATGACTCGTGCAGCAATGCTGTCCAGGACAGTCCTGTTGCTTTTCGTAAATATTTACAAAAACAATTTTTTAAGCCCTTCGAGGGATGTCTAAAATGAGTCACCACTACTACTACTACTGCTAATAATAAAATTCCGTTTTATTTTTTGATATATTGATTTGCGGGGTTGTAAGTACCGGATATGGATTTCTTAAACAATAATATCGCTTTACCAATCTATTGGAAACTGGTTGACAGTTGGGATTTGATCCAGAGCAGAAGAGTTCCATGTACGACAAAGACTATGAGTTGTCAGCATTGGCGACACGTTCTGTGCCGAAGTTACATCCACCACCAGACGCTGGCCACGTGAGAACACACACACACACACACACACACACACACACACACACACACACACACACACACAGGTACAAGTACAAGTACACAATCTTTGTCATCATTTTCTCATGAACAAGTATGCGCATGAGCTGAGAGGAAGAAGAGGGAGTGGGAGCAAGAGACTGTTTCGCAACATCAGTCCTTATTAATCATGTACCCACATGATAAACAGCTCAGTCTTGGCCTTACATCTGTAAACACTTGACTTGACAGTTTTACTTACACCTGTCAATAGCCTCATTTTCTACTCATGTTTGTCAGCAGGTTTTGCAGAAGGACGACGAATACCGAAACTTACCGAAGACGTCCCAGAGACACCACTTTATGAAGCCCACGCCTCTTGAATCGTCTGTGAACGCAGTCAGTGCATTCATTTGTTTTTTTCTGTTAAATGTAATTGACGGATAATGTTTGAAAAAACACAGAGCACAGGTAAGTATGTGGTCACACAAAGAAAAATACAAAGACTTCAAAACGACTTTTGAGTTTGTAAACTTGCTGTATGCAAGAAAAGAAAGAGAGAGAAACTAGAGAAAGGTTCATTAAACATCCTTTTCTTTCCATCCACTGCCAAAGGGTGTCCCGAAGAACAGACTTCGCAACTCCGACGACAGCATCATCTTGTCATGTGACACGTCCAGGCATGCGCAGGATAGGCAGTTGTCACGTAAGTCAATGTCCACGGGCCGGGCACTGGAATCGTCTCTCGGTGTTAGTTGAATGGGGCGGAGGGGGGGATAGACAGCAGGAAGCAGTCGCTTGAACTCATAACACAGACCTTCTTTAGCTGACTGCTACAGTTAGCCTTTCATCTAGCCACTGAAGACCAGCTGCACGTGATCCCAGCACAACTTGCTAGGCTCTTCTGGATTTTATAGACAAATGTATAGGGAGATACTCATCATGTAGATATATGTAAGGGAGGGTTTATCTTCACAACGTGTTTAACAGATTTTGAGATTTGGTTTGTGTCGACTTTTGCAGTGTCTCATTCTGATTACCAAAGGCCACCACCCAGTTACCGGCCTTCAACTTTGAAGCAAGCCTTTAAAGTTCCCTTTCTGCATACCAAAATACCACTGCCATACTCCCAGCCTGCTAGAGAAAGTGAAACAGCAGTGAGTGGTTCATCATTACAATGCAGTTACCGCGTATGCTCACGAGCTCTCTGGAAATTCGCTCTTTCTGTTCTCCTTAGCACATGTCACCTGGCACTGCCAAGTAATAGTAACGAAGGATAACATCTTAATCTTAATTTCGAGAATCCAGAACTGTATGTTTCTGTCCAGTAAACAATGCATTCATAAAATGATGCGATCCATTTTATACTTTATGATTTGTAAGATTCGCTACTTTCTGACACTAGAGGCTTCAAGTGAAATTTTGTAAAAATGAATAAATTTCTCCCCCTCCTTCTTCTTCCTCACCTCCAAATCACATATGTGCTCTTATTTATACGTACACACCAATACACACACACACACACACAATAGCACAACATATGATTCACGTCTGTGATTACACTGTGATCTAGGTGACTGCACTTTGCGCATTACGAAATATACATGACTACTACGTGACTGCACGTACGAATTACGGGACTTCTTCTTATTATTATTCCTTTTCGCCCCCAGTGGAGCATAGGGCTGCAACTACACCACGCCAGCGAACCCGGTTCTGGGCCTCCCTCCCCAGTTGGGTCCATGTCATTCCAGCTGCCTCCGCCTCGCCGTGGACCGATCTTCTCCACGTCTGTCTGGGTCTCCCAACCCTGCGTCTCCCCTGTGGGTTCCAGTCCAGAGCTTGTCGTGTTAGATTTTCGGCCGGCTTTCGCAGGGTGTGGCCGATCCAGCCCCACTTTCGCTTCTTGATGTCTTGGCTGGCAGGTTTCTGGTTGGCTCTCTCCCACAGGTATGCATTGGAGATTCTCTCGGGCCATCTGATGTTGAAAATGTGCCGCAGACATCTGTTTATGAATGTTTGAATCTTCCTGGTGATGTTGTTTGTTACACGCCATGTCTCAGACCCATATAGAAGGACAGATTTTACGTTCGTATGAAAGATGCGGATCTTGGTATGTTGAGATAGTGCCTTGGAATTCCAGATGGGTCGCAGGATGTGGAATGCTTGCCTGGCTTTATTTATTCTGCTTCTTACATCTTCATCAGCACCTCCATCTTTGGTGACTATGCTGCCTAGGTAGGTGAAGCGGTCAGTCTCTGTGATACATTCCCCGTGTAGTTGAAGTGGGGCTTCTTGCTTGTTGTTGATCCGCATTACCTCTGTCTTCTTGATGTTGATTGTCAGGCCAGTTGTCGCTGCTTCTTCTGAGAGCCGAGTGAGCTTTGTCTGTGCATGTTGTTGCTTGTGGGACAGCAGGCTGATGTCGTCTGCAAAGTCGAGATCTTCAAGTTGCATGGCAAAGGTCCATTGAATGCCTGTGTTGCTGTTAGAGGTTGTTCTTCTCATGATCCAGTCTATGACGATCAGGAAGATTGTCGGCGAGAGCATGCAACCTTGCCTTACTCCAGTCCTCACTGCAAAGGGGTCCGTCAGCTTCCCATTGTGGATCACCTGGCATGTCGAGTCCTCATACAGCTGTTGGATGATGGCAATGAACTTTGGTGGAAATCCGTAGTGCTGCATCAACTTCCAGATGGTCTCTCTGTCTACGGAGTCAAATGCCTTCTCAAAGTCCACAAGTGTCATGTATAGTGGGGACTGCCATTCGATGGACTGTTCAATAATGATTCGCAGTGTAGCAATATGGTCTGTGCATGATCTACCCTGCCGAAAGCCTGCCTGTTCTTGCCGCAGTCTCTTGTCTAGGGCATTCTTCAGTCTGTCCAGCATGATTCTGGTCAGCACCTTGCTGGGAATGGACAGTAGCATAATCCCACGCCAGTTGCTGCACTGGGTAAGGTCACCTTTCTTGGGTAGCTTTACCAGATAGCCAAGTTTCCAGTCTGCTGGAACTTGCTCCTGCGTCCAAATTTTCTGCAGCAGGGGGTGTAGCATCTCTGCTGCGGCTGTTGGATTCGCCTTGAGTGCCTCTGCAGGAATGCCATCTGGGCCTGCCGCCTTACCAGTTTTCAGAGACTTGATGGCTTTGATGATTTCTGCCTTGGTTGGTGGGTTGGTGGGTTGGTGTTCACCTGGAGTTGCTCGGTGACTGGGGCAATGTCCAAAATTGTTGCTGGTGGTGGCCGGTTCAGTATTTCTTTAAAATGTTCTGCCCAGCGATATCTTTGTTCTGCATCCCCAGTAATGACGTTGCCATTTTTATTTTTTACTGGCCTGCATGCATTGATGTTTTTCCGTCCTGACAGAGTTCTTGTAATTTCGTATAGTCTTTTCATGTTATTTTGCCCAGCTGCTTGTTCTGCCTCTTCTGTCATCCTGTGTGCGAACTGTCTCTTGTCGCCTCTTGCACTCTTCTTCACTTCTCGGTTCATCTCCCAGTACTTTGCTCTGAGCTCTTCTTTTTCCTGCTGGTCTTGACACTGGCTGATCTTCTGCTTCAGCTCTTTCCTTTCCTCTATCTTTTTCCAGGTCCCTATGCTCAGCCATTCCTTGTGTTGTTTCTGTTTCTTTCCCAGAACCCGTTTGCAGGCGGCCTTCCAGGTCTCCTGTAATCCTGTCCAGTGGTTGGCCACTGTTTCTTCAAAGAGTCCCTCCAGTGCCTCAAACCTGTTTTTGACTTCACAGTTGAACTCTTCTTGCTTCCTGCGATCTCTAAGAAACTGCACGTTGAACTTGTGGTGTGGTCTGTCTGATGACTCGTGGAAGGACCTCAGCTTTATCTTCAAAGTTGCTACAAGCAGGTGGTGGTCTGAGGCTGCATCTGCACCACGCCTTACCCTGACATCCAGCAGACTTCTTCTAAACTGTCGATTAATGGTGATGTGATCGATCTGGTTTTCTGTCTTTCCATCTGGTGAAGTCCAGGTGGTCTTGTGGATGGTTTTGTGAGGAAAGACTGTGCCTCCGATTACAAGGTCATTAAACAAGCAGAAGTCTGTGAACAGCTCACCATTCTCATTGCAGTTGCCCACACCGTGCTTTCCCATTATGTGTTCTTTATCCGTGTTTTCATCTCCAACTTTGGCATTCATGTCGCCCATGATGATCTTCAGGTCTCGTCTTGGAGTACGATCAACCAGCGCTTGTAGGGAGTTGTAAAAGTCCTCCTTCTCCTCTTTCTTTTGCTGCGTTGGTAGGTGCATAGCACTGGATGATGGTCATCTTTCTTCCTTTGGAGTTGAACCGAGCTGCCATGAGTCGTGGCGAAACTGGTTCCCATGATATTAGTGCCCTTGCAGCCTCCTGTGTCATCAGTACTGCTACTCCTTGTGAGTGGTCATGGTCAGGGTCTTCATGTCCAGAGTAGATGATAGTCTCTCCTGACGAGAGTCTGGTCTGACCGCTACCATTCCATCTGGTCTCGCACAGGCCAAGGAGCTTGATGCCATAGTTCTTCATCTCCTGTGCTACCTGAGCTGATTTTCCTCTCTCGTATAGGGTTCTGATGTTCCAGGTCCCTATCCTGGTTTTTGCCTTGGCCGTAAGAAGATAGGTCGGCGAGCTGACTTCCCGAAGGCTTTCGCCAGCACGCGTCATAGGCCCCTCCAAAGAGGGATCTTCCCGTCCAGGGTCTCGTTGTGGTAGTGTTGTAGTTGTAGTTTCTGTAGCAAGGGTTGTTTTACAGGGTGGGGTTGCTAACCCCACGCCCAACCCTCCTCCTTCATCCGGGCTTGGGACCGGCAGGTTACCCGGGGGGTTTCCAGGCGGAGTTAATTACGGGACTACTAAGTGACATTTTGCATTACGTGATGTACGAGACTGCTACGTGGTGTTCGCAGAACAACTACTCGGGCGTCTTGGCTGGAGGAGTTCACGCCATGGACCGTCGCCGCAGTCGCGATGACGTGTGTCGTGAGCGCATACTGGACACCAAGGCGACTCACTTTGTAGTGGGCTACAATCAACCGGAGTTCACCTCTCACAACTCACTCACATTCCAAAGACGGGAAAATTCTGACAATTATGTAAGACCTTCAGGTAAGACCTTGTGCTCTTGTGTGTCTGTGCATGCGTGTGTTCGCGCGCGAGCTTGTGAATCTGTGCGTATGTGCGTGTGGTCTGCCTGCCTACCTTTTAAGCTGTGTGTTTATCATTTTGCAGAATCCATGTTGTCATCTGTATCCAGGCACCTGGGTTTCGCATGTGTTTTTTTTATGTCCAAGATACATTTTCTTTTCTCCTTTATCTTTCACTTGCCGGTAGAAATCGAAGGCTAACCGAAAACCAAGAATGACTTTTAAATAATCAATCAATCAATCAATCAATCAATCAATCAATCAATCAATCAATCAATCAACTGTTTAGGCATAGTTGAAATCCAGCCAGAAGCGGACTTTGTTCATTTGGAGCACAGCGCGAACATCCAAGACGATCATGTGGTGGGGAGTCAGGACGCAAACATCACGGGAGACAAAAACGATTCCGTTTTCACCTCCGTTATGAAGAGCGACTACACCACTGGAAATACGTGAGACCTTTATAGCTAGACACACCAGAATAAACTGTAAAACTATTGCCAACCCTCTGACAACGAACGTGTCAATGACAAGCTAAACCCATCTTACCTCCCTATTATTTGTTATTTTCTGGAGGTTTTTTTTCCTGAGAAAACACAAAGGAGAGAAGGAAGGAGAGATTAGAGAATGAAGTTGAAAGAAAAGGGAAGATAGCAAAAAGTAAGTAAATAAAAGTAAGATTATCTTCATAGAATCCAAAAGAATTATGATGTTTGGCTCTTTTAGGCTTACTACCCATCAGCTACGATCGGTGGAGAAATATGAGAAGCTTTTGGCGAAACCTTTCGCAGAGTCTCATTTCTTCCATACAGACAACTCTGGAGGTAGGTTCTAAGGCCGACTTTCGTTTTCGGTGTATACTTGTGTATGACTAATTTAAGGGTCTTATCTACCCACCGCCTGACTTATATATATATATATATATATAAATTTTGTTAAATGTTCAATGATAATTTATGTGTCTAGTTAACAAAGTCCATCAAATAGAGGCCTTTACAGGTACGCAACTCGAGAGATCCTATTTGCCAATAAACAACAGTTGCCTCCCCTTTTGACTGTAAACGTCGTAGATCAGTAAAAGCATTTGCCGACAGTTTCCATTCAAAAGAAAAACCAGTTTCTGGAGATAAAAAAATAATTAAATTTAAGTTACACTTCAATTCTTTAGAATAACCTGTCGTATTCTGCCTGTGTAGCTCTCTAATTATTTCTAAAATTGGACGCAACATCGATGACAATCATGAAGTCGTAAGAATTTTTTCTTAAAAGTCTCCTGTAAATATAAATATATGTGTTACGTTACTACTTCCGCAGGAAATAACTACATTACCACAGCAATGGACGATTTCATCAAACCGGAAGAGATGACAGAAGGTAAATTTCCCCCTCCCCCCACACTTTCCGCCACCATCTCTCTCTAAAGCAGGTCTTTTTTCAGCGCAAGTGCGTATCATGTTGCAACTCTCCTGACCTTCGAACTCGCCTTCGCTCTCTCGATAATTATCTTCCGCGTGCCGATGTCAATCAGTACAAGCGCGCGTGCGCACAGCCACCATCTCGTGACAGCAGGTGGCGCTTCCTGTCTTCATTCACTGCTCTCTGCTCGTCCATTCACTCCTCTCTCTCTCTCTCGTGTTCGCGCTCGCTCGCTCGCTGCCGGACCTCCGAGCTCCCCCCCCCTACCCCTGCCCACCATGCGTCCTACTGTGGCCGCTGCCACTAGAGAGAGTTCGCTGATCGATTCCCTTTCCACCACTGGCGCGCACAGGCGTGGGCGGTTGTATGGATCAAGTTGTGACGTCGCTCGGCAGCCAGCATTCTCTCAGTTAAGTACAGGGAAAGACGAGGGGTGGAGGGGTTTGTGTGTGGGAGAGGTTAAGAACTCCTTCAAGCAGGCTGGGTTCGGAAACGGACGACCATTCATGGGTGGCTAAGGAGGACGCCTCTCAACAACGTATTCCTGATTTCAAAAAAGGGGGTGGTGGTGGTGGGGGGGGGGTCAATGTGTGTTTTTCTGGTGCAAGTGTAAGTTTTTTTCCATGTTTTCTCACCCCTTATGTCCTCGGAAACTTCGTTTAAGAAAGTGAGAGCAGGCCAGCGTTCTAAAGATGACCCGTGACCTTCACAACGCATCCACGATGACGTCAAGCTCACAAAGGAAATTCGCCTGAACATCCCGCCCACCAGTCTCTCCTCAGTTTCTGCCGTTGTCGTTATATTCAATCATACATACAGTGGCGCAGGAACCGGGGGGTGGGGCAAGGGAGGCAGCAGAACCCCCTCAAAAGGTTACTGAGGAGGCAAGAATGTGAATGTTAACTAACGGGTCTTGGTTAATGACCGTTAGTTGCTGTTTCGGGTCCAGAAAATCTGGCGGTGTCAACTTCTCAGTCCAAACAGTCTAAAACGATAAACAATTCTTTACTTTCTTGCTGATGCAAAGTCCAACCACACACACACACACACTCCTGCACTAACTCTCACCCTATTAGCGGCGACACACGCCCGCTTCAACTATAAAAAAAACTCAATGGCGATACACGCCTACAATACTCTAAACTACTATAATGGCGACACACGCCCGTCCTAAACCGTGAAACTCAACGGCGACACACGCCTACAATACTTTAACCTTCTCGCTTCTTCTTTCTCAACGATCACTGAAACGTTAGGCATGCGCTCTCTTGCTCAAACATTTTGACATCACAGCTTGCGTCATTCATCCAGATTTGCGTCATTCACCGAGGCTCACGTCATTCACACTTGCTCACGCGCTCGCTAGGATTGACCTAGACCCACTAAAACATTTCATTCGTAACAGTGAACGTCGTTCGATGTCAACATGGAGTTTGCACCCCACCTCTTCCCCAAAGCCGACCATCTTTCCACGCCACTGACACAGCAGTCGTCCCCATTCACATCCCATAGCAGACCGCATGGCTGGTCAGTCTCCTCTCCATTACAAAAATAAATATGAGTATTTCTCGCACACAGAGGCCAGTCAAGGCGTATGGTCACACAGCCACTCAATCAGAACGGTTTCATGTCTACGCGGTTCTCTCGTATGGTGCTTCGCAGATAAACTGAGTTTTCCCTGCTCATCATCTTAACCTTTACCCCCCCAGGGTTTGGTTCCTACTTACTCTCTTGTACCCGTTTCCATCCTGTCTCCATCCCTCCTCCTCCTCCTCCTCCTCCTCCTCCTCCTCATCATCATCATCCCTTTAGCCCTTATTACCTAAGATCCGTGAAAAGTGATACAAGAAAGGAAAAAGAGATCGTAATCGAACATTGTTCGGTTTAAAATGTTCTCTTTCTTCGTTTCTCTCTTCTGTTATATACTCTTGTTTTGCTACTTTTTGCTCGCTACTCTTATTTGATTAAACTTATTTTTTTAGCTTATTTCATGAGATTTCCGTACTTTAGCTTCTTTTACTGAACTTACTTATTGATTGAAAATGTATCTATTTAATTATCGAACTCCGCCATTGACTTTTCATTTCCTAGTCTATATCCATGCATTAATTTTCATTTATCTTTGCCAACTTGTCATCCGTTTGTTGGCGCTTTTGTTTGTGGGTTTTTTTTCTGTTAGGCTTTTTTGTTGTTTAACTTCTGTTAACTTTCAGTTCGTTTGTAGTCTTTCGTGCACAACACTTTGAGCTCGCCTTCACACGGGGAAAGGCGGTCTACTAGTTCTATCATTCTTGTTGTTATTGCTATTATTATTATTTTCCGAATGAAACATTGCAACACGAATACCTTGTCATCGCAAACTTTTGAATGACGTAATGAGAAACCAAGAGACCGTTGCGAGAATGCTCTCTGAATGGGGGGGGGGGATGGAGGAAGAAAGGGAGAGAGGGAGAGACTTCTCCTCTCAACCACCAACATCCACCCAACTCCCGGACAGCAGAGAGCAATATTCCGACATGGGAGTCAATGAGCCGCCCTCACTCACATCGAGTTCTATTTCCGGAACCATTGCGTTCCAGTTACTAGCCTGTGAATGGAGCCACTTCGCTGGTCAATGGTTGCGGTCTGTTGCTCTTTTCTTAGCGTTAATAACGTTTCTTTATGGGCGGAGTTGGGTGGGTGGGTTGCAGGGTCACAGGTGACCACATGTGGTTTTAAATTTGGTCCTTCGTCGTCGACGAAACTTTTCACATTTCAAAAGAGTTCTTAAACATTCCTTTGTTGCTGCTTTCTTTAATGACTTTTGGCATAACCTATGGAATACACCTTTTTCACCAACTAAGCCTGAACCACTGAGCTAATCTGCTTGTAAATGATTAACTAACTGTGGTTAGCCAAGTTTCAATAACAAAGGCTTCATTAGGGGAAGAAGCACTTTTAAATGCGAATGTACCGAGATCTCGAGCACGATATTCACGTTTGTAAACATTAGCTATTTGATGAGAAACGCTTGTAACGGTGTAGCTCTGGGAAAGAGCAGAAGGGAGACTAGCCACTGGGCTTCTGGAACCCCTTTTTTTCTCAGAGCAGAAATGACGGAAACAAATGTGTAAATGTTAATGAAGAAACGCCAGAGTGCAGGCTTACTTCTATTTTATGTAGGAATATAAGAAAGACGGAATCTGTAAGCAGAAAAGACCATTTGACCAGACTATTTGCGAGGATTTTTCACCTTTTTGGAAGTTGGAAGATCTTGCTAGAATCAGAATGCAGATAATCTCCCCTCTTTTCCTCACAAACAATTTCCCCCTCCTTCTATATCAAAATGCAGTTTAACTGCAGAGCTACGACAGGCATAAATATTTTCTTGTCTCCAGGCACGACATTTTACACCCCTTTAATTAACTCGTCAGCACACCTTGTAGGATCAGAGGACTGAATGCAAAGAAACAAAATATAAAGAACCTAGCCACTTTCCAAGCCAAACAAACAAAATTATTTTGGCTTTCGTCAGATTGCTCACGTGTAAGCTGTCGTGCTCTAAAAAATCTTTTCATTTTCTTGTGATTTTTGATCTTGATGAATCTTAATTCTGCAAAGTTTTATGAATCACGATATTCTTGTGTAATCATCTTGCAGGATGTTTATAGACTCCAGGAAATAGGGAGTCTGCAGACTGCAGGGCGTTTCTGAGATGTGCTCGGTTCACACAGTGAAAGCCACGATCTACCATTAAATGCTAGTGGGTGAGACGGGGGTGGAAAGGAAGGCAGATAAAATTGTATCCTAAAATTGTGTGTGTGTGTGTGTGTGTGTGTGTGTGTGTGTGTGTGTGTGTGTGTGTGTCTATGTGCGTGTGTCTATGTGCGTGCGTACCTGTTTCTTTCTTACTATAATGATAGTCAAAGGACAACATCAGAAGTGCTGTCTAAACTACCATGGATGTAACAAAGACTCATCGTGGCGCAGTCTTGTAACTCCCGTTTATTTTCTCTCTTAAATGTTTGCGTTCTTTGTTAAATCGTTTTTCTTATACGTTGTGCAGCGTCATTGTATTCCTCACCTTCGCACCACCAGAAGCCTCAACTTCCTTAGACATTTGCTTTCACTAGGACGTTAGCAAAGCCGATCTCAAGAGACACGGTCTCCTCAATTCGTGTTTCGTCTCTCGGGGTGGTCGCTTTACCCATCACTGTCGAGCCACTCGGTAGCAGTCCGTAGATCTTCGCATTGTCTGCCAGCGCAGCTCTGACGACATGTATGCACGTGCGCCCTCACTACACCGGCGTCACCACGAAGCTCTCCATCCTGTCGCCAACTCTCCTGCCCCCCCCCGCCCCACCTTCACTCACCCTAGAAAGATTTGAACCACTCCATTGCTCGGCGTCTGGCTCCTAGAATCGCTGCGCTTTTATAGTTTACGAGGTTGGCGATGGTCGAACGACTTCTCGAATTTCTTTGCACCTCGCGCGTGTATGCGTAAGGTCCGGAATGAAGGGCTGGGTGTCTCTTCAGCAGGAAATAAATACTCCACCCGGGGAATTTCGTTCCTGTAGAAACATGGGATGGGAGAAAAGGGGTTGGGTGATGGCGAGGGTGGAGGGAGCAATGCTGGGAAGAACTTGGCGATAGTTCATCTTCTTCTGAACTTGAGTGTTAGTTTTACATTCGCGGCACCCGTTAGTGTCAGGCGCTTAGCCCCCGGGGATGCCATAAAGCTCGCTGTTCGTCGTAAACCTTGGACTTAGCCCCACAGTTCGTACTCATGAGGCTGGCACTGGACAGAACTGGCCGAACTGATAGGAGACTGGTGGCAGGGTGTTTCGTATCGTGAATATTTAGAATCAGTAGCACTCTACAAACAGAAAACCGCATGTATGAGAACGAAAGGACAAGCAAACTTAACAAAATTGGACTACGCATAATCTGGACTACGTACAGACTGCGTATCATGTAAACAGCGCATAATATAGACTAGGTATTTTATGGCCTATGTATAGCATAGACTACGTAGCATATGGACTTCTTTGGGACTGAGAATAATGTGGACTTCAGATGGACGACTATGTTATAGCGTATAATAATGATAAAAAGTTGCTTTCCAAAGTGCTTTACCCTACCATGAAAGGCTTCACATGATGACGATGATGATGATGATGATGATGATGATGATGATGATGATGATGATGATGATGATGATGATGATGATGATGATGATGATGATGTGTAGCCACTCATCTCGAGAAGAAGATGTATTCTATCAGCATAGAAAACGTCTGCAGTCTTGCAGTTGCGTGGAATCTTTGCGAAGTCAATCAAGTTATTCTTTCGAAAAAGTAGCTCACTTGTATGAAAGCTCAGCTCACATTCTTTGCTGCAGTGACCTTGCTTTTTTGCAGATAAAAATATCATTTCATCAACACACATCTTGTTAGAGCATCACGCTAATGGTCATTGTAAGATTAACTTCCTAGAGATGCATAATGTCAACCATGTCGGACTTGTTTTTACTGCGCACAGAGCTCAGCCTCAAAACTTTGGAGCAGTTGCAGAAAAGGGAAAAAAGAAGTCTGAAACCGACTCTGCTGATGCTTACATCTACAATCTAAGTAATGGCAAGATGGCGCAGATGTGGCAGTAGAAATAATCTGGTTAGAAACAGAGCAAACGTGACACGGACACAGAAATAAACCCAAGAACATAGCAAATCGCGTAACAGATGCACAGATGAATATTAGAGACAAAAGTGACAAAGAGCAGTCGCCTTCTTGCCAGCTAGGCGACAGGGACATCGCTGTCTTGGACTATACATCATAATTACACACACTAGAAAAGATCAAGCTGGACTTGTCAACTCTAAATAAGAAAAGCTGATAACAGCTTTGACGGGTGCAAATTATACTGTCATTTTCTTTCTTTCTCCTTTTTTTTTTTTTTTTTTTTGTAGGCCGCAACCGACTGGCTGCGAAATAAATGTGGATCCAGATGAAGCAGCGAGGTGGAGATGTAAACAGCGAGGTCGGAGAAGACATTCAGCCACCTCGACAAGACCTGCTCTGAGAAACAGACCAGTTCGTCAGCGTCAGTTATGTCTTTTCACACGGAACGCCCCGCGGGTGAGCAAGGAGAAACATTGCTGCTGGGACAAGAAATAACTGACGAGTGGTTAAAGTAACAGCGACACATCTCCGGGATGGAATCCGACTCCAAGTCTAAACTAAACCAAGCCAACTCGATCTAATCTTGTTTTTAAAATATATACAAACAAATCTGCTTTTTAGTGTCGTGCCTCCTTGCATATCACGCAACAGGCATTAAGCGGACGGCCCGGTGTTCAGTCACAGCTTCAATTAAAATAAAAATATTCTTTGTGTGAGTGAGTGAGTGAGTGAGTGAGTGAGTGAGTGAGTGAGTGAGTGAGTGAGTGAGTGAGTGAAAATACAGATTTGCTTTATGTTAGTGAGTTTCCCAAATATGTTCTCACGTTTCTGATATTTTACATTGGCATTTCTTCCACTACAACGGGGATGAGGGCTAATGGCGAAAATAAGCGGCCTTCAACAAGTAGGACAACTTCGCCTTCAAGCGCCATCTTAGACAGTTCCTCTTATGTGCACCTATCAAAATATTCCTTGCTTTCAGCCGCAGTAGACGAATGAAATCTCTAAAAGAGAATAAATAAATAACGCACACGCAAAACATATGAGAGGCAAGTCACCTAC
Source organism: Marisa cornuarietis (assembly GCA_004794655.1). Classification (NCBI taxonomy): domain Eukaryota; kingdom Metazoa; phylum Mollusca; class Gastropoda; order Architaenioglossa; family Ampullariidae; genus Marisa; species Marisa cornuarietis. The sequence continues at coordinate 15,821,413 of SMMW01000001.1, forward strand.
CTTAAAGACAAAAACAAAACAAAAAACAAATAAAGTTAAAACAAACAAGCTATCCACAGCTGTTTGCACTCCGTGCAGCTCTCGTCATAGGAAGGAGAAAACAGAAGGAATAGAAGCGTGGAATGAGATAGAGAAGATAAACCCGAGGTAAACACCACCGGAGATTCTAGTAAATAGTCTCGTACATGCTTTTCCAGTGCCTTGACACCATTTTGTATCAGTAATCTGCCCGAACTGCAATGTCGCAGTTGGGTTATGTAAGTTTCAACAGGATTCGCTTCATGACAAACATTTTGTCTTTTCTTAGAAGTATTTTTCCCCTCTACCCTTCTCTTCACACAAGTTGTTGTGATGTCAACGAGATCCCGTTCCACCGAAATTAAATCACATTTTAGTTGCAAGCCACTGGATTAATTCTTTTCCACACTTATCCCGACAGCCAAGTCTCACTCAAATCTCAATGTCAGACACCAAAACCCTAGCTTACCAAATAAATCGTTTATTTACAGTTTTGCAATCATCGATCTTTTTAAGGTAATTATATATATATATATATATGCGCACGCACGAAAATTAGTTTATGCTATACACTAATTTAAATGTAAGAATATCTACAAGGTTAAGTATTTAGAACCTAAAGAAAACCTCAAATAAAATGGTTTGAACTAACAGTACCTTCGCTATGAGAATAGGGCACCTACTTGACTGTCGTTTTCCTATTTGTTGGCAAAAATAAAAGCTTCGTGTTGCTCGAGTCTACATGATAATAAATGCACGTAGGTCGTGTGTGCGTTTGTGTCTCCGCACTCTAACTGAAAGCATGATTGAAAGTATGGATGTGTGTTCGCACATCTAAATCAACACGAGTGTAATATATGAGACAAAGAGGCAACCACAGATGAAAAGGAAAAGTCATGCAATCTTGTCGTATCAAGTGATTGAATTGAAAAGGACACTTTGCATAACTAATTAAGTGATTTATCCTCCTTGACCTACGTCGTCGTGTCGTCTGTGTGTGTGTGTGTGTGTGTGTGTGTGTGTGTGTGTGTGTGTGTGTTGGTATAGAAGGGGAGCGGAAACCTAAGCATCTGATCAGCCTCTCCAATAGAGTTTTTTCTCTACCATACACACCGTTTTCTCGAGGGGAATCCCGCTCAAAAACTGAGGCTCTTTCTCTCAAAACAGAACTACGGACATTTTTTTGCTGAAGCATACAAAATGGTTAAAAATTACATCTCTGCTTGTGTCAGCAAGTAAAAATTTATGTCAGTTGCATCATCTGTGCATCACTTCAAATGTAGACCCTGGCTTAAAACGGGTGGAGAACATCCGGCCCTCAGGCCGCAACATCCCCGCGAAATGATGGGGTCTGGCTCTGCCAAAGCAGCTGTAGGCAGGACTCGAAATTCAATAAATCTAGGAATCATAATAATAACGGGAATTTTAAGGGACCAGCAAGGAACATCCATTACGGGATGGACAGGACTCATGCGAGTACACGACGGGACAGACACGTATGCTTGACGTAGGCTGCCCGTGGCACATCTGTATTGCGGTGACTCAGAGGACAGTCGGTGCCAGGCAGGTTGGGAGACTACACGATGCAAAAGTGTTAACACATTAACAACTACGGCTTGGCCTAATAATTCTGGTCAATTTTTAAGTTGGCGATTTTGTATGGCTGACGAATGAGGTTATAAATATCCTAATGGTCCTTGGCAGAAAAAGGGCATTACACCCCTGGCTTAATAGTTCTCCTTCTCTGCTTTTTTTCTCTCTTTTCCCCCCGTGTGTGTGTGTGTGTGTGTGTGTGTGTGTGTGTGTGTTTGCGTGTGTGTGTGTGTGTGAGAGAGAGAGAGACAAGACAAGAACGCACTGGATAGAAATCAGATAAGTATTCGTTTCCATCTGCAAGAGAAGCACAGTTGCCTCAGGGGATGGATGGATGGATGGATGGATTGATTGATTGATTGATTGATTGATTGATTGATTTTAAAAAGAGAATAATAATTTCTTCCCGATCTGAAAATTGCTTTTCATTCATGTTCGAGACGTTTCTTCGCAGGCTTGTTGGCGTTTCCGTCTTCAATCTTTTTGCAAAATCCACAAAAAGTTTACTACGAATCATTCACTGCGCCACACACCATTACCACTGCGTACCACCGTCACCATCATCTCTACAGCAACTACTTCCACAAGGCGGTCAGCAGTGGGACAGACAAGATCCACTAGCTGTTACTGCTGTCCTCGTGTAACAGGAACTTTTTTTTCTGGTAGGATTTTGCCAGGTACGGCTCTCGTTCTTCTGCAGCTCAAGCTGTTCGTTCTTTAAATGTAGCCCGTAAAGTATCCTACAATCTTATCTTACCCTTTTCTCCTACGCAGAAGTGTTCACTAATTCTTGCAAACAGCACGGTTGCAGTTTCTTTACTTTTCAATTTATAAAATTTTTCGCGTGGAAAGGCTGTTTCTAAACATTTACCTTTTTAGTTCTCAACATTCTGCAGTATCAGCGGTCCTCGTCTGGGCTGGCGTCTGTGTGGGCTGGCAACTAGTCTTCCTGCTCTCGCCCACACACGCGATCATGCTGGGACACACACGCACACAGAAACACACACCATCCAGTGCGGGAGGCGGGGGCGTAGTCTGGCGACGACCACTGCCTCGGTGATGTGCTGGGTCTGACCAAAGATACTGAATGCTACAATATGGTACAAATAGTATTCAGTATCTTGATCCACAGCGATCGGATCCTCTAGGCGCAAAAGAAATAAGGACATCGGTGACCAAGAGGTCCCAATATAGTTCCGGTGCACAGCTGCAGCCCTACATATGATCTTTATCTCGGAGGTTTATCTCAGAGGCAGACATTTACCTCTGCTGTGTATCGATTGCCCAGATTGCAAAAGCAATAATTTTTTTCGTAGTTTAAAAATTACACATTCCGCAAACCAATCAACTGACTAAAACAAAGAAAGAAAACAAACAAAATCTCAGAAGAAAACAGACAATTGTCTTTTCAGTATGAACCACTTTAATAAAAATGTTATTTACCAGTGTACTACTTCAGTGTAGGTAAATTTAGTAATTACTGAGAGACAAAAGGTGGCAACCGATGGCGAGGCCTAATCAACCGCTGGCTCAACGCTGTCAAAGGAACAGCCCCTAGAGACTTTGATAACACTCAGTATCGCACCCCACTCTGAGCTGAGGCGTAAGAAGACTCGGGTGGCTCAACTTGACTAACATTTACACAATGGCTTGCGTTACTTGAAGTAAAAAAAAAATCTACATATACGAAAAGGAGTTTAAAAAAAAAAAGAAATATGTGCATGAAAGAAAGGGCAAGACAAGAGAAAATTCAGAAAGTCTACTATCCATACATGTCTTCCATTATTATTATTCTGTCTTGATTGATGACACTTCCATTGCGTTATTAAATTAAACTGTCGCCCCCAAATAATTTATTGAAAACAATAAAGACTAGGAAAATGCGTTGCAGTGCAGTGAGGATATGCTTTGTCTCTACAAGTAAATAAAAGAAGTGCTTACAGATCGAGAAAACCGGCTTTGTGCTGGTTCCACCAAAGATTTTTTTTATTACAATTAAATAGCGAACGTCAGCTCTTTTTAAACTAGAAGCCAGTGGACCAAGCGAGGATCGACTGACTTGCCAGCTGTGCTTCACAAAAGCTTTTACACTGTACTCATTTAATATTTCTAGCACTTGCCAGCCGTTCACAAAAATGTCGAGCTAGCAATAATAACCTCATCTCAAAACCTTCTCTTCTTCGTTTAAACCCCCCCCCCCCCATTTTCATAAAATTTCCGCGTGCCACTTGCGATGCATTGGAAGCCTATTTAGATAACATGTGCAGGGTCTGACGTCATTAGCGACCCAGCACGTGCGCAAAACGATAATTTCAGGCGACTAGGTTGCAGACGAAAGCCGCCGTCATATTCCATTTTGCTTACTTTCTAATCCCCTTTCTCTCTATCCACCATGCTCTCGCAGCTGTCTGTCTCTCTCTGTACTTTTATCTCTTATTCCAAAAACGTTAACCGTGCTGGAGGCTTGGCACGGGACTATGTCAGACAAACATCGTGGTTAGAATGACTTGCATCTAGTTTTTAAGATTAAACGAAATTCTATGGCACGTCATATGTGTGTGTGTGTGTGTGTGTGTGTGTGTGTGTGTGTGTGTGTGTGTGTGTAAATTATTTGCTTTTTTCTTTCGTATGCTCTTTTATGATGTTGACGACCTGCCGGTGTCAAATGGTGAAAGCTGAGAGCAGCTATCTCCCCTCTTAAGCTATTTCCACCTCGCACAGTTTTATGTTTGCCGCAGAAAGTCATCCACTTACTCTTCTTCTCTACCTCCAGACAGAAATCACTCCTCTCACTCCCTCCATCCCGTCTTTCATCCTTTTCACACGCACACCAATTACACGCAAGTGTACCATGCACACGCGCAGACACAAGCAAATACGTGTGTGGAAAGGGTACCTGAGGAGGAGGTGCTGTGAAAGAAAAATAATGACTGCTTACTTATTTTAGACGACCTTTCTGGCGTCTTAGACGGTAAATTGAAAATGTGGAAGTAATAGCGAATACTAGAGACAGAGAGCTGCATTTTAAGGATGGAATCCCGGAGGTGGGAGAAGGAGTCTTTGCTTCTTTAATTTCGACACAGGAAACTTCTGGGTTTTCCAAGTCTTTCTTTGTCTTCGTTGTCGCAATTCTCTTTTCCGATTTTAGAAAGGTCTTAAGACTCCAGGCGTCTTCCTGGCATATCTTGTTCATTACTCATTTCAGACAAAGTTTTTTCAGGACTAGCTATTGACAAGTGACCTTCGCCTTCAATGGACTAAGGTCGGGGTCGTCTACCTTATCGCAAATTGATGAGCAACCCCAACTACCTACTAGTTTGTAGCAGCAGTGCTGTGTTACCTCATTCAATCCCAGACACAGATTTGTTTTACACAGTCATTCACTGGGGCTCGTCTTTCATGGCGGGGAAGTTAGTGGTTAGAGCAACTGTATCCGAAGCTATTAGCACGCACACTATCCGGTTCGATACCCATGTGACTCAATGTTCTTTCCCACGTTCACCCAGCCGTGGAGTGGGCCCTGACTCTAAATGTATTGAGGAAGAGGTAAGGCAGTGAGTAGGAGGTAGGAACTGCCCTCACAAATATCTGACTGTAAGTGAAGGCTCATTATATCTCCCTCCCCTGCGACAGTAACGCCAAGGGGCTACCTTTTATCTTACCTTTCATCTTTCATGGCAGTAAGATGACTCGGTACGCATGTTGACAAAATATCCCACAAGACAAAGTCTGCGATTCGGTGTTCGTTGCGTGCGACATGGAGGCCACGGCGCGTGTCTCGCACACGTTCAACACGTGCTGCATTTTTACGACACGGATCACACTTCTAGCCCGTTGTCCATTCTTTTTTTTTTTTTTACATCGCGACACCTGGCCGGCTCCAGCTGCAGCTATACACTGAAACAGATGATCGTCTAGCATCCTGGTAGCTTAAAGGTTTACCTGTGCACAAAATCATTTTCAAACGCCTGCAAGACATTAACTCCGAGTGTATCTGAGGAAATAACTCATCGTTAGTTCTTTTTTATGTCCCTCATGCAGTGACTGTAGTATTTGTATCTAAGATTTACGAAAGTATCCCTCATTGCGATGGGATTTGAATATCGGTCCTTTTCTACATCTCCACAAAAAAAGGAAACAAAAATCAACAACGTATCTTCATGACAAACTAAATAACAGATGTCAATAGGCTAAAACTTGAGTAGGGGTCACCAGTCAACGTGATCAACAAGTTACAAATTTATAACAACACAGCAAAACCGAAACGAATCCAAAGCAAAAAACACCCACAAAGCCCTGAAAAGTAGACCTCAGTCAACCAGAGTGAATCCATCAGATAGAGATCCGTAGTCATTTCCAGTGAAATAGATTTCGGAAACCTGTGCAATGTAACTGATACAAAATGCGCTAAACAGCCCTCGGGTCTCTATGGCCACCAGACAGGAAGTGGAAGTTGGGTGAGCGAAGGATAGCAGCACAATAAAACACTTTTCAAGTCTACGCACCTGTTAAAAGAAAAAAGAAAACCAACCTCTGGAAAGTTGAAGATTTGAACCGAGGCGAAAACAATTAAGAGAGATTTGCCTCTTGAAAGATAAAAAGAAAAGTATGAAGTGAAGAGAAAATGAGAGCAATGTGGGGATAGAGAGAGAGGGAGGAATAAGGAGACGGTGGGAGAGGGAAGAACGTACTGTGCGCCAAGAGAGGAATTCACCCCATTAAGGGCCTAAGACCCTAAGTGTTAAAGGAACCAATTAAATGCTTCAAAATTTAAATAACAAATGTACAAATGGAGAAAAGACTAAATATTGAAAAGAGAATAGTGTTAGAATAGAGTCTAGAATTAGTTTTCTTTATCAAGAAATGACAATTTTCTGGAGTTCTATGCAAGCACATCTTGCATAATGCATTCTTTAAAATGCAACCAATAATGTAGCATCGTCTTCGTGTTGTGAAGGGAAGAAAACAAACATTTTTAAACACCCTTTTATTTGAAATGTAATAAAAAGGGTAAAATAATTTAACTATTGCATGCGAAAGCGGAATCATGTCTGCAGAGTTCTATTTCTTGATTTTTTTCTTTTCTGAAGAAGAAAAAAGTTTTAAAAAACTATTTTACTACTTGTGGACTGCTGGAATTGATTTAATATTGCATTGTCCCCGGAAATGAGTAACTGGTGAAAATTACAGGCCTCTAGGACGATGGGAAGTTGATGAAATATTGATTGCACAATTCCAACAAGACAGACAGACTGACTTAGTAAGTTAAATAAAATTGGGTAAAAATTAATAATTTTGACTGGCCAAAAGTCATGGGGGCCTGTATGGCATGAATTCCTCTCTTCTTGGGGCCCATAAGAGATACCTGTGAGAGAGGGGAAGGAAGGTAAGAAAGACATTTTTCGACATGAGGATGACAGCGATTAAGATCGTCTGCTCTGCTAAAACACAATGTCTAGACAGTAGAGTAAGATCATAGTGTGTTATTACCCTCATTAATTAACGTTTGATTACTTTCACTCAAACCATTCTTACCTGTACTAGATTTCTTCTTCCCGAGATCTTACTCACCGTTCATCATCACACCTTATGAGGCCCTTTTATAGGACCTGGACTTTATGCGTAGTCTTAATAGGTCCTGCCACTGCATTCCAAAAAGAATACTACAATTAATGGGTTTTTTTTTGGGGGGGAGATCCATTTTTTTTGTCTTCTTTGTCCGGACCTACAGCTTGCCAGCAATGCTTTCTTGATGGCTGTACCTCAGAGAGCACGCCTTTCTTTCTCACCTCGCAACAAGTCCATGTTATTATTAGCTCTACAGTTTTTGTATCAGTATTATCGTTGCCTGTCTGGATCCCCCGTCGAGGTTTGGGGTGATCTGGTCATGTGCTGACGTGATCAACTCGATCTGTGTGGGGTTGGGAGGCTAGGTAGTGGGTACAGGGTGGGGGCTGGGAGGCTGTCAGTTCCACGCGGCCTGATGCATCACGGTCTGGTGGCTTGGGCTGGCTGTAATCGGACACCACGGCCACGAGCAACACTTTGGGATGCTGGCACAGGTACAACAGTTTAGTCGCAACGGCAAAGGACTGATTGCACCCTGCGACCCCCAGGTACCCCGACAGCACGAGAGGACGGCCTCTGGTCTCCTGTCGGTATCAAACTTCAGTATCACTCCTCAAGTTCACATTTTGTATCATGATTTTAATGTGTCAGTCCACCCACGCCCCTTCACCCCAACAAGCGCATATATCCCATTTACTCACGCACGCACGCACGCACGCACGCAGACGAGAACAATTTGCAGCATTGACTTTCTAACATTTGGCAGCATTTATTCTTTCCACTTGTACGAACCTGTCGGCAGGACTGTGTCTTTTGAAGGAAGCAAAAAAACACACTACAGGCCAGAACGACCACTGAATCGGCAAGTAACTTAATTTGACATAAGAAGAGAAAAAAAGACAAAAAGTGACAAAAAAAACGAAATAGTGATTTAAAGAGCAGGCAGCAAATTTCTAAGACGATAATCGTCTCTCTCTCTCTCTTCGGTTACCTGATGTCACTCACGGGATTTCATCGCCGGAAGACGTGAAGCCGACTGCCAGCGTGTGTTTCATGAATCCGGAAAAAGTCAAAAGTATCCATTTTCCATAAAGCTGCTTGCACTGACAAATGGAATCGATGTCTGAAGCTAATCAGTTGGGAGTAAACAGTATGGAACGCGATATGTTCAACCGTCAAGAATGCCACTGCACATTTCGGACTTGCTGGCGATTTGGTGAATGTATGTGTGTGGGTAAGGTGTGGAGGATCACACACACAAGCAGTTAGCACTCCTTACACGCACACACGCACACAGATGATTGTTCTTTAATTTTAAGCATTCGTCATGCCTTAGTGAGAAAAGGAAAGGCATCTGCAAATCGCCATACACCCCACTTCATCACTGATCTTGACATGACAGCTCGAAACTGCTTTCACGTCCCATGATGCTTTAGCTTTGTAAATTCTAACGTAGACCCGTGATTGCGAAACGGCCAAACTGCAACATGTTTAAAAAAAAAAACACGGTGCAAACTACAACATGTTTGCAGAATTTATGACCCTGATGCTTCTTTTAGATGGATGTCCATCCTCATTGCTGCATGCACATCTGGGAGCTAATTGTGCTGAGGTCCAAATCATATTCAAGAATTTAAAATGATGAGAACACTGCATTCATGCTTCTCATGATCGAAGCCGACTACACAGCGATTATAGTGCTTCTTGTGGTTGTATCCAGCTGTATCCGAATGTGGCATTGCCCTTGTTCAACCCCTATACAACCATTACATTTTAGACGTGAAAACTTAAAGCAATACCAACATTAAAAAAGGGATAACTCCTACTAAACATTAACTACATAAACATTAATTATTCTTTTACAATCATAATTATAATAGCAACAAAAACATATAACAGCATATCGCAAACCTCTAGGCAAGCTCTTGGCGCTTTACAAAGAACACACGGCAAGTAAGTTATTGGAAATGCCAGGGGTTGTTGTTCTGGAGATGACATCCTGTTCTTAGACCAAGATGTTGACAGGCCACAGCTTAAATATATAGATCTTACAGTCACTTGTCAAAAGCAGAATTGTTTGATCAATAATCAAGAACGTGGATAAAATCGTTGAGAGATTGCTGGTATCCACATGATGACAGAGAGAAATGGCATTAAAATAGTAAAACATTTCACTGTTTGGCGATGATGTAAAGTTCATGGAAGTGAGGACTTACACAAACAAACTGCCATGGCCGAAGAGAGCTGAAATCAGTAGACGAAAAACAAAAGACTACAGGCAAGCAAACAATTCAACACAATGCCGAGGCCGTCACGTGCAGGTCAGTACAATGGCACTAAATACATAACAGTTGTTAAAGTGAATATTACAAATCACAGACCGCAAAACGGGAGGATCTGGAGACAGCCAACGAAAAATTGGATCTCATCTGTCCATTCAAAAAAGGGCAAGAAAAGAAGAAAACCAAAGGCAACCCAACACACAAAAGAGCTAAAGGAGGATGCAAATCCATAAGTTGTTTATGATAAAACCAGAATTAATCGTGGAGGACAGAGAAAAATGCAAAGAGAGCTGCCCCTTGCATCCTGTTAGCCGAAGGGACATTGGATACTTTATAAGATACAGTTCCAGTTTGTTTCTTACCTGGCGTTCCTTCCATTTTCCAGTCGTAAGGGATACGCTATAATATACACTAATTAAAAGACTGGACACTGAACAATGGCAGTTGCTAGCTACAGTAATGAGCAGTGAATTGCAAGTGAGCAGTCACAGGTGAAGAAATTAGATTCATTAGTAATAAAAGTGAACTCAATGGCTATGGAAGACACAAAGTGTCCTCACTTGCAGAAATATGGGCATCATCGGAAACAGTCCTACTTATGCATATCTCAACTGATCTATGGCAGGAGTCATCTAGTCCCAGAAACGAGAACTACTCGGCTACATAAGCAAGTCCTCTGGTCAGACCAGCTACTACCCTGTGACTGGAACAGCTGCACCATTTTGCTACCGGATTTTTTCAACAGTACAGAATCTCCGACCTCCCCCCCAAAAAGAAAAAAAGAAACCAACAAACCAATATTCTGTAAAATTCTGTAACATTCCATATTCTATGTGTAATGGCACACACCGGTTCCAGACACCCACGCTCCGTGAACGGAAATACGTCTGCGCACAGAAAACATCTAACTGAAGGCGTTAAAATAAAAAAGACAGAAGGAAGAGAACAGATACATATACAAACACATAAACTCATGTGCACGGTAAAATACAGCCACAAGAGAGAAATAAGAGAGAAAGAGATGGAGACGGAGTAAAAAGAACAAAAGTCTGTCATGGAGGGCAGAGGCGAGACAGAGAGAGAGAGAAAAAGAAACAGTCAGGTCGGCAATGTGGGAAACAAAAACATTAATTGTGAGAATATTGCAGCCCTTGACATATAATTATAATTAGAACAAGCTCTACTTGTGTGTCGTGGCAGCACAAATCTCGAAGCGAAACAAAATGGCTGTTGCACGCTCGCCTTCTGTCGAGACTCCTACACAGCGCGACATTTTCCGTGTGGGACTGCGCGTGTGCCCCCGCGCGATCTCGAACTCCTCTCCCCCCCCCCATACTCCGATCACATGCCTCCCCTACCCATTTTCCCCCATCTCTTCCACCCCACATGGCTAGTTACGCTGAACCCTCCCCGCTTGCTCAGTGACGTCAAAGAAGTTCTTAGCCAACCAGGAAGAAGGAACACGTGACATAGATGTCTCTACAGCTGTTAAAAAAAAATCGAAAAAAATCCCTTTTTTTAAATTCTCATGGACAATAGAGAAAGATGAGTTTGCCCTGGAAAAGCAGAGAAAAAGCGCCCGACAGGCTGTTACTAAAAGAGGAAGTAAAAGATTGCTAAAAAAAAAAAAATTAAAAAAGCAAAAAGAAGAAGAAGAAACAAAAGGCAGAAGAATAAGAAGTGGTGGACACTAACGAAAGCAGGAGGAGGAAACGAAAATCAAAGTTTCACCAGGACTCTGTTATCGAGTAGTTTAAAATGAGCTTTATCGAATACTTCAAAATGTGCTTAGTCTAATTTAGAAACTTTGTCCTTGAGCTCAAATAAAAACAGGAGGGAAGAAATAAGAAAGAAAATGTTATTTTATTCTTTCTCTTCTCCATAAAAGACGTGAAGTCCAGGTTTTGTACAGACAGACAAAGATTTTCTATTCTTGGGTTGTTAACCTGAAAGTATACAGTTAAAACATTATTTTTTTATTTTTTGCTTTAAATAATGTTCGGAGTTAGAATGCGATGTCCCAGCTGAACAATCTTGCCTTTTCTGAACCTGACTTAGGCCTACAAAAGTTTGTTCTTAATTAAAAGGCCATCATCCACGAACTGGCTACGTGTTGATCTGTTATCCAAATTTCGAGTTGTAATTTACTCAAACTTAAGCCGAGAACTTTATTTTTCCACTGAATCTAACTGTTCATCGTGGTTTTCATTTCAATCACTCACTCACTCACACACACACTCAAACACACACTCTCTCTCTCTCTCACGCGCTCTCTCTCTCTCTCACACACACACACACACACACACATGCGTGCTCATGACGAGTTAAAAAGTCAAGTTAATCTCCTTTCAGACATTTCATTCATTTTTTTTAAATTGCGCAGCTATCCAATGTAATTTTTACTAATCTCCTGTTAATACTTCTTCTTTTTTGATCGCATAAATTAGCATTCAGGTAATGGGTTACTGTTTATGTCGCTCCAGTGCTAGCACCTAAATTAGAATTAGTGCACAAATGTCACAGTCTTTCTTCTATGTGTTTATACTATGATATATTCATAACGGCACACAGGATCCTGTAGATTCTCGGTGACCAAGAGACCGGGTGAGAGTGGGGAAGAAACGAAAAAGAACTGACATGACCTCTACCAACAGTAGTCAAACTGTATATAATAATCGACTAGTACTCAACATTACATGTAATAAACATTGCATGGAACTTGAACCGAGCATTCCTCACGGACAAGATGCCGACCTTTGACCTGCAGCAGAAACCTCCTCTGTTGCCATCTTTTTTAGCAAACATGGACGCCAGAATATGCGAGCTGTATTTGGTCTGGAACCTAACAGCGGCCCATCCATCAAAGTGTAAAATTGTCCGCCGCTCAAAAGGATTTATCTCCACTCTCGTCTCCACCCTGCTGGAGCCCCAGGCTGACCAGACGGGAGGATCATGAATGGAGAAGCGAGTCGCTTCGGCTGGCGTTTCGACGTTAAACCCGTCGGCAAGATTCCCTGCAGGCGTCGCTCAGCAGCCTTTGTCACCCTCCGCGGTGAATGGACGAGGGCGCAGGCGAGGACACGGACGAAGGCGGTGAACCCGAGAGGGGAGACAGCATGGCCACGCGTGGCGACGGCAGATAACGCGCTGGGCGTTCGATTCCTATTTTAAGGAACGTGCGCTGCCAAAATAGCACAAGATTGTGGGATGGAAAAAGCGGAGGAAAAAAGGACTGGGCAGCAGGGCTAAAGGGATCGATTGATCAGTGAGGATGGGGTGGGCTTTTAGAAAGGATAGTGTGTGTGTGCTTTTAAAAAGGATTGTGTGTCTGTGTATGTGTGTGTGTGTGTGTGTGTGTGTGAAATAGAGCGAGAGAGAGAGAGAATACACCGCAGGATTTTCCGTCATCTGCTGTCAGTTACCTCGAAACCAGAAGACAGCAGACCGTCTCTAGGGTAGTAGGAAACCAGACTGCTCTCCTCCTCCTCCCCCCCCCCCACAAAATTACTGAGAAGGTAGGAGTGACGTTTTCACCCGTACTGTTCTGTAAGATGGCAAAATATTTAGATGCAATGGATGAACACATCAGCACACATATTGCAATCATATATTTGCTTCCAGAAAAGTCTGTGACAATGAGAACTAGACGATTTCTACACACAGGAAGTACGCAGAAGTTCAAATAAAAACAAACGAAAAATTGTTAACAGACAAAAGAGTCTTTAACTGGTAACAGCTTCTGCCAAGCTTTTGTCTCGGGGAAAAAAGTAATTATGTGGCAGAACTAATGAACGTCACAGGCAAAGACTCAAAAAAGAGAAGTTTGGTGCAATCTGTGGAGGGTGTGAAGAGGCAGGTCCCTGAAGAAACCTTCCGCCTGTAGTCGGTGGTCAGAACAAAGGATTGCAACAAGTACTCTGTTTTTAATGTCATGGTCACCCCACGAGACCCCCCACTAAATAGAAAATTCCCGTCTTGTGCTGTACGCTTCAAGAAATTTCTCTTTTTGTTTGTTTCTTAATTTTGTCTCTTTTTTTGGGGGGGGCGTGGGGGAGTTGAGGTGGGTGGTGGTTTAATTTTGTCTGAGTTATCTGATTTTGTTGCAACGGTCAGATAAGTAATAGAATGGGAAATAAGGTCTGATGCCAACAGACAACGTGGCGAGTTTAGGAGTAGGCACGCACACTCACATATACACAAGCATTCTTTGTCTTCCTTCTCCCCACACACACCCACACCACACACCCACACCACACCACACCACACACCCACCCACCCACCCACCCACACACACACACGCACGCACGCACGCACGCCCCAATATTCATGAACACGCACGAACATTTTCTAAACGAAAAAGTGTCTCACCCACACAGCACACACGCACACACAGATGCATGCACACGCATGCACTCAAGCCAGTTTGCACGCCTGAACAGCTAGCACTAAAGAGGAATATTTTATGGGCTAACGATATCGGTAAAATTAACTGGGCCCAACATTTCCTGAAACACTGCCTTCAGGCACATCTGCGGCTCTCATCAATAAGGCAACGGCACTTAAAACTTGCGCTGGTGACGTCAGGAGACAAAAAGCTACTACGTCACTGCCGCAGTTTACATTTTTTGGATGGAAATGTCTTGACATCAAGTCTCTCTTTGTCTCGAAAACTGCATTATTTGTTTTCCTCCGCGTGTAATCAAGCACCAAGTGCAGTCGAAAATGGAGTGTGGAAGCCACTACACTTGACACTGCCATCTTTACACGCAGTAAACAAACAAACATACATGAACGATAAAATACTTATTAGTATCTGGTCCACTGAAGTAGGCTGATAGGGTTTATTTTAAGTATTTTGGCACTTCCCAAACCAACCATAAACAATTCAAACAAAACCAACCAAGATCAAGCCAAACTAAGTAAACTAAAGCAAGGCCAAACCAAATCAAAACCAAGCTAAAACCAACCAACCAACCAACCAACCAACCAACCAACCAACCAACCAACCAACCAACCAACCAACCAACCAACCAACCAACCAACCAACCAACCAACCAACCAACCAACCAACCAACTAACCAAAATCAAACAAAGCAAAAGCCAACAACAACAAGTGGTACAGCATTGCATCTCTGCCTATCAAAAATAAAAGAAAATATTAAAAGAAATGTCTTGCCAAACAAAGACGTTAGACTTAATTAAGTATTTACAAAGCTGTCACCTGTCCTCACAGTGGTCTGACGAAGCTGTCAGGTGTAATAAGAGATCTGAGAACGCTGTAAAGATGTCATTCAGGGTCATAGTTATGAAGCGAGGGTATGTTGTTGCCCTGAGGCAACATTGGGAACTCAAGGACAAGGCTCAAACAAATATACTCAAATTATAGAATGTTTAAAAAAGCAGTTTCTTACTAGTACCCTATCTAAAAATCCTCCCCTACATGATTATCTCCCTTTAATAAAATTTAGGTCATTGAATAACCACTTTCCAGTGTATAAATGTGGGCAAACAGATATCCCTAGAAATGAAAGGTTCTGTAGAGACTGCAACACCAACGACACAGGGGATGAATTCCATTACCTTTTTAATTGTAACAAATTTGATGTCCAGCGTAAAAATTACTTACCAAGTTACTACAGTATATTCATAACCCCAATGCTTACAAATTCCAATCTTTATTAATTTAAAAAAAATAAAAAGACCCTCAGCAGATTAGCTCGATTCGTGAAGATATTACTAAGGACAGTGAACTAGTTACATTGATAAAACGTGTGTGTGTGTGTGTGTGTGTGTGTGTGTGTGTGTG
Source organism: Marisa cornuarietis (assembly GCA_004794655.1). NCBI lineage: Eukaryota > Metazoa > Mollusca > Gastropoda > Architaenioglossa > Ampullariidae > Marisa > Marisa cornuarietis. The sequence continues at coordinate 15,836,680 of SMMW01000001.1, forward strand.
TGTGTGTGTGTGTGTGTGTGTGATATTGTACATAGGGATGCACTAATATGTACATTACCCCTTGTGATAAAGAAATAGTAAAGAATACAGAATACCTGTGAAAGAGAGTGAGAGAGAACAAGAGTGTGGTTATCCCTTGTTTACATGTACTCACATGCTTTAATTCACTCGATTACATATCCAAGTATAAAAACAAAAGAGTAACGTCCCTTCGCTTAACCGGCTGGAGGGGACTAGCTCTCTGTATTTGTTGTTGTCTTCGATGACCTGTTGTGCGTTTCGTGCCTATTATTTGACACATGCTTCTTCGTCTTTCTGTTCAATGATTTGCTTGTCTGCGGCCACTTTGGTTCCAACTACGGCCTTCTGCGTTCCCATCGACAGCCAGTCTGTTCGTGACGGTTTCTTGCGCCATTCGTCGCTTGATTTTGTTGACTAGAGATCTTTACACTCATAGTTTATCCACTTTGATCACTGCAAATTTGACAATTTCTCATTTCCGAATAACTTCGCTACATTTTGGCTTCTAGATCAACGCGCACCAGTAGCGTGGACTGTAACCTTGTCTTGTGAACTGTTGTGCACGGTCTTTGTGTTGAGGCGACGCCTCTGCCAACAGTTTGTGTGTGTGTGTGGTGATGTGTGCACGCCGGACATGGCTCTACAGTTTGATCTACAACTACAGACTGCATTTGCTGCCTGGTCTCGTAGACCCCAGCTTATCTAGGATGATGCGCTCTATGGACAAGAACTACTTCCAGTTATATATATATATATACTAATCTGCTTTTATCCTGGATTAATAATGACTTTGTGAATATGCACTACTTTATCTGTACCTCTTTCACATCCTCATCTGTGAAAGCTGACGAACAGTTGAACGTCTTGACACTAATATATCGGTGGATTTGCAGTGCTACTCTTCTGATGGCATGTAAACTCATTTTGGTTTTTCAAATAGACATTCTGCAGGCAACCTATAATGAGCAGCCAAAACAAACAAACAAACAAAAAAAAACCCTATCATTCTATAACCAGGCTTACCGTGTGAACAGGAACATTTGCAGCCTGGATAAGTTTTTCAAATGATTTGTGCACAGTGGAGCACCTTCTTGCGAGATGTCATTCATACTATCTCATCTCATCTGGCATTCTCTAGACAACAATATTGCATGTTATGTTGTGTGCATCCATGTCTTTTTTGGGGGAGGGGGTGGGGGGTGTAAAGCGCCATGAGCCTGTTCATAGGACCGGGATATGGCGCTGTACAAATCCACTTTATTATTTATTATTTATTATTATTATAATACATGAGGAGGTTGGAAAAAGGAAAGAATGAGTGGATGATTTTTGAGTATATGTGAATGAGAGATACGATAAGAATGTGAACGAATTTGCATGAATATTTCCTAATTTCTCAATACCCCCTGGAGGGCGACAGAATAAAAGAATCTTGAATCTTGTTTCCGAAGTTATAAAGCCGTGTCCAGACCTCGAAGATGTGGATCCGTAGTTAAGGAGGAGGCAAATATACCTTGGGGTAAAATTCGGTATGGTGGTTAAAAGAATCGTTTGTCTTGGGGCTATGTCACGTCTTGGGGCTATGTTTGTGTACGTGACACCTGTTCACAGGGCTGGCCGTCGGGGGTTTTCTTCCCCCTCCCTCTCCCCTCATAGTGGAAAATGACCTTTCGGCGGATGCACTTTCCAATCAAAGCAACCAGTCAACCTTGGGGTAAAGAAACACGAAATAGTGTCCGCGGGGTTTGGGTATCGCAACTACAAAAACAAGACGCTTTTCCTTGAGTTTCCCATTTTGCATTGTGGAAACGACTTACGATCGTGTCATAACAATGGCCCCAGGGATGTCACGAAGCCTGTCATCGTCAGTGGGGTTAGTCTGTTGTCAGATGTCAGTACAGGGGAGCCGTATGGTTGTTGGATGTCATTAAGGAGTCATCATGATACTGACGTCAGATGAAGTTGCATGGTTGTTACGAAACTGATGGTGTCATTACAGGGCTGTTACAAAGACATTACCGAGGCATTGCACATCTGTCCGATGCCATTATAAAAGTACTGCAAAGCCTGCACTTGTCATGAGAGGAGATGACGCAACCAGAACATTTCCGCTGATGTTGAACAATGTAAGTGACGTCAAGATTTGAGAACTCGTGACGTCAACTATAGCAAGACTCACTGATTGGCATTATTGACGTCGTCATTTGCTCGAAGTTTTCGTATTAATGGCGTCATCTGGGACGTCAGAAATTAGAATTAAAAACAACTCATTAACCAAATAAAATCCTACTGAAAAAATCATTAGCGCAAATTTTCTTAAAATTAATGATAGCTTTATGTTCGTTTGTGATCTACTGATTTGCCACAAAGTGCGATTTAAATTTCATGCCTGACCTGAGTAAGTCTGTAAAGGACGGGATAGAAAACAGTCTCTAGTATTTGTTGGGCTTAATGCTTGGGGGGGGAACGTTAAAGAGTAGCACAGCTTCATATTCCAAGGAAATATAGTGCACACAAAATAATTATGTAAGACAGATCTTACCACAACCTCCTCACACATTCTTGATTATTGTGTGACGCTTTTAGCGAGCTGTCGGAGATGGGTGTGCTCTAAGTTCGACGGACGACCTACACAGCCCCCACAGTGCCAAAGAGACGCAGGTAGCTGCATTTTAAACATTTCTCACCTTCCGGTGTCCACTCTTTGCCTTGGTCTCACTTCTCCCTCTGCAAACTCGAGCGTGTCTGCACAGACGCACGAATCTGAAGCGCAAGCAGGCGGGTATAATATTCACGACGCGAATCCCGAAAACTATCCACGACTCCAAGGGCAGAGCTTGCATTCTACAGCATTTTCGCGTCTGAAACTAGAGAAACAACAAAGACATGGGATCTACAGGGGGAAAATAATTTGTGTTTCATCAACCATCTCTACCGCATCGATTTTCGTCAAAAAATGAATCCGGGTTGAGATCGAGCTGACGTTTCATCGTTAATGATCCTCTCCGCACTACTGACTACCTCACGCGAGAAGTCCCCCCTCCACCACCCAGCTCTTCAACCCCTCCTCCCCCCCCCCACCCAGCTCACATTCCTCCCCTTTCCTCCTCCGAAGGTCGCCTGCCTACCATTGCGCTCGGGCGCATATTTTATGACGCAGGCGGTCACGTGGTGCCAGCGGCTGGAAGGCCAGAGCAGACGACACTTGTCTGGCAAATGGCTAAGATGTTTTCCTGAAGGTGCGTCGCGCGGCCTTGCATGAGGACACAGCGTTGCGGCGACCCCAGGCCCCCAGGGCTGAGTGGACCGAGGAGTTACCACTACGTGCAGGCCATGAACAGTAAAGTGTGAGTATCGCTCCATCTGGGGATGGGAGCATGAAGGAGGAAGGGGCGGGTGGCGGCGACGCGCCATATGGGTGCGCGACGACCAAGCTGCGGGCCGAGTGCGACGGGTTGGTTGCTGTTGTCAGTGCGAGACACGACAAAGCGTGCACGGGCGTGGATGATAATGAGGATGAGGATGAAGATGATCAGATGATGATGATGATAATAATGATGATAATAATGTTGATGTGCTAGTCATCCCCTGTGTGTCCGTTTTTCGCTCGTGCTCTGTGTGTGCACCAGGCCATGCTGTGAGATGGGATCTGGCAAACTGTGAGTTTGTTTTTGTCTTCTGCAGACAAAGATGTTGTTGTTGTTGTTGTTATTGTTTGTCATAAGAAAGATGTTTTGAATCAAATATTTATGGCACAATGGTGATTCTAACTATATTGTATAACCGATTTAGATGGCGATGATGTGCGAACTCGGTGTCAAGTGTTGCGCGTTGCAGTCTGCTTGGTGTTGTGTATGTTTATATGTCGTCTTTTCAGTCACGGTTCATGTACCACGTGCATCCTGACCCTCAGCTCCGCGCTGTTTTTTGCAAACACATCCCACAATGTACCACGCTCTACGTTCATTGCAAGTCTCCACTGCATTATATGGTCCCCCTTCAAAGAAATCACCGCCCTTCCAAAACTGTTTTATTGGCAAGGCTCACCAATTCTACATTCGATTTCTATAACCTCCATGCTCAATCCTTTCACAGATACCACTACCCACCTCCCTCTCCATTGTATACGGATTTGATTCAGAAAACACCATTTTCGATTATTTTTAAAGCAATTTTGATTTTATTTTGATATATAATAACATATTTAGAGAGAGGGAGAAGGCCTGGTGTGAAGGACACACTGGCCCATTTGCACGCTGAGTCATTTACAAAGCATATCGCGCAGCCCCGGCGCCTGTTGTAAATAGGTGGAACATTTACATGCAGCGACTGTGTCCTTTGTCCCTCTTATCCAATCTGTCTCTTGTTTACGACCTGTACCGCCCTTCGACTTGCATTTTATACATTGTTAATTGCTGTCTTTTATTACGCAGGGTTTTGTTTTGTCTTCGGGGCACGTAGGAGCGTATTTATCTTAAAATGCCATCAAGGTAAAGATAACAAGCAAACCTGTCAGCAAGAAAAAGAATTGGAAAAAAGTTTTTAGTTTTTTTTCAAAGTTGAGAGCTAAACAACTTACTTTCTTCAGTACTTTCATCAACCTACTAATATACTTAACCTGATGTTAGATATTCGGATATTTGATATTAGAATGAGGAAAGGTCGATCTGTTTGAACAAACTATGTTTAAATGTTGTCTGAAGAGAAAGTGAAAAAAAGAGAGGAAGAGACAGAGAAAGAAAGAGGGAGAGGAGGAAAGATAAAATAAATATGAATGTTTTATCAGAGAGGGTAGCGTGCTCTTTGAAGAGGCCTCTACACATAAATAAATCATTGTACATGGCAAATATTATCAGATTATAAAACTGTTAAAAAAAACTGCGATTTTACTGATACGAAGAGCTTCATACAGGATGAAAGCTTCTTTGATTTCGCTTCATCGCTAGAGGACATCGAGATTTGTTTTGTTTTGTTTTGTTTTGTTTTTTTGTATTTTTGTATTTTGGGGCGTTTTCGGCAATATAAGATGAAAGGCGTTTGGAATACTATAATACTTATGGTCAATAAACAGTCTTCGTGTAAATCTTTTATATGTAGACAGGACAGTGCAAAGTGTATTTCATCCTCTGCATAAAAAACACATTACACATTCATGACACATTCGTGTGCATAATTTCTACGAAGCGTTTACATGTATAATTTCTGTAAACCATTCACGCGTATAATGTGTATAATTATGACACTTTAGAAAGTTTTTTTTTCATATTCTTCGTAAAAAGCACGCCAAACATGTATAATCTGAATAAATCATTCGCGTGTATAATGTCCACAGTAGGTCCTCCGTATCGCTGGTTCCGCATCCACAGACTCAACCAACCGTAGAAAGAAAATATTCGAAATTAAAATTCCAAAATGTTCCCGAAAGCAAAACTTGAATTGGCCATGGCCAGAACTCTACGCTGAACCCACGCTGAATTGATGTGTAGGCAATCAGTCTCTCTTCCCCCCCAGCACGTGCTGCTGATGTGTGCTCTGTAGGTAAGCCCTCGATGAACATGTACATAAGTTTTTCTTGTCATTATTCACGAAACAATGAACTGAAGCAACTATTTACATAAAATTTACATTGAATTGAGTATTAGAATAAGCTCGAGATAAATTAAAGTAAGGGTAAGCGTATGTTACCCCGTTTTATTAAAAAAATACTTGGGTTATTATGGTACAGGCGTAGTGTCTTAAAATCAGTCCCCCATGGGACAACGAGAACAAGTTGCATAACTATAAAGTAGTAAAAATCCGAAATAACAGCGAAATTTAGTCATTATTAATTTTTATTGTTTACCAATACTTGCCCGTAAGTATGTAGAAAAAAAACTTACTTTACAGAACAAAATATTCTGCAAGGAATGAGTCATTCCTTCATTAAGCATAGACTTTCTTCGCCAACTTAATTCTTCTGTACATATCAAAATATATTCATAGAAGCATACAGAGAGCCTTTTAAACCTCTGAGGTTTTACCCACAACGTCTAAGGCTTGAACTATCCGAAAAGCCTTTGTTGGAAATATGTCATTTTCTACAGGGAGAGACATGACATGACATCTTTTATTGTCAATGCCTCATAGTCATTTTGACATGGGGGATATATATATATATATTGCTAATACAAAGCAGTATATTCTACAACAATCAGATAACATTTCCATATAATACGTCTTTGGCCATCAGACTTTGAAGCTTAACACACTACAGGGAGAGAAAGAAGGGGAAAGAAGCAGACAGAAGGCAGACACGTGGGGAGATGCAACTGAGAGGGAGGGCTTGAGGTAGAGGCTTCCTTGGAAAATAAAAACCCGTCCCTTGTTCATGGCTGAAAAGAATTACATCTCCACCAACTATAACGGGAAGCGGGGGAAGGAAGGCTCCCACGGCACCGGGATCAGTCCCAAGATATCCACCGCCCAAAATATCTGGGGAAAGCTCGACCTGTCGCACCGAAAGAACATACCTCCACTACAAAATAAGAAAAAAAGAAAGACAGAGAATAAGAAAAGAGTGTAACTGGGCACCTCGCTACCCAGCATAATCGGTCGGTCCCCTTACCCGGTATACTGGGAGCCATGGGCCTTTATGTTACACATGATAGAGAGTGGATAGGTGAGAAGATAACAGTGGATAAATAACACAAGTCCATAATTCATAACCTACAACACTAATTTATATATTCTACTAAAAATAATTAAACACAAACGTTTGCTCCCTAACCTAAATCTAAAACCCTGTTTCTACAATCTAAATATCTTACTTTAAGGAGCTGACATCCTCCCTTCAGCTCACCTCTCAGCCTGTCGTCGCTACATCTTTGTCTCTCTCTAAAGTGTGTGGGTTACAGAGAGCGAGTCACGTGTTTCCCTTGTTTTTATCTACACGTTCCGGAGGTCGCTTATGGGATATGTTACGTACCTTTCTGCTACAAATCAACGCGTGGTCATGTGGTCTACTTTATATGGCTAAACACTATACTCCATGATACCGACATCAATAAACAGAGAACACCAAGTCTGCCATGTGTGAAAATTAACCGTCATTTGTCTTTAGGAATACCTTTCACCGCATGCGTTTATACGGTTTTTGATCATAACTGTCTCTTAAGTGAACGAACCAATAGACTAGTCGGAAAGACAGAACAAAGTGAGACAGAGACTTTGACGCTTTTGATTTTCTTTGTTACCTGTTAAAAAATATATTATATCTATAGAGAGATAGAGAGTTTGTGTGCGAGCGCGTGTATGTGGTGCATAGATAAAGTGCGAATAGCATACAACCTTGAAGATTCTTTTTTTTTACTCATTTTCTTCAAAATTAGGCTTTCGGATGATACACAATGAATAAAGGTGGTGTTCAGGGGAATGGTCGGTGGAGTTACTTGCAAATGCAGTATAGCTTTCAAAATATGCGGAATGCTCTTAGCCTTGTAGGACGGACAGTAAAACCTTGTTGGTATGCTTGACTTGACTTCCAGAAAGAGAGAGAGAGAGAAAGAAAGAAAAAGAGGGAAAAAAGAGAAAAGATATAATCCGAGGCTCCATCTAATTGGCGTGGATGGCGATGCGATTGTCAAATGTACTTCAGTTTTTCGAGGAATTGAGGGTGTCCCCAGGTACAGTGCTTGTGCTGAGGTGTCGCTCTCTGGACTTCGTTTTAATCCACTTATATGTCACTCTCTCCTCCCTTACATCTCGGTGGGTTCAGTCTTTTTTTTACCTGAATCATGCTGAATCTGTGGAACGTACTGTTTTGAACACCACGTTTGCTATGCCTGCTTGTATGGTTTTGACAAGAAGACAACAATATTATTAATATTTTTTTCGGGCATTTTGTAATGTCATTTTGTAATGTCTTCACAAATGACAAAACTGCTCTCATGGAGGGTAGAACGGAAATCCTGGACTGTGAAAAAAAAACCCCACAAGGCTGAACTTTGGGCATCCCTTTTCCTTTCACTAAGCAAGACAATCATATCATAATTCTCTAATTTTACATTTTTGTGTTGTACTTTTTCAGCCAAACATTGAGCTCTCTGTCAAGCGGGGAAGTACTCTATACAAGCACTTTTATAATCTTTTTGTAACCTCACCTGCCGGGACCAAAATTATTGCGAGCAGTGAATGAGCTTGAGCGTGAGCTTGCTTATAGGGCTGGGATATGGCTCTATAAAAGTAACCTTTAATATAATATAATATCCCTATCATCATCGTCATCATCACCACTACCATTACAATTTAAACCAGTTTTTTTCATGAAATGGAAAATAGTTGTGTCCCGTCTTTGATTTCTTCTATTTTCTTGTTTAATATCTTTCTGTCTTTATCGTCATTCTATAAAAATATGCACAGATAATGCATTATACCTCATCAATTATCATTCTTTCTTTGCCAATTGAGTTCTTCAAAGCACTAACAGTGTCCGTTAAACTGGATTGTTCAAAGAATTAGTGGTAACTATAAGGTTAAAAAAGTAAACGGATAAATAAACAATTCGTATAAATTACTGACAATATTATTGTTAAAAGAACAACAAAAGGAAAAGAAATATATTACTTGTGACTCGCCGTACCATGAACACATTATTGTGTCAAGGGTTTCTGCCCTCGCAAATCTATATAAAGATATACCAGCGGGTGTTTACAGCTGTAGCATAAATTGCCGCAGCATTTGCGTGAATTTGATTAGCTGTCAGTTTACATGGGGCTGTCCATCATCAGAAACAATAATGGTTTGTTGTTTGGGTCTTCGCGTCTCCTTGTAGTCAACAACAATGATGAGAGCTACACAATTCGCCGTCAGCTGTTCGCTGAGGACACACACACACACACACACACACACACACACGCACGCACGCACGCACGCACACAAGCACACAAGCACCCACGCAAGCACATTTCGTGAGCACTTCGACCTAAGCATACTAGACTGTCCTCAGAAACACTGTAAGACATAATGTTATAAGCAGCTGGACCAGGTTTTCAACTCCCTTGCATTCTGCTGAAGTTCTTTCAAAGTCCGAGGTTTTATTACAGCCTGAGGCACAGCGCAGTTTAAAGAGAGATTTAGAGGTCTACAGTCGTATGCTAATGCGCTCAATGTTTGAACAAAAGATGGTGCTTTTAAATGTGATAAGCTTCTAAAGAATACCTTTGGGCCAGTCCTTCTTCTTCAAAGCTTCATTTCCATATCTATTTCTCCCGTCTGAACCTTTAGTGAGGACTTTCTAACACTAACCCATTAATTCGAAATTTTACAACCTGTTTATACACGGAATTAAAGAAACGGTGTAAGAAATTTACTGAGTGCACGTGTTTAATGTGAGTTTGACATGAGTTCATGCGAGTACTTTAGACTATAGCTAAAGAGATAGAGAAGCAAAAAAAAAAAAAAAAAAGAAATAAAGACAAGAAGAAATAACAGAGGAAGTAAAAATTAAAGACATAATGAACGAACGAAGAATTAAAGGAAGAGATATGACTAGCACCGTAGCATGCATTTTGTAAAACACAGAAGTACTGGACAGGTGTTTACGTGTGACTTTACCTGTAAGCCCTTGGTACCCCAGTGCTTTTATACTTATTCCTGTAATTTCTTAACTGGCTCATGATGAAGACTTTTTTTAACTTATCGCTTAAAAGTCACGAAAGAATGTGGACTTAATTTCGTTGTGCATTCATTTCTACAAGAGTGTCATATTGACAAACGAAACGCTGACTGCCCATCTGTAGGAAGTACACCATTAAGTGCTTGCTTATTCTCACCGATGAGGGACATGACAAGCATCCTTAAAGTTACGATTTGTTTATTGTGAAATTAGCCTTCACTGTTTCAGTCATCAACCGCCCCAACACACTCTAATACTCGATTAAATGTTTAAGCCCGACCTGTCCTGAAACATCCTCTCAGTAAAACGGAAATTGTCCCGAATTGTGCAAAGGAAGCCCACGCGATGGCAAAACACGTAATTTCTCGTTGTGCTCTCGCACAGATCTCATCGGTTTAAAAGCTTCCAGACACCCCGCCAGCTCTGCAGCGGGCTCAGCGATCCACCCTTTATTATTGCTTCTTTCTTTCCTTAGTTCTGTCAGCAGCATTATGATGATACATAGAGGGAGAGGGTTATTAGACTGACGAGTAGACAGACAGACAGACAGACAGACAGACAGACAGACAGACAGACAGACAGACAGACAGACAGACAGACAGACAGACAATAAGGCAGGGAAGGTAAGGCAGGCAGATTTACTGCAATGAATAAACAAAACAAACTCTCTTCAGACTGAACGAGTGTCAGTACGTGGACAGGTTAGGCACGATGAACTTTGTGCACTTATTATGCTAGTCGAAGAAGAAAACAATTGCCTGCCTTTAGGTACTGTGCAGTTACAGCTTTTATTTTATGAGAAACGATTTAAGAGTGTTGGCGATACTCTAAGAGACGCGTGTAACGGTTCCCACGAATTTATTGAAAGTATGCAAAGGGAGATGCACGGACCACCACGCATTCCAGCGGTTATTTTCACAAAGGCACTGTTAGTTCGCTGATAAAACGTAAAAACAAATGGTTGGTGTCTAAATCATTGTTTTCTTGCTTTTTTTAAGCAAATTCCTTGTCGCATAAACAAACTATGTATTACACACACGCGGGCGCACACACACAATCACGCAGCATTATGTATCTCATATAAAATAAATAAGCACACTATCAGTGTGTATATATATATATCTCACTCACACACACACACACACACACACACACACACACACACACACACACACACACACACACACACACACACACACACACAGACTTCAACTTCTTTATTGAGCTAACCCTTTTGTGTGTTTCAAGGGGAAATTATACATAAAACAACATCAACAATATTTATAATAAGATTACAGACATTTCCACCTGCCTATAATAATGTTCATTTCTGTTTTTAAGTACTTGATACAAATATCTAGAAATTCGTTGGTGGTTGCTTCACAGTTATCTAGGGAGACTCGCGTGACTCCATCTGTGACCTGAGCGTTTGGTCTTGTAGACTTGAACACATCAACTTTCGTTCTGTAACTGTCATAGGCAGGACAATCAAACAACACGTACTCGTCATCTTCAACCTTCATGCTTGCATCGGGACAAATCAACTGGCTCGGTGATGCACCATTTTTGTAGCAATATTGGTGCACATTGGTGGGCGATATTCCAAATCGAAACTTAATAACTTCCTCTCTGAAGTAATGTATTCTTAATGTGTTTAAATATCCCTCAGGCTGTAATAGCTCTTAAAACTAGAATACAGTTCAAATATTTCACTTGTGCATACATCATTGTGCCAGTTTTGTTGGAATCAATCTACGAGTCTTTATCTTAAGGTTCTCAAAAAACATTTTTTTTACTACTGATACTTTGTTGGAGCCATACATATCCAAAACCGTTAACACAGAGAAGTTTTTTCACAAAGAAATCCCAAGTATATTTACCGTTTTCCTGTTGATAAAATAACACTATGTCAGATTGTATGGGAATCTCGTGTCATCCAAATAAATACGACGAAGTCACTACTTTGTACATCTTACTTTTGTTGTTACCAATAATAGATACCGTCCCAGATCGCCATAGATCATTCTGTTTGGTGTTTGGAGACCCACATTTAAAAAAAAGTTTTTACAACTGAGCATATTTACTTTTTCGACAGCCTCATACCTTTGAAAACCGCAGATTTCTGAACCGTAAGTATCGGTACAATCTGAGAATCGAACATTTAAACATAAGTTTCATCGTCCATCTCCTATTTTCCACAAGCATTTTAACAGCTGGCAGACTTTGATTTTGGTCTTAGCTGCAAGACCCTCAACAGCGTGGGAGAGGGAGAGATTAGTTTTGAAACAGAGACCTAGATACTTAAACATGTTAACAACCTCTATCCTTTCTTCACCATAATACCATGACTCCTTTGACACTAAAAAGCTGTTTTGATACCTCTGCATTTCTTTCCTTTACTGTTGCTCTGCTCGTCCTTCCATAAGTAACCTATGGGCAAAGCTTTTTTTCATCAGCAATCGAAATTATTTGAAGAAAACTTTAAATTAACCAGAGAATAAATGGTGCGAAACAATTCTAAACGGTTGCAGGAAGTGGACCGTAGGGTAGACAGCTCTGTCACCTTGATAGTACCATCTGACATCAACCTTACTATTAGTATCATTTGTGTTGCATGGTGCAAATGGGGCTCCTTTCTTGCTTCTTGACTTGATTGTTCTTTACACTCCAGGCATAAAAAACACCAAATGGAATCTATTTCTAACGACTTTAACCATTTCGCGAATGCTTTTCTGTGATTGCTTCTAGGGCTGTACAGTAATGAAGACGTATAATGTTTTGGCGAAACATTCTACAAAATAAAAAAGCTTCTTTTTCCTCTTGACCGAGAAACGGGTTTCGCTCTTAAAGGGGTGGAAATGAAAATTGGTATACGGCACGTCGTGAGATTTAGAAAGGGTATCGGGAAGTTACCGGAAATAGTGACAGGAAGAAAGCAGGTGCTTCTGCGAGTACCCGAACCGCACGACGTAGGTACCCGGAATTGCAAATGCCCCACTCATGAGCAGGTACTCTCATAAGCACCCGTCCCGAACACGCGCACAAGTAAAGCTACGGTAAGGAGCCCTGGCAGCACTGGGGTATCACTATCGATTACAGTTTGACCACCTTGCTTCCTTGTTTCCCCCCCCCCCAGTCTGTCGCCAACTATTCACGGAAGCTGTCCCTTCAAGACACGAGCGTTAAACGACCTCCCCTGCCTCCCCCTTTGCATCATTCTGGCATGGGTGTCCCGACAAAATAGAAAAAAAGAAGAAGAAAAAAAAAGAAAGATGAAGATGAAGTTTGCAGTTTCTTTGACACGTACAGATGTTACTTGACGACAGAGAAGAAGGGTAAGGTAAAGTGTCATAGAGAAGGGGAGGGAATACCATTCGCTAATAAAGCCCAGTCTTGAAGCACTCAGGGAGAGGAAAGTTGGTGGGGGGGGGAGGCGGGTGAAGAAAGAGGTGGGGGTCAGGGTGGAGGATCAAACGGTCAACAACTGGTGACGTCAGATGATTGACTTTAACGAAGCTTAGTCTCAAAGCAGTTTATTTTGAAGGGACTTGATAGCAAAGAATGGTCGCTGTCACTCTGCCCATTAACGAGTCTCGCCAATGTATTTTTATAATTTAAATTATGTGTTTACAGAGCGCGGCTTGAAGGTTTCCCACTGACAGGGAAAAAAAATGTCTTCGCAGGCTTTTCAAATTACATTGTTTCTCTTCGTAAGATATGAGCGTACGAGGGTAAACATATTGTAGTAAAAGTCGTAACTGGTTAGTATTTTACAATATAGAGGTCACTGGTGTCTGAGTTATCCCCACAGTCTTAAACTGATTCTAGCTTTGACGCCTTTTTGATGGTTGACAAACAAATAGAATTGTGTAGACCTGGGTTTATACAAAATTATCTCACTTCCGCTTATGGTGTTCTTAACACCATTGATTGAGCTGCATGCGTGGTATTTTCTTGCACACATATTATTCTTGTTCGCAACCCAGGATGGAGTTAATAATAATAATAATAATAATAAATGCGTGATTTGTATAGAGCATACTCACGCCCGTGAGGAGTTTTTCTTGCGATTTCTTTGATCAGACAGATTCCCTTCCTGCTCGTCTTGTTTCCTAACAGTGGACACGAAAGTGAGCATTCAGTTAACATATTACGTAACATTAACTATTCATTGCGCATTCGATGGAAGGGTGAGATGAACTGGTGTGAGCTCCGAAACAATTCCGACAATCGTTATTTATTTTCAAGGTGATAGGAAACAGATAACTTCGCCAAAAGTCTGGTTAAGTTTCACATGATAGTGATGTTAAAAACTCTGGCAAACCTGGCCAAATGTTTGTCCTTTTGGGCGTAGAACAAAGTAAACATACAGACACATACTAACATACAGACGAGGTCTGTCTCAACCTACAATCCTCGACATGTAGAACATAAACACTTAAGCCTCTTCGCCACCAAATTTGTTCTTCCCCCCCTACCCCTACTTCCTCTTCAACAGATTAAAATCTCGGAGACTTTTGTAGGAGCTTTTGCCACTCTTCTGATAAACAAGGAGGATATAATATTCATGTGCAAGAATAAAACCCCAGAGATTGATTATGTTAAAAGTCGCCGGCACCCAGCGGTACATAATGCATTTCTATTTATAGTAATCGACAGATGTACTATAAGCGTTTATCTACAAGTTGCGCAGGTGCAAAAATAAAAAAGGTGAGGAAATGTGAGTGCTGAACGTAATAAGGAGCAGCGGGAGCTGAAATCATGGAGTTCGTCCAGAATTACTAGTACCTCTGGCACTGCCTCGCGACCTGCGATGCTGTGACGTAAAAGCGGGCGTGTTTGAGTGCGAAGTGTACAAAGTTGTAAAGGTGTCGAGGGTAATTTCCATTCGCTCACTTCCTCCCGAGCCACTTTGCATCAAAGGCTGACGCTAGTGTCGATGAGCTGGATTTTTCTTTATGTAGGCAACACATGAAGGCCATGTAGTGCGCGCGCAGGCACGCTCGCAAACACGCTCGCACGTACTTCTGTTACTGTCAACTGACAGCACATTAAAGGTGTTAGAAGAAAAGAAAGGAGAAATGAATACAATAAAAACAAAAAAATAATGAAAGAAACAAAAAATGAGTGGGTGAAAGAAAGAAAGAAAGAAAGAAAGAAAGAAAGAAAGAAAGAAAGAAAGAAAGAAAGAAAGAAAGAAAGAAAGAAAGAACAACGGGGTGTGAGTAGAGTAGTAATGTAGCAGGTAAGGAATATAGAAAGACTGAATTAAAAAAGGAAAAATAAAAGAGAAGTGAAAGAAAGAAAAGAAAACATAAAGAATGTACGAATGCAAGAAAAAAAATTAATGAGTGAAAGAAAGAACGGATGGAAGGAAGAAGGCAAACAGGGAGCGGACAGAAAGGATGAATGAACGGAAAAAAGTAACAAACATGTTTATTTGCTCGCTTAATTGCATGATTGCAGGCAGAATGAATTACGGATCCCAGTTTTGTGGGCGCTCACCCACGATGATGGCATGGTCCTCTGTGTGTTGGTGCATGTGTGTGTCTGTGTGTGTGTCTGTTCGCGCGCGCGTACGTACGTTCGTACGTTGCTTTGTGTGTGTAATTGTTCGTTTTGGTGGAAAGAATTCATTTGGGCAGAATAACAGTTACAGAAAACTCATAAAATGTGAATGGAACGTCCAGTTCATTTTGTCTCAAAGCAATAAATAAAGCCCGCGGGCAGTGGCACGTATGGCAGAACAGCAAACCCTCCTCTATCCTACGGCCTCCCCCATCATGATTCATTGATAAAACGAAGATATTGCTACGGCTCCACTACAAATATAATACTCCCTCTGCTCAATGCAGAGAGACTGAATGGAAAACAAATGGACTGAGATGGAGTAATATCTGTGTGTGTGTGTGTGTGTGTGTGTCGTACGTGTGTGCCTGTGCACATGAGAATGCATGACAGGATACAGGGAGGGATGGGAGTGGCCCGACCACTGGTCACGTGACGTGGCCTGGTGAATGAGGCTACAGCATTCATCGGCCATCAGGTCAGTTCCCCTGCTCGCCATGTATGGAATGACCTTTCTGTACTTCGCGGCCAGTCAGCGAGAAGGAGTGAGTCATGAATGGATATCGAACGGCTCTCCGGGGGCATGCGCGCACGTGCGCAGCGACACACGCTAGCCATTGTGTCAGCAATAAACAGTTTTTTGTTCCTCCCAGCCGTCGCGAGGAGTGTATGTGTGTGTGTGTGTGTGTGTGTGCATCTGTGCGTTGCGCGCGAGGGAATGCGAAATGTGAAGCTGAGATAAAATTGAAGTGCGCAGTGCATGACGGATGACAAGTGCGCAGTGCATGACGGATGACAAGTGCGCAGTGCATGACGGATGACAATGCCTATGAAAGACGCACGGCAGACGTGACCTTTTGACCTCAATGATTGTAAGTAGCCTGCGGGTTTCGTAGCTATAGCCAGTCCCCATGATGCAGCGTATGCAGTGCGAGATCACCGTTAAATGGTAGCACAGAAATAATTAATGAATCCTGCCGTTTGTTTTCACTTGATTGCTGTGAGAAACACTACTGGGTGATAGCCGAGCTCTCGGTCAGATGGTGAATGTTTGTTTTCTTGTTTTCTCTTGCAGGGAATGTCAAAAGAAGCTCAGTGATATCAGAGCCTACTGTTAAAGGTTCTCACGAAAAAAAAAGTGTAATTACTGAAACAGAAGTCTTTCGCTCTCATCTCTCTCTCTCTCTTGTGTGTGTGTGTGTGCGCGCGTGCATATCAGTCTCTTGTCTTCCCGACCCCTTCTTAAACTAAACGTACCATATATTTATTGATGGTTCTTTTTCTTTTTCTTTTTAAACGAGATAAATTTTTCATAAATCTTTGTAGAATTTTTGTTCAGCTCCAAACTAACGTTTTCCAAAATAGCCAGCTGTTTTTGTGTAAATATTAGGAATTATCTATTTTTTTGGAAATTGCATTAATGTGCCTTTTACTTTTCTAAGCATGATGGAACATTACTAATAAGTATGTTCATAATAACCTCTTATTCTTAATAATCAGTTAATAATCTTGACATTTTCGTACGAGTTATTTAAACTTGTTTAGTTTAGACACTTACATTTAGTTGATCTTTTTCTCTGACTTTTCACAAATCAAGCACTGACCACCACCAATAATAATAATAATAATAATAATAATAATAATAATAATAATAATAATAATGTGCTTCACATTTCCCTAAATAGAAGGGAACAGTGCACTTTAACATGGTGCAGACCAACAGATACACTTAAGCTTACAACGCACAGTCATATATAATTAACAATTCACTTATAGCAACACAACAATTCATTTAAAGATCAGAAACTGGGATCCCGTGTTCTCGTTCTCTTTTATAGTCGTATTCCCTGTTGCTCTGTTGTCACACAGCAGCGATCTGTGCAGTTTGTCTGAGTGATGATCTTGGGGCCGACACCCTCTGCTTGAGACTAAGCTGCATGCACCAGCGCTTGTTTAGTATCCTTCTTTTGTTAAAAGTTTTGAAACTCTTTTTTTTCTGTCAAAATCTGGGTTGTTGACAAGTAGTGAGCAAACCTTGCGGTCCTGCTTAGTTCGACCTTCACCCAATCGATCGATTAGTGGAGCACGTGGTGCACGATGCTGACAGCGTTTCGTAGCCCCTCGCTTCTCTTGTGGAAGAATGTCCCTGACGTCACAAGTGTGAAGCCTGCCTTGTGAAAGAGCAGCTGTCCGCACAAACTCTCGCACAATCCTCGTGACTGAGCGGTGGCCACATTCTGCCCTTCACTTGTTTCAACGAAAAGCTTTGCCTTTCCCACAGTCGTTTCCCATGCTGTCCAGAGCGAGGAATAAATTCTAGAAAAAAATTGTTGTTTTCTTGCTGGTGGTATTCGCAGAAACAAGCCCTTTGCTTCACATTTTTTTCTTCCTCACCTTGATACTAAATTTCGTTCTGAAGATTTATATGGGTGTATTTGGTGTGGTCCGTCATGAAATTTATCTATCCTCTGCTTCCTTTTTTGAGGAAGACGATGCGGTTTGTCTATGATGTTTGCACAAAGGAAAACACCTAAACTACCTGCTGTATTCTCCACCCTTCGTTTGCCATGTTTTAATGATAAATTGCACCCTTCATCGCGCAGGTGCACCTCACATTTTAAACCGTTTTCTCCCCCAGAAAGCTCATCGCGAAGACAGGTAAGTGTAAACAACTTTTCTCGCGTTTAAAATGCTGTCAGAACATCGCTCAGTGATTTGCGCAGTGGAGATATCAGTAGCGGAGGGCAACCGCTGATCTACCGTACAGAGCTTGCCTGCGTGTTGTAATACAACCAGGACCACCTCTTACAACTCGTCATATAAACCATTATGCAACAAGGACATATTAGCACCGATCTCCTCAGTTTTGAAATAGAACGTCTTAATTTTTTTTTCAGGTAAACAAAAAGCAATGCAATGTTAAGATTTTATGAAAAATACGAAAGTACATTTCCAGGAGATTCAAAATACTGAGATAGCATTGCTTTACGAGAACTCATATGGCGGCTTGTCTACTCCAAGGAGAGTTAGCCAGGGTTTTATCCATTAGTTTTAGTTCAGTGACGAGAGTTCACAGGACGCTGTGATATTTGACTTCTAAGCAAAACAACTTTCCACCACGGTAAATTTTATACAAAAGCTATGGCTATGTATGTAATGCCTTACTCCTTTGTATCAGTATTTTCCACTTATAACATACTCTCCTATTCAAGTTACAGTCGTCGGATTGGTATATTCAAGAACAACTGAAACTGAAGGAATAGTTCCTTTTTGCATCTTCGAGGGAAAGATCGTCTTCTCGTTTTAGGCAATCAAGTATCTAACAATCGTTTAAAGACTATGGTCGATAATTTTGGTGCTTCGTGCGATCGGGAAAATAAGTACACGTTAGTATTATGATATCAGACATGTGACACAAATAAAATGCTAGGTTTTGTGCATAGTGGATATCATTAACTGTGATGACAAATCACGTAAATGTCAAAAACATAATAAAATATAATAAGGTACACATGTATTTTGAGGGGGTAGTGTATAGACTCCATGACATTCATAAGAAAACCAGTAAATTGGGGTAGCATTAGGGATAGGTTTTAGGTTCGGATTCCACTCCTTACATGAACTTATTAACATAGCTACTTCGCCACCCATAATCCCATTTCCGGGTTTCCTGTTGCAAGTCGTACACACCTCCCACAGCAGATTTGTACCAAAATAAAGCAAGCCTGATAGCTTCTTGAAGCCTGAGAACTTTGCTGAAGTGAATTTACGTGGCATGCATGTCTGAAATAAGCACATATATAATACATCAGACAAAAAAATCTGCATCCAGTCTGCTGCAAATTACTCTCACTTTAAAATAGCATAGTTTACCGTAATTTTAGCATTAAAGTTACCTCCTAATTCATCGGAGAATTTATGAAAAACGTCCGAGCCTTAGAAAAAAAAAAAAACCCTCTTCATGCTTAAAGTTAGAAGTTCTGACTCCGCTGCTGTAGCGCACGGTTTTCTTGCCAGTAACTTAATCCTTTTTTTCATAACGAGACTTAAAAATAAACAAGTCAGTATGTTCACTGACTTCTGTGTCTCAAAGTATATGCAGCTTTATGCACGTATCAACTTGTATGTCGGGAAGAAGAAAAGTAACTCAAAACAAAGTTTGCTATAGGGCAGTATTATTGGTTCGTAGTGTTGCGGATATGAGTACTTCAAATAAACATACGCAGTAAGAAATACTGGGTAGTGCTATGCAAATTAGTCCATCTGTCGTCTGCTCCAGTCAGTTCAAAGTCCACATAGCCCTACCCCAAATCCTAACCTCAACACTATATCATAACCTTTAACCCCATTTCATTCGTTTTTATGGCGGCGCCCAGTATTGTCTACTGCGCATGTTGCTTGAGGTATACATGCAGCTTCCCCACGGGGAGCAAAACTTGCTTTCCACCCTATAATAAAGTTGTGTCTCAACTCCGATCACCAGTGACAGTGTTTAGAGATACTCCCTTGCCGTTCCCTGCACAGGGAATCTCGACCTCGTGCAACCGTAAGCACTTCCGAAATAGTAGGACCAATAAACACGCGGGTATACACAGCACACTGCCTCCTCCCCCAACCCTACATGTACAAGAATGTAAGTAGAACATTTGTTATTGCTAGTTGCAAGACTCCTGGAAGTCCCAAAGGTCCTTTTCTAAACCAGAATATGTCAAAAGGGCTACACGTAAGCTTAATCTGTAATTTGTAGTAAATTATTAGGCTACATTCTAGAACACAGACAATGGTGTTAGACGGCTTATTTATAACTGTTGACTAGTAACGTTCCTCTGATCGCAGTGGCGCTAAGAATGAATTATATAAAAGCGCTAGAGCTAGAGATAAGAGGACCTGAAGTGAACAGGATGCAGAAAACACAAAATGAAGAAGTCGTGGGCGCATTGGACACCTTTCTTTTGTCCTTTTATTTTGAAAAATAAAGGTATAAAAGGTAGAGATTAGAAGAATTTGCTTTTGAAAGACTGATGTGTGTAGACTATATGTAAACTTTCCTTAAAAAGATTTCTTGATCCGATCTCAATTCATCTCCGGATGTTCCTGTATCAGTCAGTTTATTAACTGTTTTGTTGCTCCAATGCAGGCCGTGCAATGCTACGCATGTATGTGAAAAAAATGCAATTTTCGTGCAGACCTTTGGCACGCTGTAAACGGGAGGAGGCGTGACGAAACACAAAGAAAGAGGTCAGGACTCGGGCAGCTGCAGCTATCGCCATTTGGCACGCCCGCAAAACGGATGGCTTAAAAGGGTGGGAAATGAGGGGGAGTGTGTGTGTGCGTGTGTGTGTGTTGGGGGGGGGGAATTAGCGCGTAGCTTGGGCGATAGTATTGCCTGGTAGCCTTTTACAACATGGTGTCTCACTGCGGTAAATATTACCGGTCGTCATAAAGTTATTTTAAGCGTTTTGTGTAGGTGTAGGCGAAAGAGTGTTTTGTGTGTGTGTGTGTGTGTGAGAGAGAGAGAGAGAGAGTGTGTGTGTGCATGATTGTACGCGCGCGCAGGCAAACAGATGGAAGCTCAAATTGCATGTTCCTGTGTCGCTGAAGAGCATTGCATAGTTCACATCATGAAATGTAACTTGTCCCCACTCTCTGCTTTGGCATGTACCTTGTCACCTAGTCCTGTGCCCGTGCAATGTTATCATTCCGCATCGCCCATTTACCACCAACAATTAAAACTCAATGCCCGGCGCGCGCTTCTACGAACACTACCGCAACCAGACCACGTGATGACGTCTAATTAATTTGCGGCTGCCTAAAAAAAAGAAAAAAGGGGGCCGTGAGAGTTCTTCACTCGAGAAACTGTTTTACGCCCCATTCCGTATGACCACTAAACCAAGTCAATAATTCCATCACTCATTCGCGCTCATTCATCACTCATCGTTCCATTCATCGCCAAAAGGAGACTGGAATACGAGAGCGCAGCTCCACCCAATGCACACACACACACACATAGTTCTGCATCATTTCGTCCAATGGCTGCAGCCTCTGGGACTCCGGGAAGGCCCCGTTCAATTTGGTGCCATGCGCACGTGTTTCTGCTAAAGAGAGAATAGGCCCGGTGCCTTCTCTTGCTTCTAAATGGAGTACACTGTCATATTTTTCAGGTATTGTGGACGTCCCCAGAACATTTATTTATATATATCTGAGATATTCTATTTTGGGGTCTTGTATGAGCTAGCGGGTATATTCCTGGATACATATTCCTGTGTTTTAATATGGTGTGTGTATATTTATGTGTAGAGTTCTTTATGTTTAAGTCGATTTTAACTGCAATATTTTCACAGTTCTGTATTGTGGTATACTGACTGATAGACGCTCACATCCGTTCTGAAAGTATGCTCTTGAGCATTAAAGAAATCAATTTCTCTTGCAAAAGAATGAAAGAAGTACAAGAGTTACATTAATGGGCTGAGGATATGAAAAGGAACCGACATGGATAGAGGAAGAGACCAACGAAAGAGAATGAGAGAAGATAATTAAAAAAAAGGAAGGCTAGAGAGAAGAAAAGGATAGTGGAAACAACATAGATAAGATAGTTAATATGACATCCTTTCAGACAGACAGACAGACAGACAGACAGACAGACAGACAGACAGACAGACAGACAGACAGGTTTTGTCTGAGATCTTTCGTGTACATCCTGCGCCAACTATCTTACACAGTCATCTATCTACCAACCCCTGCTGTGCCTTCTGCCTTTTTCAACTCACACACACACACACACACACACACACACACACGCACGCACGCACGCACGCACGCACGAGCACACAATTTTGACTTTCTAACAGTTTTCTCCATACTCCAAGTCTCTGCATTTTTTCCTGCTACACGCGGATATCGATCTACATCCCAATGGGCGACCGCAATTCTGAACAGTATGAATAACCAAAAGGGTGAGGCACTTTCCTTCTACATCGCCTGAAACACGGGAAGCCCACTATCGTGCTTTTCACTGTAACTGAAACATATGGCAACACAACCCTGCTGCTTCCTGCCCACTAAAAACACTTCAGCTGAGGTCGGTCTGCAAGTAATTATATAAACAGCCGATTGTCTCTTTCTGTTTCACTCACCCAGCACTTTATTGTAGCATTCTTTGCCGTGTCAGTGAATTCGTGCGCGTGCGTTCGTGCGTGTGTGCGTTTGCAATCCAAGGTTTACATGAAACTTTGAAAAGCGATGAAACAAATGAAAAAAATGAGAAAAGACTGACGGCACTGGATGCGCACCCTGATCAGAGGAGACCCTCGGAGTCATCAGCCCCACCTAACTTGCATCGGTTGACCTGGACACACAACTCCTGTCAAACTGCTTACGCCACAAGGTCTATTGCCTCCCCTGATGACGTGCTCTGGAGGAGACGGGGTGGTGAACGGACAATTTAATTGACCTTTTTCCTTCCTGTTCGGTCATGCGTGCCATCAACTTTCCCTCACTAAATCGCATCGGCACTCACTGCAGGGGCGAGTCGTCGTCCAAGAATGAATTGTGTGTGTGTGTGTGTGTGTGTGTGTGTGTGTGTGTGTGTGTTGAGGAGAGCGGTTGCTTTTCCTTGACGAAATGCCTAACGTTTGTCAATGACAGTCGCCAAGTCGCCTCTTTCTGTCGCATCTTCTCGCAGAAGACGCAGCGTTGCCTAGCAACGTATTTCGTGGTCGCGGACAAAAAAGCGTACGAGGGACAGTTTGCCTGGAAGCGCAGCATGCCCTGTGGTTGCCAAGCGAAAACACACAGTCTCTCACGCACTCGCGCGCGCACGCACACACACTCAAAAGCACACACAGGGCTTAGCGGAGACACTGCCGACAGTGTTTTGTCTTGACCTGTCCCCACAGGCGCGAAAACAAAGACACATTTGTCTCAGATACACAGAACCATGTCAAGTTTCTGACTCGCGAGGCGCTAATTTCTTGGGGCACTCCTCTTTTCCCTGTCCTTCAGTCAGGGGTGGAACGACATGAACTTATACACTCTACGTTAATATATGAAATATTTAGCCGAGCAAGGAGAATTTCAACTGTTTGCTTATCCTTAATCACGGCTTAATGCTTAGTTGTTGTTATCAGTGGTGGTTTAGTGTAGCTTATGCTCCAGAGACTAAAGTTATCGTCGCCATGATGCGACCTTGTTTATCGTCATTCTGATATCACGCTGACGTCGTATCCCTGGAAATTCCATGCGAAAAGGGTCTTGTGAGAGGAAAAGCTATTGAAGGTCCAGTGTAGTGCAATATTTTTCTAGTTCCTGGGTAACACTTAGTGCAAGACACTATTTTCCAAACTACCGGATGAATAACCCGTTCCGTTCTCGAGGTAGAAGCTTACAAGCATCATTATGCATAGAAACAAAATGTCTGACGCCATGTTTGTACTCGGAAATGCCTAATTGACATATGATTCCAGCTCTCCCTTGTACAATCTCTGTGCCTGATGATGTTTGTATCTCGACAACGTAAGAAGAGTGTTCCCCCAGAGCTTGGGAAATATATAGTATCTTCAACTAAGCTTTACCCAGGCTTAGAAAAACAGGCTCCAGTAACCCTTTAATCTTTTAAGTATAAAGCAGGAACCATATGGTCCTGGACTAAAAAACATAAATTTCATTTTTTATTATACCATCCGCTGTCGCTATGTGAACTAAAAAATACAATTGTGCTTTGAAAATGTCTATACATACCTGTGTCTATCGAACATAAACTTTCATTTTCACTTTTCTTTTTGAACAGACTTTAAAGCCATTTGTTTTTCTCCGCTCTCTCTCTCTCTCTCTCTCCGTGTGTGTGTGTGTGTGTGTGTGTGTGTGTGTGTGTGTGTGTGTGCGTGCGTGCGTGCCCGAGTGCGTGTAAGTGTTTGTGGGAGTGAATAATAGGAAATGAGCACGCTTTATATGCGTGTGATTGTGCCTTGTGGCACTTATCTTGGTTGCCTAGCGACAGCAACGGCTGGTTGAGTTTGATACAACCCGTAGATATGTGTACACACACACACACACCTAGCTGGGACGTGAGACACCTGCACGCGGCGGTCCTATAGCCTCACTTCTCTAGACAACAGCCTTGACCCGTGCCCCTTGAATATGACAAGCACACACATTAGCCCGTCCATTAAAGATAACCAAACTTTGAACCCATCACCATCTACTGTAAACGGCGGAAAAAGAAGACGAAGATCTAGGGGTATACCTTTCCATCCATTTCATTACTATTAGTAAATGATCTTTTGATGCTCTCTGGCCAATATATGGACTTTAAAGAAGGGACAAGTGAAGTCTACGCAACTATTGACATTGAACAGAATATTCGTTGGAAAGAAGAAATAATTTATTTACCGATGATGAGTATGCTAAGTGTTGTTCCTGTGGAACGTTGCCTGAGAAACTTGTTTAGGTTATGTTTTGCGACGAGAGCTTTTGTCTAAGTATTAAATTCTCTACTGTCTCCACGCCAAAGGATGACAAATAAACACGTGTATGTAAATGCTGGCATCGCTTAAACAGCAGTTATGTACGTGAGTCTTCCTCTCTCCCACCAACACACCTCCCAATAATCACGGCCTAAACAAAGCCAAAACACTACCAATGTCGAACTTCTGAGATTCGCACTGAATCTTAAGATGTTTCATCTTTCACATCCCGCACTTTCCTCTCAGATTGTATATGGATCTGCCGTATATCTTGGCAGGTTGAAGCCATTGTAAATTATGTCAAAAAGCCTGTGCTGTGTTCAGCTGTCAACGTGAAGTAGTTCACCCAGGACTTGTTTACGCGCACTCGCGCTCCGCGCGCGAGGAGCAGACGATACAAAGGGAGAGCACGCTAGAGACTGGGGAGGTGGGAGGGGAGTTAAGAAGGTGAAGCCCTCTTCGCGCAGACGATGCGAACTTGAAAGAGCGCGCGGCCAAACACACACAGTGCACTGGTAGGCAGGAGGCAGCAAGCTCGCTAGTGAAGCAGTCATCGTTGACGCGATGTGATCGAAGGCAACATCTCGTTTTACATCGAGTTTTTTTTTTGTGTGTCAGGCGGCAGTCTCGCTGGCTCGGACACACGACGTGGGTTTCCAACATGTACGAGCTATAGCGGTGGTGTGGTATTAACAAGACGACCGCATGTTCTTGTCTTCGGCTTTGCTGGAGCCCCCGCGACAGTTTGGGGTCAGGAATATAGCTAGAACCCCGTGAGATCACGCCAGTTGTCGGCAGAATGCAACAGGCAAGAGGGGACTCTTGATGGATCCTTACTGGATGGCTAGCATGCTACTTATGTCATGGGGTAAGTCGCGACTTGAAATAACGATCTGCTAGGGTCAGATTTAAGAGCGACCGAACTGTCGAATTAGTACTATTGTAGTGTCCTCTGATTTTTTTTTTTTTTATCTATACAGGTATGGTTATGTGCGATCGATCGGGTAACCAAATCTAACCGAAAATTCAAGTCAGCTATAGGTTTACGGTGTAGACAAATATGTTACTCAAAGGAACACTTTTCATTTAAGTGTGTTCTCTCTCTTAAATGTGTGGGTGTGTGTGTCACGATTAATATGACATACATAAGACATACAAGCACACAAGACAGGGCAACGCTTCTGCATCGCTGAATTCAAAAGTCTATAAATAACGGGCTGCATGGCGCCTTGATCGGCGTTGAGAACACGGGGGATTGGTAGCTTACAAACTCTTCAGTCTTCTGAGTCATCGGCTGTGTGAACAAAACTAGGTTTGAACTGGCCGCATTCAATGTCTGTGTGTACCGCCGCACCTTACACTTGATGGCATGGGCTTGGTAACTGGGGTTCGTTGCAACATACACTATGTTGAGCCCCACCCACCTAAAAAAAATATCCCCAACACAAAACCAAAGTACTAAAACATGAAATAACATTGCTACACTGTTGTTCAGTTACAGTTAACCAGTTAATTCATGTGGGTTCAGATTTATTTGTTGCAGGCATGTTGGTTAGGATGGGAAGAAAAGTATAGCTAATTATAATACCAAACCCTCATAAACCCAATTACAGACTATAGCTTTGATATAGCTTATAGAAGAGCCTTAAGTGCTCTCAAGGAGTCACCAAAAGGCAGATCATATTAGCTTTGACAGTCATATATAACCCATTCTGCCTGAATTTGTCTTTAGTAACTCAGGTTTCTGCATGCTTAATTTTTAATCTTTTTCGAATTGAATTGATAGCCCAAATAATGATTGTTACTGCAGAATTTCTTTAGATATGTTCATCTGTAGCTATATTAAAGAATAACATTGTAATTTTTTTAAACTGAAAATGTCAGGTTAAAGAGTTCACACTTAAAATAAGAACTACAGGCCTCAGTATCTTCCATTTAGTGTTAACAGTAATTTGTCAACGTAATGAAAAAAACATCATATTTCACTGGATGATAAGTTTAAAAAAAAACTAAGGCAGAGAGCCCCATAACCAACTGGCTATAGTGGTCTTGAACTTGTGGTTTCTCATGTCCAAGATGTGCCATGTGGAAGGCAGAAACTACCCTTTCTTTTCACTGCCTTTTCCTTACTTGATAAATCAAGTACTCATTTTTCTTGGACAGCTACTGGGTGGGAAGACTGTTAGGGTTGGTTTTTGCCATATGGTCATTAAGTTCTGCAACAAAACACCTTTTTAGTTGTGAAGTTGTGTACATGTACTACCCGCCAGACTTCTGTACCTCTTTCTGTTCTGATAATCAGTCTTTAAAACTACAAAACTGAGAAAAAATAAATTTTGAGAATTCCAGGTACATGCTTGCTTATTTAACGGACAGTAAATGTTGTACAGTAATTATCTGTTTATGCATACTGTAAGCTAATATCTTTTCTTGTCTATTTGTATACATTTGTCTACTTGTCTGCACAAAAGCCACTTGCCTGTACAATAATCAGCACACAAAAACAGAATTATTTGAGTAGCTTAAAGATGAACTTACTGCTGTGTTTCTTAAACTAGTTCCCCAGCATAATTTTGTTGTTGTTGTTGTTGTTAACGGGCATTGAGCTTACAAATAGGCATATCAAACAGAAGCTGGAAAGGGGGTCTTCATCATCAGCACTTGCAAAGTGCACATTTTTCTTGATAGATGATGTCATGAAAAAAATTGTAAATGGAGTCAGCTTGTAAACAAATATATTTTGTAAAGCCGCTGAGGTAGACTTGATTTTTCTATGCTAGAAATCATTAAAAGTTAATTGCTGTTAACTTTTCTAGGGTTAATAATGTCTGATGCTTGAATTTTTTCGTAAGGTTTGTTTACACCAAGCATAACCAGGACCGATTTGAGCTGAGTTAAACATGAGAATGGGTTAACTAATTTTACAAAAATTGTTTAAGACTAAATATCACTCAAATTATTTTTTTTAAAGAAAAGCTTAAGTTTGTCCTACGTATAACTATAACAAACAATATAACAAGCTATTTTTAAATCTTCCAGGATGATGTTCACAAAGAAACTGCTTGCTATACAGAAATGCTATCAATACTTTAGTTGCAATGCCAGGTGTGACACAAAAATTATGTTTGTTATTAACTATGTGAGGAATAATGAGAAATAAATGTGGGAGAATATGTTGAGATAAAAATAAAGGCTCATATCTTTTGCAAATTTTTAAAAGTCACTGGCTGTGCCTTTTTCTCCCTTCTCTACTATCCCCCCTCTACTGTTTTAAATGCTTTTCACTACTGTTTTCTCCATTTCCTTATTATCTATTTAACGCCCACATCCAAAGTCCCCCGAACTCCTCTGCTCTCTCTCTCTGGACTCCACAGCCGGTTTTTTTTTCTCCTTAATATCATTCACCTCATACAAGTATATCCTAGCCTCTTTCTCCTCACCTCCACTCCTTGCACTATGAAAGGGCCCATGAATGTGCTGACCTGTAAAGAACTGATAAGTTTTCTTTTTATTATTTGGGCCTAGCTGGGGGTAGCAGATGCGTGAGTAGGAGGAGTCGACAGAAATAGCATCTTCTTCCAGTCTGCTCCCAATAAATCAGGGGGATGTGTGCTATACTGCAGCGCCAAGCCAGGGTCTGCACTGATGATGCAACATGCTGGGGGTGGTTTAGTTTAGGGGATGGGTGGGAAGGGGAAGCAGATGCTTCCGAGGCAAAAGTCAACATCCCAACACCCAGGTAGAATTGTTTCCGTAGTCTCCCTTGCCCAAAACTTCCTAAATATGAAGTAGGAGTTACACTTGTTGGCAAAGTTTTGTTGGGGAAACTGCATACTGTCGGATGGAGTCTAGTGGAGTGTTATGTGACTACACTTTAAGCTCACATGACCTTTGCGGTCAAGGGTGTGTTTAAGAAGAAAAACCATTCCCCATCCATCCCAGCTCGCAGATAAATAATCATTTTGGATGAATCGTTAAAATATTTAGCTTAGTAACTGAAGTCATCGCAGAAAGTGAATTTTTTAATCTCCCAGCAGAAAGATGAAGTCTCTAAAAATGAAACTTGACCATTGGCAAGACAAATATTTCCTTCATATCTGTTTTATACAGAGGACTTAGTACAGATAACTTTTAGTGTGTGTGTGCACAGATTAATACAAGCATTGCAAATATTGACATATATAATGTCAATCACACATGGATAGCGCATGGTTGAATAAAAGGGAAAACAACGAATGAAAGCAATAAGAAAAATAAACATGACTGGGTGAGGAATAATAAACAAAATGGAGAGAAAATATAGTGTTAGGTACTTTCAAATGCCTCTTAACTATTCATGTCGCATGGCATGTGCGACATTTATAGCAGTCCTTTTGGGCGAATTACTTCTGGCCTTTTCCTTCTTGACCATGTGGTCACTGAGGTCAATGTATCTGAAGGAAGCAGGTGTAAAACAAAAAACTTGTTTAGATTGTTTACAATGTTTGTACTGATGCAGAATAAGTAAAGCTACATTTTTCTCGATGCATTGTGTTATTGGTTTTTATGTGTCTGTTTTTACACGTCTTGCAAATCGCAAAACAAGGATTTTTTTTTCATTTAGTCTGAAGATGGAGTGAGAAAAAGCACAGTAAAATGGCAGCTGATGACAAAGTAGGCTTATGGATGCTACCATTTCAAGAAGGCTTTGCCCTGGCCCAGACAAGTCTGATCCTTACCTCTGGAGACTTGTAAATTGCCTACCATAAATAGCAAGAGTGGAAGTTCCCAGTTAAAGGACACAACTTACTTTGAATGCAGACACCTGTTGCATGATCGAGGAGCTGAGAAATAGATAACACATTGTAAATACTTTGCAATAGCAGGGAGTGTTTTGTTCTGCTTACAGCAGACCTCTCCTTTCAGTTTTCATAGAAAAAAACTGCCACAGAGTTTGTGGAAGCAAGCATGTGGTGCTGATGCAGACAAAAAAAAAGCCAAAACAAAACAAAAAAACCAAAACAAAACATGCAGGGGGAACTTCCATTGCCTAGTCAACCGTATAGCAGTGGGCAGACACCATTAACTCCCTTGTTAGCGTGACTGCGACCACATCATTGGTGTTTTTAGTGCAAAGTGCGTAAATGAAGTATTTGTTGCAGTCCTCAACGATATGACTGCGATTCTTTTTAACACATATTTATTGCATAAACAGTCGAAAACTTCTGAAATTTATTTTATAAACTAAACCATCTCCGACCAGTAGCTTTTGTGAAATGATGATGTTAAATGCGCTTGAGAACAAAAATTGGTGGCTTTTTACGCCAAGTCAGCAGCTGAAGCGAGCTATAGTCCTAATCCAGGATTCTCACTTTTTTGCTGACAAGCACTGTACCCTTGCGCTACCAGACCTCCCAGAAAAAAAGGGGGAGAGAAGGGGTTAGTGGCGGCAGGGATTGGAAGAAAGCCTGACATCCTGGTGAAAATTAAAGGTGATATGCGCGCGAAACATCAGAAACAGCTCCTCTGCCAAGACGAACGCGAATTTTTTTTTCTCCAACCGATGCACTTTAATGTCATAAGCTCCAGCCCTCACTCGGCCATCATGGCGCCTTGCTCTTCCTCCACCCCTCTCCCACACGTACAATCGACATGGAATTTTTCATCGCAGTGTGTGTGCGTGTAGGGGAGTACGATGATGGCGGAGGACAGAGAGAAGTGGCAACAAGTTGACATAAGAGCAAGAACGTGTACCAGGGACCAGTTGGTAATACGTTGCCTGTCCCACCGGTAGTTACGACTCTTCCGCGCTCTGGGGCCAGTTGCACAACACGTTTCTAAACCTTAAAACTGTTCTAAAGAAGCAAAATCTCCTGTCTGCCATTTAAATGCATTGCACAATAACATACAAAAAAATGTACTGACAGGACGGAAAGTCAAACTTAAGCAACTTTATCTTACTTCAAGCAGTTTTAGTTTTAAAAATTCTAAAATTGTGAAGTGCACTTTAAACTGAATATCTAAAATGATTTAAGGCCTAAAAGTGTTTAAGATTAGAAATGTGTTGTGCAACTGGCCCCTGGTCACGTACAAGCGTTATCCGGTGGGAGCACTCGCTACCATTTGTTAAAAGGTCGGGACGGCTGTATTTTTATTTTGTCCCCTTTCGCATAAACACTCTGCTTGAATTCACAACTACTACATGTCGGCCTTGAGCATCTTGTTCTGGTCCTTCTGTATGTTCGTTTTTTATTTTTTTATAATTTTTTTTTTTAAGGGGAAGGGGTGAAAATTCAAATCTGCGAGAGGTTCTGCTTCCTCTATTATTTCTATGTGTAATTTCTTTCATGTTCCTAAAATCTTATGTCTTTGTTAGGATCTACTTCGTGTTATTTTCTTGTAGATTTCAAGTTTGGTAAGACCATATGTCTTTAACTGTACCAGTCACCAATGTCCCTCTTCAATCTCTTCCATCTCTTCAGCCTCTCACCCTCATACCCTACATCTGTCTTTCATTTTTGCGCTTAATTTCGTAACGCGCAGACCGTTTAGGGTTAAGTGCTCCCTGAAAGCGCCGACGAAATGGTTGGCGAAGAAGTCATAAGTGTAGCTACGCTTTGTGACCTTAAAATTTCTGGCAGACGAATGCTTCAGTAACAGTGTCCTCTTTCCCTTCTTGTCTCAAAAGTCCTGGTAGATAATTAAACTATTTTAGGGACTAAAATGATCTTCATTTGCTCGAGTACAGTATGTTTCTATAGACGTGAACGTTCCCCTCACCACCCCACTCCCGGACACTTTGGGAATATGGCGTCACGCATGAAACTCTGCACTAATTAAAGTGTTTGGCATCGGAACAGACGCCTGCACGCTCGTGAGCTCCTCTTGACAGACCGACCTGGAGAGCTGCGCCCCGGTCAAAGCATTAAAGCTACTGTTGCCGCCAGTAGCGCTCGGCTTGGGGAAGGGGTTAACCTACGTCACTGCCCTCGAGATCCTTTTGTACCCCGCCAGTTCGTTAGACATCAAAGGAGAGGAAATTACGCCGAACAAACGTACTTCAGGCACTGTTGGGCTCATTGTTGCGGACCTAAGTGTGCTTGTTAATATGCTATATCTTTGGATCTAGTTTTTTGGGGGGTTTTGTTAAATCTTTTTTCACTCACATATGTGTGTATATAATTATATATATATATGTTTCATATTTAAAATTGTCATAACAAGTACCTTCCAGTATATTGAAATGTTGTGGCTGCTTATGTATGATTTTTGACTGGGAGACATTGGCCTCAACGTATAAAAGTACTTGCCAAAGTCGCGTGATAGGGACAATTGCTCAGGAGGAAGCCATGTTTGTCTATGGTCGACCCTTAGGGCGCAGCTAGAGGCGGGGTTAGTATAGGTTCAGTATAGGTCATGATGTTTCTCAAGACCATGCCCATTCTTTTACTCTGGTCAAGGTTTTGTGTATTCTATCAGAAGAAATTAGTCCTTCTGTTCAGAAATAGAGACGCGTCTTCCGGTTCCACAGATCGAGCTGTACCCCAGACATTTTGGGCGGTGGAGATATCTTGGGGACTAATCCCGGTACCGATCGGGAATTGGTGTTTTACGCCAAGCCAGCATCTAAGGCTATATCACGGCAATGCAGCCCTGTAAACAGATGCCACATGCAGTGAAAGAACAGTGTGCCTGAGACAAGAGCTGAACCCGGGACAGCCAACCTTCACTGTATCAGTGACGGCGATAACCGTTGTGCCACCAGTACCCAGCGGACCGTCCCCGGTTATAGTTGGGGAAGATGTAAAGTAGAATATATCCAGTCTGTGAGACGATGTAAACAGTTCAAAAAATTACTGTGTGCTGATATAACTCATTTAAAAGAAAAAAAAGAAAGTCGTTGATAAATGGTCAGCGAATAAATAAGGTGGACAGAGCGGAAGCAAAGCAGGGGCACGGGGCAGCAGCTGTGCTTCTTGAAGCTCTTTCGCTCTGGCCGCCGATCTGAGTGCGATGAGTTCGCTCGCATCTGGGGAAATGAGCAGATTGGAAACATCAGATTTAATCAGCCGGCGGCTATTTTTGGCCAGGTAAGAGAGGAAGAAGGTCTGCCGCTACTTCTACAAGTCGGCGGTACTTGTTCCCTCCCGAGAGTGGAGGTAATTTAAAGGGCATGTTCCGTGCCTGGGACCTCTGTTAACACCTTTCTGCCGTGACCACGGGTGAGGCATGTGTTGAGACAGGCGCTGCTCTGGCGTGATAGTAGGTGAAGACGAAACGGAGAGCCGAGCAAAAAAAAAAAAGCAACAAACGGGGAAGAGACGCCGAATTTTGACGCCGGAGGAAGAAAGATACCGTCGGAAGTGCGGTAGTTGTCGAGGTGGGAGAGGTGATTGCAGTTGTTGACTGCTTACGATTGTTGACTACGCTGTTGAAATGGGTGTTGGCCGTTAGTAGGAGGTCCGTAGTCGACGTAGCTAGGAACGTAGTCTCTAGTGCAGTGGATGTCACCCAACAGTTATAGTGTGGCTAACGTCGCTAGAACGTAGCGTATAATTAAAGCTGTAAGAGAGATGCACCGAGACAATATGACAAGTAAAACTTCGAAGTTTCTGAGAGAAATAATAATTGATTATTGATCTCGTCGTTCGTTGGTTTCGCTTAGCAAGATCGGGATAGTCTTGTTATGGCGAGCGAATAAAACACCAAATACCTCAGAAACTTGCATGCGCGTGAGCTTTGGCACGCACACATATAGTACACAGTCTCTCTCACACACACACACACACACTTCTACCACTATCCTCTCTCATACGCATTTCCGATTGCTTAAGTTAGCAGTAATGGTTTAAACAAAGAAGTGTGTCGTTGGGGGCTTTGTCTGACATTCAGTCCTTAAAGCCTTGCCTCGCACCATTTGACACCTGAAGGACAACCAGCCCGACTGTCGATCAAAGAAAACACATTTTTTTCTGTCCAAAACTGAGTGAAATCTTTTGATTAGTGGCATATTTGTCGCTGCAGCCGTGGTGACTAAATAATAATAATAAAGTTGTGGAGTATCCACCCAAACTGACCCCGGCAAAATCGTTTCAGGCGGGTTGCTTTTGTGACTTCAGGTGTTTAACTGATTGATGTCTGCTTAAAAAACAATCTTTTAAAATGTGGCTATGAATATGAAAGGGTTTTCCCATCCCATAAACACACACGTAAATTACAAAAAGATCTTTTAATCACATGAAGACAATATCCCATATGATGGTGTTGGAAGTCTTCTTAAAAAAGTAAACGATTTGGTCCCGGTGATGTGAAGATATAAAAGACTTTAGGTCGGTTGTTTGATCGTGCTAGACACTTTACCAAAAGCAGGAGATGAAAGGTGATATTTCATAAGTGCGTTTTATCTGGTAGTTAAGTAAGTAATATACTATTACATGCATGAAAAATGTGAAACCCGGCATAACAGTTTTAGCCGAAGTTCTGAAAACCTGAATAATTTTTGACTGGGGTTCTGAAAACTCTCTTGTATTTTATGGATGAGAAACCCTGACACTGAAGGAAGGCCGCTTCGAGTGCAGTATGCCAAGGGACTGGCAGGAGAATCTCTGCATAATGAGGGATTTGCTTATTTTTGTCACTGTGTTCCACGCACGTGTACTTATCTATCGCTCTTACACATGTGAGTGAGAGAGTGTGTGCGTCAGAGAGAGAGAGAGAGAGAGGGGGGATTGGTGGGTGGGGGGATGGAGAGAAAGTTTCTTAAGCAAGAGTAAAAAAAAGCCGAAGAGTTAAGTCTAAATTGTAGAACGAGGCAAAGCACTTTCACAATCAAGACACATCAAACCGAAACGCATAAAACATAGTGACATCGGCTATTTGTTGTCTCCGTAAAAAGTTAGAGCCTGTGTTTATATATTAAATACGTATTGTGTATGCATTATGCTTGTAGGCAGGTACACGTGAGTGTGTCCATGAATAAGCAAGAACAAAAGGAGAGGAGGCCAAACGCTAGTCATCCCCCTTCCCCAACCCCAAGCCGTCTAATTTTGTGTTACTGAAAATCATGGTCTTGCAGGTGCATCATTTTCATAATTTTTTATTTTTAACGAATGCTCAGAAGCAGCAGATAGTTACTGAAATGATATGTCGATTTGAATATAAGTTAAACAGTTCAAGGAGCACCGCATTCAGCACACGTGCATCCTTGAGCTGTCCTGACAATCTCATTAAAGGTCTATTGGGGAGCAATTTTTTTCCTGAGGACTGGGTAAACCTCAGTGCAGGATATTGTTTCCCTAAACTTGGATGAATACCCTCCTTCGCTCTCGAGACATCCGGTACAAACATCACCATGCACAGGCAGAGGTCAACATAGGTCAAGATTGTACATGGAGACGGGTACGTGGTCCTTACCTCAGCCAGTGGGAGAGCCAGAAACATATAGTTATTGCTTCGACATATCCGAGTACCAACGTTAATCCACAATTTTGACCTCTTTCTATCCGTGGTGTTTGTGGGCGTGTATCTCGAGAGTGGAAGAGGAGTATTCACCCAGATTTTGAGAAATACTATTTTGCAATGAAATGTTCCCAGTCCTTGGGGGAAAAATTTGCACCGTGCGAGACATTTAAGCACGTGATTATGCCTGTAGCTTCTGTGTTCCAGCTATGCCAGAATCCTTGCGCATTACCCGTATGTGGTCTTGTTGGTGGTGCTGGTCGTCACGGCAACCTGTCTCGTGGTCTCCATCACACTTCCCCGAAACCTGGACTTTCGGCAACCGACAGCGGTAAGCGCAGATTTACCTGCACCCTGGAGATAATAAGAGTTAATCAGTAGTCATTTCCGTTCAGTGGGTTGATTTGCACCTTTCGTGACATTGCTTTCTCTATCCAACCTAGTGCCTTAAAGCTGTTTAACAAATTATTAGGATTCCTTTTTTATGCATAAATGATATGCACGGCAAGATTAATTCTAAATATCCTCATGTTTTGCCCACCACAGTGGTGAGGACATGTGTTCTCGTTCATTCGAAAAATATGATAAATATTGAGTAGAAATAATTTATTGTGACTGAAATTCAAGCTGACCCACAAAAGTAAAACTAAACGCTTTGGTTTATTTTTTCTCTTTGTTTGTCTTTGACATCATCTCTTACAGTTTGTTTGTCTAGGTAATTTCTGCATCAGTTTCACCCGTGAAAAGACTTTGTGAAGGGATAGTGGCTAGTGACGGAAATGAAAGTCTACAATGATGTTCCCTTCTAGAACATCTTTTCTCTTTCGTTTCCAATACTTCTGCATGATCTCTTTTTGAAAGTTACGACGTATTCTATGCTTTAGAGTTCTCCATTGAAAACTAACTCCTTCTCCCTAAAGAATCAAATAATCAATGTTATGTGTGATGTAAGCTACACTTACAGCATACCAAAACAAACAAACAAACAAACAAAATATATTTTTTATTTTTTCTCTTTGTTTGTCTTTGACATCATCTCTTACAGTTTGTTTGTCTAGGTAATTTCTGCATCAGTTTCACCCGTGAAAAGACTTTGTGAAGGGATAGTGGCTAGTGACGGAAATGAAAGTCTACAATGATGTTCCCTTCTAGAACATCTTTTCTCTTTCGTTTCCAATACTTCTGCATGATCTCTTTTTGAAAGTTACGACGTATTCTATGCTTTAGAGTTCTCCATTGAAAACTAACTCCTTCTCCCTAAAGAATCAAATAATCAATGTTATGTGTGATGTAAGCTACACTTACAGCATACCAAAACAAACAAACAAACAAACAAAATATATTTTTTATTTTTTCTCTTTGTTTGTCTTTGACATCATCTCTTACAGTTTGTTTGTCTAGGTAATTTCTGCATCAGTTTCACCCGTGAAAAGACTTTGTGAAGGGATAGTGGCTAGTGACGGAAATGAAAGTCTACAATGATGTTCCCTTCTAGAACATCTTTTCTCTTTCGTTTCCAATACTTCTGCATGATCTCTTTTTGAAAGTTACGACGTATTCTATGCTTTAGAGTTCTCCATTGAAAACTAACTCCTTCTCCCTAAAGAATCAAATAATCAATGTTATGTGTGATGTAAGCTACACTTATAGCATACCAAAACAAACAAACAAACAAACAAAATATATTTTTTAACATTTATTCACAGATACATAACGCATGTAATACAATATTTTACAATAAGAAAACAAACATATGCACATAAGGTAACATTCATTTAAGAGTACATCCATCCACCAAGCAAGTCATCCAACAGACAATGTATAATCTTGCACACCAAAAACATGCATGCACCAGTTTGTGTTCTTTTTACATCTCTCACAAATCAAACACAGACATCAAAGCAGGCACCTTGGAAACCTTATGCCATAGGCTGACTAACAAACAAAAAATATATCTTGAAAAGCCTCTCCAGTTACTAAAACACTTCTGTTTCTCGTGGACAGGGATTCGAACCTCGCGGCACAGAGATTGGGGAGCGACTAACGGCGTACCATAACCTGATGGACAACGCCGGCAGCAACGTCAACCTCCACCCGTTCACGCAGGGCGGCAGTGGCGAGACCAGCGGAAGCAGGGTGGGGCCTGACTTGTACAGGGCAGACGACGAAGAGGGGGTAACGGCTGAGGAGGAGGAGGAGGAGGCCGACGGAAGCGGAAATCTCAGCAGCTTTGACAAGCATCTCTCACAGCACTTCGATGCTGACAAGTACTTCTGCGGGCTGCCCAGTGAGTCAGACGTGGCGGTAGTGGGGTTGGAGGCTAGATAGGTGTGTGTGTGTGTGTGTGATAGGTGGGGGTGGTGGTGGCAAGAAACGAGCAGCACATTTGGGCTCCCTGGGAGAGAATAGGAAGAGAGCGAGAGGAACAAGAAAGGATAGAGAAAGGGGAGAGAGAGAGGAGAAAAGAAAAGGGGGTGGGGAGAGAAGCGTTGTGTGTAAAAGTGTAGACTTTTGTTGGGTTTTTTTTGTGCGCACATCGTAAACATTGTAACGTGAATGTATTTTCTTCTCATCGTCTTAAAATTCACTTTCATTTTTTTCCCCTCGGTGATACACTTCATGGGTTGGTATGAAGTTTGTAAATAATGTACCTATTTAACAAGACGTTTAAGTACGTCAGTCTAATGAAAGTATAAACCAATAACAAAGTTTGTATCCATTTTTTCGTCGTCTGTACACTCAAGAACGCACTGTATGTAAGTTTGTACTGTCAGCCCTGGCCAGTGCTGACTTACAGCTTTCCTGTAGAGATACGCATGGGATATTTTTAGCCACGCTGCTCAGCATTAGCTCAGCGTATGTCATTGTGGGTGACGATGGTGTAACGCTGTTGACAGTGACAACTGAACACTTGGTAGGCAGTGACAACAATTTGCGAATCTGACAGTTGTCACACTACTATGATACACTATGTACGAAATTTAAACTCAGTTATTTACGACAATGAGGCCGAGGTTTCTGCTTCGAACCTGCCGATCGAAATACCTGTTGCATTTAGTGGCCTACAACACATTTTTTGCACCTTGGTGCCTTGTGTCGTCTGGTGCAAGTGGAGCACCACTCTGTTGCGTGATTATGTTCCAGAAAATAACGGTTTCGTGTTTTTAATTTAGTTGCTTTATATGATTAATACTCGTAATATTTGTTTTAAAAAAAATCGTGCGTCTTGTACGACACTTTATAGGAGGACTGAATATTGTTAAATACTGTACACTGTATATATTTAAAAAGAGTATTGCACTTATTTCTAAAGTACTTTATTTAGTGTGTGTTTCGATAATGAGACGCATGTTGTGGTTCAAATTAGAAGTAAGCGTTGCGTTCTGTATTTTAAAAAAGGATCATGTTTATTGAGCTATTAGAAGGAAAGGACGAGCGTTGCCTGCTCAGTTTATAGAAAGACTAAGTGTTGCGAGTGTTAGTTAAAAAGAACAGAGATCGTGTGCTTTTTGCTACTAAAGGACAAAGTGCCGCGAGCTCTTTTAAAATTGTTTTGTGCTGTTTGAGAAAAGAAAAGTGCTAAGCTATGTGCTCTGTGTTTCAGAAAAGGGGTACGTGCGGGTTGTTTATCGCGCTCGTGACGGCGGCAGCCTGCTGAGCGCCGGACGCCTGCGCAGCATCTGCCACCTGGAGGAGGAGTACTTTGACACTTACCCTGGGTACGCGGCGTCGTGCGAGACTCCGTGCCCGGGGTGTAGGTCGTGCTGCCGGCGTCTGTCGCTGCCCAACTTCGTGGCGCTGCTGGCTGGCAAGACTTCGTGCAGGAATCTGACGGACGATGATGTTGGTACCACTTTCCGTCTGCTGTCCGCCTGCGCCGGCTACTACCACAATCTGACGCTGGAGGCCACATGCAGCTCGCCGGCCGGCAAGAAGCTATGGTACAACGACTTTCAAGAGGAGGCGATAAAGATGGGCTGCCCTGGGGTGCCCGCCCGCTGCACGCAGCGCAACGTCGTCTTCACCATGCTTCACTACCTGGCGGACCACCAATTTCTTCTGCGGCCCCCGGTCCCCAAGTCGGATCCGCCGCTGACCTACGTGGCCACTTTCCTTCCCCTGGCGGCGGCGGCCCAGGACAACGTGGGACTGTACGAGCACCTGGAGAGTTTGCCGAGGGTGTACCAGGAGGTGGAGATCACGGGGGCCTACTTCGCCGTCAAGGACATCCTGTTCGAGAAGTACCTGGTGGCTGACTCCGTTTGGCTAGGTCTGGCTGCTGGCGTCATTTTTCTGGGCATGTGGCTGTACACCACTTCTATCTTCGTGACCTTCATGACCTTCCTGGCCATCTTCTGGGCGCTGGTGACGGCCTACTTCCTCTACACCTTCGTCTTCGAGATCGGCTTTTTCCCTTACATGAACATGATCACCGTGGTGGTTATGATTGGCATCGGCGCCGACGACCTGTACATCTACTGCAAGGTCTGGCATCTGGCCAAATCCGAAAAGAACAACGGTGTTCTGGAGAAGCTCATCAGCGACACCCTTCGGCACTCCGTGCTGTCCATGCTGGTCACTAGCCTTACCACGGCGGCTGCTTTCTTTGCTAACTTCGTCAGCGACATCACAGCCATCCGTTGCTTCAGCATCTATGCCGGCACCACTGTGGTCTGCAACTTCGTCCTCACCGTCACCTGGATGCCGGCCTCCATCATGCTTTTCGAGAAGTGGTGCAACTTCCACTTCTGTCGCAATGCAGACGTGTACACGGGAGAGTTCAGTATATGCTACTGCCTGTGCAAAGTGCCGTACAAGTTGTACTATCTTGTCTCTGATTGGTCGCGGATCTTTTTCGAGCAGATCCTGCCTTGCCTGGTCATCAAGCTCCGTTACCTGTGGCTGCTAATGTACGGCTGCCTGGGCATCTGCAGCGTCATCGTCATCTTCTACTATCCTCGTTTGAAGCTGCCGTCGACGAGGAAGTTCCAGATGTTCAGTGACAATCACCTATTGGAGAGATACGACTTTCACGTCGGCACCATGTTTGGCTTCGAGATGACCAGTGATGACGATGACAGCAACCCCAACCTGCCTATCACCATCGTGTGGGGCGTGCACGCCACGGACGGCGGGGACTACCTGGACCCCAACAAGAAGGGCCCCCTTTACTTCGACGAAGGTTTTGACCTCACCACTGGCGAGGCGCAGCGGTGGTTGCTGGAGTTCTGCCGGCGTTTGCGGCGGACAGATTTTTATCTGAACGTGCCAGGAATGCAGCTGACCAACTGCTTCCTGGAGAACTTCGTCAAGTTCTACATGAAGCGGCCCTGCATCAGTGACAACCCCAGCGACGTCAGTG
Organism: Marisa cornuarietis; assembly: GCA_004794655.1. Taxonomy (NCBI): domain Eukaryota; kingdom Metazoa; phylum Mollusca; class Gastropoda; order Architaenioglossa; family Ampullariidae; genus Marisa; species Marisa cornuarietis. Next base: position 15,877,181 of record SMMW01000001.1, read on the forward strand.
GCATGTGTTGCAACAAGACCCGCTTTCCGTACCCGAAACGCGAGTTCTCCGAGTGCCTGAAACACTACATCCCTGACTTGCAGAGAACTCCTGGCGTGCACTACTCCAAGTACTCTCCCGGGCCTCGCTTCAACAACGGCCACATCAGTGCCTTCGTCGTGCAGCTTCAGAGCAGCGAGCGTTACACGCACGACTACCAGCACGTGCAGAGCTTCTACCGCAGGGTCAACCGCTGGGTCACGGAGGAGATGTTGAGGGCTCCGGCCGAGATGCGGAACGGTTGGTTCGTCAGCCACTTGGATTTCTTCGACCTGCAGCAGAGCCTGGTGGTGGGCACGCCTCTGGCGTTAGGCGTCTCACTAGCTGTTGTGTCCGTGGTGGCCTTCTTCACTACCCTCAACGTTCTCATCAGCCTCTACGCCATCACCACCATCGCCTGCGTCATCGTGGTCACTCTGGCTTCCCTCGTGCTGCTGGGCTGGGAGCTCAACGTTCTCGAATCAGTGGTCATAACCGTAGCTATCGGAATGGCTATCGACTACACGCTGCACTACGGGGTGGCCTATCGCCTCTCCCCCGACCTGGACCGCGAGATGCGGGTGGCCTCCTCCCTCAGCCGCATGGGCAGCCCTGTTGCCATGGCGGCCCTCACCACCTTTTCGGCCGGGCTTTTTATGATGCCTTCCACGGTGCTGGCCTACCGTAAATTCGGCACCTTCCTCATGCTGCTAGTGTCGGTCAGCTGGGTATACTCAACCTTCTTCTTCCAGGCCCTGCTTCGCGCCATCGGGCCGCAAGGGGGGTTTGGGCAGTTCCACTGGCCCGCCTCGGACTGCTGCTCGGGAGGTTCTCGCGAACACGTGGACAAGACTGTGTACGCCCTTTCCGAATCCACGTTGAGCTCCTCTTCCGCCAACCACGCCAGCACGGAGACCCACGAACTGGAGCCGCTGACCAGCCTACACGACGCCAACACGCCTCGCCCACGCAACCCCTCCGCCGTCTCGCAGCACGCCTACAGCGCGCACCACAACCACTACCACCACCACCATCACCACCACCATCTCCACCAGCAGCAGCAACAGCAGCACAGGCCTCGCGCGCGGGGGCAGTACACGCAGGTGAAAACGAGGATCATCGAGATAGACAACGACCAGGAGATTGCGGAAAAAGGCGAACAGCAACAACCGCAGCAGCAGGAGGCCAAACGGGACTCCCCCACTGTGGCGTTCCGCTCTTCTCAGCATCTGGCTACTGCCGTGCCAGAGCTGGACCCATTCCGCTTGAGTGACCAGCCGGAACAGGTGGGCGGAGCGGAAGGGCAGCGGTGTGCAGACTCCACGGTGGTGCGGGCGTCGACGCACGCGTCTGTGGCAGACCAGAGAGTGTCTGACGGTTCAGTGACGGACTGCGTCGGGCTGGTGTCGGCCGATTTGTCGCATGGCCCTTTTTCTCAGGCAGTGGAAGTGTTGTGAGGTTTCTTCTTCCTCTTTTTTTTTTTTTTTTGCATCAGCTGTTCTCCTCTCCCCCCAAACACCCTTTTCAAATGAAAACAAACAAGCGGAAAAGTGTGTGTGTGTGTGTGAATGAGAGTGCATGTGGATGTGTGATAGAGAAAACTGAGGAGTGCATTGTGAGGGTTTGAAAACTTGTGCGCGCGTGTGGGGACACATCTGAACACTTACCTGTTATTTTTAAAACGTGTTTGGCCTACGTGCTTTTATTACTTAAATATTTCCAGACAGCATCAAACACACTGAAACAGAACGTCTTTCGTGTAACTTGCTGATATAATAATAATTAAAAAGAACGTTCTTTTTTCTAAAACACGTGTATGTGTGTGTGTGTGAAAAATCTGTGTGGGTGGCTGGGCTTCCAGTGCGTGCGGTCGTGGGTCCTCCGCATTACAGTTGTTTCTTTCTGACCACTGAGCTGTATTCTTTGTCCCGGGAGGTTTATTGTTGTCTCAACCATTTGCTTTGTATAAGCACATTGGCATCTCGACGTTATCGGGAGCTTTATTGTTATTTATTTTTATTTTCCTTGTTATAATTTTAGTTAACAAAAGCTTTGACGCTATTTACGTCGGGGACAATAGGATTTAAAAGTCTCCATTTTTTCTCAGCCTTTGTTTCTTTCGTGTACAACATTTCCTACCTCATAGTTTCATTGAATCAACTTTGCACGTCTCCTTAGGTTCATTTAGTGTACAATACAGCTTAGATCAAGTCGTTGATTCGATATCTCTGCAACATCCATACAACATTATTGCTCTGTTATAAATTGCTACCTTGTGTGGACCACAAATGTCTGAAAGTAAGAGAAAATTGTAAAACCATGTAAGAAAATAGCACCAAGTCAATAACATTCCGGCCGCGTTAAAAACTAACAAAGTTGCATTGTGCCCAACAGGGACAACTGGAAATTCTCATTTCCTGCACTAAGATAAAAATAACATCGGTACTAAAGGGCCCACTAACCTTTCACTTTCTGCTAGTGGTAACAGCACACTTTGAAGTGCCGCTTGCTATTTTGAGGCTCATTTTCTGAGTTTGCGCATCCTTCACTTATTTACGGTCTTTGTTGCTCGCGCCACACTTCATTAGTTGGGAGTCCTAGGGGTTATTTTATTTTTCTTGTGCTTATCACCAGTCCGACTTGTATGATTTTGGTGAAAGCTGGATCTCAAACCTGAAACGGTAGGAGGTTGAGTCACGTGGGGGTAAAATGCCGGACTCGCTGTGCTCGCCAGGTCGGCCATGCATGCAACATTAGTCGTTGTGCTAGTCTTGAATTTGTCAGGAGATAGCAGTCTGTAAGTAGTTCTGTTCTCGCTGTGTATGAAAAAGTTTTCTTTTCGCTTTTTCTTTTCTTTTTTTTTTTTTTTTTTTGTTTTGTTCATAGGCTGACAAAGGCTAAACGGGCGCTAGTCCGAGTTAAAAACAATCGTATTAAAACGATTTATTTTTAAAAAGTTCTAAAATTACATTGTGCTTTGCTTTTAGAACCTTTCTATAAAACTATTTTAAGTCGAAACGATTTCAGGAATAAAATTGTGTAAATTTAGAAATTCACCTAAATGTAGGCACTTACAAGCTGATTTAATTCACTTGCTGCACGATTTGCCATCAAAAGGAATTCACGATGAGCACAAATAATCTTAATCAAACACTCTTTCACTGGTTTAAGTGTTAACTTGCGATCTGTTAGTTATTCGCATTCTACTTTTGTAGTTCTGTTCCGCACTGTTAAACAGGTAGGATGAAAGGCTGATAACAGTTCCTCACAAATCAACGAATGAATTGATTAACCTATCGTTCTGTGTCATTTTTGTAACAATTCCTGCACGACGGCAATTGTCAGCGAAAGTAATAGGGTTTCTTTTTTCAAATGACGCCAGTCTCTAACCACGCATGGTTTTCATTACTCATTAATTTTCGGTCACTTCCATCTATAAATAAACTGTTAATTTTCTTCTTCGTAACATTGACAGTTCAGTTACCTTTACATATATGCAGCGTGTTATCTCGGTCTTGTTAACCGTTTCTGGACTGGCTTTATCGTCTTTTTTGTTTAAAACAGAATAATGCCATGACTCCCCCAACCTCAGTCTGTGTCATTTATCTCTTGACTGTTACCAGCTGACGAATGATTAAAGCTGGACCGCCGGCACTGGTCATCAGATGGATAGTCACAGCGGCTGAGAAGGTTCGCCATTCAGGCCAGTCTTGGGCAGTGGTCAGCAGCGCATGTAACAAACCCTCAACTTTTTCGCGTTTGTCATTCACATCTTATGACATCCCCCGGCGTCGGATCTTACCCCTTCCCTACTCACCCCCAACCTTGGAGGTATACCGAATGACCATCTTAAGAGTGTTGTCCCGGGTCACACGGCTGAGCCAGACCAGGCTGTGTCACTTCACCCTTGAAAGGGTTCTTGGTGTCCTACGAGGGTGGTGGCTGTACAAAGTCCTTGGTCTTGCGTCGCAGCAGAGTCAGAGCCGTTTTCTCAAGCACTTCATCTCGCATGCTTGGATTCTGCTCTCCATGTCGGCACGCAGAGTCCACATCACACATCCGTACAGTAGGATGGGAATTACCAGGGAATTTACAGGCTGTACTTGGTGGTATACCTGATGTTGCTGTTGCTGCACAAGATCCTGTCCAGCCTGACCATTGCTGCTGCTGCTGCTGTTGCCACCCTGACGTCTGAAGTGCGGCTGCCATCTTTGTAAAGGGTGGCTCCCAAGTATTCAAAGCAGTTCGCTTCCCATAGGTGCTCCGTTCGTGTAGATCTCTGCCGTTGCCATTAATGTGAACCATGACTTCGCTCTTGTCAATGCTGGTTGTCTTGTTCTGGTCTTGCAGTTCGCTGTTGCTGCCTGCTATCAGATCTTTGTCGTCTGCAGAGCGCATGTTGCAAAGAGGCCTCCCTCTGATAACAATGGAGGTGTGATGGTGGTGAAGTGTTTCTGTCATGGTGTTCTCCAAATACTATAGGCAATAGGTAGGGTGGGGAAACACCCTTGCTGTACGCCCAATGTTGTGTGAAAGAAAGCTCCGATGTGGCTATCCGACAGTACTACGCTCATTATACAGCATTTCGATAACTTGAACGAGACCCTCTTCGATCTTGAATTTTCGTATCACGTGCCACATCCCCTCGTGCCAGACTCTGTGAAATGCCTTTTTCAAGTCGTTGAAGGTATGGCACAGATTTCATTTGAGATGTTTTTCTATCAAGATACAACAGTTGAAGATATGCTCAGTTGTTCTTATGCTTGGTCTGAAGCCAGCCCTGTTCTGCTAGCAATTTTTTGCGGTGGTTTTGATGCAATTCTGGATTAATTTGAAGATCATTTTGCTTGGGTTAAGCTTTTTTTTTTTTTTAGTTTCTGGCACCGTTCACCCCCTTTTGTTTGAATGACTAGTGATCTCGTCCATTGTTTTGCCCTTTCTTTGGCACATTCTTTGTTTTCTTAGATTCTTTGGCGCAGAACAGGGAGTCTCCTGTTGTTGATAATACTTTATTTCTTGGAGATGGCACGAGAGAAAGGCGTCTCGCCGACCCCCCATCCGTTGACATGTCGATGCAACAGAGGACAGAGGTCAAGCTGGAGTTTATCATATCGCTAGCAAAGATAACATCCTTCTTGTATTTCCATCTATAGAGACTTGCTCGGTGTGATTCAGTGCTAGCTTCCCTTATTTGTTTATTTAATGATTTATTATAACATGCTTTCTGAGAAATTCACACGTGGAGTCTTCGTTCTGGAGAGAAATGGGTGAAACAGCGGGCCATGCTATGTATCAGACCAGGACTAGCTTCAAAATTCATTCTATTGTTAGCTACAAACAGCCAAGCTCTTGCTGTTGGGTGGCCAGATTAAGATGTTCGAGCCGCTAATTCAAGTACACAGTCTCACGGACACAGTATTTAAATGCAACGTGCGCCGTCCCTGATAGCCGATTCTTGTGTGATGTAGCTTTCTGTTTAGTCAGCTATACAGACTTAAAAAAGGGTGTAAAAATATTTTTAGCTGGTCTCATGTTCCATTTCCTTTCTCTCAGTAGTCTGGCGTAGTGTCAAGTTTTGTTATCATAGTGTCAACTCTCATTAAACATACAGCGGTACTAAGGGAAACCTTTAAAGAGTCACTGATAATTTGTTCTTATTTTCACAGAATACGGTATCTACTTATTCAGAGTGACAGATTTATACCTTTCACGTGCTTTTTGTACAAACGTCTTGTACATAAAGGCATATTAAGTGTGTGTGTGATGTATGGCAGGTCAATGCAGACACTCAAAAAGAGTTAATTTGTGTTCCTTTCAAGTCTATGAGAACCCTTTATGCATAAAATGAAAGAGTTATACTAGTCCACAACCCAGGTATGAGAGATCTAGGTTCAAATCTTTTTATCGACAGAGTGCTGGATTGTTCTCAAAGTATAAAGTAATTTTATAACCCTCTATATCTCTCCCAGGGTGTCTAAGGTTGTGTCAAATCACGAGCTTCGCAGCACTTCCTGGGGTTGACCAGTCCACACCAAGCAAGATGCGCAACACGTCTTACAAACCTGTGTTCTGACGTCACCGTAAGCTGGGTAACCTGTTCAAGATGACTGCTGTTCCTTTTCCAGCATGTTTGGTCCGCCTGTACCGCCACATTCCATCTCTAGGAAATCAAATATGTGGACTTCCCCATTGCAGCCACAAAAGATTGGTGAGAATTGTTTGAAAAGGCCCCGCCTTGCTGTTATCAGCCATTTTTTTTTCGCCGGAGTACTCGACAAGCAAATCGCAATGATGCCGACGACTTGCTTAGTTTGACGAGGAAGGACGATAAAGTCACAGATGAAGCAAAGGATTAGATTTCTGATAAGAAAACACTTAGAACCAGTCAGAAGGCACCGCATCTTCTCTCCCTCGCCCACCACCACACACCCGTCATCTATTTCAGAGACCCACATCCTGCATGGTGATGTATGAATGCCGACTGACAAGTGGTTAGCATGTAAAGACTGCTGTGCACGGGCTCTTTAATAGATCAAGCCAGATAGACGATACACCCGTCTACGAAAGAACACGTGTAGGATGTTTGCTATAGAGCGGGAGATACTGAGACAACAAACTATGTAGGTTTGTCTTCCCATTTATCTCTAGTGATGCACAAGAATTAGGTCAGACCTTTGTGAAGCAGTGCGTGTGTACCTTCTCCAACTCGAACATTTAAGTTTTTTTTTTCTTGTGCAAAATTAACTGGGGTGAGCTCTCTATAAGATGCAAAACAAGCTCTCGCAATAATTGATAATGTGTCCTTTCAACTAGGATGTTTTTAATTTCCATTATTCTCCAGAAAAGCTGTGCTACTTTCTTTAAATAAAAGCACGAAGGCGTTCGTACTGCTGTTTAGCTAACATCATAGACAACCAAAAGGTGAAGCAATGTAAAACCATAATGATATGAGGCTAACTAAGTTTAACACACAGTTTGCACTCCAGTAGACTTTTGCAAAATTGTCATCAGCCCAGATGAAATAAAGAAACTCTTAGAGAACATCTACCCAATCCCAGGAGATGGTCATTGGCAATGGACATCTACTGCTTAAGTATATACACCTCACTTGTTTCGGCTTCTACTCCACCAGATTTGCCCCACTACCTGTTTTCAAGTCGTAGTGTACCCACACCAACAGCAAATTTGACATACGGTCTGGATGGCATGCAAGTGGGCACAATAATCCATGGTACAATCTCCCTTTCTTTCTACATATTCTGATGTCAACATCATTGTAAACTAACTGGTGCGAAATGTAGACTGGTGACCAGTAATAGGCTAGTTCTTCTTTCACGTGATCGCACTTAAGAATCTATTTTTTTTTCTCTTACCAGCTTTCAATGCGGACTTGCATTTATTTTTTTATCTTTATTTTGTAGTGTCTAGATACTTTAAGAAAATAACTACTGTTTCATCGTTGCAACTGACGATGTTCAAATTTGTTTTAGAATGATGCTCCTGCACTGTTTTTTTTCTTTTTGCGATCATTTGTTTGTGCTCAGGTCATTTAAAACTCTGATACACATAAAATGATTCGCTTTAATGACAGTCACTTGTGTTTTGCTGTCGGTGGGACGGTTACGCTGCTCTGACTTTGCTCTGCAGTCGCATGTATGACCAGGGACTTGTATTACTGGACTGCTTGCAGACGATTTTTTTCAGTGAAGTCATAGAACGAAGCTGGTTACGAAATAGCTTCCGGTTTGGTCACGTTTCAGTTTAACTACTAGAACGAGACTTTGGACGATATAGCTTCCGGTTTATTCACATTCATTGTTAAGGTTCGCCGAGACCAACAGTGGAGAACTTCGCAACAGGCTCAGCGTTGGTCTCGGCAGACAGACAGCAATCCACCTATACACGTCCGTGGTATGACAAGACCCGTTGATTCCGCTATTTTCTCTCTTATTTACCAGTTTTACAACCCTTTCAACGATATAACAAGACAGACAACAAAATATGTGTGTGTGTGCGCACACATACAGAGAAGAAAAAAGAGAAAATTTATTTATGAGGTTTAGCACCCTTTCAAATATAAGCAAAAAAAAAAATGTGTGTGTGTGTGTGTGCGAGAGAGAGAGAGAGAAAAAGAGAGAGAGAGAAAGATGCTTCAGGCCTGTGAACAGGATCCAAGATACGCTCGATAAAAGTGTACCAGGTCCCGGAAGGTGCAAAGCCCTTTTTTTTTCCTCACCTGCGCAAAAAAGGGATTTTTAGGCTGTAAACTGTAGGCGCATCATAGCGAAACCTCTTCAACGAATCTTTCTTTTTTTAAACATATCTTGTCATCAGCTTCTCTACTACAACTCGGGGAGGCGTTTAGGCGCAGCAGTATGACTTATTGGTGGCATCTCAACGATCAATCAGTTTCACCTTTTGGTAAGAATGTTTTGGAAACTTCATACAAGAGCCAACTGCGCAGATATGTAATGTTAAGTACACTATCTCTAATTTCTACTTATTTTCTTCACCGATTTGTCCTCAACCACATCTAAGCTTTAGTCAATTATTCAAACTTTTCCCCAATTTGATTAATATTTTCATAGCCGGGCCTTTGCGTAGGTGATTGGTAATTACTTCAGACTTTTTGAAGAATTCAAATCACACTTCTCACAAATACAAGTTGCTTTTTTTCGTTCTCTAACTTGTATATCTAGCTACAACATCATACTCTACCAAGCTTTGAAAACTACATGGATGCATATATAAAACATATGAGGTGGGTAAGAAATAGAAACCAAATTGATGGCAAAAATTAACTGCTCGAACACCACTATATATCCTTCCATATCTTGCATTTTTCACAATATTCTGGGAGAAATTAATCTTTATGGTGAGCTGACGCATTAAAGAGAGATGTTCATTAACCTCACAATCATTAAAAAAATAAATTTAAACAACTTCGTATATTACACTATATATATTTACACTTCTGTGTGGGGAAGACCCTTGCCAATTCGTGAGCAATGTTCTCTTGGTTTGTGTGTTCGTTGTTTAATGATGTCAGTTTGTGATGCATTCAATGGTGGGTCAAATTAACCTTTTCTTTCTTGGCTTTCGAGCTGCAATTTGTCACCATGTTTGTGACGCGCAAAGCTTTTGAGGAAAAGAAAAAAAAATGTCGAACAGGCACTTCCTCTGACCTAACCAAGGTTATCATTTCTGACCTGGCACAGGTCTTAATGACTTATTCCGGCGAGATACCGTTAAACCGTGCTACTAGTCACAAGACCCACTTAGTTAAGGTCTCACAAGTTCGGTAAGTGCCGAGGCGCCAGAGGCTGTTCTGTCCCGGCTGTCAACTTATCACCAGTGGTCACTGCCCATTCATGTCCACCACCAGACCACATGGGGCAGGCAGGAAGTGTCATATCTGGCTGCAGTGCCCGACTCAGCAGCCCAGGTTATTTGAGTCGGCTCAGCGTGAGTAGTCAAGATGACAGCTGCTGATGGGTCATTTAATTTACCCAATAACGATCACGACAGTATTGAAGAAGAAGAAAAAAAAATGGAGATTTAGTCGCTCAAGGCATCTTAAAGAGATGTGTTGCTTGTGCAAAATTTGAAGGAAATGCATTTAAATATTCTTTCCATTAAAACACTTCTTCACTGTGAAATAACAATTCACACATAACGCATCTAACCGCTAGGTAGTGAGCTCAATGAGCATGGGCGAAAGGGCAGCTTGAGAACAAATACAGTGGCACAGTTTTTTAACTGCAATAAAAAAGGGAAAACAAGAGATGGTGTGACAAGAAAACCTGGGGGAACTGACGAAAGAGACAGATCTTAAGGTCGTTCTCGCGTTTAGTGTTCGAGCCTCAAGCATGTTAATACCTGAAGTTCCTTTGTATTGGCAAACATGTTGGCAACGCGTTAGTGCACAAATTTGGGCTTAGCATGTTGACAGCAGAACTGTATGTGGTATACCTGTATAGGAATGGGAGTGGAGGAGGTTTGTGTTTACTCCAGTATCACTAACAACACGTGAGTAATGCCTTGCGCTACCACAGCACGAGGCAATGGACTTGCTCAGTATAAAATCTGAGGGGACCGCTGTCATATATGCGGTCCGTCGCTGAAGGAAACGCAGTTTTGCTACGTATAGCTGCTCTAATGGTTGTTGTAATGGTTGTTGTAATGGCTTCTGTAATTTTTGTTGTAATGGTTGCTGTAATAGTTGTTGTAATATGCACGACCACGTCTGAAGGCACTTGTCTTACTTTTCTCTTTTAGAGACAATCGTACTCGTTGTAATCCCCGAGTCGCCATCTTTAAGGGACTAGTTGGGCGCAACATTTTTTATTGATTGGGTAAAGCTTAGTGCACAATACTATCTCCCCAAATCTGAGTAAATATCTTTCTTATGTTCTTGAGATACCTAGAAATATCACTACGAACAGAAAGAGGTTAGCAACTCAAACGTCAGGATAGTTCATGGATATGTTTACATTGTGAAGTCCTCAGTCAACTGGGAAGGTGGGAATGTATGTTAATTAGGCATATCGTACGATCACGATTTTGATCTCTTTCTGTGCATCATGATATTTTGTAGGCGGAACGAAAGAGCGGCATTCATCCAAATTTGAGGAAACAGAATGCTGCATTAAGCTTTATCCAGTCATTAAAAAAAAATTGCACCCCACTAGACCTTTAAATGCCGGTGCTAGGTGTAAAGAAATTCTAGTATGACTCAAATTTTAAGCTCTTCACTGTTGTGTGCCCAGAGTTATAAAGCAAGAAAAGCCAGCAGTACGAGCTCTGGTCACGTGTGGCTCGCTCTGGTCACAGAGTGCTTGTCCTTCGCAACCCTCACCCACACTTTCAGTGACGTCTCCGGCTGTCGAGAGGTGCGCCGTACAGGCGTCGACTTCAGTGGGGCCCTCCACTCCTGTTACAGTCGTCTGCGCATGTCTAGCTACTACACTTGTCTGGTCTCCTACATCAGATCGGCTTTGTGCTGCAAATCGTGGGGACGCCCGGTAGTGTAGTTGTTAAAACACTCGCTTGTCACCACTGTGTGAGAGGCTCTGGTTCAGATCTCGTCTCAGGACACTGCACATGGCACTTGTTCGCAGGGCTGGCCGTTGGTTTTTTTTTCGGGTACTCCAGTTTTCCTCCCCTTCTTCTTTCCCATAGTGTGAAATCCTTCTAGATGAAATCAGTTTTTCACCTCAGCAAGCAAATCGATCAGACAACCTGCTGCAAACCATGTAAATGCAGACGCCACGTCCATCACTTGTCTTTTCGCATTGTTTACCCACTACCCACATAACACTCGATGCTTCGATGACCAGCCAGTGATTTCCACCACCTTCGTTAGAGATATGTTTTCTCGTTTTTGCTGTCCTGACAAGACTCTCCGCTTAGTTTCATCTTCTCGTCGGTATAATGGATCGCATGGCATAATTTACCCACCGTGGTGTTCACCCACTGATTATGGCATGCACAGAATGGCTTTGTCATCATCAAATCATCAATTCTAAAACTCACCAACCTTTCTCGTCTTCAAATACCATCAGGTGATAACTGCCTCACACCGAATATTACATGTTCGCGTGCAATGTATCGTCGCTACCTAAATGTATCTATCCATGACTCTGGCCTCTTTCTGTGCACGTGTGTAGGCATTTATCCGGAGTTGAATCCAGAGGGTGTATTTATCCACATTTTGGGGACTATAGATACTACAATATCTTGTACTGAGCTATACCCCTCAGTCGTGTAAAAAAAAAATACTTGCTCCCCACTAATCCTTTAACTTCTTTCGTTCTGTATCTTATATCATAAAACTCTATACGAGGTACCGATCTGTCGAAAAAATAAAAATATAAAGAATATAACGCGTACTTTTTGTCGTTATAAAGAAACTACCCAGGGTATCCAGCTCTTAATATATGGCCCTTCCCTAGGCTGACATTGTAACAGACTTTATTCGGCAAAAGGGTCACGAAGTATCGTGTGAAGAGGAAGATAAAAACTGAGGTGGTGCCACCCACCAGGCAACTAACTTTCTCGCTTACCTGCCTGCAAGCCTGTCTGTCTCTCTCTCATCGCTATCATTTCCTTGTCAACATCTGTTTTTCACAGTAAAGGCGTGTCGTCTTTGTAGTAGTTCTTTTATTTCATTTGGAACCACCCCTTAGAACGGAGAGGGCAATAAAAATAAACGTTATCCGCGGCAACGTACCCCAACCAAACCCCATGACCGAGTCAACAATCAAAAATATTTCCTGCCAGATTTGTAGTTTTACTTATTATTAACCCCCAAAACCATGTAAACACATATTGTCACACTACCTCTATAAGATTGAGAAAGAAAACCAAAAACCAAAGAGAAGAATACAGTTTACAGACTTACAGTCAGGGTAACCAATAGCGCAGGTAATATTTGCTTTAAGCGGAGTAAACATACCTAGGTATGTTAAACCAGCCGGCGATACCTAAGTAAGGGCATCTGCCATCACTTTGGAATAATTAATAGTTAGCGAGAATATACAACCACAATGAAGGAACCAATCAATAGATGACATTTATGATCAGTTTTGATGAAGATGTCATCTTTCAAGACTGGTGCATTGGGAATGTAAGTACAGACCAGCAGTCATCGAGAAGGTAGCTACAAAGTCGTAGGGAAAGTAGCTATAGAAGTTTTTGAGAATCTACCTACAGAGCAACCGTCACTGAGAAAGTAGCTATAGAAGTAATTGAAAATATAGGTGTAGGTGAGAGACTATTGAAAATGTAGCTACATTGGAGAGGTATTGAAAGACCGATTAGACGGTCGCAAACACGCACGAACACACAAACCGTCACTTCAGCCCCTTTAGTTACCGACAGTTTAAAATTCAAAATAATTTATCATGACAAAATCCCACATAGAAACCTAGCCAGACGAAAACGCAATACAATACGTCTTTATTGTCTACTTCTCTTTACAACAAAAAATTTTTTCTGTTTGGAGCTCCAATACGTAATAAACTAAACACACACACACTCAGACACTGCAGAACACTTAAAAAAAACAACCTCGGTTTGTTGCCCTACAAACAAGGAATGCACACAACTGTTAAAGTACATGCCTACCGCTCAACCCCCAAACAGCTCTACACAGCACCGTAGTACTACGTGGAAACACGTGAAAGTATTTATACTTCACGCTACGTGGAGTGATGGAACTGGGCCATGTCTGGCGTCTCATACCGTGTCATCAATCTAGCTCAGGCGGAGACGTGCGCGCGCGTGTGGTCGGGACGCCCGGCACGAGAAGCGACAAGAACACCAGCTGCAACCAAGAAAAATAGAAAGAGAAGAAGGTTATCGTTGCCTGTCAACAGAGCTTGCTTCCAGTTTTGTTAGCACCAGCTTCCCTGACTAACGCTTCCAACCCCCTCACGATCTCAAATCGCGAATGCACGTTGAGCGCAGAAACGTTTTTGAGACCGAGAATGCGTTTTTTGGGGAGATAAACTTAGCTTTATGGATGAGCCCGTGCACGTTTTAATCCTACCCCTCTCAAACACACTCGCAGACACACGCACAAATATACAAAATCGCATATGTTATCGTGATTCATAATTTTCAGGTTTTAGGTTTCAATTTGCACTCAGTAAGAAGGGTCTGAGTTCTGTTGCACGGCTTGTCGCCTTCCCTTCGAAACTTTATTCTCCGAAAATCGTCGAGCACCACCGATAGTTACCGAGCACAACCGGAAATTGTCGAGCTCCGCCGAGCACTGGCCATAGCCATTGAGGAAATGGAGTAGCGAGGGGAAGCGCCACGGTTTTCGGACGATGGCGGCCGAACTCTACCCTTTCAGAGGCCAGACGTTCAGGGCAGGATGTCTGTGAGGGTTTCAGGGTAGGGAGGGATCTAGGGATGTGGGGGAAAACAGAAAACAAGAGCTTGCAGCGATTTAAGATACTCGCGTGTTTCCACTGCTACAGCTGTGTTCTGGATCTCACCGCTCCTACTACGAGCTCGCTCCTTAAGGTTCCATTCCCACTATAGCACAAAGCCGACTAAATCATCGTTGTAACATGTATGAGAGAGAGGGAGGCAGGGATGTATTGGTGCAAAACAATAAAAACGAGATTATAATACAAAATGTTAGCGACGTAAAACCGAAAGCTAGCGGTCTTTAATTTCTGGCAACAAATTAATCACCCTCGCATCCTCCTTATGATCTTGTTCTGCGTCTCGTCAGTGACCTCCCCCTAGCACATGCACCTGTCTTGTCAGAGACTCTCTCCCTCTAACGCCCTACTAGCCATCAGCCATGTCAGTGAACCCCTGCCCCCACCACCACTTGCACTTGATTTCCCAGCCCTCAGTCTTGTCATCAACTCCCTCCCCACTCCCCCTTTAACCCCAGTGCAATGTGTAACAGCTTGACTGACAGCAGGCAAACCAACACGACGACACTATCAGCACGGAATTACAATTCTTTCTAAAACGGCACGACACTTAGACGATTACAAAAGTCGTAAAAAAACAACAACAAAAATGTCCTTCCCCTTGGCGCCCGACAATAGAAAAAGGACGCTTGTAATCAAGCCAGCTCACCTGATGACATCATGCTTCCGGTGAACGTTCCTGCGAGTGGCTTGGCTGGCAGAGCGACTGCGCGGAAGGCCCCCGTGTGTGTGAGAGAGAGAGAGAGAAAGAGAGAGCGGATGTAGCACGTCATAAAATAGACCAGAGCGGAGGAAAAGTTGATCAACGGCGCCATGTCTACTGTCGTGGCCGTGTAAGCCACTGCCAACGCATGCGCATGCTAATCAGAGGCCGGGTGTCGGACAAGTGCATAAATTAAAGCCGGGTAGGGAGGGGGCTGCGTGCCGTGGACAGAAAAGATGCGTGGGAGTCCGTGTGTGGGGAAGTAGGGGACAGGGGGATCGAAACGCAGTAGGCCAGCACCGGCTGCTCGCTAGCAGTGACAGTAGAAACAGCACTTGCACGAGGGAGCTGCTGCCACTGCCATGTCCCGCGAGCCATCTTCAGGCGTTATTAGCGTCACCAGTGATGGCGGCCATTTACATTCTAGTTTCACACCGTCTCACCCTCCTCCCCAACCACACACACACACACAGAGGAAAGCCAGTCTGAAACTTGTCAGCTGGAAATCAGCTAGGTAGCATAATTAACAAGCTTCAAGAAACGACTCTTAACTGGTCAAATCTACAATAAGGACAGCGAAGCGTGGTCAACAACCTTGTTTCTTCTTCTAAATAGAGTTTGACGACGAGCATGCGCGTGTGCATGTGCGTGTGTGTGTGTGTGTGTAGAGAGAGAGAGGATGGTGTTTGTGGCGGCGGCTGCAATATGTGATCAAGTCCTTAGTCCGTTCCTCACTAACTTTGGCAGGAACACTCCTTTCGTCTGTAGCACGGCTGTGGATTGTATTAGATTGTGGTACGCTGTCCCGGAGCTTGTTTATTGTTTGTGTTAATTTTCTTCCTTATAACATGTTTGCGGTGGCTTCATGTTAGAAACAAAAGTACAAATACGTGGGAAATTTGATTCCAATTTTTCCATTGGCTGATCCCTTCTCAGTTTGACCTCTTGCATGGGGATTGCTTGCGTATCTCAAAATCGAAATGAGCTTATACCTCCAAACATTAAGAAACAACATGTTTTACTGTCGAGCTTTATCCAGCCATAAGAAAACAATAACACCTACCTACACCTTTTAAAAGGATTTCAGACCACCCTGTCACATTCCTCGACGTGTGGACACGAAGGTTCAAATAGGGCGGCAATTGTCGAATTGTCCTAGGAATTTACTGCAACAGAGGTAGTGGACTGATTACATTCAGGCAGTGGGTTCAGGTAAGAAGATTAGCAATACAGTGCAACCTTCCTTTCCCCATCAAGTCCATAAAGCAGTCAATGGGTCTTTTTTAAGTACTAGCTTTTGAGGCCAGATGATTAAGATTTTTTGATAAGTTTTTTTTTTTAACAAAGAAGAAATACTTTTAGAGAAGGACTTGGTGGCGGAAGGCGGGCACAAAAGGTTTTTCACGCTTTAGGTTTTGTTTGGCGCCCGGCTTGAGAAGTGACTTGGCTGACTGTCAAGTTGGAGCAGCTTTCAACATTATAGAGACCTCAGGCGAAGGCAAAACATCGCGACCCACTTTCACGCTTTTTTCCTTTTTTTGAATTTAAAAATATCTTTCTGAACCTTTGAATGACAAAAACTCAAGGTTAGGGTCACCGTAGATTTCTCTTTTCTGTCCAATTTAGAAAGCTGTGTGAAGTGCTAGAGACCTGTCAGCGCACCTACAGACACGTGAATAGAGTGAAGCAGGACAGGACATGGATTATAACGCGTATTTATGTTTTGATAATGTTCCATCAATACCGTGAGCTAATTGATCGAGTGATCAGATCATAAAGTCAGTTGGAATGAAGGGGATTTTTACTGTGAAAGAATTCAGCTCATCTCTATTGGGTGAGGCCCTGCTCGTCATCTGTAATCTGTAGTAAAGTATAGGTCGAACTAAAATTGGTTGACTGACGACAGTTGCGTCAGTTGAAGTATGGCTCAAAACTAGCCGCTCTCGTAACCATGGCTGTGTGTTATAAATAACTTAAACTGCACCAGACAGTAAGAATAATTACTCACGAACATCGTTTAAGGGTGTCAAAATTAGGACACGACTGACATACTCCAGACAGGAGTACAGTTACGTCTATGTTTAAAAACTTACCTAAGGTAAGGTAAAGGTCATCCCCTAACCTTTTCAGGTCGTTTGAGGGGGGGGGTGAAGTGTTAGAGACCTCACGTGACCTCACGCCCATCTCCTCTCCATCGCTGCCTTACCTTCCCCAACCCTCTATGGTGTCAGGTACCCATTCCCGCCAGCCGGGTCGACTTGGGGGAGCTTTTTCTTAATATTCTACTGTAAAATGCAAGCAAGACAATTAAAGATACACACAGCATAGAAAGAACTCCTCAGTGGGGATCCAAAACTAAAAACCTTCTGATCAGAGGTAAGAACACAATGCATTTCACCTGCAGCAATCTTACATGCAAGAAATTCTTGAAAAAGGAAAAAGGATTGTTTTGGGTTGCTATGACTACGAGGAAAGCTTAATTAAAATTTCAAAATTCCTTCTGCTTACTTAGAGTACTTCTGAGATTAAAAGTACTTTTCGGTCCTTTTCCTATTCCATTTCAAACATACGCTAAACATAACAGTTAGTGCTATTATACAAGACAGTCCAAGACAGTCTAAAGTCCAGGGGCCAGTTACACAACATATTTCGAATTTCAAACACATCTTAACTGTGTTTCGTTAACAGTTTTATAGAATGCCTATAAAAGCAGTTTTACAACATTTTAAAGTAAAATCGTTTTAAATATTATTAAGCCGGACTTCCGCTCCGGTCACCACATGCTCGTGTAAATAAATGGCGGCTCCCGTGGAGTCAGCCAAAAGTTAATTTTTCATACACAGTGAAAGCCAATAAATTATTGAGTAGATTGTTTAATTCTTCAAATAAAACAATAGAATAACAAATAAAGTTGCGTGCATGGTCGTTGTAGTGAACACAGTCAGTACGATTGGATATGAGGGCCGCAGAATGGAAAACGATATCAACTTAACGCGATAGTCCAACTCGACCACTGCAGTGAGACCACGGTTTGGACGGTGGAAGTTCTTTTGAAAAAAAAAATGCCATGGAAGCGTACGCGAGGATATTGTGTTGAAATATAGTTAAAAATGAAATATTTAATACATTTTGAACGATGAGAATTCTCAGTGCCTCTAAGAACAATTTATTTTCTTTAAATCGTCAATGGTCATTTCCATCTCTTCAGTAATTCTGGCAACATTAGTTAGATATGTAAAGAAATCTAAAAATCGGTTTGGTGAGCTTCAAGCCGCAGAAAAAAATCGTCGGCGTTTTATTTCATCATAGGATCTCTTGTTTGCTTGCCAACACTTCGAACTCATTATCTGGAGCTGTATCTGAGAACCGTGGTCATCGCTTTCAAAACTGTTTCGGCCAGTTTAGAACAGCTCCAAACCGTTTCAAATTTAGAAGAAAAACTCTTCTGAAAATGATTCTAAAACGCCTGTGCATTGCTTATAAACAAAAATCCATTAATTTGCTTCAGCAAAAAAAGTTTTAATGCTTAGATATGTCAGGTGCAGTTCATTCATGTAGAAAAAAAAAGATTAAAAGACATTTCTCTGAGAGAAGAGAAATTCGTTTGTGTTAGACAAGGAATACATCACAAAACCAAGCATACAAAAATGGAAATACAAGACAACTAAATAATACTCTTCCTATTGATTCACTCCACTGTATCGTTCACCCCTCCCCCCCCCCCATCTCGACGCCCATAATCTACCATGACTACAAGCTCAACCACAAATCCATATACAATCTTGACGTCAGTGTTGCTCACCTCTTTCTATGCATGGGGATGTCCTATAACGTGTATCTCGAAAACAGAAGGCGATATTCACCAAGATTTGGTGTCAGAAGTCAAGTATCTTCCACTGGGTAAGTATGTGTAACGAAGGAGTACCATCCATACAAAAAGCTGGCCCAGATAAAAGTGAGGTCTCTAACACCTCACTTACCAACGTCCTGAAAAAGGAACGATTAGAAGACGATGTTTATCTTTTATTCTTGCGAAACATATCATCAGTCATTACGTGTTCCATGGCTGACAAAGACATTTTATGATTGTACAATGCTTGATTTAAACACCTGGTTGAAACTCGTGGATCCCAGCGTTACCTGGTACAGTAACATGTCTGCTTGATTCGGTATACGGTCTATGTTCATTTATAAGGCGGACCAAAATTTAATAGTTTTCAGGCAGCAATCAACCAAAAGTAGATATCGTCCAAGTCCTTCATATTCTATCTCTCTCTCCCTGTGTGTGTGTGTGTGTGTGTGTGTGTGTGTGTGTGTGTGTGTGTGCGTGCGTGCGTGTGTGTGTGTGTGTGTGAACATTTCCAGCTAGCTAACGTACACAGATAGCTTATCACCTGGTATGAGGATAATCTTTATACATTTGTGGCCCCCCACCCCACCCAAGACGAAATGAGTCCTAAGTCGCGCGGAGCAGTTTTGTGCTAGAGGTTCCGAAAGGTGATTGGGGTCAATTTTGTACAGTTCGACTTTTCTTGAAAAATGGATTCCTTTGTTATTAAACTAACAGGAAAACACACTGTTATGCTAAAATAAAAGTTGAACATTGTCTTAAAATACATTTTAATCGAGGCACCCCATTGCGATCCGTCCCGACTTCCACAGGAAAATGACAAATTTCAAACGTTGTTTCAGTACCATTTCCCTGTCAGAACCCCATCGTGTTATACCTTGCCAGAAAGCCCGGAGTCTGTATTTTCCGTCTCTTTAATGACTGATTCAAATATTAATTAATCAGATGCTTTATCTACTAAAGTTTAGAAGTAAACAAATCTCGTCGTTGATCTCGACGCTACCCAATGGGAGAATCAGATACAGAAATTTCCTTGGTAACGAAACGAAAGGCGCTTAGCGATTGGCTGAAGGGGACGAAACTCGTTCCTCCACCTAGGTTTTGTTCACAAGGTGTTGTGTAAAGCGAAAGCATCGAGAACTCGTATCTGAGTGACGAAGCATTATTAGTTTTAATCTATGAAACCAGTGGAACATTGTGTTTTGGAACAACTTTCTTATAGGTGGTTTAGCGACGCCATAACAAAAAAGGCTTACCTGTAGGCGGAGCTATGCAAATTAGTGACGTCACTATTACGTCACTCATCTTCTGCGCTCTCTCTCTCCTCGCTAAACTCCCCTGATATCGTCTCCTTCATCTTCTCCGAATCCTTCCTCCAATTCTTCCAAGAAATAATATCCAGAAATGAAATTTTTTTTTCCTGAAGTCGCCTTCCCCATCTTCTTCGAATCCTTTTTCCAATTATTCCGAGAAATAATATCCAGAAATGAACCAAAATTTTCCTGAAGTCGCCTTCCCCATCTTCGATTCCTTCCTCCACTTTTTCCGAGAAATAATATCCAAAAATATACAGAATTTCTCCTCCCCCCAAAATTGCGTAAAACTACCAAATCACTTAACTTCTTCTGTCTCCTCGCTACAACCTCCTCTCCTCTCAACCTTTCCTTGAATTTAACAATTACACCACAAATTTTCGCGAAATTTCCACGCACACTCGCCATCTTCAATCCTCTCGAATTTCTATCGTCTGCTCACATCAAATCAAAACTTCTCCGCGCCAAATATCACATGACTAAAACCAGCCAATAATTTAACACAACTCAACTCCATGTCAATCACCATCACGTCACTCAACCAGTCCTCAACATTAGCCCTCTACAATAAAACCTACCCCTACCCTAACCCTAACCATACCCCAAACCCTAACCCTACCCCAAACCTCTGATAAAATAACATAGACCGGCCTATGACGTCACGAGCTCCCCATATCAAAGTTCTGCCATACATTTAATCAACACATTATCTGACTTCTTGTTAAAAAGTTTTAAAAAGTAGCTTTACAAATTAGAGCATACTACCCACCTGTGGTTTCATCTTGCTATTTTCTGCTGACTGACCTCAGTTCATTGTTGATTCCACATGTACCCTCCCCACTGTCTTGTGTTTGAAAGCGAAAAAAGATTTCACAACTGTTGAACAAAAGAATTCTGAGCAATTCTGCTCAACTTGCTGTTACTATTATTACTCAAGATGAAGAGTTCACGCCACTTCAAGCTTACATTAACTTTTGGAGTTTTTTTTTTTGCTTTAGAGCTGACCTCGGCAAGCTCACGAAAACAGCATGAATTCATTCTCTCCCAGGGTAGTGGTGAGGAGTTTGACACCCGTAAAAATGAGAATCGTGGGTCTCATGCAGCTTGCCTTCTGCACACGAGATTCAGTTCAGGGTATGGACCTTGGCTGATGAATCAGTGTGAGAAAGTCGAGTAAATCTTGTATTTTAAGACCTCCTAGGAGGGGGGGGGGAATGTCTAGGAGACCTCACTTTTCTCGGAGCCCCCATCCTTTATTCTCTCTGCCTACTCCACTCCCTCGCTGCTTTACCTTTCTCAGTCCTCTGAGGCACCACTTTCCGACACCTGGGTAGACTGGGAAAAAGGTTGGTGCGCTACATGGGTGTGGAACCGGCGCGTATCACGGTTCAGAGCCATTGCTCTGTCCTCTTCCCCACAAGATGGTCCACAGTCCACACAACGTACGTCTACGTCTGTATTTCCCGAATTCCGATTTTAACGATTAAAATGTGATTTTTTTCAAGAAGTAAAACACAAGTAAAGCAACATTGCAAAAGTTATAATGGTACCATTAAAGATACTACTAACTAGTCTACTACTACTAAATTTTCGATATAACTTTGACTAACGACAACAACGAAAGTCTCCAAATAAAGGGAAATAATCGCCGTTCTATTGCATTAAGGCACAGTTGCAGCCCCTGCTTGCCACAACTAACGAAGTCGTGATCGCCGCTGTAACAGCAACCTGGCTCCGATAAAAGGTGCGATGTCTAACACTACACTTCCCCCCCCCCCTCAGCGACTGAAAGGTCAAAGGACAACCTTCACCTTTATCATCACATAACGTTGAGTTCTGTTATTTCCCAACTATGATCCGTCGCTGCAAGAAGCCTACTTTTTCTCACCAGTACTTTGTGCGATTTATGTAAGAAAATAAGAAAGATTAACTTTCCTCCAACTCTCAAAGCAATACAAGCTACGATACTTTTTGTTAATATTAAACTATTTGCGGCAAACGTGTCACCACTTCCCTCGGGTTACACTCGAATCACAGACATCTTTGAATCCAAAGTAAAACCGACTCCACGGATACTGGACTTATACTAAACCATTACTGAGTCTATTATCAGAAATTTTTAAAGGTAAAAAGTAAAGTTTTTTTGGATTAAGTTTTATTTGGGTTTTGATACTGACACAGTCCTATCTATTTACTATCAGACCAACTGCTTTGTGTCACATCTTGCAAACAATTGTCATAGATGATCATGGCAAACGGTCGCATCTAACTCACCAAGCCAGTTTTGTACAATCATTCGCATTTACTTTTCATTTTTGAAAATTATCAGGGCTTGTCTAACCTGATATTTATAGAAATGTTTACATATTGACACGTGCATGCCAGCTGCTATTTCAAGGAGAGAGTCAAAGAGGGCTACTAACCTTTAGCAACTCACCTGTTCATTTGGAGAAGAGACTTTGCAGTGAATGTAACCTGATTTGATTTAACGAACACATAGAGACAGAGAGACAACGGCCATCTGGTAACGGACACTTTATTTCACAACATTACATCAGTACATTATTATGTCATTACACCCTGTCATCAAGTTTTCTGATATCATCGTCGGACAAAGCTTCCAACGGGAGCAAGAAGACAGCGGCTAAGTACTGCTGTGTCAAAGAAAAGAATTACCTTTTATTTTGTCTTGTGGAATTCCTAACTCACGTTTCAACTGGATACAGTGTTCTCAAAAAAAGAAATTAATATAATTCAATTTAGGATTTTTATGCTTTGGGGTTGTAGTACACAGATTTGCGTGCTCTTTGCTCAAAAACAAAACTCAGAATAGAAGATTAGTTGTCTGCTAATGCGACTTCTCATATTACTGCATGCGCGTGTGTGGATAGAGCGTGCGCGCTGAACGACTCAAGGAGCGGTTGTGCACGTGTGGCTTATGTAAACTATCTCTGAGCATTTAATGGAAAAAAAACCACTCGTGGAATAGATTTTTAATCACCGTTCTTTTTCCCGCCTATTCCCTTGTAAACCGAGACTAACATTTCCGTCTGCTTATTATCCTTGTCGTATGCATGAGTAGTTCAATATCATATGGTATTCAACCAGTTCTGTCAGTAGCTGGAAACTAGTCTGAAACAAAGAAAATAAACCTTCCCCACTGGCCTCCAAACCTCAGAAAAGGCTTACTGCCATTAACCTCCTGCCCTGCCCCGGGCTCAAAAGATGACTTTAGCGGTGGGTAGATTCTATTCTTCGGTGAGTTTCTGTGTTGTGGATAGAGGTTTGGTCATCACTGGGTACGTGTCCGCGGGTAAAATGACCTCCGTCTGCCGCGTTTCTTACATTCTCGTTCTCCCTGGTCAGGTGCTCATGGTCATTCTCATAATAAGCCTGAGGCTCACTCAACCCCCAAGCGACGCCAGAGGGGTCTGAGGCTGCATCATGTGGCGACATCCTCATGTACTCTTTGTTTTTAGTCAACTCCTGCTTTTCTTCATCCTTATCTTCAGAGTGGTGGGCCGAGGAGTCCACCTGACGCCCTTGTGTAGCAGTCACTTCAGCTCGCTCCGTATCGTACCCCATGGCAGCGTAGTCGACCATATTTTGTGGATGCTCTTGCAGGTTACTAGATGACAACAGCCCCTCCGTCTCGTGTTCGTGGTCCTCAGCAGAGAGGTCGTCATCTTCACCCTCGGCCACATTGTAATGGTCAGTACTCTCCTCTGCCGCTTCGTGATGCAAAGTATTGCCCAAGTTTTGGTGCGTGTCCCCCACCTCGTTATAGTCAATGCGATGATCGGCATACTCAAGCCTAGCATCTCCCCCATCACCTGACCATATATCATCGCCGTAAGGATGATCTTCGGAAGTAGCGCTAGCCATGGCGTGGTCTTCGGACTTGGCCAAGTTTCCCGGATGACCGTCGTTATTGTACAGTCTCATCTGCTTGTTGATGTCAACTTGTGAGGTCCGACCTTCTGCGTGATGTTCTCCAGCAACACCATGTGCAACGTCGTGAGGCTCATCAAAGATTGTGCTGGTTTTGCCTTGAATCATCGTTTCATCACTATCATCGTCTGAGTCATCGCCTGAGCTAGCCATTGCTTGTGGATCATGACTGAAAGCTGAGCGGAGATAGTTACCTTCGTTCTGAGCCACTCCGGTATGCCGATCCAGAATGTTGTCTCTGTCAACGTTGGTGGCGTCCACATAAGTATTGTCGGTGTTATCAATAGAAGTATGCCCTCTGTCTACTGGGACATCAACCTCTGATTCGTCGCTTTCAACAGATGAGTCCATGCTGGCCAAATCAACGTGTTTTTTGTTGACGTCAGTAGACACCTCCTCTTCAGTTTCTTCGTCGTGGGTGTCACTAGATGTGTCATGGTAGGAATCAGCAGCTATCGTTTGGCTGCCCTCAGGAAGCCAGTTATGAGCATCCGTGGAGGTAAGCTCAGGTAGGTCGGTGCGCACGTAAGGATCTTGAACTGAGGACGAGCCAGAGCTGATAGAGTCACGATAGCTATCCGTCGATTCGAAGTGTTCAGGGACTGCCGCCATATGAGCGAGATTGATCTCTTCTTCTTCGCCTTCGTCATGTGGCACGGAGTTGTCATGTTCCATTTTCTCGGGCTGAAAGTTGCCTGCGTTGTGCTCGTCAGTGGCCGATGAACTGTCGATCGCTTCGTTTTGGGTGTTCCGAGCTCTTCCAGCATAAGCACCGTACTGAGACTCCATGGGGGCAGTGTTCTCGTGTAAAGAAAATAAGTCGCCGTCGCCTTTTCCGGGTCTTACGTCCATAGTCATTTGCGCATTTGGATCGTGCAAACGATTCATAACGTCTTCCCAAGCCTTTTCCTCATCGATGTCGGTGTTCTTGTGAAGAGCGGAGGCAGCAGCAAACAGGTTTTCCACGTAGATGTTGCTTCCTTCATGTCTCTTTTCCAACTCGTGCGTCGAGTGGATGGAACTCACTCCAGGATCCCCTTGGATGTAGGCGTCTTGGGTGGTCCTGGAACCTCTGTAGTCGACATTGCTTTCTTCGTCATTCTCCTCTTCCATATTAAAATTGTGCGCCCGAAGTATCTGCTCCGAGCTGATTTCATGGTTTTGAATCAGCCCTTCAGTACTCCTCCTTTTTCTTCTTCGTGTACTGCCTAGATTTCTCCTCGCTGCGCGCCTTCGCAACGGTTTGATGGCAAGGAGACGATTCTGGTGAGAACTCTCTCTAGAAGGGGCGTCCTTGCGACCTGGGTTTCTTCGTTGTTGGAGGAAGCTGCCATCTTCCACCGTGTCTTGACCCTTCGAGTTCGCTTCCTTTTTCTGTGTTTCTGTGGCGACATCTGCTTTTTCAGGATCGGAAAAAGATTTCGACTGCTCTTTCGTGCCCCTGGATTCTGTCTGGGTGGGTGTAGCTGGGGTCCGTAGCATCGTTCCCTCTAGCCTCGACTTTGCTTTCCTAGGCCGTTCACTTGTCGGACTCTTGCTGTCAGTTTCCGTAAGAACTTGAAGATTGGGGCCTCTGCCCCTGGTCTTGTGCTTAGCGTCTGATGCTGTTGCTGCACTTTTTATTTTCGATTCCTGGCTTACCTGCTCACTGCTCTTCAATACGGGTGCCAGGATTCTGTGATACTTAGGAAGCGAAGTCTCTGTGCGTGCTGTCAGTTCGTCCTCGCCTTGCACAGGCAAACGCACGTCGTCCTCTTGCTCCCGGTCTGTGGCATACGCGTGCAAGTCCTGTTCCTTCTTGCCAAGGCTTTGCTTGACAGAAGCGCCGTCAGTGAACCCAAAAGTCAGGGTGAGCAAGGAGAAACATGCCAGCAGAAGCACCTGCAACAAAAGAAAACCTCAAACCGTTATTTATCCTATCTCTGAGATATCTAAGTAGTTTACATATAAGAAAATCACCCGTTCAGCATGTAGATAACATTTTAAAATTCGATTTTAGCATGTACAAAGTTTTCCTCTAACGTCCATTGTCCACCGACATCAATAAAAAAAAACTTGTCTCAGGACAAAGTTCAGAGAAAGTAGAATAAGAGGGAAAAAAAGCAGCCAGCTAAGTATTTTTTTTAGCTTATGTCACAAGCCTTGTTTTTATCACTATTAACTTCCGGCTTCTGTTCCAAGAAAATTTCTCGTTCAAATCCTGATAGAGTAGAAAACCATCAAACAGTAGTCTTAGCTCGATACCAGGCTTCGTGTAACTGAGGACAAACCATGATGTACAGTCTTTTCAACTCCGGCATCTCTCGTGTCTGCACTAAATAAGACTACTTATGATAAACCTACTCCTAGAGCACGAGAAAAGATACTAGCCCTCTTCATCACTAAAGAAAGCTTTAAGTTTGACAGGCATGGTCCCTGGAGAAAGGAAAGAAAGCCGCTTCATATTTCTTTCTTTATGTACCCCAGTTCTGTAATTTATTTTAAAGAAACCTAAGCGCCTTTAAGCATGTCATTATAATTTCAAAGAAATCCGAAAAAAATTTTTGATCATAGAGAATTTGCAAGAAAGAATTTAGAAACAATGTGAATTTCATGTTTTATTTCAAACTGAAGCACTATAAAGCAGTAATAAAATTATTTGAAAAAGACTTTAAAAACTTGTTGGTGAATGTCAATATTCGATATTACTGTGGTAATCACACCGCGTGGTAAATCGTAAAAAAGGACCCAGTCGTTCAAGAGTATGACAAAAAAGCAAAGATTAAAAACAAAAAAGAAAAAGAAGAAAAATTATGGTTAAAATTGTAAGATTTAGCTTTAAGGTGTCTTGTTACCTTCCTATAGCCTGCTGTAGCCAGTCCCCTGTTCCGTTTGGGAATTTGAAGGTAAGGCTTGGGCTGTGAAGACATCTTAAAGACTGTACCAGTCTGTGTGTTCCCGTCGAACTCAACTGCCAAACCTAACAGTCGGGCTTGACTCATCGATAACAATCAGCGATAACGACGCTGTGTATGGATTCGTTTATCGCTTGCGTCAATGAATGACAACCCCTGCAACCGTTCTTCATACGTAAGCTGTTGGGAAGTCCCGATAGTAGCAGCGGATTATGATGGCTGCGTGCAGATGCAAATTTTCGATATCTAGGGGTGAACACGTTTGTGTGAAAAGAGTGAAAAAACGGAGATTGCTGCGATTTCAAATACAACTATCAAATTTCCAAGCATATGTTCTGGGGAATAAAACCAGTGGCTAGGGACCTAAATGTACTTTACAGGTCTGTCGTGTACAGTGATGATTTATATAAACAGATCTGCATGAAATCTATAATAATAATAATAATAACAACAACAACAACAACAAAGAAGTGTGTGGTAATTTTTTCTCAAGTGTTTTTAAACAACAGACAACAGTCAGAGACTTTTTCCAGAATTGCACAAAAATTCAATCCAATACCCTAGATAATATTATTAATACATATCTTTTAAAGTCTGTTAATAATTTAGGGCGTGCAGATGTTTCATTAATATTATGCAAAGCTGTACATACTGTCATATGACTATGTGGAAGTTTTGATACTAGGTTTTATTTATACTTCTGTGTATATGTGTGCATCCATCTGCTGTTTAAAATCTTTTACACATTTACAAATAGGTAAACTAATTAATAGGTAAATTGATTTGATAATAATAGTGGTCCATAGTTTGATAATTCCAAAAAAGGAAGCGGATGTTTTCGTCAACCATTTCAGCCAACTTTTAGAAAACATTCCACTATTTTCCTCATGTTCATTTCTGATGCCAGAAAATACGCCTATCAGAAACCAGGAGTACATAAAGTCTAATAAACCTAATAAAATAATGCCTACAAATAAGGTCCATCGAGTTCTATAGGTGCTAAAAGGTAAGCATGATCTCTAAAATTGTAAGTGCAAGACCTCCCGTTATTGTCGCTGGTACAGTTATTTGATAGCAGAAAAAACAATGTTTAGTCTTACAGGAAAACTCAAGTGAAATAGCAAGTTGCATTAAAGTTATAGTCACTGATGTGTGGAACTCTTTTTCCTCGACCTATGTTGAAAGCGATTAGACTGTTAAACTTTAGAGACTAAAAGACAACCTGAGCGCTCAATGGTTTCGACGATGTCATTCGACAACAAAGCATCCCTGCCCCCTTGAACCACAAAAGAGATCTTGGAATTGGAAAGCAATTGGAAATAAATGTCTTGCATGCTGCAAGTTTGACTAGAAGGGAATAGACCGTCGGCATCTGAGTAAGCATAACGACATTTTCTTCCTTGTCTTTTCCTTTAAGTGTTTGCCTCAGCAGCAAATATTCAGTGCTGGTTGCACAGCATCATGGCAGTTCTCCAGTTTAAGTGTACATTTGACCAGAAGAGGAAGAATATATAACCACGAAGGGTTTCCGCTTACGAGCGATTTGTCAAGTTAGCTAACATGCCCATGTTGATACAAGGGAGGCAATAGCCTTGTAGCTTGAACATTTTCTTCTTAGGGTTTGTCTCCCTTATCTGGGTGAACTAAGACCTAGCGTTCGACTTTGAGCTGTTCCCGTTTCCTCACCTCTATCTTCCATGAACACTTCTCTGACATATTCTCCTATCCCCCTTCCTACTTCATCCATCCCTAAAAGTTAATGGCGGTCCGGTGACGCAACGGTCAGTGCCTGCAGTGAGTCTTGGCAATGTTGGGTTCAGATCTCGTCTCGGGCACGATGTTTTTTCTTGGCATGTGGCATCCGTTTACAAAACCGGCTGCCTTCCCGTGATAAAGCCTTAGTTGCTGACGGCGTAAAACACCAGTCTACCCCGCTCCTCACACCTAAAAAAGTTACAAACAAGACTGTTAGAACGACGCAGCTCCACATTGCCAAGCCATCAGGACATAACGATGTTGTCCTGGGGACATCCATGACATATCAGGCTTAATTCCCCCTCCCCCGCCGCCCCTGCGCCATGTTTCAGCCTCTATCAAGCCTCTTTTCTAGCGAATATTACATTATCACAACTGAGTTATCTGTGGCTGGAGGTCATGAATCCGTTAGTCATGATCCTTATAGAATGAGTTAAGGACGAGAGGGGAGAGAATATATCTACAGAGAGAGAGAGAGAGTTTGCGACGAGGAATGTCTGAGAAACTTCTTGCTTGCAAAATGTTTTATAATCTGAATCGCAAGGAACGGAAGTTTTGCTGGAGTAGTTATATCAATTATTTAAACATGATTTATTTATGTCATTTAAATGACTGAGATGGATATGGTTACAATTTGTTACAATTAAGTTAAATTGCAACTCTCACTCCTCATTCCTGTTTTCTTCTCTGTGTGTGTGTGTGTGTGTGTGTGTGTGTGTGTGTGTGTGTGTGTGTGTGTGTGTGTGTGTGTGTTTCTCTCTCACGTACACAGTGTTTACTAAGACTTCCAATTTCAAAGACTCCATTTATTGCCGACAGTCAACTTAAAAACACTGACGAATATGTCAAACGATTACACGAGATCACCAAGAAGTCACTGAAAAAGAGCTGCAGTGACACTGGTCAAGACACATGATGCGACAAACAGAATGAGCTATGACACTTGTCAAGACAAAATGACAGATGTCGTGGCACCGGTCTGTACTCTTAATGTGCGAAACAAATTCCGTGACACTGGTCAAAACACATGGTGCGTGAAACACTTGTCCTGACACTGGTCAAGACTTACGGTGCGACAATAACAACAAGGCAAAGTTTGACAACCACCAGCAGTGGTCTTTAAGTGGTCTTATAGAACTGCTTTCGTTACGAAGTTAACAAATCTTTCTTTTGCCAAAATCTAACATCCTGTCAATTCTATACTATAGGGCGAGGTTGTATTGGTTAGCTGTCTTATGATTGAATACTTGGTCAATATGGGAAAACTGTGTTTCCATCTAGAAGTAATATCTCATACGGAAAAGAAAAGAACGCCCAAATGGCCAGTAGTTCTGTTAACAGTTGTGACAAACGGACAGTGTGCCCCAATAAATTCGGAACCTTGGATCTTATGGTTCTTACTACAGAGGTGATAAGAGGGGAGAGTTTGACCACCACGCACATAAACCTAATCATCGCCTACAGAATCTGGACAAACGCTTCGAGTCTCTAGAAAGTTCTACACGCCGTATTCATTATTCTCTGCCAACGCATTGCAAATTCCCCATCCCTAGTTATTACAATCCATTTTGCCAGGACCTCCAAGCAGATCCATCACAACCATTTTGTTCTGACACCGAGCCTGTTGACCTTAGGTCCGAGAACGTTTTCCGGGATGGTGGCTGCCCGAGGAAACGTCTAACAAACAAGTCACTTCCTTCGGTTCATTTTAAATGTTCAGATAGATTTTTATATTTAATTTATTGTTAAACGCAAGAGAAAATTATCGAAGCCTGCAATAAGCACTCACAGCGGAATAATCAACAAAGAGGAGGGGGATGAAGGGATAGAACTGAAGGAAATGAGAGAAGTGGCGTGGCGACCAAGACAGTGCACGAGTACTATAGTTCAAACATGATTTATGAAAACTGTGAAAGCTTTATGTAAGGAACGAGGAAACGGAGAAATTACTAATAAAATGAGATAGTTCACACCTATGGTCATCTGACAAAGATTCCAGAGCTGGTGGAGCCAAACTAGATTGTGCGTAATCTTCGGAATGGAACAAAGAGTTCATATCCATTGATTCAAGAACTAAACTGTCAGTAACACGCCGCTTGCTGTGTCTCGGTAAAAAGAAGTTTTGTTCTAAAAGACAAAAAAATGAAGATTTTCCAAGCGAAGTGAAAGACGTTTAAACGCAGGACAAGAGAGGTAAGAAGACGAAAAATTATCGATGGATGCACTACAAATGGTGATACAGAAAGACACGAGCAGCTCACAGAAGAAGAGCAGGAGAAGGATTATTAAAAGCATGTAGTGATCGTCATCATGATGATAAAAGATAACACCATGTCCCTATAGTGTCTAGATGCCCTCATGTCCTGTCTATTTTACTTTTGTCAGTCTGTCAGCCCCATGTTCCTAGTGCCTTTCTATAGGCAATAAGCAAAATTCAATTGTTTACTGTTTATTTTCTACTCTCTATTCTATATGCTGCTTGTGGAGATGTTATTTCTGAAGATTCAGGTGTTCATATATTGTTTTCAATACATAGATGTTTTTATTTATTCCTTATCATTTAGTTCATGCATATATTCATCACAAGATGACAAATCTTATCAAACAGTTCCAAAGGACGAGACACCAATTTGGAAACAAGACCTGAGCCACCCATCGAACCCCTGTGACATCTCTAAAGTAAAAAATAAATAGTTTGAAAATCGATTTCATAACAGACAGGAAGAAAGTCTCGCGCTTGTGTTGTGTTGTGTTGTCCACAAAACTTTCAAAGCTGATGAAAGACTCCTAACTGTTGTATACAAGGTCTGTTTGAAATCTCCTTCAGTGATAAAGAAAGACAAGAAAATGAATGGCAAAATCAACAGAAAAAACAGAAATTAAAATCGCACAAATTATTTCTCCAAATGACTCCAAAAATTATTTCATGAAATCTATAAGCGCACCTATGCGTGCGTGCTTGCTTGGTTGCACGCGCGTGTGTGTGTGTTATTATTTTTGGTAGGATCTATTTTTTCAAAAGATATTTTGAGATGAAAAATTGTTAAAACGTTATAATCAGTGCTTTTTCATGATTACAGATGAGGTTGAAGCCTCATATTAAAGTTCACTTTCAGGAAATAGACTTTAAAAAAAAAGTCTTTTAATTGATATATTTCCATGGATTAGATATCACAAAAAAAAACACAAAGAAGAAAGTTCTTTGAACGGAGATGAACTAGTAGGGACAGCGGAGTAATGTGAGCCCAGCGACGCTTTGGTCTCTAGAAACTTGTCTTCAGATGGAGTCGGACTCCGTCTGAAGTGGAGCCAACAGGAAATGGGGCTGAAAGAAAGGACACTACCCCAGGCGCTGTGGGAAAGGGTTAAACATCTAGGGCAAGAATAGTGAGATGTCCCTCTGTGAACAGCTGTTAGCTGCATGTTGAAGACAGGAGGGGGTGATATTGGTGAAAAATGTATTCATTCGATGATATGTCTTCAATATTGACGCAAACATGACCCACACATGCGCCCCTCCCTGCTACAGACACATATATACATACAGATAAGCACAGATGCGGGCGCAAGCGCATACACACACACACACACACACACACACACACACACACACACACACACACACAAACACACACTTCAGTTATATCTGCTTATATCTGCATTGTCCATAAAACACAACTTTTTTTTGTTTAGTAGCGCAGGAAAATGCTGCAGTGTCTTAAAGCACTTTGAAAACCTCATCAGAAGGTTCTCGAAAACATTAAAAACTATCAAAACACCAAGAAATAAAACAGAAAGATCCAAAAAAACGATCTAGAAAAAGACGACTATTTTTTGTTCATCCAGACAAGCGTGAACGGGGTACATTCAGAAGGGGCGAGCGGAGAGGTTGGGGTGTGTGAGAGAGAGCAGAAAAATGACGAGCAAACGAACTTACCGAAAAGGACTCAATACTCCTTTCGAAGAGTTTCTACCGATTCTCTCCTTTCCCTCAATACTACTTCCCACCCACCCAAGGTGCTCGTTACAGCCTGCGAGCCATCGTCTTTCCTGTTTGTCTTTCTTACTTTCTTACTTTGACATACCGTGCGATTCCAAAACACTAGTCGACTCCCTTCCCCCATCATTCAATCAAACAAACAAACAAACAAACAAACAAACAAACAAACAAAGACAGTACAAACCTTCAGCAGGAAGCTGCTTGTCAGCAAATAACATTCTATACGATGAAGCTGAGGAGGCGATAGCTGAGGACTAAAAGAACCCCCTTCCATCTCTGGAGGCCTCTCTAACTAATGGTAAATTTAATGCTGGCCCACTTTTTTTTTTTTTTTTTTTGGTCCTTAGTCATCTCTTCGCGAAACACGGGCATCGATAATCAGTTTACGAGCGTCTCGTGACCCAGTTTACAGCGTCTCTTGAGACGATGGTTATGACAAAGGCCTCTCTATCGCAGACAAGATCGAAGTAAAACTGTATCGCTGTAGAAGGGCTGTCCGATGGAGATGTGATGCGTGGGAGATGGGACGAGGTGCTTCGCCAGTAGTAGACGCACTCACCAAACTAACCATGTAGCCAAGAACCCCAGTCCAAGAAGGCTTCTTCAATGAAGCAGAGGACCACTCCTTTTAAGAAGACTTAACCCTACAAAACATAAGCTGTCCTGTTCCTTCTACAATAAATAACTAAATAAACAAAAGAATCGCTTGTGAGACTGATTTTTCAAAGTAAGAGGTAAAAGACTTTATTAGATTACCGTATACCTCTGTAACTGACAGAAGGCCCACCGATGTCTACATGAATGTAATGCGAATTTTATTAAAGGGTGCGAGAGAGTTTTAACCTGAACACAAAATAGTTTTTAGGTAACTCAAAGACAAGACAATCTTTCGTGTGAATCAATGCTTTGTGACTGACGGTTTTACCACGGACGTGTATAGGTGGACTGCTGTCTTTCTGCCGAGACCAACGCTGAGCCTCTTGCGAAGTTCTCCGCTGTTAGTCTCGGCGAGCCCTAACAATGAATGTGAATAAACCGGAAGCTTCGTATATACCAGCCTCGTTCTAGTAGTTCAACTGAAATGTGACTAAACCGGAAGCTATCTGTAACCAGCCTCGTTCTATGACTTCACTGAAAAAAATCGTCTGCAAGCAGTCCAGTAATACAAGTCCGTGGTTTAACTGGTGCGAACATGGAAGTCCAGTGCCAAACACAACAGGTCAATTTAAAGGTTGTTAACATTGGAACATGAAATGAGCCCGCACAACGAGAAAAG
This sequence comes from Marisa cornuarietis, assembly GCA_004794655.1. Lineage (NCBI taxonomy): Eukaryota > Metazoa > Mollusca > Gastropoda > Architaenioglossa > Ampullariidae > Marisa > Marisa cornuarietis. Next base: position 15,910,899 of record SMMW01000001.1, read on the forward strand.
CAAAGAAAAAGAACTGTAATGTGCAATGCAACTCTTATGGATGTTTGATGTAAATGTAAGAGCTCCCAATACTTGCAATAAATCTGTAATGTTTTTTCAATCCCAAATCACGGGAAGTGGGCTTTGTTGATAACACTGAAAGTATCTTTATGTTGTTTTGTATACATTTGTTTTAAAAATAACGATGTGTCCTTATATCAGCCTACTGGAAAACCGAGACGAAGAGAGTCCCATCTGTAAGTCACAGTTACACACAGCTTCACATTATACACATTGTCTTTAGAGTGATCACAGTTATACACATTGTCCATCTTGTGATCACAGCTGCACACAGTGTCCACCTTGAGATAGCCCCATGTAAAGTATATCATCACACGGGCCGGTAGTGTGTTTGGACATCTTTCCGCCAGTGACAGTGTCGTCCACGTTCTTGTCTGCGATTGACGAGCAGTCTTTGGCGTTCAGATGCGAACCCCCGTTGGAGGTGACTTTACTCCAGTCATTAACATTACAAACGTGATTGTCCTGCACGCGCGCGGCTACCCCAGCATGTGCAGGGAGGATCCTCTCGCTGACTACCCCTTGCTCTTCCGCGGCATCTGCCAACAACGCCGCTTTGCCGCCGCGAAGCAGTGCGGTCCGCTCCGCGTCGCCGCCTGCCGCCTTCTCTGCCGCTTCGTCGCCGCCGGGCGCCTCGCGGAGAACCGGCTGGCGCGGCCGCCCCGTTTGTTGCTTGTTGTAGACCGGTTTGAGTTGGATGAACACCGCCTTCTTGTCCCCCGCTTTCCAGGCCTTCAGCGCGTTCTTCTTCTGCTGCTTCCCCTCCGGAGACACGCACAGCAGCGAGACGAGCTGCTCCTCTTTCAGGTGGCCATGCTGGCGATGACGCTGATGAGGAGGCTGAGAATGACTGCAGTTGGAGCCGGCACGACCCGAGGGTTTGCCGCTGGCGACGTTGTTGGTGCGCACGATGCTGTGGGAGCCGTCGGAGGAGGCCGCCTCGCTGAGGGCCAGGTCGTCGGCGTTGCGAACCTCCGTCACGGAATGGCGTAACGATGAAGTGAAAGCGGCGGAAGTGCCGCGGGTGAGAGAGTCGCGGTAGCGCAGTAATCTGTGGAAGACAAGTGAGAGACTGAAAGTCTGGGATCGTCAGTCACCGTTATTTGCCGCCCTTTTCTGACCACAATGCCTCTGTTTCGGTTCTCAAGAAAGGAGAAGAACAATTCAATCAAGCGGTGAATATAAACTTTAAAATAACTGGAAAATGGTTTAACTTTAAAAACAGTGTGCGGATGAACAAGCCAGTTCAAATGGTAGCTGGGAAGGTTGTGTCCACGTTTACTTCCGGGAGAAAGATATGTTAAAGGTAAAAGGGGTATCGACGATTAGAAGCAGTGACCACAAAATCTATCTTGCAAGCTGTTTAAAAACATTCAAAAGGTAACATAGTTACAAGTAAATAAACTCGCCATGCGCCTAATGGGCTGCCTCGAGCTCCCGATGGGGTTTGGTTTTTTGGTAATGCTAGCGGATGTCTTAGTCGCTAATGTACTCAAGCGAGGCGATTCAATGAGATCCAAGGTATATGCAGAAGTATTAACAGACACACACACACACACACACGCTTTTTTTTAAAATTGCTTCACTGAAGTCTTGTCACGTGCTCCCTAGCTTGGGATGCTAAACATAGTTCACGAGCATCTGCTATCGGTCTTCGAGAAACTGGACACATGGACAAACACACGTCTTATCTTCCTCCTGACCTCAAGCCCATGGGTCAGTCATGTCACGCGCCTTGCTGTGTGCTTGCTGACCCGGTGACCCTTTCCCCACACAATCCCGCCAGACACACATTGTAACAAATACCGGGTACTGCAGTTGTTGATGTCGCGAACACGAACCGATTGACTGTAAAACCACGGAAGACCACCAGCAGATGTCAAGACGAGGCTCTCCTTCCTTGCTCCCTGGAGTGATCTGGGCCTCGGTCACGTCTCAAAATTGTCAAAACACGTCAACAGTTACTAAAAATACATGAACTTTTACCGACATCCGTGTGATGGATTCTTATTTAGCTGGGCACGGAAAATGTCAAAGGAGCGAAAAATCTAATTTTAACGAATATTGGAAATAATTTGAGATTGAGGAAGTAAACATCATTTGGAAAAATAAGAATTATTTTTCTTCTCCTGCTTTGAAACCTCTCATGTTTTGAAGCCACAGTTTCTCTTGCATTCTTGCCTCCTGCCACTTTTCTTGGTCATCTTGATGACAGCGTGGGATTGGACGTACCCCTTCCATCTGAAACTACATGTTTTTTCTGCCTCTCTTTTTGGTTTGTATCCTCATATTATACAATAATGTTTTGCCAAATTTCTTATGAATTAAAATAGAAGTGGCGAAGTGGTCTTGTCAGGATATTTTTTGGTTCCGCCGTGTAGCTTCTGTTTATAGACGACTTTCTTGACTAGCGGTCTCTGCTGCACCATCTTGGTGCTGCTTTGGGTTTAGATGTAGGTGTCAGCAACAGAGACAAACTAAACTCTCTGACCTCTTTGCTATAACTTCTCTAGATATTTTCTCATCTGTTGATGCAGTTGCTATGCCACTAATAGTTGTGAGAGTCAGAATTTACAGCCATGTAATCTGCAGCTCAAGTCTCTGTCAGTGTTGGAGTCTCAAGTTCGTGCTCACTATAAATGCTCATGCGCTACCTCAAACTTAACTGTTTACGCTCGCACTGACTCCCAGTCTTTTTCATGAAGTCCCGGACTGCTTTTTGTACAGGTTTTTCTGTCTTGTGTTTAAGCTGTTGATGTGTCTGTATCTGTTTGTTTGCTGGCATGTTTTTGTGTCTTTCTTTGTGAACTCTCCCTTTTTTTATAAAGCAAATCAAGCTTCTGGTAAAGTAGGAAAGTGCGTTATACTTATTCCCTTTATTATTAAATTAATATATTTTTCTTAATAAAAGCATAAATAGAGCTTAATTCTAACCTACTTGTATGAACTTAAATGAACACGGCTCTTAGTACCTGTTTGTGAGCCGGCAGCAGATGAAACCACTAAGAATCTTCTTGAAGGAGCGCCGAAACTTCTTGCTCATGCCCGTGTAGATGAAGGGGTTGATGCAGCTGTTGATGAAGCCGCACAAGTGCACAGTCAGCATGGTGAAGAGGAAGTTCCGCTCGCGCAGGAAGCTTTGGCCGCTGATGCTCTGGATCTGCGTGACCAGCGTGGACAGGTAGAGAGGCGACCACGACACGATGAAGGCCACGGCGATGACGATGACCATTCGAGCCACCTGCGTATTCAAGCATCAAGAGGCGAGAATGAGAGTCCAGAACACCCAGCGTTTTGTGAGGTCACTTCCGCTCCTCAAACACACCCCCCTCCCCCTCCCTCGTGTCTCTCTCTCTTTGTCTCTGTCTTTCACTGCCTCTCTCTCTTTCTTTCTCCCCTTCCTTGTAAGTCAGGTTTGATGGCTAGGATCAACCTTTTATGGTGCTATAGAATAACCAGGACTGCTTCGTTCAGGCGCACGTACGTTGATTGATTGATTGATTGATTGATTGATTGATTGATTGATTGATTGATTGATTGATTGATTTGGTTGCTTGGTTTGATTCGGGTTGGGTTGGTTTGATTCGGGTTGGGTTGGTTTGATTCGGGCTGGGTTGGTTTGATTCGGATTGGGTTGGTTGGTCTGGTTGGTTGGTTTGATTCGGGTTGGGTTGGGTTGGGTTGGTTTGATTTGTAGAAAAGTGCTTCCACTCTGAGGTTATTTCTCATTCTTGGCATCATTCTTGTCCTGTCCATCCATCCAGGAGACCCACGTGACATTAACACCATTCCACGCAGTGACGCCTCTAAAAACACCAAATTGCTGGACGCTCTACTGAACTTGATCAGAAACTGCTTTCCGGATAATTTAATGACGATGTGTTTTCAACGGGAGACAACAAACGTTGATTTGATTAAAGCCGCTACCAGAAACGTGTCCAATGGAGCTGCAATGGTGGAAATGAACAGACTATGACTACCCCCGACATGCTGTTGATTACCTCCTGTGGTTCAATCCAGAAATTCTTGAACAGAATCTGGCATTTATGGTGATTGTAAAACTAACCTGATGATCGTACTACAAGAATTCGGCTATGTTTCAATGATTCTAAAACTAACCCATGCAACTGCAACTGTAAGCACATCCATGTCATTGGTGGGTGGCCTCAAGAAAATAATAGCGATGTGTTCAATGTGTAAGTTATCATAATCAGCCTGAAAAATAGGAAAACACTTGTCCTCGTACGTCCTCGATTCCAGAATTGACGACTGTAGGCCGCTAGCATTTATCATGTATGTGTGGTGTTCTTTGTGTAAAGCACTTTGAGTTCATCTTAATGGTGTAGAAAGGTGCTATAGAAATCATCATCATTATTATTATTATTTCGCACTATGGGAGAGAGAGGGGGGAGGAAACCTGGAGTACCAGAAGAAAACTCCCTACGCCAAACACTCCTACGCCGCTCCTTCAAGTGTTACCTTCAGTAAAATGGCGTTAAGAGACCCAGTCTACGTCCTTGTCCCCAACGATAAACAATTAACACCTCGACACGATTTCCGAAGGAATGAGAAGAGCCACTTGACAGCATTCTGCTTTTAAGTTCCGATCGTGTCAAAGTATGAAATAATCTTCATCGTGAATGGATCAGACACTTCACACAAGGGAAGTAATATGTCATGGCGGAATCTGTGTCGCTGACACACGAATGATTCTTTTACGGAGAAAGCGTTACCTAATGTCATTGAGGCTTCGCTGTAGGCGCATATATCGTTATTCACCAGAAAGAGGACAGATTTTCTAGTAATTTCCTCAGCTTAACACGGGGGGAGTGCTCAACGCCACGGAAAGCAAATTCCGCAGGCGGCCGCTAAAACAAGAATCATTAGGGGAGGCTACTCGCATTCAACATAGTTTGTGCCAACGGAGTTGTAGGGATTAGTGGGTAAAAGGGATCACGGAGGTCATGCGATCACGTGATGTTAGTCCACATGACATCACTCGTGGTGTCAGTAGGCTAGGGAAGAAATACAGCTTTCTGGTGGCCATCGCAATCAGATAATCAATAGACATTTCCCTCCAATTTGCCATTCACGCAGGGGAGCAGTGGTGGGTAGGCTTTCTTTTCTACAGCTTTCTTTATCTGTAACTGAATGAATTGGGGAAATCAGTGAAAAGACAGTCCACGACTTTTCAGCTTAGCCATAAAGGAAGGTAAATACGATTTTGATGTGTATATATATATATATATACAACTATAAAGACAAAGGCAAAGGAGCCCAGTAAAATAGGAGATATTGTTAGCACTTTCACTTGGTTTTACGCGTCAGATTACTGCAAATTAGTCTCGTCTTCACTGGATGACATGTTTGTCAACACTGCCAAGCCGCCTTGGGAACGTTTTTCAAGAGGCCACTGGGCCCGCAGTCGGTCCGCAGCCTTCTAATCGGATCCCAGAAAAAAGGAGTCCGGGACTAGCTGCAGTCTAGTGTTGGACAATCGATCGATCGATCGATGCATCCCACTCTCTCTGAACTCGGCGAAAAAAAGAGATTTTGGTTCCACCTCCACAAAGTTAGATTCGTACAAGGTCATTCGTGTGCATACATGTGTGCATTTCTGAATAGTTCTCGGGGAACTGTTGATGATAACTCCACAGGAGTTAACCTGTCATTGGTGTTTTCGAATTATTCTTCTAACAATTCGCGTTAAAATTAGCGACCTGGGGCCGGTTGCACAACACGTTTCTAAACCTTAAAACTGTTCTAAAGAAGCAAAATCTCGTCTTAGCCATTTTCATGCATCGCAGAAGAACATACAAAAAAATTGTACTGACAGGAAGGAAAGTCTGACTTAAACAACTGTATCTTACCTAAAGCAGCTTTAGTTTAAAAATTCTAAAATTGTGGTGTGCACTTTAAACTAATTATCTAAAAAGAGTTATGGCTTAAAAGTGTTTACAATTAGAAATGTTTTGCGCAACTGGCCCCTGGACTGCAACAGTAGGTAACCTTCCATACAACCAGGTAATAAGTTAGGCAGCCATCATCCAACCAAACAGTCAAGCAACCATAAACCTGCGTTCAGTCTTCGCAGCTCAAACCAAAACCCCACCAAAGTTCCACCGAGATCTACAGAGTGCGAGAGAAATCGTTCCCAGCGTGCCTTTCTCTTGTTCTCCTCGTGACGTCGTCCCGTTTCCTTGCGCGAGACGGGCGGCCAGCGGCGCACGGCGATTGGCTGCAGCAGGCAGACGGCGATGCGCACGCACGTGGCTAAGATGACGAGCATGGGTAAGAGGTACATAATCAAGAACAGAAAGACGAAAAACCCGCGACGAAAGCGGTCCGTGGTGCCTGCTCCGTACATCAGTTCGTCAATCTCGTCAAACCTGGCAGACAGAAGAGAGGGAGGGGGGTAGGGACATAATTAGTGGAGGGTCATTTGTACGGAGTCACACACAGCACAGGGACACAGCAACAAAACTAAAAATAAAACGCACAAGCCTTGCTTTAGGTTTATATCGTAAGAGGTGTTTTTAAAGTCTTAGATTTATATCGTAAGAAATGTTCGGAGAGTAACGGATCATTTTGTTAGGTATCTTGAAATGTAAAAGCAAAGCTAGTCCTGAGGCCGTTAGCACGGAAAGTTCGCAGAAATTACCCCTAAACCAACTTAACAGAATAACAATCTGTTCTAGGACGGTTCCTTGAAGTCGAGGTCCTTGGAAAGCAAACCTCTCCCTATCGGCTTCCGTCAAAACCAAAAGTTACCTTCCTTCAAGGCGTAAGAGATATGGTCACACAAAAGACTTCTTCAAGCTGCAGAGACTGTTCCCAACAACGCCCACTCCAGGAAAGGTGCATGTCGATTAGAAAGCCTGTGGCGGAACTTCCAGCCATCCGACCAGCACGCTTTTAAAGAAAAGTTTTAATTACTTTTTCATGGAGGAAGTAAACTGAGATTTTAAGTTTGAAGGCGAAGCTTTCAGCCCACAAGGTCAGTTGTCTGAAGAAGAAGTTGTTGAAATGAAATGAGTATCAAAGGAAGTTCGCTCAAGTAAGCACGTCAGCAGGTGACACGTGATGAGGTGATTGTCGGGCTGAAATCCGTGAGAGAAAAATTAAAAGACCTTCATTATAAGGAAACCAGTCGATGATGTGTAAAAGAAAAGGGAAAAGTGGGGGTGGGGATATTTTACCTGAGTGATGAATGAAGGAAGAATAAGAAAGAGAAACGGGTTTGTTGCCATAGAAACCCTCGCTTACACTTGAGCCCCAGGCATCTTTGAAGCTGGGAAAGTAACCGTTGTTCCTAACAACTATACCTGTTCCCTTACATCAGGTCTAGTCGTGCCCTTCTGTGGACGAGACCACTCAGCTTGCTTGCTCCGTGTCATCAAGACGTCTAGCCCCCCCCTCACCCTCATCAGTAGGTTGGAGACTTTGAGCTCGATGGAATGCTAATACTCTCTTTGATACTACAACTGCAGGCGCCTCCTCCGATCTGTCGGCTTAACAGTCTCGTCTGGAACTGACGACGGAAAGAGATTCGTGCATTCGCTCCTTATTTTTCTTTGAGCCAGTTTCCTGGAGAGTTTGATTTACCGCCACAAATCCTGTCTGTTGCCCTAAAGCCTCTTGATGTTGCGCAACTGCTCACAAATTCCTCATACTTTGTCGCAGAAGGCAGAAGGAAAAGTTGACACTGGCACGCACTATTTCCATTTTATTTATGTTCACCTCTTGGCTACCAATCTAAAAACGAAAATGGCTGCAATATTTGAGTGGGGTTTTTAGTTCCCCTATTTATTTTTTTTTCAATCAAATTATACTTCCAGAGCCTTTCTTTGTCAAACAGATTGCAATGTAATCCTCGTACAAAGTGAAGACACAGTTTTTACCTGTCTAGACATATTTTCAGATAGGTATTTAAGGCGACACAAGAACTGCCTGTCCCCCCTCCCTGCGCTGCACAATCAAAAGAACAACGATTCTTCGTGTAGACTAATAATAATAATAATAATAATAATAATAATAATAAACAACGAATTATTGGCACCAGGTGTGACATAGCGCTCCATCAATAAAATTCTTCAGGCTCTGTGTAGAAGCACCTCACGGTATTAGCACCAACTCTCACAATCTTTCGTTGTTCTCTGCCCTTCGAAAATTAACAACCAAATCTTAAGTACATTGACTCGAACAGTCAAGACAAGACAGTTGTCAGTGCCGAGCCGCTTCTACAACTCCTGAGGAGTTTACTTTACAAGAGTACCACGTGGCATTAACAAGAGACTATAATCATAGAGCTTCTGGTCTTAACCAGAGGGGTCTGCCCCTTTATTCTTTTTAATTCCTGTTGAATATTTCTTAATTATTCAAGAATGTAGAGCCTATAAAGCGGTTTCGAGGAGCGCTGATGGTATACTAGCTTATCTTTCAACATTCACATGTTCTCCCTGCATTAACTTCTTTGTTCTTTGTCGCGGAAATGAAAATAATGGCTTCTTTCAAGTCTTTAAAGTTGTTACATAAACATCCTAATCACACGGCGATACTTGCTGCATAACAAGTTCAGTTCTCCATAACTTTTCACTTTCATATGAAGAGATTCGTTTATGAATGAATGAATGAATGAATGCTTCATTGGCCTAGAAACGCATTTGTCCTCGAAATCCCTTTACTTTAAGCTTGAGTTGGAAGGCCAGTGAAGAAAGATCAGCTAGAAGATTTGTTTGTTTGTTTGTTTCTCCTCGTAGAGCTTCCAATGGCCCACTTTTCCATTTACGATAATGTAGTCTTAGCATCAATGCCAGCCAACGATCGTCTGTGGGATACGAGTAAAGGTTTAACAGATATGAGAGTTCATGACTTTCTTGTACTGAGAAAACATCTTTCAGAGGCATCAGCGACATCAATTTTCATTATTTTGGCCCCGAACCCACTCCCCGCGTCAAAAGGCACCGAGAGAAGCAAAAATAGAGTTAATTCTGAACTGCCAAGGGCGTGTTTGTCGCTGTCTTTCGCGGTCTAAAATGGAATGTTGGAGCTTATGGTTCACCGATGATGCCTGCGGCAAACAAAATTTTAAAAATCTTGGTTGTTCTTGTTAGAGCCTCCCTCCGTTGTCCTTTATACAACCTCAGGTGCAGAAAAAAAATAAGGGTGCAAGGCAGTGCACATAGACCGGTCTGTACTGCTCGCTAAGTCGATGTAAATTTATTCATGAATCATCACTTCATAATAACTACAAAAACATTAAAGGACAGTGTACCAAGGTAGAGTAATTTCTGCATTGGCTGGTACCAAAGATGCAGCTAATCGCTGCCCCTAGAAACAAAATGATGAAATTTGTGTTATTCGTCAGGTCTTTTGACATCAGTATATTTTTCAGCTGATTTCTTTACAATTCTTCACTGGTTGCCGCAAACCAACACAGTTAGTTTTGAGGCTATCTCTTTATAAGCATTATTCCACCCTTAAAATAATGACCGCCGATGGGACTTCAAAAGAAACTCAAAGGTCTACCTGCCCGTTGACACCTCAAGCGAGCTTTGCGACGAGAAAAAAAAGCTGATGATAAAGGCAATGACTGCATCGCCTTCTGAACTTTGTGGACTGCATAGAACTGGTCTTAGTTGGTCCGACTGAAAACAAAAACATCTAGAGGCATGCGAAAAGTAGCAAGAGCATCCCCCTTTCACCCCAATCCCCTCAAAAAAAAAAAAAAGACTTAGTGTCTTTCATCTCGTCTTAGCAGACGACAGCAACGACCTTCGTCTGGCGGGAGGATTTCTGCGAGACGGTGACCGGAATGAAAATTATAGTCTTAAAAAATTGAAGACAAAAGCTTCACATTTCAAATGAAAGGCGGCAGATTCACAAAGCTCTGCCTAAGATAAACGGTCTTGGGTAGAACGCCAGGGAAATAACAAAACCAGACACACTGACACTCAAGAGACACTCATTTACTTGCAAACCCACCCGCAACCCCTTCACACTCCATCTATCTATACAGACCGTTAAAAGACTCCTTGAGCACCTTATTTGGTGTTATTTTTTTCTCTCAAAGAGAGATGGAGATCCATCTCTCTTTCTGAAAGTATTTCTCTCTGTGTGCATATATATGTATCTTTAAAGGTAAAAAGGTAGTCACGTGAGCTTATAGTCAGAAGCGGAGGGAGGTGTGAGTAGGACCGGGTTGTTTTCTTTGGCACCCATTTCCTTTTCCTCGTTACCTTACCTTCGTCCCACAGCTGGGTTAACTGGGAAAAGTAAGCTGCGTTACACGGGTATCGAACCAGCAGGTCCTCGCGTCTTTGGGTTCGGGTGTCAGCGCTCTAACCAATAGGCTATCCGCTTGACTTTATGTGCATTTGCATGTGTTTAGGATGCAAAATGTGTTCATGAGAGCGCGTGCGTATGTTTTGTTTAAGCTGATTGATTTTAGTGCCCATCTGAGTTCTCTTTAAAAAAAAAGCCCTTCCACTGTACGCAACAATGAATGAAAGAATGAATAAAAGAACAAACGAACGGATAAAGCAATTAATGAATGAATGAAGAAACGAACAAATGAATGAAGGAATAAGCGAATGAATGAACAAACGAACGAATGAATGAACGAATAATAAACAAATTTCCCAAAGAAGTATTACTAGATTTACTGGATGCCACAAACGACTTGCTAAAACTATAGGGAGCACTGTTACCTTGTGCCCAGGTGGCAGTACCTCACCTGTCGTTGCAGATCTGTCTGGAGACGGAACCCATGTCGCTGCTGATGACAAATGGGTATGAGCGGGAGAAGGTGTAAGGCGAGGCCAAGATAACGGGTATGGCCCACGTGGCTGCCAGAATCTTCTTGGTGCGAGACTTGCTGCTGAACTTCATGGCCGACAGCGGGTGGACGATAGCGTAGTACCTGCAAATACACATGAAAGAAAACAAGAGGATATTGAATCACGTGACTGATCTGGGTTGGACTTCACTTCAAATCAAGGTTTAAATCCACTTCCCTCGACCGGTCAAACCAATAACCTCTGCCCGCGTACAGCAACTCGTGAGCCCGCCAGGGGCGCATAACTATGGGGGAGGGTGGGTCCATAGAGCTTAACTGCGGCTGGTGATCGACCTGTTTGAACATACATCTTCGACATGAAATCCACCTCTGTTCTGTCTTTGCTGCCTGTCTCATTTCTGTTCGCTACTTTGAACTGTCGGGTAATTGAGGACACGAGATCGCAGGGCTTCGGAGCAGCAGCTGACAGGGTTTTGACCTCTGACCATTGCTGGTCGTCCACAGCAAAGTGCAGAGATTCCAAGGTCTGTCAATGAACTATGAAATTAACACGTTAAATAAGAACAATCAGAAAACCCATTGCCTAAAGTTCTCATAAATCGACAGCTTTATTTGATTCCACCTTTAGATATCCCGGGTAAAGGGTTGTGTAGCCTCATTGCTGTCAGTGTAGTGAACATCATGGTTGACCGTGTCTGACACCTCAAGCTGGCAGCCATCTGCATGCAAGTCCAGCGCACAAAGCTACAAACCTCTAAATCTTTGAGAAATATTACAAAACCTTTGAAATTTAAAGCAAGTTGTGTGTTAATTTTTTCCAGATCTTAATCTCTATATGGAATCCCAAACAGTTTAACGTACTGGCTCAAACAACTGCGTAGATATGGACGGTTTTTATAGCAGTACCAGAACAAAATGGCTGTTGGACGACCTGTATAAATCTAAGAAAATTTAAATATGTCCAAAACGTTAATTGTTAGATTTAAAAAAATTTTGAAACCCGAGCCGATGCAGATGCAGTCTGGAGAAAAAGAGAGAGAGAGAGAGTAAAGAAAGTTAAAGAGGAAAAAAACATCGGAGTAAATGTTTGCCCGTCCCCAGCGACGAAAAAACAGTGTGAGGGAATGAACTATTCAAAGATTATTTATAAGAATTTCTTTAAGTTAGCACAGTTAGACGCACAGTTGTGCCCAGGCAAGTTATTAAATTTGTTGTTGGAGGAATAACAAACACACCTCCAGCCGCTGAGTGTGTGGGTGAGAAAGCGGAAGACACGCACACTGTGAGAAAATGACAAAAACAAAAATTTACATACATTCCAAATTTTTCAAAGCAAAATAAAAAAGGATGAGAACATATTAGTAATTGATTTTGAAAACAAAACGAACACAGAGGGAAAAAAGGTGTTTGTAATGCCATCTGATCAAATGCCAGAATAGTTGCATTGTTGTTTGCGGGGGGACCTGCCAGTTCCTAGGAGCAGAAATAGAAGGACATAACGACAAATAACTGCGATGTCTAGGAAAACAATCTATTTCAAACTTGTCAGTTGGACTACACGATCAGCTGTGTCATGCAGCAAATAAATAAAACACCACCAACAAAAACAACATCCACAGGGACTTCTCGGAAAGCTTGCCAACACCGCTTATTTTTCTTCCCAGCTATTTTTTCTTAGAATTGATCAGAATAACTAGCTGCATTAGCGACATGCTTTACACTGGTTTTGTCAACTTTCGCGAAAGCGAAAAAGGAAGAATTAAAAAAATGTAAATGAAGCTATATATTTTTTAACTATAAAATAAATGAAGGCAATTCTGCAGGCTGCTGGAATGATAGAAGATGCTGTGGGGGATGAATAAAGGTGAGATGGGGGGAAGGGAGGGGGAGGTGACAACTCCAATATGCAGTATAATTAAACGTGTGGGTAGGAATATCCGTTATTTTCCTCACTGTACCTTTGGAACACCTGCGCTAGCAAAGTATAACGAGGGGTCTATTTGACATAAAGAACATGAGCTAGGACACAGCTGCAAAGAAAATGGAGAACAGTTAGGACACAGCTATGAAAAACGACTGTAGCTAGAACTTCAAGCCTGAGGTCGATACATAACATTTGTGCATGCCAAAAGAAAGAAAGAAAAAAGGAGAGAGAGAGAGAAGGGGGAGGGTTGTTCCTGATGACCTCTGTCTTCTTGACCATTCTCAAAACTTTCTAGTTCAATAAACTTTTGCTCCCACAAAAAAAGGAAACCTTAGACGGGCTTTGACATATTAAAAAGCTGAAGCAAATATCTGTTTCTTCTTGTAATTGCAACTATGTCTTGTGTACACGTTCTTGACAGCATATTAATAACAGTTTTCCTGTTCAATAATACTTGAAAGCAAACTCCGCGCTAGAGCAAGCGCATCAGACCACGAGCCTCCATCCTTCACTTGCAGAATAATTTCCTTTCTTAAAAAAAAAACATCTTTGCATTACACCGAGTAAACCATGGCTTACTGGACGATGAGGAGGCATTGTGAGTGGTCTTCATTACAAGAACCGAACAAAATCACCATTGTATACGCATAATGAAAATTCCGAGACCAAAATTCTTAAGGCGGCAATACTTTTTTTTTCTTGAAGCATGCCTTTTTGGCTTTTCTTGTCATGAAACTCTTTCGTCTGTTTTGTTTAAGCAATTTAATGCTTTATTTCGTGAACAAAGATTTCTCGTTGTAGGTCTTATTTGGTTACAAGAGCGTAGAGGTATTTCGGGGGAGTTATAAAAGCATCCCCAGAGTTTAAAAGAAATTGTGGAGGTCTTTGTAGAGCAGCTACGACTGTTGTTGATCAAGGGGAAAAGCTTAACAGGACAAGGAGCAAGGCAGAAAGAACACTGATGTCCACGTTAGCACGCGGAAAGTTATCCACTCGAAAACTCGTGTGGAGGTCGAGTAAACTTAGGTTACCCTCCTTGTTACCATGGAGATGATGGGCCTTCGTGGCTGTCTCCAAGGCCAGCGTTCCGCAGACTCTAGAATTCATCTCGAGAATCTAGCGAGAGCTCTGACCGAGACGATCTGTCTTCGCAAGATCAATGATAATACATTTAAAAGCATTCCGGATTATTCCATATTAATTTTCTTTTTCACAGACCAAAGCCGTGTGCATCATTGTTCATTCTGTCGAGCATACAGCTTAGTAACGAGGTTCTCTTCTTCCCAATGTTGCATAATATTTAATTTAAAGGATCAAACCCCAGCCAAACGAGGCCTGAGTGTTAGTAATTTCGACACAAGTCATCTTTTCTCAAAGCGCATGCTGCTACCATATCAAACAAGCTGAAGATGCTTCTCGAAGCTTACGCTGACCAAATCAAACATAGTAGAAATCAAACAACCGTACTAAATATATATGCTAGAAGTTATTTTGAAGTGTATATTGGTTTGTTGATTAGACGAGAAGTTAATTTGGAAGTGTATATAGCAACTAACAAACGATGTTTTTATTGACTCAGGCCACGCGGCTTCAACATCCAGGGGCTGGGGAGCACAGCTCGTACAACAACACGAAGCCTAATAACAATAATATATCATAATACATCATCATATGTAATATCATACTATACTACAGTGTAATTAAATAATTCCACTTTTTGTCCCAGATTACCGTTTGAAGTGGCAAACCGAGTTAGAGGATGATTCATTCTCCGTGCATAAAAGAACTTCTTTGCAAAGTTTCGACCAAGAGTAAAGATATCTAGCAAGGCTGTGAAGGTGAGAAACATCTATTAACAACAACACAGTGTGCAGTATGATGGCTGGGTTTTATACTGAATTGGTAAAAATGTGAGCGACAAAACTTCTAAATGGTTGCAATGGAGAAGATGTATTTCATCGTCTTGCGCTGAATGACAAAAGGGACATCAAATTCCAACTCTACGAAAAATAATTTTTAACACCATGCAAATATGATTCTTACTGTAGTCTTGGATTTAGAGTGACATACACGACTAACCTAGAGCTGTATGTTAGTCTTGAAGCGTGTATAGTGGTTGTATCATACAGACTGGAAAATAATCTTGAGGTGTATGCAGTGGCCATATCACACGGTCTGGAAGTTTGTTTATCTGTTTGTTTTGTATAAAGCGCGCTCGAATTCTCACATCAGTGTATTTGTGTTTGCTTCAACGTGTATTAGAGTGCATGTGGACTGTGTATGAGGCCTAATGTTCGTTACCTGTAATACAGACACAGAGGGCGCTGATCACTCTCCTCACCTCACGCCGCTCGTGGCCTTTACCCTCACGCTACGTTCCAGCATTTCGCTTAATTTCTGTCTAGCTCACCTGTTTCGCACAATTCTGGGCTTGTTAGTCCAGAACCCCGGCCTCAGAAAGTCAATAAAGTTTCACTCTTACTGACAAGTAGTTCACTAGGTTCCAGATTCGCGTAACTGTAATGAACAGGCGATGAAAACTCCTACCCAGTGTTCGCAACGATCCGACTACTTTTTTTTCTCTTACACCATACGGGTTTTCTTTTCTCGTGCGGGAGAGTACTGTGTAAACTCGGAGTAGCGCCATCTTAATAAGATGTTGTCTTCAAATGAAATAGTGTGATGGGGTGTATTATGGGGGCGGATCCACAGGAGTTAAGTTCGGAAGGCATAGATTAAGCCACCACTACGATCAAAGGGCAATATCTCAGTCTAAAGGGAGTTGCGCACCATGCAACACATTTGACTGCTTAAGGACAAGTCTAAGTATCTGCAATAAATCTAAGATCTGATTATGTTCAAAATGGGTCAGATCGGCTCTGCGCAGACATACGAGTAGAATTATGTTGTGATTAGAAGTACAGAACTTTCCTGAACTTCTGGTGCTTTGAGCTAGGAAACGGGACCATGTCACTCCTAGTCTTTTTCTGGACTGGCCAGCTATCCGTTCTCGCATATAATACAAACCGTACGTGTTGTGTTTTAATTTCTTTGCTGGCTCTTGTCCTGTTTCTGTGAACTTCTCTTCCACTACATCCCAGCCAGACAACTCCGGTCTTCGTCTGATGACCGTATGATCACCAGAACAATATACCATCACAGGATTTATAGGTATTGTATTGCAAAACAATGGAGCTTAGCCCCCTTTCATATAAACCGCCTACCCACCATTGAATCCTTTAATTAAATATTCACTAAAAACACACCTCTTCCTTGAGAATTACTTAATTTCACACAATGCTAGTTCATCTTGAAGCTTCCCAACTCGTCCTCCTTGGCAGAATCACGATACCCTCTGTTCTTGTTACCGGATTCCTCTCTGCATTTTCAATGTTTGTCGTTTATTATTCATCAGTACTGTTGTGTATCCCTTCGTCCTTTGTTTGCTGTCCATGTTATTGTCTCAAGCACTAAGAGAAAGCTTCTTGCGAGCGTGAGTATGCGCTAAATAAATCACGCGTTAATTATTATTATTATTATTTATTATTATTATTATTATTATTATATGGGGAAATCTGTCGATGATAATTAAGTTCTTTATTGTGGACGACAAGTTTAGTTCTACACCGCTGTTTTCAGTCAGTTTAATCGGAGTGTGTGAGAGAGGCTTAACAATTAACCGCAAAAAAAAAAAACTGCTGCAGGTGAGGGTTGCCAGACCCGCCGGCATCCGACACGTAAACACAGGAAACGGTGGTTGTTAGCGAACTTCCGCTGCACGGGAGGAGCACACAGGTATCTCAAGTGATGACGACACACATCACGCACATCACCGACAGAAGCCACCTGGTGCATGCGTGCCAACAGGTAGGTGGCAACACACTTGAAAGAGCCGTTCGGACCAGGTGAGGATGCCGACCACTACTGAATTAAAACAGTAGGGCTGTGTCCCTTCTACACTCCAGTCTAGATATTTGAGAAGAAAAAAAAAAGAAAAACGAAAATTATGGGAATGAAAAAGAAGCCTGACATAAGATTCTTTAACTACTCGGGTTTCTTTGTCTTCACCAGTCGTAAAAGCCATATCGTATTATTTTACCGTCAAGTGTGTCTTACGGGCTGGACGATAAATCAAAGACGTTGACGGGCGTCGCAGCTTTAAAGAACAAGAAGACTTTTTGTCCTTTGTTAAAAAAAATGTTGGGCAGCTTCATCTTGAAATTTTGTCCCCGCGATGCCAGACAAATTGACAGCTGTAGATTACAGCTGAGATAAGACTCCAGGGAGCTGTGAAGTCTCTCGGGAGATGAACAGAGAAAGACTGAAGCAGTGAGAATGATCGTTATGTCAATATGTCGAAGTCAGTTAAATTGAAAAAATGAGGACCGAATAACATGGGGAAAATGTATGTGTTAAAAAGAATCACAGACGGGTTCTTGGGCTGAGAAATAATCATGAGACTAAAGGACGTTGATTAATTGAAATAAAGAGACCGATATAAAAACTGTGATGTATGACTGTGTATTTTCTCTACTTTATGTCCCCACTCTTAATCTCTCAAGATTTCTCTTCACTGTGCATATATTGTCCAACACTTCACTGTATCTGGCACGTTTCTATGCCACAATCATACAAAATACTTGCCAAACGTAGTTTCATAAATAAAAAAAATAGCAGTTGTGAAGATCTTTTACGAAGTTAGTCAAAAACGCAAATGCTCATACATGTATTTATAGTCACGTGCTCACACACTATCCTTCTCTGCTTCTCTCTCTTTCTCTCCTGCGCGCGCGCACACACACACTCTCTCTCTAAGAGATGGATGGTGGGTCGTAGAGAGAGAGAGAGTGAAAGAGGGAAAGAACAAACAGTGGAGCCAGGCAAGGTAACCTACAAGACAAATCCAGACAGCTGCCTTCAGCGTCAGAGCGGTGTGCATATGGCGCACTTGCACAGGGTCAGACGACAGGAACGGATCGTGTCCTGTCCAAAAATTGGAAGAGAAAATCTGGACACGAGGCTTACACAAATAAAATTAGATTGAATAAATTCTGCCTCGAAACGCCATAAATTCGGCTTTTGTGTGGTTACCACGCTACCGCAGCCTCGCCATTCATCTGCGTCTCCTCCCCTCCCTGTTTTCTTCCACATCTTGACGATTGAATCGATGAAAAACTTCGTCTTTCTTTTAACCCCTTTCTCCGTCACTTTGTTATGTATCTCTGTGTGTGTGTGTGGGGGGGTGGATGGGTGGGGGGGTGTTCGTACTTTTTGCCTAAACACTCTTCCTCTGCTAGTAAAGAAGTGTCAAGGAATTCAAGTTTCTTCCGAGCTGCAATCAGCAAAGATGAGAACGTCTGTGCAAAACAGTAATGTGAACAGGTAAAATCCATAAGCACATTTTCATCCACCCGCCGGGCCGTTAATTAAACCTGCATTTGCTACTCCATTTCTCCTTACAAAGGACACACCTTGCCACACCGGCATGTATCCTCTTGCTAAAGTCTCCTCACACGGATGCGTCACTTCTTGCTGCACTGACAGATCAGATGACTGGGACACAGTAATGAAGCCAGAGAAATGTTTGTAGTCGAGCGGCCAAACGGGTGTGTGGTCCACACTACTGGTCATTAGTACTCCCTCAGCTGGGCTCTTGAGCTACTTTCACTTGCCTCCAGATTGCACTTTCGGTCGGGATGGGACAGGGATGTGTGGACGTGTGTGTGGGTGTGGGTTGGGGTGGGAAAACAAGAGAAGGAAAAGAAGGGTATAAACGGATCTGCTGGATACGACGTGAGTCCAGAGAGGGGTTTGAAGGGGGCTAGTGAAAGCGGAAAAGTGTAGAGGGAAGAATTGGTCGGCATGTCACACACACTGCTGATCACTCCCTGGGATGAAGAAATTAATGTATTGTCCAGTTCCCCCGTCCCATCCCGAAAACACACTGAGCGCCGTGACTTTTTAACACTGCCCTTGCATCGTTGCCATCCTCCAGGACACATAGGTATGATCCAGAGACAAGTAAATATCCACCGGGTGTTTTGCCTCTGCACCTACAGGCCACAGCTAACCCTGACTCTGTTTTACGAGTTCGGCCCGAAGTGAGGTACGAGAAAATTGCGGTTAAAATATTCGGTTATAACAATCCCACCCTCGTCAGGTAGGTCATGCAGAACACACACACACACACACACACACACACACACACACACACACACACACACACACACACACACTCACACACACACATCCGGGCCTTTTATAATAGTCCTCTGTGAAGTCTTCAACAGCTTCCACTGCATTGTTCAGTTATAAAGCATACAGTCTTCGATGATAAATAAATAAGTTCATGTTTATACCAGTAGTTACAAAGAAGCAGCACCCACCCATATTTTCTAGAAACCTGGACCTGCTCACAAAAGATCTGCTCCATCGGTAAAACAGGGACTAGACCCACGCCACTCGGTGATTACCACAGCTTCTAGTGAATTGTCTGCTCTTGTTGGGGGGGGGGCATCTCCTCTAAAAAGCTGTAATTTTCTGTGGTGGGCATTGCAATGCGGGCTCCCACAACAGTTTGACGGGCATGATGCATGCAGCGACTGAAGGAGTGAGCGACTATTTGTGTGCGTGTGTGTGAGAGAGAGAGAGATGAACGAGGTGGGGACACGCTCGTGCCAGCGCGTTTATACACCTTGTACACATTTTTTCATCTCACTCTGTCCTCTTTTCAAATCGTCGTATCCAGAGAATCGAACCCTCGGCATTCGAAATGCCACTCTTTATTTGATAAAATATGCATTTTTTATCCGTCGGATAATTCTCATACAGTCAGGTAATCCTCAAACTGTCGGGTAATTTTCATTCAGCAGATGACAAAGCTTCATACAAGAAAGAGCTAAACTATGGAGAGAAAACATCCAAGATGTTAAACCCTTAGTTAGATCTAGCAGTGTATTGTTTTTAAAGCTAACCAAAAGTTTTCTAAGGCTTCAAAAGACCTTTGGTTAAGAAATGACCACACAAATTGCGGTAATTAGACAAGGAAACGCAAGTAGGAGATCAAATGGAGTAGCAGCGAGCCTGTTACTCGTCAGAAAAAAAATATTTTTTACGCCAGTACTTCAAACGCTCCGTGTGGGTGGAATGTTCTTTACCGAATGCTTGATCCTGAGATATTTACAACAGAACCACTGATCAAAGCAGAGAAAGAAAAGCAGAAATGGCGGAAAAAGAAGAAGACACCGCACAGTTTGCTAAAATCTTTGTTACGGTACATTCAAGAGAAGAACGGCAAGACTTGCTTATAAATTTATCTGTTTTCTTTCTGAAAACAGAGTCAATAAACAAGTTTGGAAGGGATATGGGAGGGATAGAAAGATGGGAAACGACTATAGAGAGGAGAATGATCTAAAAGCTTTCCTCGGGAATAAACAGTATTCTTCTATTTTACTTTCTTACATTCCTTTCTTCTTTCTTTCTTTAAATACTTGCCTCTTTTTGCTCAATACTTCTGTCTGGCTTTTCTTTTCCTTTTGACAAAGAGGCTGCTAGCTGTCTGGCTGTCCCTTGTGTTATATATTTTATGTATAATTCTTTTTCTTTATGCTTTGTTTCCACCCCGACCTCCATCCCCTACCCCTGCTATATAGCCCAGAGGTGTATGAAGGGAACAGTATGGCAGCTTCTACAACAAAATTGATGTACTGTGTCTACTGTTTCATGGTTGTAGTTGTAGTAATGGAGGTGATGGAGGTATTAGTAACAGAAGAAGGAGAAGAAGAAAAAAGGTGAAGAAGAGTGTAAAGGGTAGTTAGTCTTGTCGGTCCCTTTTGCAGGATACCCTGAAACCTTTGAACAAGGACATGCCCCAGCTAGGTCATTCACACAAAATTCTCACAATATCGGCCTCATATATTTTGTCTGATTCGTTAGAGCGTGCAGGAAGGCCCTTAAAAATTGTGAGAAGGGTGAATACTGGGCGGTGGTTTTTTTTTTTTTGTAGGAGAAATGTAATCAGTCTACCATTGAAAGTGACCATTGGAAGAAAAAGCAAGGGATCTGTAGATCAAGCGAAGCGAAAACAGAACATTTGAAACTCGGTCACATCTTTTAAAGAACTGATTGGATTTGGGTGGGCGGTTGCTGCTGGAATGAGGGAAGGGGAGGGTAGCGGAGATCCTAAAGAGAGCTTGAATAGAAGAAAGTAGAATAGTAGAAGTGGCACCAAAATGAGCAGAGATTTTATCTGTGCTTCCTCTTGGATAGGAATGGTGCTTGTAATTAGAGACCGATATATAAAAACCACGAGGCACAAAAGGTTGGGAAGCGAGAGGGAGAAATAAAGAGAAAAAGAGAGATTAATAAAGACTACTGGCTGAATCATCTCAAATGCATTTCTCAGATTGTATCAAATGTTAAAAATAGTACAAACTGCTATTCTGCTTATTATGATGTGTGACGTTTGTAAGGGTTGGCGTGCATGTTCTGGGGAATAGGTAGTCAGTGGATGTGCACAAAATTCCTTCATTTTGCTACCTTAGTTGTCAGGCAGCCGACATTTTATTATTGGTATGTTCAAGGGTATGTGTGATCATTTGAAAAGTTCTTTCACTATTTGCTTGGAAATGCTCTTTTAATGTCATGTTTCAATTTATTGTGTGTAATTTACAGTGTTAATAAATTTGTTTATCTAAAGACAAGACTTTTGCGGCTTCTCTGGGGAAGAGACAGAACTCTAATTTTTTCATTCGTCTTGACCATTCCATTAGCAGGTTTTCGTGCGCTCTAATTCACCTATCAAGTCTTGACAATGATAACAAGAAATAGGAAACTATCTGCTAAAAAACAATGGAGGAAAAACACTTTCGTTTTCATGTGTTCACTTAGCCGTGCCGAATACATCATGGTCTCAATTTAAACTCAAGGCCAAGATGCAATCAGTTATTTGCAAGATGTGTCCAAGTTTCAATTTCACATTGGAACCTGGTTTAAAGTATGATTTTATTTTTCGTTCTGTAGATTGCGGCAGGAGGATCAATCATTCTTCAGTCTTTTTGATGTTAGAAGGGCAGTAGGTCTCTTCTGTAGCTTTGAGGTCACGTTGGTGTGCGGAGTGCACGCGGGCTGCTTAACAAACTCCACGCTCGTTTGTCCGTGTCGATGGCCTTGAAACAGTCCTCAGTGATTACCAAAGGCCATTAGAACAAGTGTCTGTGCGTTCGCGTGCCTAAGACATTGCTGCGCGGAGCTTCCAAATAAATGTCAGCCTCAATTTTCATCGTCTTCGTTCAGAGTCATCGTTCATTTCCCACGAATCTTTGGGATTAAGTGCGCTTTAAAAAAAATGCAAAAGATGTAAGTGGGGACGCGCGCGCGCGCGCACACACACACACACACACACACACACACACACACACACGCACGCACGCACGCACGCATAGACAATATGTTGTAAAGTGTTTTTTAATTTGGCAGTTACATTTTGTTTTGACATCCCAAAAGTTCGAAAATTTTCAGCAAGTCTGTACACTATTTCTGTGGTCATAGTAACCTTTTCTCCAACACATTTGATGAGTATAAAGGTAAAAGACCCTACCCATAAAGGCCGTAGGGGGAGTGACTGTAAGTGGTTCACTGTGATTAAAGAAAGGCCCGTGCAAGCCGAACCCAGCCCACTCCTTCCGCCGTCCTTGCACTTCTCCTGAAAAATCAGGTCCCCACTTCTATAGACCAGCTGCCTGTGTGGGCGCTAGCAGCTGACACTGTAGCAGAAAAGTAGTGCCAACTAAAAGGCTCGACTTTAGCAAGCAGGAAGTAAAATCGCTAATGACGGCAACTCTAGTGAGAGCGGGTCAAATAGGATCGAGTTGCCTCCCTTGTCTCAATTCGAGTATTGGTCGGCACGTGAAAATTATCCCCCCTCCCACCAGCGTTCTTCCTCGTAAAAAATAAATAAATAAAACAAAAAAGGAGGAGGAGAAGAAGGTAGAGGAGAAAAAGATAAGAAAGAGGGAAAAGGAGAAGAAAATAGAAAATAGTGAGGGGTTGACGCCCCTTCTAAGGGAATAAATGTGGGGAAAGGTTTGCAAACAGCATTGCCTGGCCGCGAGAGGATGGTGAGCATGCCGACTGTGGGAGACCCTTGAAGCTAACCTTCTGCGACACTTCCCCCCATCAACCCACACACCTCCTTTCCGGTTTTTCCTCCACCCACCCGGATGAGACTTCAGTCGGAAGAGCATCCGGGGCACGTAGCCAGCAGTGCACTCTCCCTTTTTTAACTCCTCCAATAATTCTATGGCCAGAAATGCTTAAGTACACGAGTCTCACGTATGCTGTCAAAGCTTGTCACGACAACAAGGTTACCTTATTGTTTGCAAGCTGTGTTGGCTGTTCTCTCTAGTTTTATTTCACGAGAAAAAAATATTATTATTATTATTAGCGATCCAGAGAATATTGCAAAGGTGCAAGCGAAGACGACATCAATTCAAAGAAGGAGCTAACTATTCAAAGTAAAACATCCAAGACCAAAAATTAAGGACTTAAAAAAAGAAAATGAAGAAATATATATATATATATACACACAATTGGAAAGTACAAAGAACGACGAACAGAAGGTTATAAAAGAGACGAAAGCAGAGAACAGATGAAGGGCAAGGTGAAAAAAAGAGAAAAAGAAGGGTCTAGTAAAAACAAAAAGTCTAGTAAAAAGAAAAGGTCATCAAAGGAACCCTGTACCAACATTATCAAGAGCAGGCATCTGCGACATCATCAATAAGTCTTTCTCATGGAGGCGATGAGAAGACAGCAAAGACGAGGGAGGACACAGCGCGGTGCAGTCTGGGACTAGGAATCATTCAGTCCAGGAGACATGACACACCATCAAAGGCAAAGCGTCGGCGCAGCGTTTGAGCGCAAGTCCCATCGGGCTACAGCACACAGACGTATGTCGCAGGGGTCACAGGTTTTCCCATCAGTCTGAGCGATTGCTTCTGAATCTGCAGCGCCACCACAGCTTTACGTAATTAGCTTCCGGGTCAGCCTTTCACGGACTGCCGCTAGGCGGAGCCAGTTTGTCGGCAGGGTTACAAAAGCTTCGAGGCTTTTTTAAATGGACAAATTTCGTAAACACCTTGTAGTGCCTAAAGCATGTTGTCCATGTGTTTACGAAATATTTGCATGTATTCAATGAAAGGTTGTGAGTACAAATATAACGCAATGTAAATGCAGGCGAAGTTATTCTGAAAGCGTAAAGAAAGTGTCACAGCCAAGAGAAAAAATAAGATCTTCAGCTACTCCTCTACAGCTTCAATTATTGCATGAAGCATGTTTCTCTCACTGTGAGTCTATTTGTGTGTGTGTGTGTGTGTGTGTGTGTGTGTGTGTGTGTGTGTGTGTGCCTGCGTGCGTGCGTACATACGTACGAAAGAATTATCATCTTTCAACACAAAGGGATGCTTGTTTAAATTCAATGAGAGAGGAGGAATTCAATAATTCATCAGCTCCGTCTCTCCTGGGTTCTCAAAGTTCGTCTTCATTTTTTCCACAGATGGTGCTGACTGATAAATACACACACGAGACAAACGCAGAATGTGAGAGAGAGAGAGAGATAAAAAAAAAACGAAACTGTTTATTTGATGAGCCAACGACCTTTTCAAAGTAGAGTAAAATATAGTTACATTGGGGGCGATCAAATTCAAAACATAGAAATGTATGATACATAAAATAAGATAAAAATGATATCATTTCATACCAATCCCACCACTCAAATTATTTTCACACACGACATGAAGGTGCATCCACGTCAATACAATAACTCTTAATATGTTTGCATGAGTCCTGTCTATGGAAATACTTCGCTACGCTCACACCTTCATCCACACACACGCACACGCACACGCACACACACACACACACACACACACACACACACACACCATTATGGAGAAAGTCTTGATTGTCTTCTTCTGTCCCTGTATGCCAATCTCTCATAACCGCAGTTCCTGTCCGTCAGTAAACTGCCCGGTGATAGGCAAGATATTTTGGAAGAGAACAGGTTTTTCCTGCAGGTTTCTGCTGGAGACCAGAAATAAACTGAGCTGTGGAAAAAAGCAGCTACTACAACACCCGCCACATTTCCCCCTATCAATCGCCAAGCTGAAGAAGCCTTCATCACAGATGCAGCAAAACTAACGGTGCAAATGCAGCGCCCTCTGGACTGAGATTTAACGACGAAGATTTCAAGATAAATACGTCGATAACTACAGGTTTGCAAGGGATAATTAAACACAGTGTCCTGACCACTCACACATCTCTGTGCTGAATTGTGTGTCTCTTCTGCCTTATTTTGTTTTAATGAAGAACTTTCCATCCGATAATGTTGCCAATTTTCCGCGAGTGTAAACTTGTGTTCGTGCGCGCGAACAAAGTTGTGTGAACTTTTCATCGCTTCGTAATTTTGCTTTGTTTTGTTTTCCGCAATTTCCTGCTGCAGGAATCAGAGATGTATTTGATGACACCTTCCACCGATCGAGGCTATTGCCTGGTTCATTTTTCTGACGTTGGTAAAATACTTGTTTTATCTACATCTTGGCTACATAAAAACAGTAGAACACAGCCGGGTCGAAACCCTTGTGGCGCAACGTTCTTTCCCCAGTTGACTGAAGTATACAATGATTACCTGACTCCGCGGAGAGCTGGGAGAAAGTAAGGCAGAGAGGGAGAGGAGCTGGGTTCCACTCCCACAAACGCTGCCTCGAGATAAGTGAGGGTTGTAACCTTTCTCTCACCGACGATTGGAAAGTCTGTGGATTACATTTACCTGTAACAGTGTTTTTTTTTTAATTGTTAAGTTGCTTAAAGGGAAATGTTTCCTTCTTTTCTCTTTGTTCTTTTTATTTTAGTAAAGCTAGCCATCAGGGCACCTTGGTCGCATCCTGGCAAGTGTACAGTGTGCTAGGCTTCCAACGTTAGCTTGTAGCTGCCACTTAGTTCAATATTCTCCCAGCCCCATCCCCCCACCCCATGTCACAGAGACTCACGTGTGGCGTGAAGGTATCAAGGTGCTAGATGGAGTGCTTTTATTTTGGAGACGTTGGACGGATTTTTTTTCTAAAATTCGTTGTCAACGGCAGTTGCCATCTCGACTAGAGTTTTGTCAGCTGTGGAAAACCTTTTTCCAGAAGCCGCGCACTTATACAACTTTTTGACCAATCAGCGCCTTTGCCACTTGCTATAACTGTTTTTAATAAAGATGTGTGTGTGTGTGGGGGGGGGGGTGGGCACGCGCGTGCGAGCGAGAACACGTTAGTGTATATATATATATATATGTGTGTGTATGTTTGTATTGGTTGTGGTGGGGTCTTTCAACATTTTCTTTCCAGTAGCAGTCAACTTTTCTTCACTTATTCAATTATTTCAATTACTGTTGATAAATTGCTAGATATGTACCACAAAATCTGGGGAAAGTTGCACGTGAAAGCAAAAATCATCCCTCAGTCGCCTCATAATCGATCAGGTCACATGACACTAAGACGCCAGCGATATAATACCATCACGACCAAAAAAAACAAACAGCAAAACAAAAAAACAACACACACACACACACAAACACACACACAAACACATAACAAACACAAAGAGAATGACAAAATACAAATAGTTTGTTAAATATGGCAAAACGTCTAATTTGAAAAGCTCGAATGTTCTAGTGTAATATCACGTTTCTCTCCAACCTTTAACCAGAGTTGTCCTCAAAGGCCAACCACAGGGTCATACAATCAAATCGAGGTTTATCGACCCGAGGTTTATCGAACTCTCGAAAATAAACACACGTTTAACGTCTCAAAGCTCGGTGCCGAGTGTTTGACCAGAACTTCGCCTTTCGCTGTTCTCGTCCTCGTGACCGGCCCGCACGACCAGTGCACGGGTCCAGAAGGGACGTCCACCGCGCCAGATGGAGACGCCACTGTCTGTACTAGAGCGCAATCGCGGGGCGCCACAAATCAACGTGACCAGACGACGGGTGGCGGGGGGGGGGTTCGAGTACTCTTCAGGCGCTGCGTGTCTGATGGTAAGGGGTGGGGGGGGGAGCTGGGGATTGGAGGGTAGCATAAAGCAGCGCGTGCCGCCAGCCTCTCCAATTTGTTTGCGCCGCGGAGGCGAACGCTGGCAGCTCTTACCAACACTGGCGAATGACGTAGCAGCGCAAAAAATATAAAAAAGGAAAGAAAACAAGAAGGAACGAGGGAGGAAGAATTTGTCGCTGAAATACTCCTTCCTTCGTGTCCTCTTCAATCCTCTGCTGACCGTGCGCGCTGCCATCACTTCAAACTTCTAGTAGCGCACAATTTGGTTTCGCGAGCAATGACGTCACATGTGTGCAGCATTTGGCGCCATATTTTCTGTACTTCATCGTAAAGGAGCAATAAAATTAACAAGCAGGTCAGAGACCCAACCCTCCCCCACCATCCATTCCGTGCTTGAAGGGTATTGAAGAGGTAATAAAAAAAAGTTCAGTCGCTAATAAAACTCGCTTGACTCCATCGGATGGAGAAAAAAAAACAATAAAAACAAATAACTTTTTTTTTGTCAGAAAGACGTCTCATCTAGATGTTTTGACCTTTACAAGTGACACTCGCTTCAAACCCACGACGTTTGACGAATAAGCAAGTAAGGGCTTGATCAAATTTGTTTGGGAAATAACAGCCGTGAAAGGACCACTTTGGCTGTCAATACTGACGGTCTTCGTCCGGATGGGCACACAGGGAGGCAATAACATTTTACACTGGTTGCCCACGGAGTACCTGCTCTTGGATCCCCGCTTCCATCGTCCATTGGTGCTTTGAGAGTTATCTGTCCTTAACGACTTCTTCATAGCTACTAGCGTTCTCCCTGTAACCCTTTCATCATAAAATGTTTTGGAAACAACATGAAGATCGCAGACCTGCTTCATCACAGATTTGGTCTTTTCTATGGCGCGGGGAGGGGATGGGAGAGGAAGGGGTTTATTTATTACGTCTGTATGATTTGCAATATTAAGCTATAGCCATGTATCCCGAAATGGACCTATGAAATACAGAATTAGCTTCTCGGTGGTCGTCTAGGTAATATGTTTGATAAAATTATTCCTTGTCAGACATTATTATATTGACGACACTTGTGACAGGACCTTCAGTATTCCCGTTACATCCCCCCCCCTAAACAAGCTATTTTTCATCCAAGTTACGATAAGTGTTAGACAAAAATACAAGTATTTAAGGCAGAATTCAGTCCGATAGAACTAGCAGCAGCTACCCACCAACAGTTCTGTTTCAGCAGTAGAATAATGCTGAAAATGACAAAACGTTTTTTTATATTTTCGATCTCTTTTCTGAAGCGATTGCAGGACAAATAAAGGTTTTGTTTTATTGATCCTGTGACTAATGTCCAGCGGCATATCTTACTCGAGCTATAATTTCACGATTTGATTACTATGTGACAAAATGAACGGAGATTGGTAGATGAAAGAACCTTCATTTTAAGATTTTTGTCAAAGCTGATTTACACAAACATGCACCACAGCGTGCCACAGAGAGTCAGAACCTCAAGATATCATGCACATGGCTTCTTGGGAGTGGTTCAGCCTACATGCATTCACGACGCATACTTTTCCGAAAATTCAGCCACTGTCCTGTTCTACGCATGCGCGAAAGAATCGTGGCTGCAGACCACCAAACCAAGACATCAACCAAGCCTGCATTTACTCTTGTCAATCAATCTGCAAAAACAAAAACTAAACCTAAACTATAATCCAAATCTATCAGAAACACTAACGCTTTTTATGTATACCTATCGAGTAAACGCACGCACGAACGAACGCACACAAGAAAAACCAAAAATCAAAACATACATACTAAAATAAAATCCGATGGAAATCGAACTTGCTGCCTTCTCCTTTCAACTGTTCCCTTTATCAACTAAGCAATCGAAACTTCAGGCAAATCAATCACCATTCAGTTTATTTGAAATACTCCATTTTGATTGCCGTCCATAAAATGGACAAACTAAAAGATAGTCTGCATATGCAAGGCAGAATATCGTTGGAAAAATATAGGCGCGTCTGTAGTGACCTTGCCGGGTGCCCAAAAGGGGTATAACTCATCGAGAAACGTGTTTGTGAAACGCTAACGAGCGCAGTTTCTGCACGAACACGCTTCGATCAGAAATTAGCCCTCGCTTCAGGACCGACTTGGCAATGGACTTTTCCCTTTGGATCAGACTCACAGTTCGCGTTGTCAACAGGACACTTTCTGCTTTCACGGGAGGGATGCGGGAGAACTCCGAGGGACAGGCTGGTCAGATGCCATGTATCTCCCCTTGAGAGACACACAGTTGGAACTGCGCTTTTAATGGAAGCCTGGCATCGAGGTTGTTGACGCCTACAGTGTTGAAGTCTGAATGTCTTGTGCGAATTTCAAGACTGCAACCTTTTTGTTCTAAAGCACGATACTCTGTACCCAAGTGGATGCATGGAGGGTGGAATTTACGGTTGTGATCTGTCACTAAATCTGATGTTAAGAAAAGGTTTATATGAGTTTGTGTGTGTGTGTGTGTGTGTGTGTGTGTGTGTGTGTGTGTGTGTGTGTGTGTGTGTGTGTGTGTGTGTGTGTGTGTGTGTGTGTGTGTGTGTTTGTGTGTTCGTGTGTGTTTATGTGTTCGTGTGCATGTGCGTATTCACTTCCTTATTACAAGGAACTAAAATTAATACTTGCAGCGTCGTCTTCGACCCCGACAGTTGTTTTTAATTCCAGATAAAACTGTAATAAGCATAAGGAGGCAATAAATTATCATATCGTGACCAGACATCGATCCCATGAACACTGAGGTCGAAGAGTAGGTAATGAAAAACATGACAAATCCAACAATTTCCTTCGTACCATTTAGCCATCTGACTTGCGTATGTAAGTCATCATGCCTTGCATTATTTTCCATTCCAAAGAGCTCCAGCGAAAGATGAGTTTTTTTCCCTGAGCCTGAGGCAAACTTTCTTAAAGGACAAACCGAGTGCAACAGTTTTTCGTTATGATCGGCTTAATTTCATTTTAAAGTAATAACTTCCAAAATATGAGCAGATAATTATGCTTTATTTTCAAGATATAAGCCCTCAAACATTGGCATTCTCATCTGCCACTAGGAAAACAGGAAGAAAATTACTCTTCTTTACTGGAGAGTTCTCTTACGCGCCCGTAGTATTTGTAACAGCGAGTGTGCATGTCTTCGAGTCAAAAGAAAAAGCATTACTCAGGTTCCCGTGTTCAATGTGTGATTTTTTGCCCAGAAAATGAAACGGCTGATTTGGGGATAGAACCCTTCAGATTTGAACTTTTTTCAGAAGCGTCCACTGAAGTTTAAAAAAAGGTCAAAACCGAACTCACTCAACAGACTGCTAATCAAAACTTCTCCAGATCGTAATTTAATGGTCAACAATCGCAAACATTGCAGTCTATGCTGTATTATCATTGAAGTGGACGCATTTGAGAATTTTTCCATGGTTATTATTGATAATAAACTATAAGCACATTTTAAATGAGCGTTTGTCTTAGATAAACTCTTGTAATTTTTTTTATTTTATGGTTAATTTCCAGCACTGCATTTTTTATAGTTATAGCTGACTGCTGATGATGACTTTTTACCGTTAAAATATAATATAATAATTTGATACATATTAATCGATGCAAAAACTTATTTCTTCCTCATTCAGCTGCATGGAAAATTTACTCGTTATTTACTGATACTCGCACGTGGTCCCGCTTAAGCTTCTCATATGTTTATCACCCTCAATTCTTTTTTTCGCTGTTGTTGAGCACACACATTAATGGTGCCCTCAAACGGTGTAGAAAGTGTCGATGCTGCATGTCTGGTGCTTGATCTTTGTTTAAGCTTTTTACCAGCAGTCGTAGGCGGTTTTAACAGTCCGTGCTTTTGTATAGTCGGCAGTGCTGTAGGAATAAGATCTCTTCGCTTTAGTGAAAGTCTAAGACTTTCCTGTACTATATAAGTGACTGGATAACAATCAGTTTTTAAATGTTTTGAGCAAGTTCTTGAGCACGGGGGTGGGGAAGAAGTTTGCATGTTTGAACAAAGCAGAGACCTGTACATACACATCTCCAAAAAAAATTAATCCAATGGTCTTTGCTGCCATTATCTTCGGGATTTCCTGAGTACAAACTCCATCTGATTGTCGAAGAGAACATTCAGCAACAGCACAATGTGTCCTGGTCAGTTTTCTTTTACCGAGGATTGCATCTTTTTTCTTCGAATTCAGCTTATGCAGACGATGCTATTTTTAGAAATATTTCCGTTTCGTCACTTCCTGTTTTCTCGACAAATTCAGGTGTGCTTAACAGAAAAGTATTACTCTCGTCCCTCTTTGTCCTATTACCGACAGAATATGTTTTTGTGATACATTGTGCTCTGTTTGCCCAGCGCGTGTTGTCCTTTAAAGGAATATATTTTTAAATAACTGCAAAACAGTAGTCGTACGCCGGGACAAGCAAGGGTTCACAAGACGACAGCAGAATTGAACTGATCACTGACGGGATAAGCAACAATGGAAAAAGCCGAGTACAGGAAATGAAGGACAACATCCAGTCGCCATAGCAGCGCCATCTAGCTTTCTTCTCGTGACCAGCAAAAGGAACCCAGCGTATCTCTAGCTATTTGTTTAGTGAGATACATAAACCATGAACCCTATGTGGCAGCATAAAGGGTATATTGCAAGGAAATTGCACAGTTCCCGGCCTTCTTCTCGCGAGATGCGCTACGTGACGCAGGACCAGAGGCAGAGCGGAAGTCCCTGCCCCGAAGTCTGCAAGCTCAGAGAAGCCCTCACTGCTAGCTGCAACACAGATAAGACCAGATCGAGGCTGGTGCCTGAAGATTCGAACTGCAGTAAAACTCTGTGACTCGGAATAAAAGAACAACCGACGAACTTCTGTTCCTTCAACGACTAGTTCATCGATAATTGAGACACTTTGATAACTTATAAACTTGGAATCTTCTGTACATCTAGATGACAAAAGATTCTTGAGACTCACCGTGTATTGCAAAGAGGAGGAGTGGTCTGTTTTAACATAAATCCAAATGATACATGATACTAATATACAACAAATGTCAACACGTCGAACCAAATATAATAGACGTGTAGCATTTGTAATTGTAATAGCAATAGTAGCAGAACAGAGTAGTAATAGCAATAATGAAAGCACTAGTAGAATAACGGAGTAGTCAGATGTATAATTATAACACTAAGAGTAGTGATAATAGGGATGGAAAAAATAATTGTATACCATAGTAATGATTGTTGTCGTAGAGGTACTACCAACAGTAGCAATTGCAACAGAAGTCGTAGAAAAGATAATAATTGTAATTATTGTAGTAAGTAGTTAAAGTATCAGAAGTAATAATATAAACATCAGCTTAAGTGGTAACACTAACCATAAGACGGTGCTAGGACACGAAACACGTCCCTTTAAGGTTTCACCTACTTTCTGGAGCTATATAACAGCTGATAATATAAGGATGTGTACATGAAATGTACCACCAGTGGTGCAAAAACAAGAGCGCCTGAAAGATGTTAACACCTCACTTCATCTGAGAAAATCGTGGTGCGAACATTTTTCCCAGTATGTCACGCACACCGAACGGTAACCACGTGAACGTCAGACCCCACTCCGCGACACCACAAGATCCACTAGCCTGTCAGGTCCAGGCTGAGCTCTCGACAACCCTCAAACCACAACCGCCAGAGTTAGTACAGCCTTACTTCCCACAAACAGGCTTGAGTCTTACCGCCATAATTTCTTTTCCCCAATCCCCACCTCCCAACTGCACTATGTAATTAGAATTTTCTCATTCTCTCTTCTTTTTTCTCGTCCACACCCACTTTCTGTTTCTCCCATCACCATCCATCTTACTCCCTCACCAATTGCCCCCCACCCTTTCTCTCTCTCTGACTTCATTTTATCGGGTTCATCACTAACTATGGCATCACACATCACCAAGCGCTTTTCCCGAGACTTGGGCGAACCCCTACGTGAAGTTGGTAATCCTCCGCCCTGGTTCACAGCACGGCATTGATCCCCGCGACAAATGCAAGAGGACTTCTTCCGCGCCGAGGATCGAAGGCGTCATTTCAAACAGATCCCACCCCATTATTGCCGCGACTGCCGCAGCGTTACCTACCCTTGCTGGACGCGCCTTCCGAAGATCACTCCGCGACTGCAATCAACATCTGCGAGTCCCCGGACTCTTCTCTTCTTCGCTACTCCAGACCCGGAAAACCAGTCGATACTTTTTTTTTAACTCCACGAAAAGCTCGAGCATCGTAAAGGAAGGGGAGGTAGCGGTGAGGGGCTTAGCTCGGTGAATACAAACGATTTGACCCTATGTCTGAGATTTTTCTTCCTCTCTATCTTATTTTCTTCTTTTTTTTCTCCTACAAGAGACTTCTTTCAGACTGGATTTTCAGACTGGATTTTATTTTCAAACTAGAGAATACTTTCAGATCTGTTTCTGTCATAGGTGATGGGAGATGATGCAAACACTACTGATGATATTGTTACAGTTACTGCTAGGAATTGAAAACAAGTGATTATTAAGTGAAATAAGACTAGAAAACCCTCCGGTTTGCAGACTGCGAGAGCACGGTAGTGGAACCATTACAAAATGCAAGGGGAAAAAAACACGTATATTACTTATCTACCTACTTATTGTATTATTTCATGAATTATTTTAAGCCGCACACACACACACACACACAAGTTTCGTTCTGTCCAACCCAATCTTCGCACTTTCTCTACTCCACAACCTCTGTTTTCGCTTTCCATTTGATGCGGGTCAGTGCGCATGCGCGTGTCCCGCCGATTTGCGGACTGTCGCTAATCTCCAAGTCCAGGAAAGTTTGCTGTCCTTATTTTGCGAGGCAAGGGATGTACAGTGGAGGTTAAAGCTGCAAAAATGTGCGTCTTAGCAGAGCCCTCGATGATGCCTCAGATGCTACATTAATTGACGACACGTGCCTCATCACAAGAAACCCGCACTGGCGAAGGGGGCGACTGAGAGTGAGAAAGGTTCGTTTCCTGCCCACTAAGTGAGTAGTTCTACAGTGGGGGAGAAAACTTCATGAACCTAACTGACATATGAGGTCACGGTAGATGATGTCCTGCCTTCACGTGCCTTCACGTGCCGGGGAAAATAAGGGAGGCCACCATATTGTCAATGAGTGCATTCATTTACCCACTTAAATAAGACAAGGCAACCTTTAAGGGCTGATGGACATTTTCAGTCTAAAACTTTCGGATACTTTCTTTGATTCGCTTCGAGTGTCCAGAAACTGTTTCACAATTTTTTTTTCGTGGAGATAAACAGTGTCAGCCTCGGAACACAGAAGAAGGATGGGAGGAGAACTCATTGAAGATTATGGCGATAACAAGGCTAGCTTGCTGATGCATTGTGGCTTATATTTTGCAAGAATTGTTCAGTTTATTAAAATCTTGTCAGGGATCGACTTGTGCTCGAATTTAATTTAACGTTTTATATGCTATTTTCTATTTCTATATTAGTTTAACCGAGCGAATGCAGCTTGAATGGGAATATAAAAGGTTTAGGAAGGGGCTAGAGCGATATTATATTAGTGAAAGTGCGGAGGGTAGTATTGTCAGGCATTCGGAGTTCCAATCGTCGTGTGTACAACTTTTTGAAAATTATGGTGAGGATGTAGCAACGTATTACTACAGGTAGAATCTGTTGATAATTTCATAGTGCACGTACCAATTTCTTTTTGTGTAAATAGTTTATTGTGACCACTTGAGTGTGCTCGATTAAATATTAAGTAAGGAATGATAGTCGAATGAGTTTTAAGCATCCAAAGAAAAAACAGTATTCAAAAGAATCTTATAAGGTACAGGCTTCAACAAGAGGAAAACGTAGCCAGCATGTTTATACGACCCCTACTGGCTTTTGCTATATATATATATATATTTATGGAGATTGGGTCCCTAAGGGAACCTCATTTTTCGATGTGAGTCCCGGAGTATCCCCACCTAGGGAGTTTCAACATATCGGGGACCTTGTTCACCGACTACTTCTGTTGCAAGGTAGCTAGCTTTCCTTGTCCTGAATAGTTTTCACATCTTCTACCTGCTGCCACTCTACCACTAGGACAGTTGTGCTGACGACTGCGTGTCCGTCAGCGCGTCCATGCGTCATGCACCTTCGACACTATTAGTAACCAGAAAACGTTATGGATTCTGAAGTACTGTGAATATTTGTTTGTTGGACGCTCAGGCCAGGACCTGACTGGTGAAAGACTGTTAACCGACTGAAGACTCTGAGTGAATGTAGAAATTAGTCTTTAAGTGTGAGAGGGATTTAGTGAACGACACATGGTACTTTGATGCAGTTGACAGCTGTTGGTAGTTTAACTCGAGATTTAGCTTGTTTGATGATTTGTGGGTTGTATGTGGATATAGAGTTAATTATTTAGTAACCTCGCTTTTACCCAGCGAGGGTGAACTGTATAGATTTGGATTGATTATATATCTATGTTAATTGTCTATCATCTTTCTCCCGGCTGTGATCGTTCTACTGCCTGGTATTTGTCCTCACAACGATTACGTGTATGCATGTGTGGATGTGTGCGTGTGTATGTATTTGTGTGGATGTGGCGAGGGTAGCTTGTCCATAGATGTCATTTGCTCATAACTACTAAGGCTTATTTATTTTATCGTGAAAGTCGCTTGATCGGGCAGCCAATACACACGACATGGGCAAACAATAACAATAGTTGTGTTCTTTGTTCAAAGAATTCACAATAGCCTCGAGTGAATTTCTGAATTCGTTCGTGACAGAACTTAAAAATGTAGGTATATCTTCTTTGCGTGAACATCAGTTTCAGAAGCACCAGATAATCCAAATGAACGTGGGGTTGAGGTCCTGTCTTTACACCCCGAAATTTTCCTGACGATGTCAATCCACAATTTCAAAACGGGTTCCTCTCTCCCAATGTCCGGGGCACAATGGTCGTGCCAAGCCTTGACTTTGGCAACCTGCTTACGTGATGCATGAAACAACAGTACAAAGGAGAGCAGCAATACACTCTACCATAGGCATGTCTTCTGAAGAGCCGGCTGGCTTCCACGGAAGGACCTACCGCAAGTCGAAACTATTCTGTACTGCCATTGCCGAACGAATCAAGCTGGCGAAATGGATTCTAGAGCTTGGGTCTTAGGACAAGCATTCTTACTATAAGCTACACGGTCTGGTGCTGCACTTTCCTCGATCACTTTTCCACTCACACCCCGTCACCCAAACTTTCTGGTTTGACCATAACGGAGGAATTTGCAAACTTTACAACTACTGACAAAAAAAAGAGAATATTCAGATGTGTTTCTTAATGAGTATGGCTGAGATCAGATTATTTAAAATTCATGCTGCATAACCAAAAGAATTTATGTTAACATATTTTTTTAAAGTCAGGAAGCACAAGTATACATCACACGTACTCTTAAAAAAACCGGATGCAGTAAGCTGTCAGAGTTTTTAACATTTAGCTCTAGTTTCCTGGTTTAAGTAAAAGTTTAGCCAGCAATCTGCATTCCATGCAATGTTTACTCCCAAGTGAACTTTAATGTAAGCGTCAAGAGATGAAGGGATAAAAATAACAAGAAACAAAACAGCTTACATCAACATTTCCGCAGCTCAATAGAGTGTTAATGACAGGTCAGAAACAAGAGCTGGCAGACAAAGAACCTTTTTTTCCATAAACAGAGGTTAGAAAGTAGGGCTCCTCTGCTAAAGTTAGCGCGTAAAATGTTTTGCTATTAGTCTCCGACGGTCTAATTTTGTGGTCATTTTCTCGAAGCATATATTTAAGAAATTTTGTTATGGACGAAAGATCTTTTTTATAGTCTCTGTAGCTATGTCTCTCATAAGAAGCTTTATTTTACTTTTGAAGAATAATTCTCTAAAGAATTTTAAAATATAATGTTTCTATTCTTTGTCCCCTTTAATTCTCTTTTGTTCTCTCTCGTTTTTGTGTGTGCGTGCGTACGTGAGTGTATGAGTTGTACGACCCATGGTGCCTTGAGGCTAAACCTAAATATGCGAGATCCACATTCTGTGCCCCCCCAATAAAACTGTACAAGGGTTAGTCATTAATGGGTGATCACCTCTATCTACAGATCCCCCCTGTCATTCCCTCAGCTCCCCCATCATGTCTGCTATATAAGCTTAGAAATTTAAATCAATAGCCATCACCAGCCTTCCTTTCTATCCGTTCATTTTTGCCCACCTTTCTGCCCTCGTCGTCTTAAGCCAGACTACAACGAACGACAGTCAACAACAACGCCTGCTTCCCTTGCATCCATAAAGGAAAAATATCCCTCCCCACCCCCCAGACAGGAGTGATCTTGTTATCAGAGAATGTCATCGGTCGGTAAAGACTTCCTACATCTGCAAGCAGCATACACGTGATGATTTCCTCCCAGCGCATGCGCTGTCCCATCACTAGCGAGCCGTCACAGATGATCCGGCGTGATAGTCCGGTATGACAGATCCCACCCTGATTAAGATACCCGGCATCGTCCTCATCCTTTTACTCACTCCATCCCCTTTACGCCTGCACCCGTCCTGCGGAGACAGGAATCTCTTTCAGAAAAAGCTTATTTTTGTTTTTGTCTCATCCCAGTTGATCTGTGTCAACAACTCTCCCTCCCTCTCTACCAACCCCTACCCTCACACCAAGCTAACTCCAGCCTCTTTCACCCCGTGCAGGGTTTGTACGACAAATCGCATCACATGCCACCAAGCCTCATCTTTATGAATACCATCTTCTGGCTTTCTCCAGGAGCATATAATGAAGGTTTTCTTAACACTTTTGTTCTTTCCTGTTTTCTTGTGTGTTTGTTTGATTTTCTTTTTACTTTCCAGACGTTTACTGACGACTGCCTTTTAGGATCCCATTTCACTGGTTTTTCCATGTCAGGGTTCTTCGGACATTAGAGATTATTGCTTCCGGTGTAGTTCCTTCCACTTTTAGATGCTTCCCCTTCGTATAGCGTGTTCTCTTTGTCAGTCGATCTAAGAATTGTGTACCTTGGCTGTCGGCATCCGCTTCTGAAGAAGAGATTTTGTGCATAAGTGCTCCTTTTCATTTTGTTCTCAGAGGACTAAGACCCCAACTTCCACCTTACCCAGCGGGGCCGTTTTAATCTCGCCCATCAAAACCTGAAATTATCTCAGAAAAGCAAGAAAATGGAGAACGTGAATAAAGCCACAAAAAAATCTACGGTTTGCTTAGTTTGTCACGAAAATAGACAAAGCTATTTTTTTAGTTATAAAGGAAGGGTTTATGGATGTGTTTTTCATCAGCATTTTCCAGCTTGTAACTGACAAAAATGAAAGTTGTGCTAATGTGTCCAGTATTGTTTTATGTTAAATAGTGTTTTTTAGAAGTAACACACAAGCTGACCTTTTCTGTGAACTCTGCAATGTTGAGCAGGATTTAATATTGTGAACAGGTTGTTTGTCTAATCAGGACTGCATAATACATTTTATGTATTTCCTCGTTCTAAGCAAACTGCTTCTCAAACCAAGCAAGAAAAAAAAATCAAGTCTTTCATTTTTGTAACCAAGCTTGGAACAAAAAGCAAACGGAATGAATTATTCTCGAAAATATCAAAAAATTGGTCTTTTCCTTGTCCTTGTCCTACTTTGTTCACAATTTTAGAGGAACTCCAGCCTCCCTACAATGAGCATTGCCACAATCATTTCCTCACAATGGGCATTACCAAACTCGTGTACTCAGAATGAGTATTACCAAAGTTGTGTCTTCAGAATGAGCATTACCATAATAGTATTACCATAGTCATGTCTTCACACTGAACATTGTCGTATCCTTACACATGCACACATACCATATCTACTCGCACTTTCCTAGGCAAGCAGCCTCACTCCCTGACCTTTGAGCAGACACAAGAAGAAACCGCAGACTTATTGTCAAGTCTTTGATATTCATTTTTACTTTTGCGCATACTTTTTCTTTCTAGAAAAGTCGACTAAAGTAAAGGGACCTGTTGGTGGCTCTCTCTTGTCGTGAATGTCTGAAGCGCATTCATTCGGGCTGTTTGTTCGCGTCACGTGACGTGAGCCAACCGCGCCTTCCTCTTCTTACTGAGCAGCTTCTACTAGTCAACTACTGGGC
Source organism: Marisa cornuarietis (assembly GCA_004794655.1). NCBI lineage: Eukaryota > Metazoa > Mollusca > Gastropoda > Architaenioglossa > Ampullariidae > Marisa > Marisa cornuarietis. The sequence goes on from SMMW01000001.1 coordinate 15,949,926, forward strand.
GTGGTGGTAGTCCAGAAACATCGGATTTGCTGTGTGTGGTGTCATTTATTTAGCAGCCTGAAAGATCAACGTTAATACAGGATAGTGTTAGGATTAAGACTTCTAAGCTACTGTTAGAAATTTGTCTCTAACCATCCTACCAGCAATGGAAAGCTGGCCCCGAGAAAGGTGCGGTCTCAAAAAGGTTTTACCTCAGTCCCCAACAAACAGAATGTTAGAGGAATAATTTATTCTGACTCCCAGTCAATGAACTTTTCAGCGAATTTTTTAAAATGTGTTAAATAGCCTTTTTGATTTAACCAATTTTCAAAGCTTCACATTCATGAAGTGAAATAGGTAAATCTTAAAGCGCGGAACTATCCTAATCTTGTTTTAGTTTAAAATGAGAAATCTAGTCGCAATGTAGTAGTGACACACATTTTAGCATGTTCCAGATTCAGCTATTTTATGTGGAAATAACAATTTAAAGGCTTCTTCGAGGCCGCTTGAATCTTTTCGGATGAGTCCTTGTCTTTTAACTGATTTAAAATCAGGTGAGTTTTTTCTCTTTTTTATTTTCTTGAATTTTGTTTTTAAATTTTAGCCTTTTGAGGATACCATACAAAAACCCATCAGATTGTTAACATTCGAGTGACAATATGTCGTTCTGATCTGGTCGGAAAACTCGTGCATCGCTCTGGCTTCAAGCATCCTGTGCCTCCACAATAGTCCCACGAAATAAGAGAGATGCCCACACAAGGAAAAAAAATGACTGAATGCATCCTTGACATTAGGATTTCTTTGACACTCGTTCGAGCTGATCGGATTCCATCTTGAAGTGTGTAAGGACTAGAACAGCCTGATAATCTGCTGGACAAGGGAATGGCAGGATGAGCTGATGATGTTGATACTGCTGACCTCGTCTCTGTACCACAAATCAGATGAGAGACGCTTCTTCTCCAGTCCCACTGTTTGGAATTATTTACCTCTATTTCTCCAAACAGTAGTAACATTCAAAACTTTCAAGTCCTGTCTAAAAATGCACCTCTTTTTTATTTTTCGTGTATCTGTGCATCATGGAATAAAAAAACGAAAAAGGCACCTCCTTCGGATATACCGGTCATAACCCAGCGCACTCTTTCGCTCACTCCCCACATTCTCTTCTTCGTTCATACACTTTATGTTGGTTACTGTGTTGTCCTTATGTTGTTGATGTTCTTCGTTGTGTGGTCAGAAGTTTTGTTTGGGTTTGTTTTTGAGTAGCGAGCTCGCCTCCACACGAGGAAATGGGCTTTACGTTTTGCTGTTATTGATGATGATGATGATGATGATTTTAGAGTTGCTCGACAAATGACAAAATGAAAAATAAACAAGACCGAAAGTTTACAGAAAAATTAATTACACATATCTATATATGTTATATATATATATATATTAAGTATTTTCTTTAAATGCTTCAAAGTATTTTACACTCGTAATGGAGGAGCAGTACTGGCAAAAACAAAAGGAAATGACAAATGCAGCCAGCCATCACACCTATGACAACAAAAACAAGAACCGTAAGTGGTGCAGGCAGAAGCGGCAGTGCGGGTGTTAGAAGACTAATCAAAATGTATCCCACGGGTGTCACGCACTCCGGAGCTGACTACAAAAGTGCCGCCGCTGTGTACAGAACGGATTGTTAGCACGTGAGCCCACACTTCATCTGACGCTGATTATTTCACCGGCACTCCGGTCAGCCCGCCATCCTGCCACCCTCCCCTGACCATTGGGAGGTAGGGGGGATACTATTCAGTAGTTATCCTGTTGCGAGACGGGCACTACTTCCGAAATTCCAGCATCGTACGATGTTGAATAAGCTTATGCTTTTAGCCGTGGCCAGTACCCAACATAAAAAGAGTACCATCCCTAACCAGTCGCTTTCATGCTAAAAGACACTGGCACTGAGAGAGAAGATTCTATGTGATGGGAAAGAGAGAGACAGAGAGAAAGAGAGAAAGAGAAGAGAGAGAGAGAGATCAAATAGGTCAGATGCTAGAGAAAGCAGACATCTCCAAGCTGTGCCAGCCTGAAACCGACTCAACATCTCTTACCCCACTCCACCTACAACCCTCCTCGTCCGTTCCTTCTGTTTGTCCTCATAACACCTGACTAAAAGCCAACCCATCAAACTTGGAACATTCTAGAACATTCCCTATAGCACCCGCACTTATGTCGTGCATTTCGATAGCGGCAAGAGTGCGATGTTTGCCGATAGAGGTTGTCGTTGACTTCAGACGCCGATGTCCTCACAACGACCCTCTGTGCTTTTCATACACTTGGGGCCTTCCAGTCCTTAGCCTCAATGCCGTGGTTACTAATGCACGTGCATTCGGCTTTACGCGTGCTTTTACGCTATAGGTCAGGCAAATAATTGTTTAAACTAACACACACACACACACACACACACACACACACACACACACACACACACACACACACACACACTCCTAAGATAATTACTGTTTTTCCATATTCCAGAATGGAAAAAATATTTCGTGAAAACTTTGTTTTTCTCGAAAAAAAATTTCTTTATTACAAAATTGTACTGATTATTTCAGTGAGGTTAGTAGCATGTATTTTTAAGTATCTTTTACCCAGGAGTAATAAAAACAAAAGGGAAAAAGCAGTCTGGAAGCCAGATCATATTTCGTTGTTCAGTATAACCATTACTTCTCGTTTTTATTATTATAATTTGACCGCCAAAAACGGGCTTCAATCAAAATGAAATCAATTTACTTGAATTTCTTTTTAGATGGTGTCTCTCTCATTCTCTCTCTCTCTCTCACACACACACACACGCACACACACACACACACACACACACACACACATAGGCCTATGTGCGTGCATGCGTGCAACGAAAGCAATGGCTCACTCTTTTGTGGAGTTTTTCGCCTTTATTCAGCGCAACCAACGTTTTTTTTCAGTCAGTTTGTCTTTCTATTGGTTTCTCTGTCTGTCCGTCTGTCAAAAAAGTGCATCCAGATCATTGTTAATATAATCACTACCCCGCACAGCCCATCCCGTTTCAGAGCAATTTTTTTTTCTTAGTAATGTGATGAAATCTTCCGTTTCTTTAGAAAGAGGTTTTTATGGCTAGCTAGCTTTCTTCGTCAGACACAAACAAAATGGAAGCATTGTCCCAGCTCCACGTAAAAATCTTTAATCCTGCTGATATGAAGCACAGCAGCTTTGAGGCGGGAAATGACATCTCGGAAGACGAAGCTTCTCTTATAGAGACGTCTCGTTTTGCTTCGAGGACGCCTTCTACATAGTAATGAGTTCCCTTTTAGACTCGCTATTTGTGATTGCTATCCTCTGTCTGTCTGTGTCTCTCTTTTTCTCTCTCTCTCTCACTCTTCTAAGGGTTTGCTCAATAAAGAAGTCGTTCTTTCGTTCATTCTCTCATTATTTCTTGCGGTCCTTTTCTTAGTGCTATCGTTTCAAAAAAAAAATTAAAAACAAAATTTTATGTGTTATCTCTGTGTGATTATCTATCTATAATCGGTCTACATTACTGCTATATTATGTGTGTCTATCAGTCTCTCTTTATGGCGTCTAAATCGATCTGTGTGTGTGTGTGTGTGTGTGTGTGTGTGTGTGTGTGTGTGTGTGTGTTTCAAATCATTTTTATCCCTGTGTCTTTTGCTGCAAAAACACATTTATCTGTGTCTATCTTTACCCCGTTTATATCACTATTTTTCTATCTCGTTATTATTTTTGTCTACATATAAACAGTCTATTTCACTATTTTGTCAATTTTCAATCTCTAATCCATCTATCCATCCATCTTCCACTATGTCTATCTATAAATCGTATACATCGCTATCACCCGTCTATTTTTTCATCTCTTCCTCTGTCTATCTCTCTCTCTCTCTTTATATATATATATATATCCACTATCTCTCTCTATTATTCTGTCAATAGTCTCTGTGACTCAGTCTCTAGGTCCATCCTTCTGTCTATTCCTGTACGTCGACTAGTTGGTCAGGTTGTTCAAGTTGTGTTGACAAAATCATCTGCTTCCCTCTGTATCTAACGCAAGTGATGGCCAACACCACTCATTCAATTATCTATACCTCCCGGTCGATCTTACAGGGCATCGGTCTTTCAAGACTGGAGGATTGAACACTAGTCAGTTCGATTCTCGTGTCGCACAGCAAACCTTTCCCCCAGCTGACCCAACTGTTGAATAGTTTTCACCACTTAAAAAGTTGGGGAAGAAAAGGCTGTAAGGATGAGGAGATGATCACCACCCTCATAAAAAAAATACTTACATCGAGAAAAGTGCCACCTCTCTCCCCAACCGTCGTAAAGTTCAGGAGGTGGGGCGACCCTTACATTTTATTATTTTCATTAATGGTAGAGATGGGGGTGATGGGGCATATCATCCTGTCTCAAGGTCGACCACTTAACCAGTTATTGTTCTGCTTTTATGGGCCTGCCAGACAGGTCAGCACTGCATCATGGAAAGCGCCACACAAGCGCTCTCGGAAACGCCCCGCCTCTTTCACACAAAACACCCGAGCGCCTCTTCAAACTTCACGGCGTGGGTTAGGATCCTCAGTCTGCATCTCGCCCAAATGGAAATATTGACCCATAAAAAAACGATGGTCGGGCCGAGCTGTTTCTTTACGTCTACCTAACGACAGGGTCCCCTCTTAGCATTTTCTTTCTTTTTTTTTTTTTTTCATCCTCTTCTTCTTGGACAAGCTCGGCAGTGCTTCGTGAGTGGAGTGAGCTGCCGACGACATTGGCTATTAGTAGGACAATTGCGACCCTATCAACGACCGTTTCTCTCTTGGTCCGTCTGACGGCCTAACCCTCCGTCTTCGGCATCCCCGACTATTAGCCCACTAACCTCGCACGGTTGTCCAGTCTTCCTTATTCGCAAAAACATCAGCCAAAGACCCATTCTGTTTTTTACAGCCATAAGTTCGGGAACTTTTGTTTTCTTTACCTTTAATTTAATCTAAATGTAAATAGCTAAGAATTTTCTCAAACAATAATTAATAATTCGGACCCCAGCACCGACATTTTAAATGACACTAACCTAGTCTTTCAACATTCGAGCTTCTTGGCGATGGCTAATCCCTCGGCTTTCGCCGTTGATTTGTTAATATAAACTAAGGGGAAGAAGCTTCGTAAAAGAGGATTTATTTTCGCTCAACATGCACTGTATGGCAGCAGACAAAGACTTTCAATATCAACGCTGATAGAGAACAGCAACTTTCAGTTCAAACTTCTATTTTCGCTAACGTCTCGCGGGCTCACCAATAGCAGACTCTTCAGTCAATTTATGGGCGAATCTCGCTAGAAGAAGCAGTAAGGCTCTAGGCAGCCATAAGTACCCGGAATACCCCTATCTTTATAAGCTGTCTACACGTTAGTTATAATAATAAGAATAATAATAAAAAGAAGAATATAGGGAACTTATATAGCGCCATATCCCAGTTCTTTTGGCAGGCTCATGGAGCTTTAAAGAAGAAAGACAGACATACATGGACGCACGCAATAAACATAGAATGCCATATGAGATGAAGGATATGAACCCAGAAGCGGCTCACAGCGTGCACATTTCATTAGAAAAACTGTAATTCAGACTGCAAATGCTCCTTTCCACACCACAGGTCCAGTAACAAAAAGGATAGATAAAAGACATATGGAAGATTCCCCTAAAAGGAAGTTTTTTAAATCTCAGATTATAAACTATCTGGAACGAAATTGTCGAGAGATCAGAAATACGGGGGAAGTTATTATGTGCTGGCCTTTAGATTGTTACAATTTTTATGTTGAAAAGCCTACGATCTGGTAGAGACATATGTCCATGTGGTGATTTTGTTTTGTAACACGAGAGACGAGGCAACTAAGAATCTGTTCTGTCGTAGTCTCCCCAAAATAGGAGAACTTTGACTAAAAATTTAAAAAGAACTATTAAGGGGACGAGAAAATAAATAAAAATTAAATATCATATTTATCATGATTTACATTAAAAAACAATGATGATTGTAAAAGAAGTTTTGCAATATTTAATAGTGGTTAAATAAATATTACTCTTCGTTCTAACGGATTGTATAGATTCATTAACGACTAATAACATTTAAGGGTTAAAGGAGGTTTTCACCAGCTTTTTTTCTAGGAGTACTCTACAAATCAGCCACGCCTACTTGTCATTGTACTCATGGCTGTCTTGGGTTCTATCCTCATGGGAAATTCGTTTTCTCCTCCGGGTAATACTACTGGCAACAGAGCCCTAACGGGCACAACTGGAAGGTGACAAAAGTGCACCTTTGCCACGGGACGAGTAGACGAGCACACCCAATCAGTTTTCGCATTCATGCCATGTGTTTAGTCCTTAACCGACAGCTTAGTAAGGTGCCCACCATCAAAAGATAGGATGGGGAACGAACGTATTCGGGTGAATGAATGAGAGAGGGAGATAGAAGAAGGGAGAAAGAATGACAAGAGAGAGGAAGGTGAGAAAAATCAATTCTCGCGCGCGCGCGCGCGCACACACACACACTCATACACAACACACACATACTCACAAACACACACACACACACACACACTCACATGCATCCACACACGCACAATAGCGCTCAGTCAGTGATTACCCTGTATACAGACACAAATTTCAGGAAACTATACTTGTATTTAGGCATATACAACTTTTCTTCTTTTTTTTTTACTCGTTAGGTGCTTCATCTTAAAACTTTCATTAAAAAACTGTAATAAATATTAAAGATTATTTCGTGTATGAGATACCAAACCGATTTTTCTGTATGTTGGCAGTGGACAAACATTTACCCAAATCTGGTGAAGCATTGTTGTTTTTTTTTATTAAAAAAGGGAGAAAAGTCGTGCCCTAACATTGTTAGTCTTTACTTCTCTCGAGTCCTGTGGCGCGTGTCTCCTCGTGCTCGATGCCTTATCTCTCGCCTGACTGTGGAGTCAAGTACTCATTCCCGACAGCTGGGAATCGAACCAGCTCACCCATCAGATCGGAGGCCATTGCTATAACCACTCCGCTGTTCTCGTCCTTGTTAAATATTTGACCAAACCTTGGTCGTGTATATTTATTCAGTTAAGTACGGTCTTGAAGGATGAAGTGCAACCAGATTTGTTGCAGGCGTTGATCTCGAAAGCCAGACGAGACTTAAACTAGGTTCTAAATTGTGGGAAGAACGAGAAAAGACGCAGTCAGACGAATTTCTTTCCACTTCGAACAACTCACGGGAGTAGGTCGAGAAATGAACTGCTCGGGGATTTGCTGAAGGATAAGCTTGCTGCCATTACCAGAGAAAGGTCGAGTTTGTACTTCCTTCCGTCTGGAGAATAGGAGAGCAGACTAGTTAAAAACGGCTTCAATCCACACTCAGAAGATTGTTGGAGACAGAAAAAGTTACTACCATGCAAACTAGAACAGGAAACAGAAAAAGTATGTCTTCCTCTGCTGCTTAAGGATTCATATAAACGTTACAAATTGTGAAAATAGTGGAACCCGAACACAAACTTGTTCTGCCAAAAATAATGTTTACGAAAATTAAATGACAACTTTACCTATTATTTCTCTTTCGAAAAATATCTTTAACCCCAGGTATTGGTTTCATTGAAGTTTATTCATTCACTATTGTATGACATTTTCTCGCCTTTTCGTAACAATAACACTTTTGGCAAATTTTAGAACAATATTCAGACAAATACACTAAACAGTTAGAGAACTAATTTAAAACACTAACAAAACCAGACAGCTACATTGATCATAAAAAATGTTAAAAGGCTTCCGACTGAAAAGAAATTATTACACAGAGCTCAGCTGTCATTTTCAGTTTCTCTTCTAATTTTCTATTCTTACAGCTTCCCTTATCGTAAAGAAATGACAACACTTATTTAGGGAAACGGAAGCCTTTCAATATTGCATAGAGTAGAGCCACCGAAAAGAATGTAAGTTTACAAACAAACAAAGATTGGAACATCAAGTTAAAAAAAAATCACGATCTCATGAGACGAGAAAGTACGTGGACGTACTGAACGGACGACAAGTCGAGGGAAGAAAATACTTTTCAACGGTTTTGATGAATCCAGAACACAGAAAGATGGAACGCAACCAAGATTGTTTTTTATGACAAAAGATCAAGTTCACTTTTGTAAAATTTTTAAGATTGTTCTATAAATAAGCAGCCCTCAAGCTATGACTCCCACTGGATGCAGCCTACAGGTAAAGATGGCTTACGGAACTGCACCTAATGTGTCTTCGAGTAATTGGAAGGAATTATATGGAGCAATCAACGAATAACTCGGACTAGAAGCGGAAATAAATGGTGGATAGATGCCTCACATGCAAAGCTGAGGTTAATAACAGGAAAGTATACTTGCGCGTAAAAATACTGGACACTGACATCACTTCTTTTTTTTCATCGTGTGTCTGAATCATGTATCTCTTCCTTACGGACACTGTTAGCCCGCCTTCCTTGCCTTTCTTTTAGCTTCTTTTGAGAATTCTAGTTAAAAAAAATGTTGTAACAACTCGTTGTTACTCTTGTTTTGTGCAATGTGCATTATTATTATTATTATTATTATTATTATAGCACGTGGCAAGGCTCTCCTCCCTGTACATCACCATGCCATGACTATCAACTCCAGCTAACAGGGTAACTGTATTAAATTATAGTACTCTCTCACCGAAAACACACACAAACACACACATATACAGCTTGACCATGGACAGAAAAGGGTTACAGGGATTTATTTACATATATATATATATATAGCAATTTTGCTGTCTAGGGCACAGTTAAATTGACTTAACATTCAGTTACAAATTTTGTCATGTAAGTTCATTCATTTTAATAATTAGCTTACTTTCCTTACACGGTATCTCGAAAACAACAACAGAGTCTACTTCACATCATAAAATGTGGCGGCGCAGCAGAGAATAATCATGGGACCTTTATCTAGGGAAAAGAGAGATTAAGACGACAGCGCGCCCCTGCCCCTCCATCTCTCTCTCTCTCTCACACACACACACACACACACACACACCTTTAGATCTTGCTAAAAGGTATTTGACCAAAGACAAGCGATGTTTGCTCGACCAACAGTAAATAAACAACAAAGACTTCTCAATTTTCCTCTGCTGTACGCTACGTTGACAGAAGATGGAGAAGGACTATTTGCTGTTCGGTTCGTTAACAGCCGTTGTCTTCTTGCGCTGGAGATTTTGTGTGAGGAATATGCTATTAAAGGTCAAAGAAGGGAGGAAATTAGTGTTGGGTTCAATAGTCTTCGTGTCCTGTTACAGGCTACGAGTACTTTTAGTGTCGTGCAGCAAACACTGTGCGGCCAGATCAAAGGGGATGTTAACCAAGAATACCCCAGCACCGTTCATTACCTTTTTCTTATTAAAAACGGCAACACAGACAAGAACACAATACACTACTCAATATTTGTGGGAGAAAGATCAAAGAAGGCAGGTACCCGTTTGCTTGGTTTTACGAGACTCCGTTTTTCTCGAAACTTTTTTTTATTTGATTGATCTTAGGAATTAGATGTGAACTGCGTCTCAGATGTCATAAAAAGGCTCACGATTCGAGAAAACCTGAATTTACAACGGGGACTTCCAAATTGGAAAAAACCAGAACATCATGGCAGACCGCGTTTTTTTTTCATATGATAAATACTACAAGATGGATCTGCCGCAAAAAGGCAGGCAAACCAGAGATTGTGAGGAAGGCAACAACGAAAGAAAAGGAGAAACAAACAAGTGACCCCCACACTTCTTCCACAAATACACTATCCAAAGCTTTCTAATCAAATCCACACACTCTTACATTATATTTTAAGCCGAGAAGCAGACCCGAAAAGACCAGAATATTTATTCCCTGTCAAGGAATGGCTGCCTGCTTTGGGGAAAGGAGATTGCCTGGATGAATGTTTAGTGGCATTGTCTCGCAGAGGTATCAGAAGCCGAAAAATTATGGGAACCTTTAGCTCCCTGTTGGTTCTACCCTCTGTAGCCACTGGTTCGTTTCACCTATCACCCCTTTTTATTTAGATTTTTAAATCCAAACAACTTTTGCCCGGATTATATGCAATTGAGCTTAGATGCATTTTGACTTGGCATCTTTTAATATAAGTTTTGGTGCATTCAATGTTTTCGTTCCATGGTGTGACCGAGTATGGACTTTTGCTTCTTGTGACCGCTTAGATAAAGAGGTAGGCTATAGGTTAAGTGAATTTCCGCAGATTATGTAATAAGAATCAATATACAGCTATTAGAATACAATGAGTGAGAGAGTTAGAATGTTTATATTACATCACTATACCCTAAGCATCGTTTTCTGCATGGCAAGTTTGTTTCCTTAAATACGAATGATATTGTGAATGTCTATGTTTTGACAGTTAATTTTCATGTACATAGGTAATTTTGTTTCCTGAAAGACATTAAGCAGAAGTTTGATATACTAAGGTTCCAGAAGATAGTAAACAACCAAATTAAGCTATCCTTAATCAAAAAGATGTAAAGCTGAAAAATAAACCGTTCCACAAACTGTAAGAAAAGGCCTAAGCCATCATTTCCACAAGGATTAAATTTTTATTTCTGTGTGTGTGTGTGTGTGTGTGTGTGTGTGTGTGTGTGTGTGTGTGTGTGTGTGTGTGAGAGAGAGAGAGAGAGAGTGTGTGTGTGTGTGAGAGAGAGAGAGTGTGTGTGTGTGTGTGCGCTAAAAATACCACTTTTGATATTTCTGCAATTCTAGCGGGAAATCACACACACACACACACACACACACACACACACACACACACACACACACACACACACACACAATCTCAGCCTGGTGATGGACTGACAATGGTCAGCAAGTTAATTAGTGCGATAGCGTCTTCTCCAGGTCACTGGGTTCGTTTCCGTTTTCAATCAGCCAGGGTGTGTTTTCATTACGTGGGAGACTCATCCCAGAGAGAACCGGGTTAAAATCGCCAACTTCTCCACACGAATCCCCTTGGGGTCAAAGTTTTATTTTTCCTTTCCTTCCATTAATTACTCTGCTATTATTTTGCTGCCACGGGTGAGGATGTAAACAGAGATTTATGTGCAGATATTGTAAACTCGAGTCAGCACATATTCGCTGTGTGTTTTTGTACCAGAAAATCCTGACTGCCACACTACACTAGTTATTAAGCACCCGAAGCATTGTTACATTTTGGACAAGAGTAGTTTAGAGTAGGCGTATCTTTAAGAAAAAAATCTCACATCTATTTAAGCTGAGTGGGGCTAATATTCGAGAAGACCGAATCATCTCAGAAAAGGAAAATGTATCATGTATCGTTAGAAAAATTAATGTCGCCTGAGGATGATTAACAAGAGAGTTCTGCATGTTTGCAAAATATCGGATTAACACTCTAGCTATCGTTTGTACTAGCAGCTATTCGTCAAAATCCTACAGATGATTTCAAATAAATAAATAATCAGGAAGGCTTATTAACATGACCTGCTATTTATGGTGGTTTTCTTTTTCGTGAATCCTGCAGATGTTCTCGGTTTTTTCTCCAGAATCTCGGTTTCTATGGAGCAGTAATAGCAGGACACGTTTCCAACGCCATTTCACTGAATACGCAAGGGAAATAGTCATGGTGATGAAGACTGCTATTAAGCACAGAGATTATAGAAGTCGTTGGATATAATGTAGCTGCTGGTAATTTAGCTCGCTAGTTTACAAATGCACATATTGCCGCACAAAGAGAATTTACACGCACGCGCACAAGCACACGCACATACTAAGATTGGAAGGTTATGCTCGCTTGCAAGCTGTACATGGATGCACGCACACAAAATCTCTCTCACTCTCTCTCTCTCTCACACACACACACACACGCACGCACACACACTAACTCACACACTCACACACACTCACTCACACACACTCTCTCTCACACACACACACACAAACACACACACACACTCTCTCTCTCTCACACACACACACACAAACACACACACACTCTCTCTCTCTCTCTCACACACACACAAACACACACACACACTCTCTCTCTCTCACACACACACACACACATTTTTTATTCTATGAGTATAAAGCTAAGGTCATCTTGCAGTCAGAGTTTGAAGGCAAGGGTAGTACATTGAGAGGCCCAGATAAATCGTTACTGAAGAAATACGATAGATATATTACGAGTGAAGAAGGGGTTCTAGGAAAAATATTATACCCAGAAGTCGAAAATTGTCATCCACACCGCCGTAAATGAAAAAAGCATCCGATGCCAGCAGACTCCGAAAGAAACAGACGAAAACTGGGATTCGGGTCAGACGAGGTCAGGAAGAGTGATGAGTGTGGACTGCATGAGAAACATGTGGGCTTGTCGGGAGGGGCGATGGAGTGAACAGGGAAGAAAAGATTGAGAGAAAGAAGGGGAGAGAGAGACATGGCAGCGAAAAGGGCTGAGAAGCAAATATCCTAGCAAAGACCATAAAACTAGCTCAGACAAAACCTACGACGATACGACGATCCGAGGACTATGAATGGATGCAGGGAAAATGTTTCTCATTGCTTCATTAGTTCTGATTGATCTTCTCTAATCGTCGCTTTGCACCTTTCTTCTATTTACTTTCTTTTCTTTTGAAGACAAGCAAGTTGAACAGAGAAAACTCAAAAGACTTTGCAAAAAGAGTTTGAGAATAGAATTTGAGATCAGAATTTAATGTATGTCCTGTTAATTTTCGGTCTGAGCACAGACGGGCATACTTGCATCCTACCTTGCTTGAGAATGTTCCAAGCTTTCTGTGACACTTTAACTATTTCTGTCGTAAACTGATAATCATCAACCAATTAATAAAAACTTTGTATGCGAACAAATAAGATGTACAGAAAGCAATAATTAGACTTCTGAGTTCAAGCAAAGTTGGATACCTATATACAACAGAAATATTTTTAGTAACTTGCCAGATTATTGCAAACTCTAATAGATCACCTTCGTGACAAAAGCCCCAGATTTAAAGACCTAATAGGGTATTAGGATCAGAGGATAGGAATCTTTCTATCACAACCAGCGGACGGAGCTCAGACCTTATGACCCCAGGAAAGAAGTGTGGCTTTCCTGCAACAGGTGGCATGATGCAGATATTTCTCTTTCCCGTTTAACCTTAAATGTTTTTTTGTAAACCTTTCCTTCATTGCATTCATGCTTGATAATAGAATTTTATTCTTCTGTTTCTGTTTGCGTGTGTGGATGGCTGTGCATGCGTGATTACAAGCTTGGCTGTCTATGAACGCTGTGTTAAGACGAGTCTGCATAAAGATGGAACAGTTAAAAAAAAACATGATAATTGAAAACCGGTGTCAGAACCTCGCTGCCAGGAAGATCATGTTGTCTATCCCCTTACTCTGAAACACTTTCTGCATTTCATAGAGAAGCGTTACATGATGCTTGGGGGGAAAAATCACGTGAGGAAACAAAGATATTATTAATCCCTTCATCTCGTCTCTCACTCCGCACATCTCCGTTTCTTTTCGAATACGTCTTGTCTTTCCGGTGTGACTGCCTTTTTCATGACAATGTCATCTGAGATACTTTCCTTTCACTGCCCCTTTCGTGCACTTTCCTCCAGCTTCTCTAAAGGAAGCAATCCATCAGCTAAGCTCATAAGCTGACCTGTCCCACCAGTGCCTTAGCCCATCACACTCCACGCTGCCTGACCCCCTGACCCGCCTCCTGGGGTAATAAAGTCCTTCTCTAGCCCCATACTCTCAAAACTCAGGCTCTTGGGCTAGTCAACACTGTGTGGTTATCTTTTCTCTCTCTCGCCTCACGAGACCATTGTTGCTGTGTCCTGTATCTGGCAGGCAATGGCTGGTCGTTGAATACAGGTTTTGCTCAGCATGAAATATAGTCCTTTCTGCTTCTTATACTCGTTGACGCCGTATTTCCGGTGTCCAAATTCGAGTCTAAAACCGTTATTTTAAATTTGATTTCCTTCTCACAACTTTTCTCCATTATTTTGTATTCCCCTTTAATAAAAATACAACGGGAAATAATGAAATATTTTCTTAACATTACATCTCTACCTGCTACATTTTTTCAGGGTTGTCGGCATAGAAGTCTGGGAATTTTGTAAGTTCAGTAAGATTTTATGTTTTTACAATTCTCGCTCAGCATAAAATTTAGCCTTTTCTGCATCTTATACTCTTTGACGTTTTATTTCCTGTGTCCAAATTTTAGGCTAAACCCGTTATTTTGAATTTGATTTTCCCCTCACAAGTTTTAATTCGAGTTTATTAAAAATAGAAGGGGAAATAATGAAATATTATTCAGATTATTTTCTTGACATTAGATTTCTGTCTGCTACATTTTCTTTCAGCATTGTCGGCATAAAAGTCTGGGAATTTTTGTAAGTTCAGTAAAATGTTGTATTTTCGGATTGCTATTGTTTCGGTTTTTTTTCTAGCAAGACATTAATTTTGTAACAAAATCTTGTAAAATAACCTCCGCTTATAAACTAAAAGGTTATACAAACTTCACTGACTTATATACCTTTGTCTTTGTATACGGCTAAAAAAATAAATATTCTCTAGTTCTGCTGAAATAAAAAACATCATTGCTTTGTACCTGTCTACTGAACTAAAATGAAGAGAAGGCCCAGTAACCTCTGCTTTTTGATGGCGTTCACAAGTAAAGGAGAAAAAAACTATTTAAGATTTTAACAGTTTCTCTGCTTCCCTGTGAAGGCGTGCGTACGTGTATGCATACGTGTGAGCGTGAAAGTGTGTGTGTTTGTGCGTACATGCGTACGTGTGTGTGTGTGTGTGTGTGTGTGTGTGTGTGTGTGTGTGTGTGTGTTTGTTAACGAACGAACCAAAGAAAGAAAGGAAGGAAGGACGGAATGAAGGAAGGAAGGCAGGGAGCGAGGGAGACGGGATTCAAACTTAAAGACTTAATTGCGTTGGAGTAATAATTATATCCACCGACGATGGCCGTAAAACACGCACACGCACATGCTGACACGCACACTCGTGCACACGCACAAGCTCACACAAACACACACACACACACACACACACACACACACACACACACACACACTTTCTTTCTCACTCTTCGTCACGGCTGTTGTATCTCAAGCATCTGCGTGTTGCCTCTTCATCGTCTTTTTTCCAACCACTAAGCTGGTGAAGATGTACACCTGGTTCTGGAGACCTGATCTTCACATAAAGCAAAAACCACGAACTACAAGAAGGATGAAAGCGACCTCTTACCATAGACTGCTCACATGCCTGGATATGCCATCAGCTCTAAACCAGCTTCCTGTGAGGATAAGAACCATCCATCTTTCACTAGTCGTTGTGACCTAATGGATCTGTCCTCTTTGGCCAGTCTGCCTACCTAGCCATTAACCTCATGCATCTCTTGTTCTGTCATTTTTTTATATAAGTTTTAGTATGTTCTTACTGGTGTCACTAGTCAAGCGTGTGGTGCATCGAAAGGAGGTGATATGAAAAGTGTTACGACTTTTTTATGAGCTGCAGGAATCAAGCTTAAGCGTGAGGAACTTTTGAAAAGCAAGTGGAAAGCTGAGAGATTTTAAAAGTTGCAAATATTCCTTCCCTAAGGTTACATGCTGCGGGAGTGAGTATACATTAGATGAAGACTTTTTTCGCATCAGAATCTTGAATGATATTACAGGCAAGCCTTGTTGTTAGATAAAGGAGAAGAAAGAACTGATAATATCGCACCAAACCGTCCGATCTTGTATGTCAATCAAGCCCTGCACTCACCGACACGCAAAAGTAACCAGGGTCAAGGGTGAAAAGCGCAAGGAGAGGAAACCAATCATCTAGCATGTTCTGCTGTCCCTTTCTTTTGGAACTGCCACATCTTGGTGCCAGACTGAATTAGGCTGAAAGCCATAGAATAAAAAAATGTATGTCAATGAATTTCATGACAAAGCCGGAGCACTGGGCACCTAAATTCAAAATATAAAACGCCAGAGAATGAACTTTAAATGTTCTATTGAGCCTGCTATCTTTTATTGCCGAACCTACTATTTTTTTTTTGCCGAGCCTTCTGAACCTGCTAGCGTGGAAATACCAGAAGGACTAGTCAACTGGAAAAAAGTCGTCACGAACATCTTCAAAGCTCCCAAAAATGTGCACAGAGATTTAAAAAAAAAAAAAAGAAGTAAGCCATTCTCAGAGATTCATTAATAGAGGTGTTATAAATTCATTCGACAAAAAGTAATTACATTTTAACGTGTTCCAACTGATTGATCACTAGCAGGGCTGCTGACAAAAAGATGAGTGTGACTCAGCACTGGATGGGTGAAGGTGAAACTGCCATGTAATGCAGGGCAAATCCGGTGAGAATTCGTTTCGCTGAGCAAAGTCTGTTTTTCGGAGGGAATTTTAGGCAAGAGGTGTGCTGGTGCTAGGACAGCACAATCTGAACGATTTCTAAATTCCTTAGAGAAGCTAGGATGGCAAGTGCAGATTTTCTTACGACTCGATAAACCAGGAATCACTAGTGCTTACTTTGTCCTGGGAATCCCACTGGAATGAAACCCGAACTCATTGACAGTAGCCCTATTAACGGTTGTCTGAACGGTGGAAACGAAGTCAGTGTGTTCCGAACCCATAACGGGGACGCCTCATAAAAAAACAATAATGCTCTGCAGCTACTATTTTATTCATTTATTTTGCTAGATCTTTATTTCGCTTCTTACATCCCTCGAATGACCATATATCAGGAATTCAAATATTGATCAGTAATTCACCTGTCTGGTGTTAAAAAAGTTGCAGAACATGATCTAAGCAAAATTTCATGTGCTGTTTAAACTCATATAGGAAATAATGATGCAATCTTTGCGAGAGTGCGCACCCCACCGGAAGCTGCCTCTGATAGTGCCCCCTTATCTGGCTTTTGTTATGTGTCCTTTAATTTTCTACCTTGTGGGATCCATGCTGTGCTAGTGTGCTCCTGTGGATATTCGAGTGAAGAATATTTCCAGCTTTCCACTTTTTGGAGAAAATAACCTTTATTCATTAAATTAAGTGTGGTGAGGTTCCTTCGAGTTTGCTTTTTAGATTCTAGATTCCATCCACACAGCTTTTATAAAAAGCTTTCATAACCATAAAATAAGGAATTCTGTCTTCTTGCCTGCAAAATCAGTAAAAATAAAGAAAAATAAATAAACACAAAATCAAAGCAAAACAAAATCCTTTTAATTTCAAATTACAAACAATAGCTTTCAGTCTGAAGAAAATCTGATATTGTTCTTTTTAGTTAGACATAAATCAGTTTACGCAGCTTAATAGTTAAGAATTACTTGATAACAAAATAATAAAAAATATCAGTTAAAATAGGGAAAATGCTACAAAAGTAATACTTTTCTACTCTATGACATGCTACGCTTGTGTCTTTTGTTTCTCCGCCCAAAAAATCCCCAGACTATAATGTGTATTTTTCTAAACGACTAAAAAGTGAGTAAACCCATCATTTGGATTTTAAAGGCCGATGACTTTCATATTGAAGCCACCTGGTGAAAACTCAAGGTACCACCCTAATAACCACCCACTTTTACAGACACACGCCAAATTTTAAAAACATTCCAAAATTGCTGCAGTGAACTTTTCTAAAAATTTCTTTTTTTTCTGCTTTATCTATATAACAAAGTTGTGAAAAAAATTCGGACGCATTGGAGCATAAGGGAGACCACTCCCATAGCCTTCACCGAATTTTCTAGTCCGCTGCGTGGTTCCTAGCTGTAAATGCGTGTATCTGCTATTTCATTTCCTGTGGACATTCTTCACTCAAAGAAAATAGTTTACGAGCTCCGCTCACGAAATGTGGCGCGCAATCAATATCTTTTCGATTTTATTCCATTTGAATTTCTTTCCCATCTTTCGCTGTTCCGGACCTTGACCGCCATCTTGAGAATAATTTGTCTTGTTCTTATTGTTGTTTTTCCTCTTCTTGTTCTTAATTTCTTGCTTCCTAATCATTTTTTCCCCTACATGCTTTGCACATGAAAGCATATTTCGTCTCATTCTGCTTCCTTTCCTTCGTCTAGTTCGTTTAGTTCTTCAAATATACCACTTGAGCCAACCCATTGCTAAGGGCTACAATCAACTTATATTAAGGTGATCATAAAATCATACTTCAATAGGCACTAAATTACTAGAAATGCAACTACTCAAACTACAGATTGAATACAATCATGTAAAGTTTCTTCTAAGTCACACTGTTAATACAACCCATTCTCTCTCTCTCTCCCCCTCTCTCTCTCTTTACTCGGTCCTAGAACGTGAGACTAAAATCAGAAAATAATCTGAGTACAGGCATGATTGCCTTCCTTCTTCCACTGAATATGCTCCCTCCATTTCTTCGGAATTTTTATCCTTTTGTTGCCTTGAAATCCAAACCCTTCTGAAATCTGTCGTTGGCAGACGACACATGAGGGAATCTCTAAGTCCTGTCAGATGAACTTCGCGCCAAAAGACATGTATCTAGCTACAGCACGCTTCAGCAAATTCCCCCAAAACTTTCACTGCACTTGTCGTCTTTTCCTCCTCTATCCTAACTACATCTCCTTTCCTCTAAAAAAAAAAAAAGACGGCAAGAGAAAATAACTTTTTGTGATTTTTCTTTCTGTCTATGAAAGAAGACACCCCACATGAGAATTAAAGATGACATCAAAGAACTAACGACTTCAACAAAAGATAAACATATCCCGACATTTGACCCTTGTACTTGACTCCCATCACGCTGACGATCTCCGAAATAAATATGGTCCAATCACTCCTCAACCCCACCCCCAACTCCTTAATCATTTTTATAAGGGCGTCTTAGCACACCTCTCTTCTATGTTTTATTCCAAGTACAAATGACTGCCAGTTTCATCTGTTAAAATCGGCTTAACTATAATGAGATTTAACTTTGCAATCGGGAATTTGCATGTTCAGAAATAGATTAACCGACACACTACAGCCCCGCTCTACGTTATATATTTAATGCAAAACTAAATTGTCGATTGTGGCCTGGCTACCTCCATATACAGGCTAGATGGCAGGAATTTTGCAATACACCCATTGTAAGTCGTTTTTGCGCGTACGTGCGTTCAAAAGACAACTAAAAGCTCGGGGCAAAAATCAAATCTTTCGTCCCGAAATATAAAAAATAAGTTCTGTCTTGGCATACCCTTAATTATTCGTTTGGAGTATATGTGGCGTTAGATACTTTTCCCCCCGATTACAAAAAAAGAAAAAAATGTTAGATGGAGTCCACAGACAGAGCCATCAAGACATTTTGATTCACTAGCATCATTGCGCCCACCTACTCGGTCCTCTGGAAGGGACAAAGAGAGCCTGGACTAGTGCTGTGTAGTAACTCAGCTTCCGGTGCACCATTCGTCCCAGCAGTTAACCTTTCACCTTTAAAATAAAGCAGTTTCACGACTGCCTGGATGCGTGGGAACCCCATTTGCACCAAGTAATGGCTTTCACATAAATGGAATTGCGAGTCCAAATGGTTGTCTCCCTTAAACGCTTTTTTCACGCACTCATTTCGAAAGGAATGTCTTCATTTTGTTAATTAGACTGCATGCATGTCAGATATAACCCGACGTTTTAATTTTATCTCGGAACTATCTTGGTGATAAAGCTGTTCCTTCCTTTCTGTTACGAACGTTTAAAATTAGGATTAAACAGTTGAAAAAGACAATTTGTTTGAGAAACTTTTAAATTTTAACCCAGCCCAGAAATCACAATGTCTGTAATTTATCTATAATTATATATATATATATGAATTAAATTTCTTACACAGAGGTTTTGATAGGTAACCAGCAATAGCCTTCTTATGTACCAATGCTTTAATTAATTTAATTAACTTTTAATTTTAATTAATTTAATTAATTAAAACAAGCTTGAACTGAGTCTTCCTTAAACCTTGGGTGTGTGCAGGTTTGTGAGTGGCAGCGTTGTGCACGGTAAGTAGTTTCTAGCGAGAACCTGGCCCAATAAAAAATCATCTATCGCTTGCTGAAACATTGTGGCAGATGCATTTACGGTTGGCTAAAATCATTAACATGGTTCCTCCTGGTAGCTACACAATACTCTGTCTCCATGCTTCTAACTCCCGCGTCTCCATTTAACCGTTTTACAGCCTCTCTCTCTCTCCCGTCTTCTTTTATTTCTTTTTTTTCTTTCATGTTTAGTTCTCCTATGCCCTTGCGATAACCGTTTATGACGCGCAATTAATAAATAAAATTCTGCAAAACTGCATCATCTCCGTACACGAAATGTGCTCTGTGTCCTTGGAGACTTTGATAACATTCTCACTTTTTCTTTGTCTTTTATAAGATTTCGCCAAGCGCGAGAAGTGCTGATGTGTCTGCGCAATAATCGGGCAACGTTTTGCAGAAGCCGGTGTAGTTCCCTCCCCTCTTCGTAATTATCTCCCCACTGTCTTTTACTACTCCTCTTATCGTGCCGCATGAATCTGTTTCTTTTGTTTCGTAGACTAGAACGTCCTTGAGTATCATCAAATATTATAAGATATTGTAGTTTACACTGGTCAAAACTGAGATTATTACTGACTAAAAAAGGTCCTCTTCTGTACTATCCTGGTGTGCTGAACACGAATATGGCCACGAAAAATATTTTACTGGCTCTCGTTTTGTAGATATTTGAAATAGTTCATTTTCTATGTTTCAACGTGTAAATGTATCCAGTAGGATTGTAACAACATCCTAAATAGTCATAGAATTACAAAATACTGCATTACATTACATAATACCATCATGCACTCATCATCCAGAGTTTATTACATCATTTCCTGATGCAGTGCAGTACTATTGCCAGGCGGGTGCTGAAGTAAGCTGACGTCAGCAGTGTACTATATAAAGCCCAGTCCTAAAGGTTGAGCAGTTAAAATATTTCAGACTTCGAGGAATACAGTTTAAGCTACTGTTACATAAAACTGTTATTATTTTATCCATTTAGTTACAGCACAGAACAGTTATGCCTATTTTCTAGGTTTAGCTGATGAGGACGAAGGTTCTTCTCCCGGTCAGTCAGCATGCAGTGATCCAGATTTTCACTGTGGTGTATCATCAACCTCACACCGAATAAAATAGGAAGAACTAAATGACCTGGGTTGTGATTTGGAGTTCTCAAATTGCTAGGTTCAAGACTCTAGCAATGGAATCTTCTAAAAGAAGATGTCACAATTACTTCATATTGAAAGCGCCACCAGCAGTTGGAGCCTTTAAGAAAGGAAGGAAATCTGGTATTCTGTTCTGATATTGAGGGCCTCATGAATGCGTTAGGAAACGCTCAGGACCCACAAGAATAAAGACTATTTGTACACTCTTTGAAACTGACTCTTAAGGCTGTGCTTTTGCACAATGGAAACCGTCTTCCATATATTCCAGTGGCGCATGGAAGAGACGTAGGATAACTTAAAGCAGCTACTGAATTCCATTGAGTATAACAAGAACAGCTGGCACCTTTGTGTTGATTTGAAGATAGTTGCCCTTTTAACGGGACTGCAGCAGGGATATACAAAATACATGTGCTGCTTATGTGTGGAATTATACGTACAAGGGAAATTGCACTACTTGTGGAAGGAATGGGCTCGCAGACAATACATAGCAGTTGGAGAGAAGAATATCCAGTACCCATCTCAGGTGGAAGCTGCATGAAAAATTCCCTCGACTCAGCGAGGCAAAGATTAAAGAGGGAGTTTTGTAAGTCCTCAGATTCGAGAGGTCTTCAAAGATGACCGGTTTAACAACTTGCTGCAGGGTGATGCGAAATAAGCATGGAATGCTTTTCGCCTAGTGTCGACAAACTTTCTCCGGAATGTTAGGGCAGAAAACTACAAGGAACTAGAAGAAAACATGCTGGAAGACATGCTGCAAGAAACTTGGCTGCGATATGTCTCTAAAGATCCACTTCTTTCATTCCCATCTGGATTTTTTTCCTGACAACTGTGGTATGGTTGGTGATGAACATGGCGAACGTTTTCATCAAGATATCGCAACAATGGAATAAGGATAACATGAAAAATTGTCCACTACCATGCTGGCTGACTACTGCTGGACACTCCCCAGAGATGCTTCCGAAGACCTGTACAAGAGACAGGCAAAGATATCTAAATCGTATTCTATGACTTGATTTTTACAGGTATTAACCAGAGGTAAGTTACTATTAGCATGCATTTCGTGATGTAGACAATAATTACTGCAGATTACAAAATAAACTAGAGCCGAGTTTGCATTTTGATTGTCATATTTGTGTTGAGCACATAAACAATTGATAAGAAATGACTAATTTTATTTCAGTAACATGACGTCTGTACAAATTTGTTAACCAGTGTTATTTTAACATGATGATGATGATGATGATGATGATTGATGATGATGATGATGATTGATGATGATGATGATGATGATGATGATGATGATGATGATGATGATGATGATGATGATGATGATGATGATGATGATGATGAGTCAGTCACTCTGCATGTGTATGCGTACCGATACAGAGCATATCACTCATGTATTCCTATTCACCACCAATCCCCACCCTTCGCAGAAAAAAAACCAAAAAGGATGAAAGAGAGGGGGGGTAAGAGAAAAAACGCAAAAAAAAATCAAGCAAGAAAATTTTGAACGGTTGAAATGACCCGCTACAGATGCCTCTTGTGTGTGATTAATGTGTCATGAGATTGGACAGATCAAAGAGGCAGTTTATTTCCTTCCTCCACATTACATTCCGAAATGATGTTTTGCCATAAAAGGATGCACTTTATCCTCCAAATTAAACATGACAATTTTCGCCAAGAAATATGTGCGCTCTTTCATAATACTCTACCCTACCTCTACCAAATGCTGGCTTTATGTGTAAATGGCATATGAAGGGGATATAGGAGAACTGGTTCAGTCAGCCAGAACCAACCGGCTACACGTTTCGGGGGAATGTTCAAGAGCCTCCTATCATGTGACCTGTCGCCCACAACACATCTCTCTCCATCGCTCATTCCATACTATGTAAACAATATCTTGCGACTCTGCAGTTTCCAAGAATCCTGCCTTTTTCTCTTTGACAACATTTACGTATTCACAACAAAAAGTCCCAGTCCACTAGCTTTGTTTCCAGCGTCTGGAAGATCTCTTTCTGAACAAATAACAATTTACTGCGGACCTTCCTTTGGCAGCACGCCATTTTCTAAGCTCTACGGTCACGATTTCCAAACATTCGTAACATTGCCTTCCATTTATTCACGTTTTTTGTTGTCGTGAAAGCCACCAACCGATTGGCCTGTAAGTCTAGGATATTATCCATGTTCCTGAGTGATAGAATGGCTCTTTGTCTACTTCGATCATCGAATCACGCACTTAAACGAAAAAAAGCAAAGAAAACGTAGATGACCTTGGCCCTCTACACCAAAGATGTTGAACACTTCATGGAGATTGTGAAGTAGTTCCGTGGAATAACTTTGATGTGTGCTTCGCGCTGACGAACGTTAGAACGGAATCGTTGCCAAAAGCTTTTTGAGTTTTCACTGCGAAACAAATGTAGACTCGATGCTTGTGTCTGCTGTCTGGGCAGCCGGTTCATTGGTAATATTTGCTTGGTGAAGTTGACACGACCGTTAATTAGTCGTTTTTGATTGTGTGTGGAAGCAGTTTCAATTCCCCCATCTTTCAATGTGGCGTCGTTTCGTTCAGAATGGCTTCGTAATCGAGTCTTCCCTGCAAATGATGTCTCGCCTTATCATCATTCTTCTTTTTCTGTTTGTGTGCGTGAATATGCATGCATGTGTTGCATATATAATTATATATATATATATAATTGCGTAGGTGTGTGTCTATGCAGATTTGCTCCCACTTCATGCATCTTTGTCACTTTTTTCTACTTTTGTTTATCAATCCTTTTCTTTCACCCTGATCAGTTAATATATAGCTTATCAAGATTTATCTAACACAGAGTTTGCTAGTCGCAGGATACTGAAGATAAACTAAAGATACGACCTGGACACTGAAGACCAAGGTCGACAGAAATCCCGATTCTTTTCATTGCAAACAATGTTTATTTTTTTATTCCCAAATTTGCGCCACAAACTATAGGATAGGAAAACAACAGAAAGCGAAAAGCATATTCAATAAATAAAATCGCTACATTTAAACTTTGCAGCAAATTCGCCTGAGTTATCACCCATCACCCCTTCTTTAGCCTTTTGTTTCGCTATGGCTGGTTGTGGCGGAAGGAGTTGTAGGGAAGGAGAGGAAGGAATTCGTGGGCTGGAAGCAAAGGAAGAAAAGAGTAGGAAAGGAGTTGAAATAAAAGGCGCAAGAGGCCATTTTGGGAGATCAGGTGGTGACAGAGCGAGCAGTCTCCAGGCGTACTGTGACCCACTAATAAAAGAAGCCTGACAAATGTCAGGCAAAACGCTGTCCCTGTTGGACTTTTTATTTAGGGCAGTGCAAACTTTTTTTAAAAACGGAAACAGAAAGGCTGCAACATATGCACTGACCCCTAGAGATCTTCGCCCACACACAAATAGACGTTCAGACAGACAGATAGATGGATATATATCTGCAGAAAGAGAGTTCTGTACATGCAAAATAAAAGGAGGGGAGGACATGAAACAACGCATACATACATACATACATACATACATACATACATACATACATACATACATACATACATACATACATACATACATACATACATAATCACACAAGAACCAGAGACTTTAGTGGTTGAAGCATTGACATCTGAACCCAAAGGTGTGCACATAAGTCGGTTCGAGACCCGTACTTTCTTAGCTGATCCAGCTGTTGAATGGGTACTTAGAGGGTTAAGGAAGTTGGGAGGTGAGTCTCGCTTTCACTAAGCAGGCCCGAGATGTGAAGTTTTTAACATCCATGCAGACATTGAAATGTGGAAGAAGTGAGGTTTAGATGCGTAAAAAGCACGTATATACAAGACAGACACACCACAGGCAGTCAGGAAGACAGAGTAAGAGAGCATTCGATGGTGACTAATCCACCCGACAGGACGCGAGGAGCCAGGAAGATTACCAAAGAGACAAAAAAGGATATCTGATCAACGAGGTCATTACCAGAAAATGCGACTGGCCTCCACTGCGGCTGGTAAAGGAAAAAACCCAGCCTCTACAACTTAAGCCTCTGTCAGATTTTCGTTTTCTTTCATATGTGTGGAATCTCTTCGCACAAGGTAGCTCTATCTCGCACGAGGGACCTGCGTTCGTAAGACCTCACGTGCTCGCAGTATTCCGTAATGATATCATTTCGTGGTTTGCCATTGTGTTTACACGTAACGAAATTGCTTCAAGGTGTGTCATTATATTCACACGTCTTATGCCCAAATCCCTGTGAGGAGTTTCAGGAGAGCTAACACGCAGCACAAACCGCGCAGGAAGATAATAGCATGCTGGTTTTGAATATTAGCGGAAAGGAGTAATGTGGGGTAAAGCTACTCCCCAAAAATTATTTTAAGTGGCTTCAAAAAAAGTGTATACTTTTTCTGTAAATGCATCTAAAAGAAGTTGAAGGAATGGTGAAGATGGATTCATTTTCATAGTGCTCAGATGTTTTTTTTTCGTGCTAAGCTCCAGGTTTGGTAATGAACATTAGTTTCTAATCAAGGTCGTGTTCTCCGTCGTTAGACTTTTGCTGCTAAACTCGCGGTCCGTAACTAGCCATTCTAACAGCTATTGGCAACAGGGAGTCTGTAGACTATAATTTTAACGCAACTATCTCACTTGAGTCCAATTTGCTTGTCTTGGAGAAGCTGCAGGACCTAAAAGTTTCGGAAATCTTCAAGGCTCAAGTTCCAGGTAAATTTGCCACCCTCCACATGGTCAACTGTGATGTCGACACCTTCGCTGGAAGCATCAAAGAATTACTACTTTCAAAGGCCGAATAGGTGTTTGATCTTTGTCAAAAAGACAGCCCTGAACAAAGAGAGGAAGATGGACCCTGAAGCAACTACCGAGTTCACAAATGTAAACAGCTACATCGGAAAGGAGATGAGGGCAGCTAAGGAAAACCGGATTGAGCAGTACTGTAAGGGAATGGCACGGGGTGACAGCACAAAGGCATCTCAACTACTGGTCAACACAAAACTTCAATCGTTGAAAAGTCAAGTTCGCACTGCTATACTCACTCCCTTGACTTGACATTGAAAATACCTGTACAATTTTTAGATGAAGACAGATCCCCACGTCCTCCAAATACACTAGAACCAACGTACCTGTTGACCTACTAATTTTACGAGAAAGGTCGAAACAGCTGTTTGTATTTAAAAGAAAGAGGACTCACCGCGTGTCCCAGCTGAGCTGATCATGCCAAGGTGAGAAGGAAACAGCAAAGGCACTTACCGCTTGATGTCACAGAAACGGAATACGAAGAATGCCCCAATCAATGGGTGCAATCACTGGTTACACACCTTGCAAAGAAGGGAAACAGTAATCAGTGCCAAAACGCCAGAAACACAAGGCTAATAAATCCCACAAGCAAAGCGATGCTGAAAGTAATCCAGACTAGCCTCAACACCACTGTCGAGGAACTGGTAGCAGAAGAGAAGGTTGGCTTCAGAACAGCAAGGAATATAATTAAACCGACCATCAACAACCGCATTCTGATAGAAAAAAAAAATCTACAACACCAAAGTTATCTCAACCACAGCTTTACTGACGTTGAAAAGGCATTTTATATAGTCTGGCACGAGGGACTTTAGCATTTGATGCAAAAATTCAACATCGAAGAGGGTCTAGTCCAAGTCATTGAAGCGCTATACAAAAGCTCCGTCAAGAACTAACTGAGGGACTTCTTCCAGACAGCAATAGGCGTGAATCACGGATGCCTTTCACCCATCACCTGTTCTCTTCAACAAATTCTTGAAAAAAATCATGCGAGGTACCCTTTACGACTTCAATACTCCCGTTGCCATCGGTGGTAGGCTTTGAATTACTGATGGCAGGCTAAGAAACGAATGATAAGACCTTACACACTGACGTACACCCCGAGTGCATACACGATGAAAAACAGCACTGACACGACCAAAGCTATGGTTTACACCAGCGGTAAATGAAATAAAACGAGCAGCTGTACGTACTTGGAAGCCATCCTTAGCAACGATGACAACTGTACAGCAAGAGGAAAAAAGAGGACAGTGAACCGGAAGTGATGGACTTTTTGTGCAATGCATGACCTGCTCCCCTCCTCTCAACACCAACCTCAGTAGCGAGCCTTGTTAAGTTTCCCCCACCACCCCAATGACCAGCACCGTGGACCAGCTTAACTGATGATCAACTATAACAGTTAGTGGATAAATGAGGATGACGATTCCTTGACCCGTATATTTCTCATAGTTTTAAAGTGTCTTAACAAATTTTACCTCTACTACTTCGCTGGACTTGGAAATGCAAAATAGTTCGTTAGTTTTGTTTTCATCACACTATATATTTAGAATCAAAAGTAAAAAATCATTGGCTTCACAATGAGCGAATTCTGTGTGCTGTTCATCTTTATTTTCCTCTCCTCATCACGAAGGGAAGCTTACTACGAGGTAAAAACGATCTTAAATGGTTTTCACGTCCCATGATGTCTCGTCCTTCTTGATATATCCTGACATTATGTTTGTCTTATAATGCCCAACCGCCTGCAAACAACTTTTACCTGCACAGTGATTAACTTAGCGTCCTCCTGATTAAGCTACTTCATAATTTTTTCCCATAATTTTGTTTTGATTTTCGAATAAAAGTTTTTACTTTGCACGCCTCTTAAACTGTCTGTCTAAGGTTTGGCCCTCAGTTGTTTCCTTGTTATTTGGAGGTAAGAGAGGTGAAGGTCGTGGCTGAGGCCTCTGGTTCGAAATAAAAGAAAGCGCGAATTAAATACTCCGAATTTTTGAACTACTGTATAAAATGATAACGCCCTGCCAGTGCAAAAATGAGGATATTGTATCTTGAATACCTTCTTTAGTTTAAATAAATTTTAATCACACGTTGTTAGATTTCCATTAGCCTGTTTTTCCACTTTTTGTGTGTTGATGTTCCTGGTAATACGCGGCTTCTATTAAATTGTCATATTTTTATATTTTATGGATGATCGCCACCATTAAGAGTTATACAATGGATACAGATAACAAAAAAAAAATAAAAAGACACAGAACAGTGCAAAAAGACAAAAATAGCAGCGTCTTCCTGTGTTTCGGAATCTTTTAATTGGGAGAGAATAACTCGGTCGGTTGAGGAGTGGCTAGACTGGTTTGATGACAGAAGAAATATAGAAAGATAAGAAACGAGAGCAGACGACAGTGACGATTCTACCCGAGCTACTGAAAAAAAGATGAAAGAGGCCGCAGAGCCAGAAAATGCGAAACAAGTGAAAGGCGATAAATAAGACTAGACGATAACTTGGATAAAAACAGCAACAGATCCATCAGACAAAAAACTTCGGACTAACAAGAAAACAAACGACGCTAAGCACTGTAGACTAAGAAGGGTACATGACAAGAGAACTTAAGGGAAAACAGATGACAGTAAAAGCAGCTTTTGCACGTTTTTTCTCTCCTTCTGCTCTCTCTTCTTTCTTCTCTATATTAAGCGAGCGACCGTAAACTTGTATCACAATGCCCGCATCTCGTGCAACCCTCTTCCCACATCTTATATTGCCGTGTGTTCAGGAGGTCAGATAAAAAGGATGTCTGATAAGTTTATTTAAATTTTTGTTCCAGGTAACGGTTCGTGAATGAGGCAGGTACGCAATCGATTCCACAGGTACTGCTGGCTGCAGCCCTTCCAGACATGAAGGCAGCCTCTGCCTGCTTGTAGCATCACACCCATTCCTCTTTCAACCTGCACTTTTATTGAATCTGGGGAAGTTACAGTAAAGGGACCGCTTTAACATGTGAAAACTACAATTTTTTAAAGGAGATTTTCATTCTTCTCAGAGGAAAGTTGCCCGCAGACGATATCCCATCCAGGATCAAGGTTTGTTGTTCTCAGGTAAACACCGACTTGAAAATATAGCGGCTCAGAACACGACTGTGCGGTGATTGCTCTTTCAAACGCTGCAGGGAAGAAAGCTGGGAGAATAATTTTGAACAATCACAGAAAGCAACAGACAATCACAAAATAAACAAAACCTCTCCATTCAGTCCAAAAAAGCAGCCTCGGGGCGCTTACATCTTCTGTTGTAAAAGATTGCAGCACATATTTTGCTGAATCAGAAACGGACGGAGAAAATCATCGTTCATGGAAAAAAAACTAACGAAAGAAAGAATAAAAAAAAGAGAAAGAAAATTTTAATTTAAAATAGAACATCGGAGCCATTATTCATCTAGGAGAAGAAACATAAATTAGATTCGTCAGTTGTAACTGAGATGAATGCATGGGAAACAATAATTAGGAATAATCTTCACGTCAAATTAAGACATAAAAATTAGTCCTCCTTACATCCTGTCAAAAAGAATGTAAAAGCACAGTGTCAATATGGAAATGCATCTTGTTTGAAATCTTTAAACTGTAAATTTGTTTTATCCTTTACATGATAAAATTTTGCTTTATATAATACGATCATAGAATTCCCCACTCTTTTTAATTATTAAATTAACCTGAGTTTTGCGGTGCTTTCTCTGCTGACAGGATTACTTTTTTAAAACACCAGCCAAAGAGCAGTAACTAGCAAGATTCTATCAATCTTAGTAAGCCAGTGATTTCTTCTAACTTGCCAGGAACAGCCGCCTTGCAGGCATTCAAGCATCGACGGAAGGAGCCAGAACGAAATGAAACAGCGCGTGTGCCGTGCAGGGCGGTTTACACACCTGCGTGCACGTGCTTTCAATGCATGCCGGCTGCACAG
Organism: Marisa cornuarietis; assembly: GCA_004794655.1. NCBI lineage: Eukaryota > Metazoa > Mollusca > Gastropoda > Architaenioglossa > Ampullariidae > Marisa > Marisa cornuarietis. The sequence continues at coordinate 15,979,861 of SMMW01000001.1, forward strand.
GTACGTGCCATGTGCAGTATCAACAATGAGAAGATCTGGAAGCGACTTTTACAGCAGCAGAATGAGCCTGCAGATGACTTGTCAGAATTGCGGAGTGCAGGTCCCCAATCTGTCGAGCTATGCAACCAACGGAAAACAAAACAAAAAATAAATAAATAAATAAAATAAACAAAACACTGAACGGCACTGGCAAAACCAAGGGAAATAATAGTTTGCACAGGCTAGTGCTGGGGGAAACTTTGTTTGGAAAAAGTGCAGACCTTTCTTAACTGCATGGAGTCTTAGCTGATGCGCCTTTTTTCTCAAGGTGAGTTCTTTGTGGCATAAATTCGAGATCAGAAGACTGCTAGAGTGTGGGCTTAGCAATTAACTGTATGTCATGCCGATCTAGAAGCCTCGTAAACAGGTGTCACATCTTGAGAGAGAAAACATTACGTGCATCAAAGGCGAAATCCGAACCAGGTATGCTCTAGTTTTTTTTAACCTTTGCACCACCTGCCTAACCTAAAACTCGAGATCGAGCTTGCACATTTCACTTCTACAAGCTGATGTAATAAATGAACATGCTACTATGGCACAAAATATAGAAAATGATGTTGTACAGTTTTGTTGTTGTTGTTTTGTTTGTTTGTTTGTTTTTTTGGGGGGTGCTGTATATGTTTTATTAGTAATTTTTACTGTCCTGCGATGCTGCACCATTAGTGTCGGCGCTACCATTAACACCAGCATCCACAGCAGTCAAAACTCAGTGGCACAGGTGGCAGCAGCTCCGACAAGAAGGCTAATAATGATTAAGATACCTTTGATAGTCTCTGTGGACAAGGGAAGGAAGAAAAAGTGAAATGATGACTTCAGTGCACTGGGTGTGAATATCTGTTAATATCGGATAAGCATTAAGAGTGAAGCATATTCACCTTATTTTACTTACAAGAAGAATCATACATGATTATAACAAAGACACCGTCAGCTACTGATCGCAGCCGCCGACATATAGTAGAGAAAAGGCAATGAAAATTACACAAATACAACAAAAGAAGAACAAAAAGGAAACAAAAAAGAAACAAAGATCAAAACAAAGAAACAACAACAAAGGAAATAAAAAACAACAACAAAGGAAACAAAAAGAAACACATAAATAAGCAAAAAACAAAACAAAAACAAACAAAAATTAACGAGTGTAAACATAAATAAGGAAGAAACAAAATAACAATAACAATCAAATCAAACTTAAGTTTGATCCATCAAAACTGACCATAGAAAGTATCCACACAAAAAAAAACAAAATCAGATTATTTAAGGCTTTAAAAATATCGATCATCTCCATTCTTATTTTCTCTAAATCTAAAAAATGAAATGTGCAAGTATACAAAATTATACGCGACTACTTTCAGGAGAAGCTAGAAAGCTAAAGATTAATATATCTCTATAAATAATCTGCAAATCATAAAGGTGATCTTGTATATGTAGAACTCGGTCAAAGATCGAACAGCGTTTCTCTCCACAAATGTTCAATTTGCTAAATGTTATAACAATATTATTCTAAAATGCAATAATGTTATGATGCTCTCCTGCACATTTTTACAGCAATCATCAAATACTTTGATAAAGTCTATGAACTTTTTTGGGCGGGGAATTTCTGTCTCCAAGTGAGTACCAATCATTGGAAGAACAGCATACGTATTGGACACAAAGTCTCTCTTACTGTTGCCGAAACACCCCGAGTAAGGCTGAACAAAAAAAAAAGTTGCACAGAACGTTAGAGACTAAAATTTCGCAAAATAGCGAGGAAACCTATTTGCTGTTCTGGAGGGGAAAATGAGAAGAACCGCGATGAGTTGGCAGTAAAAGACTCAATCGAACGATAAACTATCGAGGTTAAAGGCCAAGGCCATCATAACTCCACAACTTCCTCCTGGCCTTTCGGCCCCCGTCCAATCAAAGTGAAAATAAATCGCTAAGTTAAGAGATCAAATATGCCCCCGAAATATTTTCAAACAGGCATTCGTGAAAACTAATTTTCCCCTCTCAGGGCTGTGTCAAGTCAAATGAAGCCCACGCGAGGCATTCGCTCCCCGATGACAGTTTGATTGGAAAGGTCAACAACATAAAACCCCAATATTTCGCGATGGCAGAATATCAAGGTCTTAGCCACGCCACCGGATATGCGAGCCTAAGAAATGAACTTCAGAGGAGATAAGAAAGGACACACACTTCAGTGGATGGGGAGGAGAAATGAATGAGAAGTACGGACCTGCTCCTTGACCTAGATACCAAACATATTCAGGCCAGTGATTCTTTGCTAACTTTAAATTTGGAAACTCATTATTTCCTGTCTGTCATGTTCCGTTGTGTAACAAGTTCAAGGTCGGCTGAATTTTTTTAAAATTTGCTGTCTGCGTAACTGGAGAGGTTGCTTTTTGCCCTTATGCAATTATATTATTACCTGTGATAATAGTGTAATCCCTAACTCTAACCTAGTCCTTAACCGATCATTTTCTCTGCTGGATCATTCTGCCCACGCAAAAAACTTACACCTGGGGCCAGTTGCACAACACGTTTCTAAACCTTAAAACTGTTCTAAAGAAGCAAAATCTCTTTTAGATGCATCGCACAAGAACATACAAAAAATTATACTGGCAGGACGGAAAGTCCGACAAACAACTTTATCTTACTTAAAGTTTTAAAAATTCTAAAATTGCGGTGTGCACTTTTAAACTGATTATCTAAAAAGATTTAAGGCTTAAAAGTGTTTAAAATTAGAAACGTGTTGTGCAACTGTCCCCTAAACTCTAAACCAACTACAGCGCTGCCATACACAAATGTCGAATTAAAAAATCAAACCTACATGCCTCACGCACCCACGCACGCACGTGCGCTCGCACAATTAAACATGTTTTATATAAGATAGCACTGCATACTCCAAGCTGTCGTTTCCGTCAGCGCAGTTTTGTTGTTGTTGTTGATGTTGTTGTTGTTGTTGTTGTTATGCGCTAGTGCAGCGCATTTAAATGGAATAGGAGCAATTTTTGAAACTCTTTTCTAAATATACTTCTTTAGAGCAGTTTTCGGTTTTGGAGACATGCTGTGCAACGAGCCCCTGGTCTGGAAGTGGTCAGTAGTAATTCAGTCCATCACAGTCCAAAAGAATATGAGCTTACTAAGGTATTTCTTCACTAACATGAATTAGCTTTCTTTAGAAATGGGTGGATCTTATGCTTAGACTTTATACGATGCGATGAATGTAATACATTTTTATTATTTTTTTGCCAAATGTAAATGCTCTGAATTCTTCTGTAGCAAAACCTGTCGTTTCTCTCAATCTCTTAGCGATAGAGGTTTCTAGGAAGCTTATGCTCAGAAAACTTTAGGAGCAATTAATGCGACAATCATTGAAGATTTTTTTTGTTATATATATATATATACTAAATCTTCACAGAAAGACGTGTTATCCCATAGCTAAAAACTAGACCATCTCGATCGTACATTCTGGGTAAAAAGCTGGAACCCAACAAAATTAATTCATAAAAAAATAGACAGACAACTATTTTAAAGCAAAGCTCTGTAAAGCCTTCCATGTCGTTTCCATCTACACTTTTACAATATGTTTTGTAAGTGTCAAGAGATTATTTTGAGCTCTGGTTGTGCAAGTCATTCTGAAATATCTTTCTCAAAATCTTTGTGATGATAGTTCGACTGACAAATGCGAAGGGACTGTAATGGAAACGTAATCCGTCTGAACACAGGGCATGTCGACCCCGGAGGTTTCCTTTACATTCGATGTATTCAGAGACAAACAAAACTGCAAAATATTGGATTAACCTAAAGAGATCACAGCAATACAACAGATTGAAAAGATCAAACACATTCGCTCACAGATAAAGTGGGGGGAATTGGTGTTTTACACAGAGCCAGCAACTAAGGCTTATACCAAGGCAAGCCAGTCAGCCTTGTAAACAGATGCTACCTGCAGAGAAAGAGCAGCGTGCCCAAGACGAGAGCTGAACCAAGAACAACCAATATCACTGCAATGGTTACAAGTATTAACCCACCCGCACACACAGATGTGAGCATTGAAATTCAAGTAAGAGCATCAAAATTTCCAAATTTATTCACCTTCAAAATCCGTATAATGTGTCCTCTTAGTATACTAGAGTGTACTAGTCGTTGAGTCAGCACTTATATGGTTTCTGCATTGCCGTTTGCAGGTCCTGGAATTTGGCTTGTCATTCTGGTTAAACTTGGTTTACCACGTGAGCAGAATATAATGGGTTATTACAGTCTTGTTTATTACTCTCTTCTAGAAGACATGTTCTTGTCGACAGTTTCGTTTACCCTCGCAGCAAGACCGACTCAATCAATACAAAGTCCATTTTCCTGATTCTGTTTTGCCCCCCCCCCCGAAACGAAATACAATAAAGGATCTGTCCATTTTATAGCCTCTGCCACTGACTTGCAAGTCTTCGCCGCCCCTACTGTCGCTGCCTTCCCACGCTTTTCACTCTTCTTTACGGTTTTAGAACTTAACAAAGTGTTAGACTGCTTGATTTTATTGCCGCCATTCTTTAAACTGTATCTTCGTCCTGGTCGGAAACCAGTCACGTGTGTCAAGAGAGGAATGGCAGGCAGGAAACACCACGACACTAAAGTTATCTGTGCGAGTAAAATTGATACGAACTTTACCCCACTCCCGGCATACCACTCTACATTTTATCAAAGCTTTTGTGTGTGTGTGTGTGTGCGTGTGTGCGTGCGTGTGTGTGTGTGTGTGTGTGTGTGTGTGTGTGTGTGTGTGTGTGTGTGTGTGTGTGTGTGCGCGTGCTGTCACTTCAAAAACACGTGCTGTCGTCATAAAGACTGTGAGAAAATACTAGGAAAAGTAAATAACATTCATTTATACAAAGTCAACAGATTTCTTAACAAATACGCGCACGAGAGTCTCCGTACGTAACCCAGGTACAGGGGTGAGTGCATGAGAAAACCACACTTGCACCCACATGTACACACATTAAGCACACGAACGCACAGACCATTAGTGTAGAGACACCCTTTCTTTAATCTGGACCGGCCATTTCCATATTTCGTTTCGTGTCAGTATTTCAGTATTATCTCTTGCCAACCCTTAACACACTGCTACAGGATTGCCAGACTTCTTTTTACGCCCCCTCCTTGATGTCTTGAGGATCTCGGTTTGTCCGTGTTTTATAATGACTACACGCATTAGGGACTCATAAACAAAGGGGTTTGTAATCAAATCATTCTCATTAGCCACCTTTAACGTAGCTTTTTTTAAACGAAACAAGTTCATGCGAGCTGTAAATAGCTAAGCGACACGGATACATCATATTCTCAGAGGTAGATTGGGAATAAGTTGTCTTTATGATTCGTCCTTATATCCTCTATCTCCAGCTATGCATCAAACGATCTTTCGTGGAAGACAAGGACATCACGTACTGTAGGACCAACGGGAGAGAGAGAGAGATGAACGACCAAGAGCGAAAATGTTTCGTTGTAAATCGTCGCTATAGACAGGACACAAAAGAACTCATCTCTTTAGATCCTGATGAAGATCCTCCTGAACACAGTTGCTTCCCCTGCTATTAATTTCTGCGAGTTGTCTAGGTGTTGGCGATTTCCTGGCCCGTATCCCATGAACATTATTAATTACTAGGATGGTTGGGTAAAACTGTGAGTGTGCACGTCTGTGCGCGTACGACAACTTCCGTAAATATATAAAATATATAAATGTAAAGGCACACTATAAACCGAAAGGTGTTCCCTCTCGGTACACTTTTTTGTAAATGGAATACCATTTTCCATCTCTGAATGTGTGAGACTGTCCTAAAAGTGGTCCTCAAATATCCTAATAAGTCTTCACTGGGTGGGTTCGAAAGACGTACAAACAGTAATGAATGAGCTTCTTTTGCTTCGTTGTGGTGATCTCATCTAGCCTACTTAGACAGAAGGAAACTTATCTCTTTCAACTTATTGAAAATAACAGGGAACCATAAACACGTGTAGATGGTAACATGGCCACTTAGCGACAGATGTTTTCAACGCTGTCATTTCTTTAAAATCAGGACCCTCCTTTGAATCTGTGTGTGTGTCAAGCCCAGGTACATGACTTTGCCATTAGGTTCTGAGTACTGAATAAGAGACTACTGGAAAGAAAATATCGCCTTTTCTGTATAAGTCATGCAGGAGCATCAGTGTCTGGATGAGCACAAGCATCTCCCAGCGTAAGTCCCCAGCTAGGTCAACAGTGCTGTGTCCAATTTTTGTTCTGCTCCAGTCAAATGGAATCTGTGTGTTGCTGGTTAATTGGTAAATACACAAACAAATTGAAAGGAAGGAGACAAGATAAACATGTAACTGCTCAATTCTTGTAGTGGTTCATCCCCAGACAATGATATTCCTAAGACGATCCCTGAGTTTCCGGCAAGAGTGAGGTAAACACCATCAGTCACAGTAGCAAGCTGGCGTAAGTGTGGTACAACTTTGATCACGTGACGATTCGCTGCTACTTAAAAAAAAAGAAGGAAACATACGAATAATGCACATCTAGCTGTAACCTGTATCATCCACTCAGACTGACGCCGCTCGTCATACAAACCTGACTTCGGTCGATGAGCAATACTTGACAGCTGCTATGTACTTTCCCCACTTCATATTCGCAAAGATTTACGTTTTCTAAACATTGGAGTGCCTCTTTAAGAAGGATCAGCCGAGTCTGCGCAATCACATACATCCTTCCGCACTGTACCCTCTCAACCGCACTCGACTCTTTTCTCCACTGACTGACCCGCTGTCTTTCATTGTTCGTCGATTTGCAGACCAATGGGCGACTCATCGTCATCGATCTTTTTTCCTGGACATTCCCAAGTGGTGCATTAATACCATATAGTTTATTTTGCTGGCTCTAAATAATAATAATAATAATAATAATAATAATAATAATAATAATAATAATAATAATAATAATAATAACGAGACCTTGTATAGCATATTTCCTCGCTAGACAGCGAACTCAATGCGCTTTATAAAAGAATACAACACAAACCTATAAATGAGGATGTGATTGTCTTGTGGAGTGAAAGAACATAGCACAGAGTTGTTCATTCAGCCTATGTTGCCTTTTCATGGTCCAAGACATCAGACTTATAGTTCAGACTGTGTACTCCGCGACGAATAAGGTTAGAGTCCATTATAGTATGCATGTGTCCACAATATGCAACCCACAGAGAAAAACAGTTCAAGCAGGACGAGACACCTATAGAAGACGCAGACTCCCGGGAGTGCATCCTGCAGACAGCCTGATCTGTATTGCAGTGTTGAATTAAGCCTCAAAACACACACACACACACACACACACACACACACACACACACACACACACACACACACACACACACACACAGAGTTGACCAAGTCTGGCATTAACTAACAACATCTGATTTGAACTAGCAAAGTTTGGCATTCACTAATAAATTTTGGCATGAACGAATTTTGGCATGAAATAACAAAGCTTACAAATGCATAGAGCAGGGGAAGGGATGGAAAAAGAGAATGAGACAAAAGGTAGACATTGTGAGTTAGCACAAACAAATCCGTGAGAAAAAAAAGATGTTATCAGAAAATATGAGAAGTGTGGACGTAACGGAACTCAATCTGGCAGTGCATCTGCATACGAGAAGAGGCAAAAATTAAGCAGTGAAGACTATTCATGTTCTGAAATCTTACAAATATTTTGTCCACTGATGGAGTGACCCCCCATCACACACTGGGATCGTAATCAGGAAGCAAGTGGTCGCTCCGAGGCATCATTGGGAAATTAAGGTCAAGAATTTTGTATACATAGCTACGAAGAAGTGTCCAGACTGAAACATAACTACATTATTCTACCCTCGGCATCTCTTTCACTGGTTTATAACTTGCGGGGCCCAGGAGCAAAACATCATCTGGACACGCTGCTTAGCCAATTTTGTCATGCGACTGTCACTTGAATTGCCGAATATTGTCCTCCATTTGACAGTTTAATTACGCCCTTGTGAGGTAGTTTGGCATCTACAAGGGAACTCAGAGGAATGGTAAGGCAGCAGCCTTACTGTGAGTCCTCTGCCGCTGGATTTGACACGAAGCAAAATTCCTCCAGCAGTAGAACACCATGATTTCCTATAAAACAAATGCGAGGAATATATTACATTGAAACATGTTAAGTGCAAATTAATATTACTTTTTAAAACGCCGGCTGTCCAGACCAAGAGAAGCTGTCTTCCATTGCGATCCTTATTCCTTAAAACTCAGTATACAAAACGAGGAAATATTTCTGTGGACCCTATATGGCGGGCATACGAAAGGCGAACCGTCCAACATCGCCATCTGTTTGCCAGACTGGGCTCCAAGGAGCGAGGCTGCCCGGCAAGGGGCGTGACCTGCGAGGAGCAGGATGTCTGGAAGACTCGACCTCCTGATGCCAATCACGATGCAAGTCCAGGTTTGGGGATGGCAGCCACGTGTCCCGTTTGTTCTGATATTATATTGGATTGTTACGTATTCATTTGTTTTGTCCCGCGACCAGAGACCAGAAGACTTGCAGTCATCGATTCCCATATATGCCAACACCACAGTTCCCAGATGTGCTAGTCTAGCAGAAAAAAAATTAAGGAGTAGGCAGCATCTCTGAGGTCGGAGAGATATTGGCAATGGCATCATTCTTGTACACAAATTTAACGATTACAAATTAAAGACTGCTCCGACGCTATGTGGCCCTTACATATGTGAAACAACATTGCTGTGGAATCGATTCGTTTGTGAAGTATATTGCATTGCCGAGTGCTAACTATTGCGACATTGTTGGAGTAAATAATTATGCTGAATATGAATGTCAGAATCTGAACGTAGTAATATTAACTTGTATGAATATTTAAAGCTGTCACATATTCATATTCTAACAGTCAATGATCACATGGATCTGATCAACTATATCAAAACACATCGGCAAGCGCAGTCTCGCGCCCGAATCATGAAGGAGAGGTAGCGTTATCTCAGGGTTAGCTACGGAGTATTAGTGCAGCGCAGGCTTAAAAGGTGGGCTGATAAACCTAGGGGCATGCTAGACAGGTGCAGAAGTCAAATAAATCCCGCTTTATAACTACTGGAACCTTTCGTACTGGCAAGAGCACATCCTTTCTCAGTCCTGAAGCCAGAAACTGGTTATTTCGTCCTTAGTAGAGGATTTCAGGTAGGGTATCGAGCATCATCACTTCTGCACAACCGTTTGGCCGCCAGCGAGCAGTGTCACACAGCCACAGCGACTGCTGGAACCCCCTCCGTCCACTTCTTAATCCTTTTTTCGTATTTCATCTTAAATACAGTTTCATATACTGTTTCAAATGGCTAAGTTATGTAACATGAAACATTGTTTAAAATCACATTTGCATACATTGGTTTCTTGTCAGTTCTGTTTACTAGTTTTCTTCTTAAAAGGCTTTTGCTACTGAGTTATTCGAGAGTAACTTTAGGTGTTTCGTGTTTAGTACCCTTCCCCTAAGTAATAACAATTAGAGAGATGACGACCACTCTGACCTCAGGGTGTTCATATTACTTAGGAAACGACATTCCCGTTCGCTCAAAAGAGACTAGACAGGGTCACAATTTAATTTTTTTTAAAGCTCACGTTATTATGCTCTAGACTGACTCCTCTCTAAATTGAATCGTTACTTGGTCGTTTGGTCCCTCAGCTACTTGATGCGACTGTCTAGAGATGTTCAGGTACTCGCGTATGACCGTTGGCACCAGTTCACTTATTTGTGAAACTTCTGCAAAAGTCTCGCGCTGGAGAGAAAAGTTGGCGCCACACGTACCTGGTAGTCCCCGACACTTACACAGTAACAACGGCCTAACTCTCTAGACCATATTGTCCCACAGTGTTGCTGGGTGTGTACCTGTTCCCCGTGCCCACAGTAAGAACCTTCAGTAAGACGATATCATAGAAAGACTAGACCTATTCGCCGGTTGAGGAGCTGTAACAAAAGATACAGAAGATATTCAACGAATTCACAAATGGACCCAATGGTGCGATGAAGGAATAAGAACGGTTTCTGTTCAAGATTCACCAGGATAAAGCACTGGAGTGATTTTTATAGAGGTCAAAGCTTTGCCTGTCATCGAGCAGTACAATTTCCTTGCACGAAGAACAAAAAACGCTGTTCTGGTAGGTGTATGGAATGGCAAAGAACCATCTACTAGAACCGTTATGTCCTCTGAGTCTTGCTGGATGCAATGGAGCAACAATATTCGCAGATAAAGTTTCGTTTTCTGGGGTTGGGGCGCAAAAGAATAAAATATAGGATATATCGTTCTCAATCTTCCTTTTTCTTCATTCTCTTATCCTTCTCTCTTGTCCGTGCTTCTTTCCTCGCACAACAGGAAGCCACCGGCTCTTATCTGCTGTGTATGATGCAGGGGCGAAATGCAGGAATAAAAACAGTCTGGAGACTCATTCAGACCATTTGATACGTGGCTTGAAACGAAGCTGGTGGATTTTTTCCTCAGTTAGGGAACGGTGCGGACAATGTGCATAGCAAACGACAGTTTTCCTCGCTCACCTCTCCCTCCGCCTGCCCTCTACCAAAACTCCCCCATTCGTTTACCCAGTATTCTCTGTACAGCCATGGCCGAAAGTGAAATGAAAGATGCGGTCATTCGTGGATATAGAGAACCGTGATTCTCCCTCTCACCACCACTACCTCAGAGGATGTTAAACTAATGTGCCTCCAGAATACATGTCAGCTAACGAGAAGTCTCAACTGCAAACCTAATTTAAAAATCCGCACCCTAAGGCGGGAAGAAATCTCTGATTAGAGAAGCCCTGCGGGAGGCATGTGCAAGTACTTCTGCGTGTCATCAAGAAAATAGCGTCGTGCAGTTTATTTTCTTCCTATTTACTTCTTCCTTCTCTGTCTCTCATCTTTTAGTAGCAGGGAGAGGGTCTTGACTTTCGTAAGCGTATGTCTGTTCAATTTTGAAATAATGATAATTTCACAAGTCTTCTGATAACTACAATTAGTGAAGTGAGATGTACGAAAGAACGAAAAAAACGAAAGAAAGAAAGAACAAACAAATGAACAAACGAAAGAAAAAAAGAAAAAAAGGAAGAACGAACGAAAGAAAAGAAAGAAAGAAAGAACAAATAAACAAACGAAAGAACAAAAGAAAGAAAGAAAAAAGGAAGAACAAACGAAAGAAAGAAAAAAGGAAGAACGAACGAAAGAAAAGAAAGAAAGAAAAAACAAATGAACAAACGAAAGAAAGAAAGAAAGAAAGAAAGAAAGAAAGAAAGAAAGAAAGAAAGAAAGAAAGAAAGAAAGAAAGAAAGAAAGAAAGAAAGAAAGAAAGAAAGAAAGAAAGACCCTGAACAATGAATATGAACAATTAAATAAAAGTACTATGGATGACATTCAGTCAGACTAACACAATAAATCAGCGATTGTTTACCTCCTTCCAAGACAAATAAACAAGTGTTTCGTGATGTCCTGCACATGCAGTAAACCAGCCCTTCATTATGTTCTTTTTACATCGTCAGGCTAGCGGAGGTTTTCTTATGATGTGTCGGGAAGAGTTCTTAAATGGGCTGCTACCAAGGTCTTCCTCTTAGTTTCCTTTTGGCATTTTGAAAGTGATATAGGGAGGCCGGTTTTTTTCTTGGTCATGCGTGAGATTGACAAAGTTATGGAGGACTTGTTCGCCCCGTCCATTATCCAGTGTTCTGTTGGTGTAGCGGCTGTAGCCTCTCTTAACTCACCGGGACTGCGACGTTTTCTTGTTTATTTATATATTATTTATTTTTTTCTGTTGTTTACTAGATCGGCGTTACTTTGGCCGCCATATAATTTCGAAAGATAACATATCTTCCAAGTTGTCGGTAATGTAGTAGTGCAGCCGGTCAGGGGGCTGTCACAAACTAATTGAGTATCGTGGATGGTTCGTTCACATCTCGCCCCTGAACCCGTTATTTTGGTCTCTGTAGAGGGCAGAACTAGCTCTCCGTGATTAAGCTTCTGCTGCTGACTCATAGTTTAAAAAAAAACAATATCCAACCAACCCAAAGAATTGCAATCCTTCGACAAAATATTATCTGCTCAGAAGAAAACTTAGAGTTTTGACAACGCCTACAGCTTGAGGAACCTGGAAGCAAAGGTAGGGCAAAGACAAGGTAATAATCTAACCGTCTCTTTGTTGCTACCTAACGGTTCCTGAAGTGACGACTAGCGAGTATTGTGAGTCCATAGGAGATTAACAAGCATTGCGTCCAGGACTGAACTGTTGGATTACGGTAAAGCCCATGACAGGAAATCGAATCAGGAGTGAATGAATTGTCTAGGAGTAATACGAGTCTCATTTCCTGGGTCGGTTGCCAAGGACAGCGAATATGAAGCGCCACTGACGTGCTTGTAAACTTTGAGAAGGATCGGCTATTCTTTTTCGGAATGGAGGGTTGTTAGGGTGAGAAAGAGGGTGGGCGGGGGCGGGGAGTGGGGGGACGGAAGATCTTTGCATTGAGATGTCTTGCATCGTCTCTGTCGTGTTGAAGCGTCTTCTGCTTTCAGCCTAAATTAGTTTCCCTGTCGATGCACGTGCATTAAACGTGACATCAATGCATGAATGCTCTCTCACTTCGTCCCTCCCTCTCTGCGGACACGTGTATGTGAGTCAGTGGCATCTCTCTCCAGAAGGACAAAGCGTGCAGTGTGCGTGTGTGTGTGTGTGTGTGTGTGTGTGTGTGTGTGTGTGTGTGTGTGTGTGTGTGTGTGTGTGTGTGTGTGTGTGTGTCTTTTCATAATGCGTACCCAGCTAAAATTGTGTCAGTCGAGGAAACTTGGGTAAGAACCGATGTAATCACGTTTAAACCGGTGTTTTTTTGCCCAGTCTAGATTTACAAAACACAACGTTTAAATGTCAAATTTTTAATTTCAATTAATATTTTTATTGTCTCAAGGTGACGCATGAGTTAACTCTAATTTAGTTTGGAGCTATAATAATATTTTAATAATAATCATAATTTCCTAAAATGAGTCACAGTCAAGTTTCTTAGTTTCTTGCCAAAAAGAACAATTGCCCTGTTATTCTTTGTACAGCATAAATAATAAAGGACTGGTTTTCTACTACAAAATTTTAAAACTTTCAAGCTTATCTTAAAATTATATACACTATATTCAAAAATCACTGATGAACAAATAGTGATCGATATGGACCAAGGTTTTGTCGTTTGCGGCTATTCTGAGTTAGGTACGGTCCTTGCCGGCAGCATGGCTAAAAGTACCAACATCTCCTAATTCCTCAGTAGATTTATGAAGTTAACAGTCTATCCTCATTATTTCGTTCAGATATGAGGAGTTATCTACTTTCGAAAGCTACTCAAATTGATGAAAGCGTGAACTAACAATAAAAGTATAAGCTTGATAGCATCATCCACCAGACTACGCCCACCTCAGTGTTACATCAAAGCCGATCAGATTAAATAAATAACATCACGAGTATTACATAGGTCCCGAGAGTTCAATAAAGTAAGTATCTTACCCATAAACAATTACGAAGTGAATACAGGTAGTAAAAAAGCACGCAATCACATGAGCACGAACATCGTCTGCTGTTGTAGTCTTTTCTTGATGATCATGTATTCATATTAAAGTAATTGCAGGATAATTTTTCCATTAAGTTGTAACATACTGCTGTTTATAAGTTTTACAGAAAATTCTTACTACTCGTATAAAATCAGGCCACATTAGTTAAAATTTAAGGACTTTTTAATAATTGATTTGGAACATATTTTACATTCCTCTTTAACATCTTTTCCTCATCAATAATTTGATTAACGAATTACGGATATGCCGTGTTTTGAAACGATGTTACACATTTTATTGAATTTGTTTCAATCTCAGCTCTTCTGACTTTTTGTTGTGTTGTTGTTGCTATCTCTGGTGGCAACACGCTTCGCTGACACTAGGAGGCACGCACCGTCTGCTCCATTAGTCACATTAGTCACATTAGTCACAGCATGTTCGTTTTTTCCATTAAAAATAAATTCACGAAAAGAAGGTTGGGCAACTGAATCAAACTAAAGTTGATTTTTAACAATAAAAATGACAGGGTAGTAATCACAGACGTAGTTCAGATACTGTACACATCAAAGCTGGAAGAGTTCAAAACATCTGGGAGTGAAGGTATGCATTATGCATGCATAATTCTCCGAAAAGGTCAATATAATAATTTCCGGGTCACGAGAATCTCGTTTGAATTGGTTTTAGAGGGTATTTGCTCTGCAGTCAGTCCATGCACAATATTAAAAACCTGACTCCTCCCGGACAGATGGGAAAGTGGGGGAACAATCAACTAGATAAAGACTTTCACAAGCATCGCACGTTCCGCTTTTTAACTGCAGCTTCCTTGGGCCAGTTGCACAACACATTTCTAATTTTAAACACTTTTAGGCGTTAACTCTACTTAGATAATTAGTTTAAAGTGCACACCACAATTTTAGAAATTTTAAATCTAAAACTGCTTAAGTTGTTTAAGTCTGACTTTCGTCCTGTCACTGCAATTTTTTTAATGTTTTTCTGCAATGCATCAAAATGGCTAAGAAGAGATTTTGCTTCTTTAGAACAGTTTTAAGGTTTAAAAAAATGTCGTGCAACTGGCCCCAGGTTGCGAGACGTCGCAGCACGCAAACCTCATGCCCACCAATCTGGTCCTTTTCATCAAACTGTATTCTTTGTTCCGGATGTAGAAACACGCAATCTCCGGACAGAGGCCATTTCAAGATTTTCAGACTTTCTTTAAAAAGAAAAAAATCTCAAGCACTGTAGTGCGACAGCGAATGATGTTTTCCTGGAACGGTAGATTTACAAACCACCTGATTTCTTTATTTTCTTGACAGGTTTTCATCGGGTAGATGCTTTTAAGAAAAGAATACTTTACGCTCCCTCCTTTTTGCACGGCATTTTGCTCAGATAGGCAATCCCTCATGAATCTTTGCCCACCAGCTAATCCGTCTTTTCTTAGGTTTGTTTTCCTTGGAGAAGCAGAATTGTTTCCAGTTTAATGTACTTGTGTTATTTTTGCAACTGTTTTACTAGGTTTTGTCGATAATCTGTAGATTTACAGATTCCCATCGGGTAGAGGCTTGAAAGAAACGAGTATTTTTCGCTCCCTCATTTTGCACATATTTTGCTCAGACAGGTAGTCCCCCATGAATCTCTCCCCACCAGCTAATCTGTCGTTTGTGGGTTTGTCTCACTGTATGCTTCTCTTCCTCATTCAACCCTTCAGGTCGTTCGTTCGTTTGTTCATTCTTTGTTTCTATCTTTCTTTCTCTTAATTTATTGCCCATGATCATCACAATTAAAGGATAACATCTGGCGAGGATGAATCACGCGAATGTTTTACTGTAAAAGTCATTCACTTCATGTTTCTATCCCAGCTCAATCTGTCTGTCATGGATAACTGCATCTCACAACCTCACGAACACAATCTGAAATATCCCCAGGATTAAAGTGGTATTTTCAAGAAATGAATTTTCTATGAAATGTATGTGTTTTTTATTAGTAACGGTCTGGTTGTAATGTGAATTATTTCATAAGTAATCGAGCAAAACCTTTTTGATACTGGCACCACAAGTTTTAAAGGGGCATCGATGATTAAATAAAGTTCCAGCAATCCCATCACTTTTAAACAATGATTCTCTATTAAAGACAATATTTACGTATATTTTATATATTATTTCACTATTTATACATACTGGAAATATCTCTTTCATTACAAGATCTTAATCCCACAAATAACCCACTATCGTTCGCTAATTTAAGGGGCGATCAACTTTTCACATTCTCACCTAGGCATCACAAGGAGGTCAAAATGAGTTACATTGATGACATATGATCGAAACCCTTAGTTCAGACCACAAGCACGCAGCTGTTTTATTAGATGTTTCACTCGTAGAACTGGTGCTACACCTCATGGCGAGGTTTACCCAATACAAACGATAAGTGGTATACTGTGATGAACTAAAACGAATATATATATATATAAGGCACAGAGATGGTCTGTGCGTCGCACGGACTGAACTTTGCCCCAGACTAAATAATAAGGATCTAGTGTGTACCCACCCCAGGCAGCTCTATTATACTCTGTTAGACAAGATAGGTGGTGGATAAGTTCCTGTGCACTTTCCTCTTAGCCCAGAAGATGAGCGAAAGGCTTCAGTGACATTAACTGTTTCTGGCAATGATGCAGCATTGCAAAAGATGGCGAAAGTGCTGTCAGAAAAGTCTGCTGGACATCCCTGCGAGCACACCTACGTGTTTTTCTCACTCTCCTCCCTCCACCAGTGCTCTGCCTCCCTCTGTGATCATTATCCTCGCTCTCTCCTTCGCTCTAGATTCTGAGCTTCATTTGTACTAGTTACTTCCGAAGTCCGCTCGTTGAAAGTCAGGCCATGTCTGCATTTGCTTTTGTCAAGAGAGCTAAATATTCGCAGAAATCTCTTTATTTCTGCAATTCCTATGTTTTTACGAGTTAACATACGTGCTTCCTTTTTTAAAAGTGCGTATGTTTGTAACATTGTTTATAACATGTTCTAATACCGTCAGACATACAAAGAAGAAGGTGAAAAAGGAACAGAAGAAAAAAAGAAGAAGAATGCATGTAGGTTTCGTATCGGACTTTTTGCTTTCAGTCAAATGTTGCGGGGGTCTTCAAGGCCGCAGTTGTAGGTAAATCCGCCACACTGAACTTGGTGAACTGTGATGTAGACAACCTCGCTGGAAACATCAAAGAGGTGCTACTGTTAACAGCCGAGAAAGTGTTAGGACACTGAAGGAAGGAGGAACAGCCGTTGGGTCATGAACGAAATTCTAGATCTCTGTGACCTAAAAAAGGCAGACAGAGAACGAAAGCCAAACCCGAAGAAGCTTCTAAACACAAAGACGGGAACCAGGGTATCAGGAAAGGGATGAAAGTATCCAGTTAGACTGGATCAAGGGGCAATGATGGACCAAAGATAAGGGAATGGCACGGGATGACTACAAGAAGCCCTGCTAACTATTAAGGACCATCAGACACGTTAGCAGAAGACCTCAGTCATTGATATCAATGACCAAATTCTCACAGGGGTACTCAGCCGATGGACTGAATATTGCCAAGACCTTTCAGCTGAAGACAGACGCTAACATCTTTCAAAGCAATCAGACTAAAACCTGCGAACCCGCAGACCTACTAGTCCTACGGGAAAAGGTCGAAAGAGTGGCATGCAGTCTGAAGGGAGGAAAGTCACCTGGTGTTGACAACTTCTCAGCTGTGCTACTCAAGTAGGGTAGGGATGAAACAATAAATGCCTTAACTGCTCTCTACTAAAGACTCTGCGATCGCAAAGAATGGCCCAAAGAATAGATCCATTTCCTAGTCATACCCTATCCAAAGAAGGAAATAGCAAATAGTGCGACAACTACAGAATTATATTCCTAATCAGAAACCCAAGTAAAGAGATACAGAATCGTATCAGCAGCACCGCTGATGCATTGCTAGAAGAAGAGCAGGCTGGCTTCAGACCAGGTAGGAGCACAGCTCGACAGATACTTAATTGTCGCATCCTGAGCAGCATCTTCAGCATAAGCTTCTAGTACAGCTTCACAGACTTTAAAAAGGCAAGAGGGACTAAAGTATGTGATGCAAAATTTCAGCATCAAAGAGTGTCTCGTTCAAGTCATCAAAGTGGTGTACAATATCTCAATGAGCGCAGTACTGCTGGATAAAGAAATGGAAGCTTACTTTCACACAACAGTAGGAGCACGTTAAAGATGAACCCTATCACCAGTGGTGTTCAACATCTTAAAGAACATTATGCTTCAAATCCTCTACGACCATCACACTTCCATTTCCATCAGCGGAAGGTCGATTTACAACCTACCCTTTGCAGACGACATCGATCTGGTAGCAGGCACTAACAAAGAACTGCAAGACCTGACCAATCAACTGACAGTTTGAATGCATATGTAATGGAGACCAGCACTGACAAGAGCAAACACGTGATCATTTGCAACGGAAAAGCAAAGATCTAAATGTAGAGGTAAGCAGCTTTAAGTACCTGGGAGTTTCCCTCTCCAAAGATGACAGTTCCCCGACAGATATCCTATGGCAACGGCTAGGCTGGACAGGGTGTGGCGCAGCCATGGCGTACGTTTTACTACTACGAAGTACAGTCTGTACAAGTCTCTCATTGTACTGGTCCTGATTTACAGATGGGAAACGTCCACTTTGCTTGCTGATACAGAGATGAGAATCCAGGCATTCGAGGCAAAAATCCTGAGAAAACTGCTCCGAATCATGTACAGAGATTATAAGACTCATGACTGTAAGAAGTACAGTGTCCGCACTCGTAGGAGACCAGGAACCCCTTCTTGTAACAGTCAAGTGGCGAAAGCTGGTCTCGTTTGGCCACGTGACCCGGCACGACACTCTGTTGAAGACTGTCCTTCATCTTGGAGGGACATCGACGCTGCGGTGGCCAGAGGAAGAACTGGCTTACAAACTTCAAAGAGTGGACTGGTCGTCCTGTACAGGACCTGCTCACCCTCGACAGATGTGAGTGGGGAGCCGCGACTTTATTTTTCCTACGATGTTATGGCACGCTTGTACAAATCGTCCTTTAGTTTGTCCTTTTATCAAAATCTACGACATTTACTGCTGTAAAAAGTTAACTGATGACCATTTTGACCGAAACTGCTAAAGCGTATTGGGTAAGGCGAATATTGCAGGTTCGAGTTTTCTTTCGGATACTATTTTTTTTTATATTTGTTACACACCTTTTGATTAATATTATTTTATCTTTGTTACTCACGTTTTGTTTTTTTCTTGATATGGAGAGCTTGTGTTTGTTCGTTCGTTCGTGAGTGTATACTCGTGTGCCTGAGTTTTAACTCGTGAATTCAACAAGCGTGCGTAAGAGACACTGGTGTTTAGTTTAGGGGTAGGCTTTGAAGTAGGGCTAGTGTTTGGCTTAAGCGTAGGCGTTTGCTTAGGGAGACTGACTCAGCAGAAAAATACACTTGGTTTGTCAAGGTTCGATTCTGGCAATCGCTTTTGGATGTTCACGCATGCGTAAAACAGGTCAGTACCAAAACATCGTGTAAACAATTTAGTCGTCGGCAGGCCTCGTCGGTTGCCGCGTCGATAAATGCGCTCCGTCAAACGAGTGATACCAGTCAAGGGACGATGACTGACTGACCGATCAAAATACTGTGATATCGACATACCACTAATACTGTTACATCGATATACCATTACATCGATATACCACTAATACTGTTATAGCGATATACCCCGAATAATTCTACCACAGAGCAAGCCGTCTTCGGTTCGTCGTCCCTTCGGGTACAGGTATCTTGTACATGTATCTTGAATTAAACTCTGAAACAATCTTAGGTGCAGCGACTATCTGTAGGACTATCACCGCACACACAGACATATACAGGGATTTCCACAGACTGACACGTCGATCTCCGGCCATATATTTACGACATACGAATCGGCGTGGGATTTCTGGCGACGTGGGCAAATGACGTGCCACTGAGCCGCTGGAAGCGCACCCTGGTGGTGAGGCAATCATTACCCACATACACATGCACGTACGCACGCACACACTTACTTGGTTATATACACACACGGGAGAAACGAACACAGTCAAACATTCACGCACGCACTTTGCCAAAAAATCGATTGCGCAAAACACACACATGACCACGTGTCTACACCACGCACGCATGCAACACATATGCAAGTGACTTCACTCACACACGCACGCAGGCATGCACACACGCCCTGTACCTTTCGAGCGAGATGGCGACGAGTGTCAGCACGCTGGCGAAGACGAAGATAGGGAGGATGTAGGAGATGATGGGGCAGAGGAGCGGGTTGGCGAAGATGTTCCACTGGCAGGGGCTGGTGTACTCCAGCAGCTTGAAGGGCATGACCAGCACGGACACCAGCAAGTCGGAGGCGGCCAGGTTGACGATGTAGTAGTTGGTGACAGTGTGCATGTGACTGTTTCGCCACACCGTCAGGATGACCAGCGCGTTGCCGCACACGGCCAGGAAGATGACCAGCAAGTAGACCACGCACAGCGCCGTCACCACACCCGACAGTTGCGTCACATCCGGGTACTCGATCTGGTTGCTGACGTCACAGGGATCGAACGCGGCGGCTGCAGCTGCATCCGTCTCAGTGACGTAGCCGGCTGGCAGGGAATCACCCACCCCTCCCTCGTAGGTCGGCTCTGGAGATGTGGTCATCCAGGCCTGTCTGTCTGGGTGGCTCCATGGCAGGCCAGAGTAATTGAGGAAGAAGATCTCGGTCTTAACAATGCCGTCGTCCGACCCCATACCCATAACGGCTTCCAGTCTCAGCCTGCAACAGAGATTTATCTCCCTTTTAGCTACTCGTTTTACAAACAACGAACGGGGAGTCACCTTAGTTATCTATGGAGACAAGAACACAAAAATTGCGTGCGAGACTGTGTGGAAGCGGTGTATAGGCCATCAGGGGAAAATGTGCAGATGTCTTTAAAGAATATAAGCCTGACATTTCCATAATCAGCTTACTGTCATGACAGACCACCAAGCTGATGTCCCAGCTGGATTTGAACCATAATCTTCATGTAACAGGGAACAGGAGGTACAAATCTTCACAACTGGCTGCCAATCCTGTTCCTTTCGCGATTCGTCTTTCTCTCATATTATCATCACTTTAGTCTAGTCGGCCAAAATATAAAGTGTACTTGTTTGAATATTTTAAAAGTTTAACTTACGTTAATTTAATTAAAATTTAATTTACCGAATATGACTTAGAAATCGGCAGCGCGTAATATTCTGACTCAGACAAAGTACAAAAATAACAAATAACGCGGATGAATTGTCCGATGAGTCGTTAGAGATCATCGGCGGCTGCATTCAAAGGAAAGACTGACTGAAATATGCAGCACAGCATGACTAATCTTTTTTTTCAATATAGTGTGACGACCGTTTCTCTGTGTTGCAATAGTAACACGAATGATCATCGGTAAAGGTCGGATGCGGGATTTGTATGTTTAGGTTTTTCCCTAAAACAGTTATGTCCTAGTTATAAATTCAATCGTTCAGTTTCTTATTGTGCAAATGGTTACAGTTTTCGTGCTGTAAGTTAGGATCGTAGCAGTTCAACCTGATGGATGACAGAAAAAAGAGAAAAAAGGATTGGGGTGACTAACATCTGACGAGAGTATAACATGGTTTATTTTTTTTAAACTGATGTTGGGGAGAAAGCTGTATGGTTAATCTTCCTGGAAAGCATTGCACTTTTCTGAAGCACAGCCTGAAGCGGCATCATAGTACAAAATATCCAGGGTACAGCAGTGAACTTTCCGAAGAGACAAGGGCAAAAAAGTCACGCCATTTTGTAGAACAACTGAAGGATCAGGAAACTTTTTTACCAAACAGAGTAAAACCCAGCAGGTGCAACAAAAGCAAGTTTTTTTGTGGCGTATAAAATTTCAAATGGTCTATTTTTTACAGAACATTGGCGGACAGCGAGTTGCTCAAGAAATGCATGCTTGTAATGGTCGAAATAGTGTGCCCAGGGAACAAAAAGGAGTTCGAGAAAATGAATCCAGGAAAATACGCCGAATAGAGGACATGGAACACGATTTGTTCTAACAGTTGATACATAAGTGTTAGCCTTTTGACTGATATTTTCTTGTGCTGGATGATAGAACACATAATACTGATACTGCACAGCTGTTTATTTTTATCCGTGGCGTTAACGATGATTTCAATATAACCCAGGAACAGCTTTTGATGAAGTCGATGGAAGACACGAAGATTTGCTTATGAAGGTGAAACGGTACATCGAGGGGCTTCCATGGGCTTTAATGGGGAAAATTGAAACGTATCACTACTGTTGGCTCTCCATATTTAAGCACTCTTGTTCTAATAAAGTTTACGATTCTCATCGCAGTGTTCACAACATGGTTAATTTCTAATACATGTTTGCACGGCGCTTCTTGATGTATAATACAATGAAGTAAGGTGACTTCGTAGGCCACATTTCTTTCATGAACAGTTTCCTGAATTCTGGTCAGAAGACTAACATTACTGAAGGTTAACCACGGGCAGCTTATATGGCTGTTGGAGGATGATGAAGCAGATCACAAAGTTACCTTCCACACAATTCCTTGGTGGTTGAGATCGGTAAATGTTAAGTAAGTTAAAAAACTTCGAGAATAGTTCTGTTTTGAGAAATGAAGTAAAAGACAAACGCTTTCCGCAAATTTTGTGATTTCCAGATCTTGCTTTTCTTGTGGACTTCATGACCATTTCAACAAACTCAGTGAAACTCTTTAAGGTAAAAGAATTTGTGTTCAATATTTATATTTCGCCATTGAAGTGTTTGATCTCTTTTTCAATTCAAGTGAAGGAGAGAAAATGTCAACAGTTTCCAACACTGAACTCTCTGCTAGTTGGTGTCTGTGAAGCAAGAAAATACAGCAAAAAAATGTTTAGTGATTAGTGAGATAAA
Organism: Marisa cornuarietis; assembly: GCA_004794655.1. Taxonomy (NCBI): domain Eukaryota; kingdom Metazoa; phylum Mollusca; class Gastropoda; order Architaenioglossa; family Ampullariidae; genus Marisa; species Marisa cornuarietis. The sequence goes on from SMMW01000001.1 coordinate 16,002,460, forward strand.
TTTGAGGCGTTTAGGGAATTTCAGAAAATTGGAAAATAAATTAAAAGTATTGTCAAATCGTTTATCGCAAAACGTTCACCAGATAGTCTGCAATGAACTGATTGATTTACAGTGCCACACAGTATTGGGGAATTTTTCAATTCCGTTCTTCAAATCTCTAAGTATTAAATCCCAACGTAAAAGAATTTGCAAAAGGAATGGTGGTAATTTTTGCATCGATGCATGCGTGCGAACAAACATTTTTGATCATGAAGCAAAGCAAGTCTGACCAGAGTTCGCGGATGATGGAACAGCATGTAGCCGCAGTTCTGCCAGTTGTCACATCGGACACGCGGCCAGATGTTGAAAGGTCTGTGAGAGAATTCAAGCAACTTCACTTTTCACATTAAATTCGGCAAGTGAACACCAGTCTGAAGCATATTTTCCATCCGATTTTCACTAAGTTTAGCTGTTTAGTCAATGTATGATTTTCTGGTATGTTACCAGACGCCACAGGCTTAGAAAAATTTTCAGACAGGCTCACAAAAAGAAAACTGCTTCAGTCTGTCTAAAGCCAAAGTGAACCCGTTAGATAAAAAAGCAAACTAAATGAGAAAGTTTGTGACTAGCTTTTTCTTATGCAGATATAACGAATGGCTATTAGGATAAAATCCCATCTAGAAATGACACTGTAGGACGCAAATAAAAATAAATTGAATTAAATTCTGGTTTTCATCCGTCAGCATTTCCAGGGAATGAGTCTGGAATCCGATCAATGCAACACACTGGTCAGCAGTCTCTGCTTTTTCAAATCAAATGACTCCATTAGCAAACCTATACGTCACAGGATAGTCGATACTTGGACAAATATCATTCTTTGGTCTCAGTGATTAAGCCCAGTTTAATATACTGCTGGGACTGTAAGGCACCATATGTGTGTCAGTCGTCTTCAAAACAAATGGAAGAATTACTAGCGGGATCTTGGCTGGAAGTTTGAGGAGAGATTACAATCTTTTTTCTCCTTGGACGGATGTAGACTTAAATGTCAGTAGATAAATGTAGGCTTGGTAGGGCAATATTACCAAGTATCTACAAAAGGAGATTAAGCTTCAAAGTAGTCTACTTAAAAAGGCGTGAATACTTGCTGGTATTTAGTAGTCGCGGATTTTCTGAGTCCTTAGTGAAGTCCTAAGGGAGGGAATAGAATAGGATTTATCTTAATGTAAGCTATTTTTGCACGTCTTATGCATGATAAACCTTGCATTTAGTAAACCTTAAACCTGAGACGAAGGAAACATTGTGTTTCTAACACGTAGTAATCACGTGACATTAAGCGACCTAAACGTGGTTTACCGTAAGACTTCTCCGCTGATCCTCCATGTTTGTTTCGTAATGTAACAGATTGTGTACTTGTGGAATCTTGGTTTTGCATCGATGCAAACATTACCACTACATTACCATCATTCATTTGACAAATTCTTTTCCAAATGTACGACAATGACTGCCAGCCACCCAACTTCTCAAGAAGAAAGAAGAATGAATGGCAGGAAAAACGGATGACAAGGGTAAGAATGTGTAATCCTCATTCACTGTGAGAAGGGAAACAACCTTTCAGGCCTCTGAGACAAGCGATATTTTAGAATTACCATACAAAAAAGAGGGTAATAACACAAAACCTTCGACATTTTCAAAGAAAAAGTTTCAATTCGACGAGACAGTTTGACGATCACAGAAGCAATTTTCGAGCAGTTTCCTACAGAACCGACACCTGTTTCACACATTAATTAGCATAATTCAGGTGTGCAGGTTCGTCGAATAATCTCCTTTGCATGTTTGCGCCTTTGTGCCTCTGTCCGTCTGTTTTATGTCTGTCTGCATCACTTCTCTCTGTTCTTCTTTGATTTAAATGCACATCTCTGATTAATCTGGTTATCTCGACACTTGAGGTTTCCTAATATGTGGAGTCAATCTTTCGAAGGGCATGCTTTCATAATGATTTGCTCAGTAGACTGAGTGGTTTCTCGCAGTGCACATGCACCCACGTGTGCAGCTTTGGGGGGGGGGATTAAAAGGAGAAAGAGGAGAAGGGACATCTTCCGACACGTTTTCAGATTACTTTTCCTCTCCATTTTCAAGTGATCTATGCATAAACAACGAATTAGCATGAGCGAAGGGAAGACAAATTTATCAAGACCAAATAAAATGAAAGTGTCGAGACTGCATACCACGGGGACAGCTTAGGTCACATCCCTTAATAGCAAGAGGCTGACAGACCATAGCATGGCTTTTCAGTTTGCTTTTTTTCACAAACTTTGGACCACAAAGATGAAGTGCCAAGACTGGCATAGTGCATTGCCGCTGCTGCCATCTTCGAGAATGCTAAAGACCCTCGCGGAAAGAAGGAAGTATGGCACCCACCCACCCTTTTCCTCCCTCCTTCCTTCTACTCGTCGAGGGTAGACAAAGAGCCGGTGAAAACTGGGTGCGGGCTCTTCTTTCGTGAAGGAGGAAGATGTTTCGAAAAGTTGGCCTACTGCTGACGTCACACGGGCTATTTATAGTATCTATGCCAAGGCCATCTGCATCGAATGGCCCGACGTCTGAAGTGAATCTTGACCGAGATGGTCGGCAGTCTGCCGAAAAAAATCCTTCGTCCACACAGACACACACGCACGCGCGCGCACACACACATTGTCTATATCTGATTATGTGACACTAGTATTCCTTTGGGTACTGGAGTTTCTTTTCGTGTTAGTTTTTGATTCGAGTCCGTTAGCCTGGAAAATCGTAACAAATTTACCCTTATAGCTCTTTCTCGCAAGGTTAGATATCTACGAAGGAAATTGCAAAGAATGTTTAAAATGCACTTTCACAACCACTCACTTTCATCTGCAGCAAAGTTCCCCAACAGAAGTTGAAATCATCCATATCTTTCATAAGGCCAATAAAAGGCTACCGCTTCAGATTATCCTTACAGATTTCCCATCGGACCAACAGTTCCACCACCACTCACATCCCGATTTCGCTCCTACGCATGGGCATCACGGAGTTCATGGAGTTGTTGATTCAAACTCTATCGACCCGATGTTTTCTGTCTTGAAAATTTCGGGTGTCCTTGACAACGCGCAGCAGTCTGTGAAGCCCATTGTAAACAAGACTATGATTAAACAAGTTCTGCTGATCCCAGGACATAATATTTTGTGGACATATTACGGCGAATCATTGTTTGTTAGCTTATAATCTAGAAGGAAAGAGTCGCAATGCTCAAACAATTCATTGTTTTCTGTAGTCGCTTTTGTCCTGGCAGCCTTCTGCCTCGGAGCGATGACAGTAAAGGACTTCGTATAGAGGCCTTCGAGCGTGTTTTTATGAGGCCTTGAATGTTTCTTCGACTCTGTCACAACAAGCTGACTCAGTTCATTATAATTTTTAACGCTAATTGCTAAGTTTCCACGTAAAAGAGATTTGTGGAAAGTAAAAAACCTAACAACCTAGTCATTGACTGTGCAGTGAATGTAAGTGGTTCACCGTGACTGCAGTACCTCATGAGACAGGCAGCGCCCATTCCTGTCCTTTTCCTGTGTTTACTTCCCCTGGTATACTCATACATACATTTCTGATAATACACATGCTGGGTGAGCAGGGAGAGTTTTTCAGCCAAAGGCCCTTGAAGGTCTCGATAAACCGACATTTAAGTTAAATATCGAGCGACCTAGTATCAGTGTAGAGAATATCACTGATCTCTTGAAGCGGACACACACACACACACACACACACACACACACACACACACACACACACACACACACACACATAAACTACATACATACATAGATAGCAAAGTCAGTTGTCAGAAAGTGCTCTCAACAGCCGAGTAAATTTGACCATTAAGCTATCCCTATGTCTTCAATACACTATAACATTACATCCATACGTAAATACATTCATGTAGACATACCTGAGGTATCAAAAAAATCAACCTACATACATAGGCATAGACTTATACAGCACGAATAAATACAAATAAAGATGCGTACATACAAGCATTAATACGTGCATGAATACAAGCAAACATATATACATACAGACCTACATTCGTGTGCTATACTCGGTCTAGTATAAGGATTGCCGATAAAAAAGGGAAAGGCGAAGTTCTAAGAAAGAAGACAAGAGCCTGAGGGTTATTAATGAGTGGCAGGTTGGCACAAAGGTAAACAGGGCTGCCTTCCAGTCAGGGCATCAGCTTCGCACAAACTCACAAGGAACTAATGAACACTGCTGCAATATTGACACAAGGCTAGGTCTTTGTCCCACAGTTAATGCGACCACCAAGGATAAGAGTACGCTTGTCTTCACGCCGTCTTTGAATTCTTGAAACCTTGCTAGAAGACCTGTCTGTGCTGAATCGCGTGCAGCCAAAACCAGGAGGAAAAAAATTTGCAACCACTCGCTGTTTTCAGAACTGCATCTCATTCACTCCTTCTTCTGCCGCCCTTGTCCCTCGCAATTTTACGCAACAAACTTCTGCACCGTGAAACTGTGTCCGCCCCCCAGTTCTCTTGCACCTTCAGTTTCCCAACAACTCAAAATAAACCCCAGTCTAAATATTAATGATGCAGCGAGCGCTGTAAACACATGCTCTTTCTTGCCAGCCACATACAAGCAGCATCGCTGACAGAATAAATATTTGGGTTCACTCTAAATCGTGTATGCCTGAGTAGTGATATTCAAGAAAGAAGATTTTTTTTACCAAAGTAGGGAAAAAGAGAGAGAGAGAGAGATAAATCAGACAAAAATCAGCTTATACTTACTTGTCTATGTGATGTTTACTAGCGATGTCTACAGCGTGTAGCTGAACACTGACCACTTGTTCCTGTCCGAAAAAATTGGACGCTTTCAGATGGTCGTAGCTGAAGAAGTCCTCAAAAATGTTGGCCGATTTTCCTACTTTTACTTTGTCTAATTATGACTTTTCCAGACGCTGCTAAAGTAAGCCAGGGTGACAAGACAGCCAGCAATAATTTGATGAGAAACGGTGACTATTTTCGTATCACGGATCTCACCATTAAAGTCACATAACAATATGAGCTCAAGGAGTATTACTCTTTCTAGAAGAAAACAAGATGGTGAAGATGAATCAAACATCTACCCTATGCGCTGTATAAGCAGCGCCAAGACATTTAGCTAGCACCAAAACCTTACTTCTTTGTAGTAGACAAAGAGTTAAAATGGGTAAGGATTTTTTTTTTGTTTTTGCAACGATTAGAACCAGTATCCAAATCGGATCCTTGTCTGCATATTTTAGAGCAAGAAGAAACAAAGAACGAGGCTGGGACACGAAACCAGAAAATTTCGATTTCTTTTCTAATTCCCTGAACCGTCACCTGGATTAAAGCTTTTTATCTTTGCCGCTTCGCCCAAAACTCCTTCGGGTACTATCAATACAGGGTGTTATCGGTTCTGTTGCAAGTAGCCAATTCTTGGCGATGTTGGACTTAGTTTAGTAATGATTTCTCTTTCTCGGCTTGTATCCTTTGAGCCTGAGTCACAAACCTTAGATCGAAGGCGAGATTATGCACGTTGCACGAGGGGGTCCGCGGTGGTGCTGCGGCTATTTGTAGAACGATCCCGTTGGGCAGATTACGATTCACCTTGAATCCTATCTTTTGTTCTAAAGGCCATTGACGACTCTTCGCTGCAGAAGATGATCAATCATTTCTCTACATGTAGTCAATGCGCGGCTCTTCGACGCGAGGAATCACGGGTAAACTGCCGAAGCATCCCGCCTCTTGGGCGAGTTCAAATTGCTTGGATTTTCCTTTGGGAGTAATCTTCTCTTATCTCATTGACTAATCAAGATATCCTGGTTGTCAGACTTGGTGGACCTTGCCATATTCCACGGTTCTGAAAAGCAGAAGAAAACTAGACATCTAATTCACATGCGACTGGACAAGCCCACGAATCAATATTTCCGTTTGTCTTTGGGTCAGACCCCGACGAAGGTAATCCAACGACAGTAAGTCATCATCTCGTCGATTCATATCATGTCTTTTTTTTTTTACAGAATAAGAGATTTATTCCATCGCGAATCAAAAGTTTCTGCTACTGGCTTCGATCTTTTTGTATTGTATTAAAAATGCTTATCCATGGTTCATACCGTCTTCATATTTATATTACTATTTATATTGTCGTTAACAACACTGTAATTGTTATTTGTTAAGTTCCGTTCCTCTCTTCTCCATTCGTAGCAAACTCTGCTGGTCAATACACCTGGCTTAACTCCACCGCGACAGTTGTCTGTAACTCTTTAATGTTTCTTTAATATTGTTAAACACTGAAAACAAGTCGCAAAAAAGTAACACTTCAGGCGAATAAAGACACTTTTCGTAACTTTCCGCTGAGGGACAGATGGCGCTCTGATCGCGTAGTCTTACAGTCCAAGAGACTTGCTCTTTCTCTCTCTCTTGGATGACAACGAGCTGCCAACCGGCGTGTGCGTACTGCAGTATTTATCAGAGACCATGAGCACGGGCCTGCGTGGCTGCAAGCAAGCCAGTCTTGTGGCTATGGGAAACAGCTGGCGCGCGATCTATTCTGCTCGGAACCACCCCTAAGCTCTCGGGGGCCCCCATGGTGGTCGTCGGTCCGCCCCGCGACTCGGCGGTTATGACGTCAGCTTCTCGTCTTCCTTCGAGAACGAGGCTTGCTTAAGTTCCTTATCAACGACTGGGTACTGCATGTTCGTGAAAATAAGCGAGTGCTTCGCATGAGAAGCGAAGGAAAATTTGCTGGGCATCGTGTAGGTCATGATCAGGCACACTGTGCTGTGCTGTGTGTGTGTGTGTGTGTGTGTGTGTGTGTGTGTGTGTGTGTGTGTGTGTGTGTGTGTGTGTGGTGTGTGTGTGTGTGTGTGTGTGTGTGTGTGTGTGTGTGTGTGTGTGTGTGTGTGTGTGTGTGTGTGAAAGATGAAGTGAAAGAAATAAATATACTTTGAGATGGATGGCAACGCATATTTCACTCTTCAATTTTAGATTAATGCTGACAAAAAAGAAAGTGAGTTCTGGCATTTTCTACCTGTTCTCTAAGAAAGGGATATTTAAGTATCGAGATAAGTACGTTCACTTATGCAACCGATCTCAGTGCTTGGTTCACAAGCTTTGATGCATCGATTGGCTAATTGTACATGCGTGCTTCGTTGAAGAGATTAAGACAAAATAAAATAATTGGCATAAATAATTAAACAGATACATAAACAAAAACTTGACGAAACTTTCTATATAAGAGAATAAGCTTTAAGTCTGTTGGTATAATGTAGTAGATAAAGTATAATTTCAAAAGATTCTGAAAAATTAAAACATAGGAATGTGAAGGCGCTGGGTGCACTCAAATGTTGAATGACACTGCGTGCACCAGTGTTCAGATACAAAGGTCACGGCTCCGTAAATCATATCGGTAAACATTCCTCGACAAATAGTTCCTTGAAAAACAGAAAACTGTGAGGTAGGATATTGAAATCTGCAGAGCAGAGGTGCCTTGATCATTTTATGTATTGAAAAACACCAGGATCGTCACACAAACACAAATATGCATCCGTTTGCTGCTGCTTGTGTTTGTGGTATGAACTGATGTTAACTGATGTTTGTAGTCTTTTGTGCATAGTGAATGGAGCTCGCCTACACGTAGGAAAACAAGCTCTATAAATTCCATCATCATCATCATCATCATCATCATCATCATCGCAAGACACAACAGACCGTAGCGGTCACCAAAGCTGAGGTGTTGCCTTCCAAAGGAAAATAGACAACGATCTGAGTGAGTGAGTGAGTGAGTGAGTGAGTGAGTGAGTGAGTGAGTGAGTGAGTGAGTGAGTGAGTGAGTGAGTGAGTGAGTGAGTGAGTGAGTGAGTTTTGGAGGGGCTTTTTCGCGAAAACGAGTGGTATAGATATAAAAACTGACATGGAAGTTTCAAACAGTGTTTAGAAATCCATTCAGACGTGGAAAAAATCTCTAAGAGAAAAGAAAAATGTGCGACAGAAAATCCTCCCTGTTCAGGGAAAGTTCCCTTTTACTTTAGTTCTTTATCGGTTTTGTTTTTACTTGTGATGCTGCACATTCACCACGCCTACAGAAGTCTTAGCCAGTGACAGGGCTGAGACGATGTGGTAATTAGGTTTATCTTTGTACAAACGTGACCTCACGATTGGGACTTTCTGTGACTGGTGATGTCTGTAGGCGTGTACCTCGAGGACGTAAGCGGGGTATATTCACCCAGTTTCTTGCAACCGAGTCTTGCGCAATCATCAGAAAAAATTGTGCCTCGCGAGTACTTTAAAGGAATGGAATTCCCTTTCCCAACTGGATTCAATGTACACAGCATAAACACTCCAGACCTGAGGAAATGCATGTCGAAGTGTGAAGTACACAAATAAACGATAATGGAGGGTTTGCCTGTGGGAACACCGATTGTGAAAACGAGAGAATCGCGTGCTAGCTAAAAGCGTGGAAAATTCCAGACGGGCAAATCTGTGCGGATGTGTACACTACAAGAACATCACACCGAGAAACAGACCTGCTTCCATGGTTTCTCCATCCTAATTCTCCTCCACGATCCTCGCCTCATTCACTTCACAAATAAGCATGCTAGTGTACAGCGTCCCATGACTACCTGCGCGATATGATGGCCGGTCTGGTGCGGACATGAAGCTTTCAGCATAATTTTTAATGTAATTGAAATTATCCCAGTATTGGTTTAACTTGTATTTTAGATCTGATACGCAAAACTTCTTTATTTTCCAAGGATTGCCCTAGAAATCTTTTCTTCTTTAAAAATAATTAGAGCAGGTCTGAAGTAATAAATTTAGCTTCAAATTATGTTTCTGGGTGTCAGGGGGTTTGACCTCACCTTACTGACCTCTTAATATAGTCTTAACCCTTTAGACAGTTTGTCGTTAGAGATATGTGACGGGCAGCAAACAACAACAAGCAAACTGTAGTTAGTTCTCCTTTTCAAACATTGAACAAGTGCAGAAGGATGATGGAATGCATCGTAAGCTCACATCTGATAGTGGAATTAGAACAAGGAAGGCCCTGCAAGCATCACTCACATTTTGCAGACTCCTATTTGTTAGTTAAAGAGGATTAGTTGCTTCCCTAGGTAGGGTAAACTTTGAGATTTAACTTTGATTCTTTATTCTTTTTTTTTAAATAATCGATTCGAAGGTTCTCGGCCCTTATTTGACGCTAATGGTACGAAAAGTTCGCGAAGACATTGCAGACAAATGACAGACGGGGTCAGAGGAGCGAATGACACAGATGAATATGAACAACCAGACGCTGGTTTTTTCCCTGCGGATTCCATCTTTTGCACTTCCCTGCAGGCCATAACTTTTGGCCGACTCCAACCACGCGGCGGTGGCGAGATTTACATCCTGTCAGCCTCAAACGAAGAGAAAGGGGTCCGGTGGCGGGGAAGGGGGGTATTCCAGCGAACCGTAAAGCAGCGACACATTGTGGATGACGTTTCGACATGGCCTTGCCCTCTGTAACATCCCTTGTGAAGCATGTACAACCCTCCCTACCCCCACCCCCACCCCCCAAAAAATACGACAAGATGCTACGAGTCTTTATTTCTAATTTTTGTTATCATTCTATGTTTCTGATGGGAACATTTTTGTTTACAGAGCTATTGTTGTCTGGCTTACTTATGTAAAGTCTTAGTGGATGAAGTCTGTCGTTGTCACGCAACAAGAGCCGATGCGGCAAACACTGAAACTATAGGCATCGACCATCTACAGCACGAGACTGGGGTGAAGGTCCAGCTTTTCTAGTGGATTGCCGAGTGAGATCACGTGATCCATTAAGTCACAGCGCGAGACCAGCCGTTCTCGTCTTGGTGCTGTGGCTGTCCTGTCAAATCCAACGTTGACCGAATTCTAGCTGTAAACAAGTTTCTGCACATAATGATATTTTTCTAGAAATTTCTGTTAAAAAGAAAATAGCTTATTTAACTTTAAACTTGTACTTGTACTTGTGTAAATATTATTTTTACTTGTGTAAACGTGTAGTTGTACGTCTGTAAACGTCTACTTGTATTGGTGTAATCGTGTACTTGCATTTGTGTAACATTATTTTTACTTGTGTACACGTGCACTTCCCCTTGTGTGAACATTAGTTGTACTTGTGTAAACGTCTACTTGTATTTGTGTAAACGTGTACGTGCATTTGTGTAAACGTGTACGTGCATTTGTGTAACTTTTGTACTTGTGTAACATTATTTGTACTTGTGTAAGCGTCTACTTGTATTTTTGTATATATTTGTGTCAACGTGTACTTGTATTTGTGTAACATTTGTACTTATGTGCACGTGCACTTGCCCTTGTGTAAACATGAGTACTTGTGTAAACGTCTACTTGTATTTGTGTAAATTTATATTTGTGTAAGCGTGTGCTTGTATTTGTGTAAATGTGCACGCATATTTTGTGTAAGCGTGTACTATTTGTGTATTTGTGACTGTTTCTTTCAATGTGCAGTATACAGATCGGCTGTTAGCCTTGTACGCACCACAAGCAGACATCTCCGAGGCTGTGGCCTGGTGCCAGGCGCATAGGTTGCTTTGAGGCGTTTTGGATAAGGAGTGGGAAGAGCGAAAGGGGTAGTCAGCTATTTACCCATGAAAGTCCCTGGCTGGAAGGATAATACCCCCTCATGCTCCCCCCAACCCACCTTCCCGTCACATGGTCAAGTCAGACCCCAGTCTTACGTCCCGTCGCTAACCGGCCATCTTTCTTTGACCTCTTGACCTGCATACTGCGCACGTTTACGTCATGGGAAATCAAAGACTGCAGGGCCACTTGGTCAGGGTTCATGCTGTCAAGCATCATTAGCTGTTAACTATTGCTTACATCTTGCGCTTACATATAAAAGGAAAAGAAAAAGCATTTTTGTAAGTCTTCAAACACAAAGAACTGATCAAGCTGCATTAAGCGGACATAAATTCCATTTGACATCAATGATTTCAGACCATGGCTACAGGTGCTGGACCCCGAGCAGGTCTCAGTGTGTCAGAGATACCCTTCTGGCTTTTGCGACTATTTGAATACGAAAGTGCAATTTCTTTCTCTTTTTTTCCACTTAGTTTTCTTTTCTTGTCTGGCAGTCGTAGCTAGTCCTTCTTTGTTCTGATCCGCATTTCATGCACGGAAAGACCTCTGATGGCTGCCCAGATGTGAAAATGTCTGCCAACCAAAAACTGTGAGAACGAGCCAGCCAGCCGTGTATAACTGAATAATCGATCAAGAAATCGACGCCAAAAAAGAAAAGAAAAGAAAAAAAATCCACACTGACTGGGCGTGAAGATTTGGAACCAATGGCGACTTGGAGAATGGAGGGAGGGAAAACTGTCTTAATCACTACGCCATTCTGACACTCTCGCATTTCGTGTATATAAAGCCAAGTAAGTTTTACATCGAAAGAGATCAGTTTTGTAACCTCTATTTTTAAAAACAAATATTTATCAAATACATCCGCCTCAAAAACAAATGACCTCTGCAACCTAAACACACATTATCAACATTTGTTATGTCGAGGTGTTCGTCTACATCATGACAAAAAGCACGTGAGCTACTGGTCAGTCCTGAAAGGAGGCTGTTGCTATGTTCTGTGACTTATTCGGAGGAACTAGGCAAAGGGCTGCCATTCTTTTTGCACAGTTTCCCTTTCTGTGGGAACTGGTCAGGGTACAAACCGCCTCCCGTTCCAACAGGCGCTAAGCAGCTTGCGGTCGTTACCATTAGCATTATTATTACGTGCTCAAGCTCACGGAAAGCAGAAAAAAATGGAGTGAATAAAGTTTGTCTTGTTTGTTCATTTACGCTGAATCGCCTTACCTCGTGTGAAAAGCTCCGATGATGCTTGCGTGGTTTCGCATTTTTGCACTGCATCACTGAACACAGATTATTTACAAAGTGCCAGCCAGGGGGAATAAATAATGTCCATGCCGAGAGGACCGAAATTTATCCTGCCTTCATTAAACTTTTTGTTTGTCGTGTTTACGCGGGGGCTGCAAGCTCTAATAGAGAAGGGCGGTGTGATGTAGTCGCCTCCATCCTACCCTCCTTGTTGCCCACTTCACCATACTCTCCCGGGTGCTGCAGCAGCAATAAATTCGCAAAGAGATTTGCCGTGCGCATGCGTCGCTGCGTCAGCGACATCCCTTGCCAGTTATCCTTGTGGTCATTTCAAGGAGTGACCCAGCATAAGCCCTATCCCCCACGGTGCGAAATCACTGAGAGGTGGAAGCACTTTCCCTTTCAAAGTCAACAACAGGAGTGAGCCAGTGGACCGTTTGCCAAAGTCTCTAGCCGTTTGGCCAGAGAATGAGACGAGACGAGCTGTAAAAATAAATATAATTAGGTGCAAGTTTGTTATATAGGATATGCATCTATCAGTATGCTTATCTCAGAAATAAGTTAAAAGTAAGTTACTTAGTTTGCTTGCAAACACTCATTTTTGTATTGTACACCGCGCTTTGAAGGGAAGCTCGTGTTTACGAAAAAAGAAAATAAAAACAACCCCACAAACACTTCTGTCATCCAAACAACCGGAATCTTCATTCGGTATCCAGGAGGAAGAGAAGACCGCCTCTCCCTCACAACCGGCCTCTATTCCACCAACTTCAAAGCGGAAGTAGTGGCCATTCAGACCCGTGCCACCCACATTGAGAACAGCCCAGACACCTCCAACAACATCGTCTTCTTTACAGATGCACTATCTGTTCTACAGGCCTTACAGACTGCCAGAGACAAGGAATTGAACGCCCTGACCACTGCTCTCTCCTCCTTATGCAGAAACCACACAGTCGTCTTACAGTGGATTCCCTCCCACTGCGGTGTATTTGGCAACGAAGCCGCAGACACTCTTGCCAAGGAAGGATCCACAAAAGAGCAGCAAGACAAGTCCACCACCTTCAATGAAGTCAAAACCATCATCAAGGCCAAACAGCATAACAAATGGCTACAGCAGCACCCACGTTTCAACCAGAACGACCCATACTACCTGCTCACAAGGGCCGAACAGGTCATTATTTTCAGACTGAGGACAGGCCACAACCGTCTCAATCACCACCTATACACCAAACTCCGGATCGGCCAGACGGACAGATGCCCGTGCCAGACAGGCAGCCAGACAACAAAACATCTACTGCAAGAATGCCCCATGCACGAAGACCTCAGACACCGCATCTGGACTGATGAGACGCCGGTATCAAGGAAGCTACACGGCAGTCTGGAGGACCTGCGGCGCACAGCATCATTTGTACAAGAGGCAGGCGTATCCATTTGAGTGACCGACAACAACAACAACAACATCCAAACAACGAATACAATCAAATGTCCGCGCGTGTAAGTGGGTTACTGTTTGAACTAGTACACAGATTAGAAAATATCTCTTTGAAGTGGTCTGCAGTATCTGGTAATGTGAAGAGATGAGCGCTTGGTCACGTGCTTTAAACCTGCGCTGTGCAAGCATAATCCATCCATCCATCCATCCATCCATCCATCCTCCCCATCCTCATCCTCCATCCTCCTCATCATCCATCCTCCATCCTCTTCATCATCCATCACCATCCATCATCCATCATCATCTGAATTCTGGAAAAAGCAGTGTGAGATGTTCCAGACTACAGAGCCAATATAAAATAGTGCTTTCCATGAGAATCGTTTTTTGAAGGGTGGAAGTCATGAGGGTTCGAGAACCAGAGGAAGTGTGAAGAGTCTGGAACAGAGACAGGTTTCTGTGATACAAAGAAGTGCGCTCATTTGATAAAATGGAACAGAGACACGTGCGTACGTGCGTGCGTGCGTGCGTGCGTGTGTGTGTGTGTGTGTGTTTTCTGTGTGTTCAATTGAGTGAGTGATCAAGTGAGTGAGTGAATGTGTGAGAATGGTGTGTGCGTGCATGCGTGGAGTCGTTAATACAACTAATTGACGCTATCGTCGTCCAAAACAATAAGGGCAACTAGTACTTTCATTAAGAACATGCACGGACACAATGTGCATATACCCTGTACTACGAAGATCATCGATCACTTTTGATTCATAATTTTAATCTTTCGATGTATACCAGTGGACGAGCTTTCCTCATCCTACCAGAAAAACACTAGCCTTCCTTTCTGTTTTCACCTTAACAATCAATTGATTACCGTTACACTTCTCTCTTGTGAAATTATCTTCAACGTGAAGGGAAAACTTATATGGATTTCAAGCCTAGCCCCACCTCCTAACAGACCTTGTTCAGAGAAAATTTGAACGTAGCTCAGCATTAAATATGAAGATTTAGGAATAAGTGATGAACATTTTGTTCGTGGTAATGGAAGAAAGGCGTTAGGGTCGATGAGTAACACTCTTCGGGACATGCGCAGAGTAAGAGTGCAATTCCATCGACGATTCTCTCTGTAGCAGAGACAGATAGAATTTCGAGTGTGTACATTGAAAATGAAGCAAGCAAAGCCTAAACTATCAAGTTTTGGAATTAAAACAAACTTAATTGCAATTAATCCAAAAATAAAGGTTTCTTTTCTGTCATGACACACGATCTTTTGAAAAGATTAAGACCATCGAGAGCTAAAACCTATTTTAGCGTTTATGTTTACCTTTTCAAAATCTTTTCATGAAGATTAGAAATATTTTTCAGTTTGGAGCCATTGTCGAAGTGTAGGAAGCCACAAAGACACATCCGATCGAGAGCCAGCGAAAAGGTTAACAACCAGATGCTCACTGCCCCTAATCCATGATAAACGGAGCCGAATACGAAATGAAGTTTCTTGCTGTACACAGTCAAAAAGATTTATCAGTGGAAATGAAAGTTTTGTGCTTGAATACATCAGAATACTGTCCTCTGACAGATAAAAAAGGAGTGGTGATGGGTGACAGTGCTATCCTTCACAGACCTACTTCTGTGAATTTCCTTAATAAAACTTAAGAATGTGAAGGTAATAATATTTAGAAGGCAAGATTATGTTGTAAAAGAACACCAGAATTTGCTGAATGAGAGTTGTTGTTTCTCATTTAGCTGGCACAAACTTCTGAAACAAAAGAAAACGTGCTTAAATAGCGAAGTATCACAGTGATTAGATAGTGAGGTGTCACTAACAATTAAGAAGCAAGGACTTCGTTTCTGCTACAGACAGAGATCGAGAATTTCTTCCACAAGACCTTTTTTTCGTGCAAAATGCAGGACTAGGCTCAGGGACTAATGCCTTTACACTTCACAGACTCGTTACATCCTCGCAACGACACGTTAATCCCATCTGTCACAGACTTGCGTTCTGTGGCATTACAAACGGTCTCAATATACAAGCCGCTTTCCTTAAGTTATTTTGTTTATTATCAATTAAGAAAGATTTATTGGCAGTTTCTGAGAAAAGACAATCCCGACGTTAAGGGTTTAATGTATTATTTGTTACTGTCAGTGCTCACCGTTCTTCCTGCTCGATTTAGGGAGAAATGCAAGATGCATTTTCTTTCTGAACGACACGTTTGAGCTGTAAAATTAGTAATTTAATCGTAAAGCGAATAGTTGCAACAGACTCGCCTCACTACTGAAAGATTCTGCAGCGCTTCCATGGTCATTGTTCCCTCTCGAGAAACACTAAGAAATACGGAACAGGAGCTGCTGACGAGGGCAAAACGTACAACGACCACAAGAACTAAAGCAGTTTAGCAGCCTCCCGTCGATCGCACGGAGCTCTCCTCTCCGGTTTCCTCGTGATCGTGACGAGACGGGAACAGCCTCCTGAAGTTTCATCCCGACAAACAAAGGTCCTCTTAAACCTGAAGAACGGGTCAGTCTGTCGGAAGACGGTCAAAGACTCTAGAGGTTGCACGAACATTGTGCGATGGCCCCATTATTTCCTCCCCTTCCACTAACACCCCACACCCTTAGTGATCTGGAAGTAACGGATCTTGCACGTGAATTCAAGTCGAAGCGTCACCTCCACCACCACCAACTCCTCCTCCACCACCACACCCAAAGCCCACTCTTTCAAAACGAACGGAAGTGGGGCCGCCGCCATTGTTACGTCGTAAGCAGTGTGAAGGTGTCTGCATCTTGCTTCTGATTCACCTGCTGGCCGGTTGCTGGGTACATCTTCCGATATCACGCGAAAAGCCAGCGGATCGATACCCAGACGATTGGTCAGTCTCCATGAGAGCACGCCAATTTATCAAACATTCCGAGCAGAAGGCGCGCTCGGCGAGGTAAGTCAGTCATTTTGCCGATTTTCCCTACACTAACTAAATCACATTTGACGAAGCTGGAGATAAACAGGTTTTTTCAAAACAGCTTTGAGACATCCCAAATCTGTGAAACATTAAATTCTGCATTTGAAAACGTTTAATAATTTCTCATCTGTTCGTGTTACCATTAAAATTCGTTCAACCCAGGGTCAAAAGTTTTGACATTTCTGTTATCCTGGTGTTCATAAAATTCAGCCGGCGTGTGTATCCTTCACACTCTTCAGTATTGTTAATAAAGACCTGTGCACTGAAATTTACTGCTAAATCTTCTAACAGGCCACGCTGAATCGTAAGGGTTAAAATATTTTACAGCGTCCTGGATTTTTTCTTGCAAATTTAAATTACATCATTTTACACCCCAAGTGTGTATGTCATCTCACGGCGAAATCTCAGTGTTACTGTGTGCTACACTTGAGACATATTGACATGTTTGTTTATCAGAACTCCACCCTCGATTGCTTTGATCAGGGAAACCAAGCATCTTGAGATTCGTCTTAAAAAAAACTGTCTTGCCTGTCATGAACCAGAAAGTGATGTACTCAGATGCATGCTGCAATAGTGAAATGTTTGTTTGTTTTCCTTCACACAATAAAAATACAAAGATCTAGCAGTAGGCTTTCCGTAAACAGGACTGAAATTGTAATGCTCTTTTTATCTTTTCTTTTTATTAATACAAAATAGCCATTGAGATATACACACACGAATCACAACAAAATATCTGTATGCAACAACGTTTTATCAAAATTGCGGAAGACCCTGAACACAGAAATAAACAGTTATCTCACGCTTGACATAAGCCCACAGCCAGGTAACCCTTCTCCAAAAAATCACGTGGAATTAAAGATGTAAACTAAATTTAAACCTACTTGTCACAACAAATTACTATAAGTAGAGGTTCAGTGCGCATTTAAAACACCCAACATCACTAAATAAAGAATCATAAATTCGTGTAAACATTCAAAGTTTCAGAGATCACCCACGGAGAAAGTCCATACACCTCGTCAAATCATTAACATTGTCCCCAGGTAAACTTATTATGAGCGCCCGAAGTCTCGTTTCTTTTGAGCTTACAGTTGCGGACAGGACCTGCCCTGCATAAAGTCAATCACCATTTATTCGAGTTTATTGCTGTCGGATGACCAGGCGCCCATTCACAATATAATCCACACACTGGGGTGGTCACATCACTTGCTTGCACTTTCGCTCAGTCACTTAGACATTTGCGTGCTCTTTCACTGAACAAACTCAGAGCAGATCTGCCTTTACAGACCCTCTCTAATACAAACAAAACATTCACGTGCTCCCTTAACCCAGACACTTACTGTTCCTAATACAAGACACACAGCACCTTCCCTCTACCTCGCTCACTAAGGAAACATTCTATCGCCCCGACAACTAAAGACTTTTCGCTTTCGTTTACAGTGCATAATAATCACTCAAATTAATAACGGAAAAACAGTTGGAGTTCAGTTCGAGAATGGTATAGACATGATAGATACAAACAGTTTAACTGCGTGGATTGAAGACGAAACTGTTGATGGACGTGTACTCACGAAGTAGCCGCTGTCGCTGAAGACTAAAGACGCAGCTCTGCTCATTACTTGAAGACAGTTGCCCCTAGTGCTCGTGATAAAACTTTGATATCCTTTGTATCACACAAATTCCAAAAGACTGTATCGCCGCCTCTAAGACATGGGGGTGTCTGAAGCTGGGCTGCACACAGTAGGCGCCACCTCTGGTGGTGGAGCAACCTTAGCAGTTCTTGAAGTGCCGGCTCTCGGGACCAGCGGACCATCTCCTTAGCTGACGAGGATTGGGTCTCCACTACAAAAAAACTACCTAAACAGTAGGGAAAACCAAAAATTAATTATAACATTATCTTTTTACGTTTTTTTATTTTAATGTGGTTTGAAAAACTCAATTTACAGGCATCAAAAGATGGTTCCTGTCAACCAAACTAAAATTTCCAAACTGGGCTTGACATGCACAGTTTCCACTACCCCCTCCTTCCACGTGTACCTCGTCGTGGCGACTAGGATTCCTTGTCAAGAAGTGGAAAACTGGCCACCCGTTCATGTTCCTCTTGGTTCGAGATAAAAATGAACATTACAATGACTGGCTTAAAATTGAAGACTGCGAAGACGACAGTGGGTGAAGTTTGTTTTTTATTATTGCTGCTCTGAGATAAACATTAGACCAAGAAACCTAGACATATTTGGGAAAAGAGAAAACTTGAACTTTGCAATAAAAAGTAATGAAAATCGCCTTGCCCGTGCTACCCGGCAATGCCACGATCGGGGCTTTTCGAACCAAGAGGGTTACGCCTTTCTCTACCCCTTCTAGAATTTTCTAAAACTTCTCGTCCCTTGCACTTTCTTGCCCCGCACGTACCATCCGAGCTGTCCGCAAGTTTAAAATGTCGACGCCCAGTTCACCCTGAAGAATATATAACACCTGATCTTTACAGGTAGATAACACATCAACACGTAAACCACTACACAGACAATTTCTGCGACTTCCTTCAAACACTTAGACAGGAAGCCAACTCATAAAGGTGAAGTGCAGCTATGCGTTCACACTTGGTGCCCAGAAACAGACGACGATAGAGTCTCCCAGTCTTAGTACTTACTGCATCTACTAATCAATACTGAATTCGAAAATTAAATACAAAGTTTATCAGAAAGTTACCTTGTCTAGGCAAGGATAATGAAGCCAATAATTCCCCTTTTCCACGCACAGTAGGACGTCTAGACAGTTTGATGGTCAGATTAGGGAATACGAGTATACTTCACATATTACCAGCGTGTGGTGAGCTCGTGAGCTTATATTCACCAGCACACGCTGCACGCATGACATTTAACAGGTCAGCCAAAGACCGACATTCTGCTTATCAGTCCTCATCTTTATTTTGTAACTATTACTTGTTTTGTTTATTGTTTTGTTGATTTTTGGATGTTAGCACACTTGCCGAGTATAATCGCCCACTTATTAATACAGTTGGTCATTGTCGTTGTCATTACACAGCTAGTACACACTTATATAAAAAATAGTCTGAAAAGGGGTGCAATGCCAAACAGTTTCTGACACTGGCTCTGTAGTCCTCTAAAGAACCCGATGAAGTCGTTCGGGAGTGGAACCTTCGTATCTCGAAATTCTTAGAGAGATGCTCAAGCGCGTTTGATTAGTGTTTTTACATAAAACTGCACACATAGCTAGTTGATCCTTTGGCTACAGGGACATTGTATACCTAGAAAAAAATGTATTTCAACCCGCCATAGGGTCTGCTTTGTCCTTCGACAATACCAGTTAATTTTTAAAGTGTAGATATAGTATTTGTATTAAATAATAATAACAGATTAAATAGCGTTTGAGAAATGATCTCCATTTTTCATAGTTAAGTACCTCCTTGACAGTGTTTCCTCCGACCTGCTTTATGAAACATTGTGTTTATGTTAAATGTTGTGCGTTATTTAAAGAAGAAAAGAGATTGATTAAGAAATAATGATGGACCAGCATGGAGACAGTGAGAGAGTAATGATTAAGCAAGGGGGGAAGGAACAACTCCATAAACGTGAAACAAAGAAATTTTAAAACAATTTTAAAAGATGATGATGATGATGATGATGATGATGATGATGATGATGATGATGATGATGATGATGATGATGATGATGACGACGACGACGATGAAACGACGAAGCCGATGTTTCATCGCTGCAAGTCGAGGAAATTGACAAGGACTAGTCGATCGAATCTATTTATCTATCTATTAAAATAGATTGTGCAGATAATTGTTTGGATCACCCGCAAGTGTGTCTAGGTGTCTAGAAAGAAGTTTACAGTTAACGACTGCTTATACAGCTGTAGATACACTTGTAATGACTGCCTTTGACTCACTGAGGCACGAGCAGTGATTCTAGATGTTCACGAGTTTATTCAGTCTTACATTCTGTTTATTCTGACTCCTCATCCTGTCAAACCTGGCCTCTTTGCCACTCGAAAAGAGTGAAAATCCAGGTGACTCTTCCCATCAAGCTCTCCCAACTGATCAAAACATCTCCAAAACCTTTGATTCCTGGTGCACCTTCTTTTGATATACTACAGCGAAATTAAAAACAAACGAAACTAAAACAAAATGTAAAGCAAAACAAAAGCAAACTAAAAAGGAAATGAAACGAAACAAAGAAAAAAAATTGAAAGAAAAATAAACAAATAAATGCAAAAGTAAATAAAAAAATAAATAATTTCAATAGCCCATTATATCTTTATGGTTTACACTCTCACAAGCTAGATAGAGTGTACCATTGCAGCTAATTGCACGTGGGACAGAAGCGAATGTATGAATGAAGATTGGCGTTCATGGTCGTACTCGTTAGCAAACAATTAAACATGAAAGCGCAAACGTTGAACGAACTCGGGCAGTGAAGATATTAACACTGTGATCACACTTTTTCACCATCAATAGATTCCCTGGTAAGATTGGGCAGTAATGTAGCCAATTAGTCCGTTACCGTCAAGGAAAGGCCCAGATAAAAATTTTTTTTTTTAATTCACAAGAATAACCGAAAATGTGGTGAGCAGTTAAATGTGGAGCAAAACGTCTTTAAAGTGGTATTGAACCTGGATTTCAGGCTTGAGAGACGTTAAATGATAATTCAAGCAACGTCAGAAAAGTGGTTGAAATTATCACACACTCACACACATATCTCTCACTGATTCTCACTAACACTCACAAAAATACAAACACCCTCTAACACACACACACACACACACACACACACGCACACACGCACACACACACACACACTGATTCTCAATAATAAACACACACACACACACACACACACCAGACCACTCACACACATACAAACACACTCCCACACACCTAACACCAGACCCCTCTCACACACACACACACACTCACTGATTCTCACAAACACTCACACAAATACATTTTCTCTCGCTCTCTCTCACACACACACACATTCACTAGCATTAACATAGACACACACGCTTACTTACATTAACACTCTCACATACACAACTCAAACACACATATTCTCCTTCACTCTCTCCATCTTTCTCGTGTGCACGCGTGTACGCATACACACACATGCACACTACACACACAAATACAAACACGACACAAACACACATATACACACATACACACATTCACACTACACACACGCATGCATACATATTACACATATACACACATACCACAAACACACATATACCTCATACATATACACACATGCACAAACACATACACACCACAAGCACATGCACACACGTATACACTTTCTCCCTTCCTTCCTTTAAACACAGGCAGATCCAAGCATCCAACGACCTGAGCCGCTCCACAGGTGCCTAAACACGGCCAAACACCTGTCGCTCACGCAAGGGAGAAATGCCTTTCACATTCCTTTCGACTCCCTCTCGACCGAAGCATCAGCTATTCAAGCTGCACGTGATGGAGACCAGCCTCCCAGCTCAAAAATGCGGCCACTTGCGCCTCTAGGCTACGGTGTCCCTTCAGCAACTTGGTAGGTGGTGGCGGAAGCGGCAATTAGCGAGGCACATGGCCATCAAATATGAGCGGTAACCCCTCGGGAATAAAGATTGTCGTGCTAGAACATTTTGCTACCGTCACAGTTAATGCCCCTACATATTTTATTTTCTATTACAGAGATTACCCCGCCCTTACTGGTGCTGCCAATGCTAATACCACTTCCAGTAACCCCCCCCCCTCTTTTGTCACAGCAAAGGCGCAGTCTTGTGGCTCTGAGGTAAGCCGCCTGTCAGCAAGACAAGGAGAAGTGGGAGTCGTGGGTTCGGATCCCACACCCACGTCATTTTTCTGTCAATGTAACCCTGTTTGTAGTCTCGCTAGGTGTGAAACACCAACAACAATCGACAACTTCAGAGCCGCTCCTTGATTTATTAAAGTGGATCTCCTCTGTAAAATCGTCTGACAACTAGCTTCTCCAACACACACACACACACACACTGCTGTCATCACAGTCATGTCTCTGTGATGGAGGACCAAATGTTGTCAATCATTTCTTTTATCGTCTAAAATTTCCCCCACTGCTAGGTAAGTTGAAGGATGGTCAGTTTGTGCTATCAAACCATTTATCGCAACTATTTAAAAAAAAAATGCTTTCCTAGAATCAAACACTGGGCCTGCGTGGTTGAACATAGAAAGCCAGTAAAGAAACTGTTTCGACTTGTAAACATCCGTAAACATGTCATGGTTTGCACACATGTTTATAAACTACTACGAGTACGAGAAATGCTCCGATCGCCAAGATGAGACAAGAGTCGGGCTGTTTTCCTCCCCTGCACCCTTCAGATGTTTGTTTTACGATGAAACAGACTTGAGATCAATGGACACCCCGGGTTATTCGGCAACTTTTATGAAGGTGGTGTAATCTTTACGCCTCTACAACTGACTGGCCTTCGTAACGAGCACCATTTATGCGTGTGTGCGATAAAATCGGCTCCAATCTGATGTTTGCTAGATTCCTATAAATCAGCTGCTATTCCCACGATGTTTGAAGAAGATGCTCCACTTTTTTTTTTTTTAACCAAAGCAGCGTTCTTTCTTTTTCCCTGTTCTTTCTTTCCTTCAAGATTAAAAAAAAAATATTATTTTTAATTTGTTACAGGCTAATGTTTCGTATTTAATTGGGTTTCGTCTGTTTTCCAATTGGTTGTCACGAATTATTTGGGGAGGGGTATGGGAGGGGGGAGGATGTTGTAGGGTAAGTTGATTGTCATAGCCAGGTAGAATGAATTACCTCCCCTCTCCTAACGTCGAATGGTTTTTTTTGTAGCTGATAACCAACCACTTCTTCCTCAACGGTCGACGCTGGCGAGTGAGGTCGCAGCTCTAAATCAAGAACTTGCAAATTACTATAAATTATAAATGTAATGACACTGTTAGTACAAGAAAATTTGTACGAAAATTGTTATTATACAACTTTTATCCTTTTCTTTTCTCAAAATTTTACTATTTTGCATCACCGACAATAATTGTTTTTGGACAGTAAGCATAAAAACAGTATGAAAAAGCAATTGTAGAATGCACAGAATATTACATTTATAATTACTGAACAATACAAACATACGCTATTAAAGTTAAGGTATGCAAATCGTGATATGTTTGCTACTAATATGATTTAATGCATTCAAAAAGTGTTTATTTTTAATGTTTAAAGTGTTGCAAATGATGGTGCACGTACAAGAACCAGCTTATTCAAACTTCGTTGATTTATTATCATCAAGAAGTCATATTAGAACCCGCATATTCAAACTTTGCTGAAGTGTTACCTACCAAATTTCAAGCATTTCTTACACATACAAAGATACAGTAAAAAGATGTTTATGTCCCGTTAAAGATACTGATCATCTTTTTTTTCATGACCAGAAGTCATCTAGATCTGTCTAAAGCTACTGAAACCTCTACACTATCTTCTTTTTTTAGAACTCTATTGAATTTAGTTTTCACGAAGTCATTTTGGTCATCGCTAGACTATCCGCAGCTCCCAATAAATGATGCTGTTCGTCTTCCTGTGTATACATTTCATGGCGAGGGACTGTAAGTTCATGGCGTTTCAGGACAAGGAGTCTTGAGGAAAAAAATATTTTTGGCATGATATATTAACTTTTTTAATCCTGCATTAGTCAGACCTTCATTTATCACATTCCACTCATGCATTTCTCTCTGTAGGCTTCTGATATAAATAAGCCCTTTAAAAAAATTGTAATCTCTTTACTGTCTTGTAAACTGTTCGACGACCTACTATTTTCAGCAAGAAACCGCAGACAGACCGTTAACTGGTCTGGAAATTCCAGTAAATTTAAACAGCTTAGTTTTTTTGTTTTCTGTACCGACTGGCTCTGCATGTTTCTGCGTTCAAGAGGTCTTTTCCCCAGTCGCTTTGTACGAATGTCCATCTCTAAATACCTTTGCGGATTAACACTTACTCGTGGTCTTCAAAAACAGTAAGTAGTTATATTTCTCAGGGCAAAGAAACCGTTAAATAAAAGTTTATACTGGTATTTTGAAATTCCGTTAGTGTGAATAGCTATTTATCCTTTAGTGTGGGTCTGATTGGAAAGGAATATTGGGGGAATTCAATTAGAATGAAGATAACTAGTCGGACAAAGCTAACAGCGGTGCCCACCCCCCCGTTGGTTTCTGTTATTTCCAGCCACCGGCAACGGCAGTCTCAAGTTTGAATAGTTATACTCACTAGCTTCCAGTCCGCGTGTTCCTTGGCTCCTAGAAGCAGGGTAACTTTGAAAGTTTCTGCAATAAAACGCCCTTTTTTGCAGAAGTATACAGTTGAAAGAATATCTACTATTTGCAGCTTTTCCTAGATTCTTCTCAAGAGGTTAACATTTACTACAGAGGAAAGTAATTTAAAATCATGTAGGTCCTTACGTTTGCTTTGGGTTGACGAACTTGAGTAAAAGGAGATTGATTGATTGATTGATTGATTGATTGATTTATTGATTGATTGATTGATATGCCATGTTCACAAAGTCTTCATTATATATATATAAATCTAAATATCTAAAATATAAACCTTAATGGCCACCTGTTTCAAACTGATTTTTTAAGGACGTAAAATTATCTGGTTGTTGACAAGCTTGCAAAGACTATATGCTTTATTAATTAATTAAAACCCCAAAGTAAATGGTCGTAAATGATATGAGTGGCTTAACGAATATTTTGCGAGTATGCTAACATGTTTTG